>CM030360.1:50117483-51317483 GCA_017893485.1 Hemerocallis citrina
CCTTTCTCCAATAGTTCCTCAATCTGCCGTTTCACCTCATCCTGTTCCACTAGAGCCATCCTCTACGGTGCCTTAGAGATGGGTGCACTTCCCGGTTGAACAGTGATGCTGAACTCTACATCACGATGTGGGGGTAACCCAGAAAAATCATCTAAGAACACAGTCGGATAGTCTCGAACCACAGGAATCCCTTGCACTTCCACAGGAGTCTCTTCCTTGCAGATAGTTGCCACCAGCTTAGAACACTTCTTCTTCTCTTGGAAAGTGACTTCAGGTCCACCTGGAGCCTTTACTGTTATCGTCTTGGTCTTACACTCGATGCTTGCACTGTACACGGACATCCAATCAATGCCAATGATAATATCGACTCCCAAGATAGTCAGCTCGATCAGATCAATCCCAAAGATTCGATCTCCAATCACAATCTCGCAATCAGCATAATACCGATCAGTGGTTAAAGTTTTCCGTGATGGAGTAGCTACTGCCAAGATCTTGCCTGGAAAAATCTTCGGTTCAACTCCCAACACTTTAGCAAATTTAGGAGACACAAAAGTATGAGAGGATCCAGTATCGAACAACACAACAGTTTTCATTCCATTAAGATAAAGTTCTCCTGTTACATAATACACACTCATTACGTAACAGTTCACTAAACAGCGGGAAGAAGAAATGACAAAAAACCTCTAAACACCAGCCCTCGTACCAGTGATGACATGATCAACCTCATCAGCATCAGCTTCCGTCAAGGCAAATACTCGTCCCTGGTTGGTACGGTCTCTTCCCAGTCTGCTGCGTTGGTACACTGCGATCACCATTCCGTGGTTTGAGACATTGAGATCGGTAACGTCCTTGCTTCACCACAGTTGTAGCAAGTTACCTGCAGGAGGTCTCACCACATTGTTCCCAGGTCCTCCAGCCACACTAATAGCGTTCGCCCCTGTCGGTTTGAACCTTTGTGTAGATGGTTGCCCCTTGAAACTCCCAGAATTGGCGGGCCTCTTTCCAGACTGCCAGTTGTTCCTCTGGTTCTGAACAACATGAAACTGTTTCATATCTGCTTCCGTCGCTGCTGCTCTCTTGACCAACTTGTCAAATCTTCTAATACCAAGAGGTATCATCCGGGACCTCAAGCTTGGCCTCAATCCATGCTCGAACTTACGAGCCTTCTTAGCTTCATCCATCACTAATTCCGGAGCATACCTAGAGAGCTGAGTAAACTTGGTCTCGTACTCTCTCACTGACATGCTACCTTGCTGTAGTGACAGAAACTCCAGAGCCTTCATCTCTTGAACATCGGGGTGAAATGGTGACTGCGAAATTCTTCCAGAAATTCCTTCCAGCCAAGCACTATGCCTCCCATTGTCCTTTTCATCGACTGCCACCACACAGCCGCATCCTTCTCAAATTGTAGAGTCGCCAACTTCACCTTACTGCCTTCAGGGGTCTCCGGCACTTCAAAGATTGTCTCTACTTGACGAATCCAGTTGTCAGCCGCATCAGGGTCTGACTTCCCTTCGAATACCGGTGGTTTCATTCGTTTGAACGATTCCACCAGTTTAATCGCTTCGGGCACCGAATTCGCAGGTACCCTTCCTTGGTTCTGATTCATGGCCACGGCGTTGAGCGTTTGATAGACCCTCGCAAGTTCCGTTTCCAGATCCAGACCTTCACCATTTCTAGCTCCTCTTCTAGACATATTCTGATGCAAAAGATCCATTAAATTCGAAGTATAAGACATGAATTTTAAATCAACTTTGCATTTCATTAAATTCCAAACTTTATACATTCGAATTGAAAAACATTTCTTGACATCAGAATGAAAATAGTAGAAGCTACAATAGTCTAACTCCTACGGTTCCTCTTTGCTTCTCGAAGTTCTCCCCGTAGTTCATCAACATCATCCTTCAGCACATCGGTCAAATTCTTCCTCTTCTCGAGTTCCCATACACGATGACTGAGAACTGAAAAGTCGTCCTTGCGCTTTGCCAGCTGAGCCTCCAATAATCCGACTCTCTCTCGCAGTGTTTCTACCTGCCTCTGAAAAGAAGTCACAAGACAATTTGGAACTGGTTCTTCTTCTTCATCAGAAGAGTCATCAGATGAATCCGAAGGTGGGGTAATCTCTCGGGATTCAGGCCATTCTTCTCCGTCAGAATCTGCTTGCCCTGGGTAGTACTCTTCCTCGGAATCTGCTTTCCTAGGATGGTACTCTTCCTCAATGATATGCCAGTCATCGTCTCCAGCAGGGTCGAAGTGATCAGCCATCTTAGAAAATAGGGAGGAAGAAGCATAAGTCATAGAGCAACACAAATGTAAATCACTTACATTTAAATCTCTAGACTCAAACACACACTCTAATGTCCACTTCTAGGGTGTCGTTCCTTATAAATTTGTACAAGTGTGGAAAGCATGGCTCTGATACCACTCTGTAACGCCCCGAATCCCAAATACACTGAATTCGAGATGTTCTACAGGATCTTTCCGCTTCCTTTAGTACAATTTTACAAGGAAATTTGAACTTTTCACTTTACATCAGAGTTTACATGATTACATTATAATTTACACTGCACAGCGGAAGTAAACTTTACAACAATGAAACAAATGTACAACAACATTGAATAATCTTTAAGCATCTGTTCTTCTTTAATCTCTATCATGCCATTTACCAGTATATAAGACTGTGGGTACGTCAGTTTATTCAACCGACGATCATTATACATGGCCATCCTCTCTATGCCGGAAATAGTATAACTTATTTTCCATATTTAGCAAACACAAACTTGTCACATATCAAACTAAAGGGACTACCCTATTGATGTCGTGTTGTGATTGTGTACTTAGTCCTTAATGCAGTAAATTATATTACATGACACTAATGCGCACTTGTTCGGATTCTATGCATCCCATACTACATAGGTCCGAGGGCAAGCCCTTAGTCGTTCTTCATCTTTGTAGGGTTCAATCCCTCGCCATGACTTAATCTCCTACTGTAATTACGGTAGGTATCCTAGATGATCTATGAGTACAAGCACGTGTATAGAAAACCTGGAGGGGAATCCCACGTTATGTCACGACGCATCGTGAAGACAGCCTGTGGCAATTCAGCCTCCTTCATGGCACACAATCCTCTTGCAGTCGCCAAACATCCCACAAGCATTGCCACCAGGACGATAATTCTGGAGTAGTGCCCACGCCATGTCTTGACGCATCAAGCAGGCAGCCTGTGGATCACTCTCACACCGCCAATCCGATGGCCCTTATACTCGTGTTTTTCTCCTACTTTCATCACGTCTCCACTATGTACTAATCCTTAGTTTTTATGAACAAAAATCAAAGCTCTAGAGTTAGCCTCTCCACTAAACCGGACATATTCATTCATTCAAACACAACCAACCTTGGTCTATCTTTTCAATTTTCATTTTATTTATTTCCAAATGCCAACTCATAAATTTCCATGTTGAGTCATCATACTCAAAAGTATTTCTCTTTTCGAATCATGATTTCTAATTCGTTCAAATAGTCCATAACTATACATGAATTTTAATTATTCATCATGTAACTCATGAAATGTTACTTTCACATTGAAATTCACATCACTAACGAATATTCACATTTCATATTTTTCACACTATTCTCAAATGAGAATAATTTGCATCACATCACACAATATAATTTCTTTTTGCCACATTAATTCTCTAATCCTTCATTTCAAGTCATTTTTGCAAGATATAATTTCACAACAATAAAAATATAGAACCATAGTTCTATTTACACATTTTATTCTCAAATCATGTTCTATTTCATGCAAATAATCCCCAAATTATTTTTCTTAAGCCCTACATATTTTTAGAAGATTAGTCATATTTTTTCCCTATTTTTTTGATCACCAAAACATCCAAAAAAACATTTTTTTTATAACTGCTGAGCCCCAGATTCGAACCCAGCACCACAGAGAAGACAGCCGAAGGCACGGGCCACTAGGCCGCTTGCGCCAGCAGTATAGATAGGCGCTGAGAGTATTAAATACTCTCGGCCGCTGATCTTATACGTTTAAAAGAAATAAACAAAAGTATGGTGCCACAGAGATTCGAACCAGCAACCTTAGGCCGAAAGGCACTGTAGCGATCAGAGCCATCCCGACCGCTTGAGCTACGTGCTCAAGTTGTCACTAGCTTAATTCAAATTTTATTTAACCAATACTCTCTGTTATTTAGAACATTTCGACGTTCATCAAAATTTCATTTCACACTGTGAAAATTCCAGATTAATCGTTTTCATCCTGAATTTTATTCCAGTATATGAAAATAATTTTCTTAAATAATTAAACTTATTTTTCTCTATAATTAACACATTTCTACCATACAATTTGGTTAATGTGATATACTACTACTAATACATTCTTTTTCGACATTATAATTTCATTAATCTCTACACCAATTCTCTACTCTTATTCATTTTCCAAATATAAAATTGCATCTCAATTTATTCGTTACAACGCCATACAAAGTTTCCAATTTAGCACATAAAAGTGACATAGTCGATATACTAATTTTTTGCACATAATTTTTCATGCTACTAACAAAGGTTTCTTCACACAATTTATAACCATATTCGTATTGTACACAATCTTGAATTTTACTAATAGCAACACACATAATTTGCATATCAACAATTCAATCAATTAGAGATCATCTTTTCAATTAAATGTGCATTCTTATTAATCATTTTCATGCATCATTTTGCTAATTAAATCTAGCATGCATTCCTATTTTAGAAATAGGGAAAATTTACCCACCTTATTGAAGAAAGATACAATTAACAACCTCCTAGACGAATGTCCTTGCAACAAGAGTGAACCTCCTCCTAGACGACGCGCACACAAGCCTCCAAGCACACCTCACCGAGAGCTCCTTGATGGTAGCCGGCCTCTCCTTTCCTCCTTGATGTTGCAAGCACAATCCCACACACTCTCAATCTTTTAACTCACAAAATCACTACTAGATAATATAATTTAGACTATAGGTTTGGAGGGATTAATAAGCACAAGAATAACTAGCCAGGGGGGGGGGGGGGTATTTATACTAAAAATCAAAGAGAATGGAGGGCTAGGATCAAGTAGTTGGTTATAAGATGGAGGGCTAAGATGAAAGTAGGAGTTGTATTAACTACCCACAATCAAGTAACCACCACACCATGATTTCCATTAAAATTTTGATTTTCCCTCCAAAAGAAGCAATCCGGCCTACTTTGGGAAGTGCATTTGCACGTGTACGTGCAATACACGTGCATGCCACTTGGTCCAAAAATTGTACATTAAATTTTTCTATAAAAATAAAATAGTCTTTGAATTGTATTCTACATGACAAGTTGTATAAAAATAGTTCATGGGCTTTAGTTTTTGGGCCAAAATAATTATTTTAAAATTAATAAATTAAATTAACTTTGGACTTTTAAAAAGAAAAGGCTTTTTGTCTAATTAAAAGAAGGCTTTTGTATAAAATAATTAAAAGCACATATTCAAATATCTTTACTCATCTTGATGAAAATATTTACCAAAATATTGCACGTGCACACTACGTGCAAAATAAATAATTTTCATTAAATGAAAATCGGGGCATTACAAGTAGCTTGGATGTATAAACAACTGAAATAGATTTGCTTCACAAACAGTGAGTTGGCTCATTTGTGGGTGGCGACTTGGGTTACTGTGTGGTCTGCATTCAAATCCGGCTATGCACATTTATTTATTTTATATTTTTAATAGTTTTCATGTTTCTAAAATTTGGGGAAAATTGTAGGATTATCTTAGAATATTATTAGAACTTTGGGAAATAATTCTACACCATTATAAGGTTTATTTTGGGGATAAAATGAACAGCGATTGATTTGACTAAGAGATATCTTATTTTTGGACTAGAATTATATCATGAGGTCTAAATGTGAATTAAGGAGAAAATTTGGGGATTGAGTTGAATATTAAAAAATTGAGTTTGGAACTAAATAAGTGCTAATTTACATTTTGATTAAGAAGAAAATTTTGATTATTTTGACTAGAGGTATTCTAAAAATTAAATCATTTGGATTAAACTCGATCTTGAGTTAATTTGGGTTTGTTAAAGAATAAAATTGGATGTGGAATATTATATTGTTTAGAAAAAGAATCTATTAATGTAATTACAAATTCATTGAGAATCCTATTAGAAGGGGGTGAATAAACCATCTTTTGTTACATAGAGAATGTTGTTATGAAATGTTGGATAAGACTACGAAACTAGTTAAAGAAATAACTGAGTTATGTAAGCAAGAGAATAATTGGAAATATGAATGAATGAAACTTTAAAATGTAGGGTATGAATAACCCAGGATGTTGTGCACATGAAATGTGTAGATTCTAGAAGCTAAGTGAGATCCAGAATACCGGCAATTGTGATAAATGGATTCTGAGAAGTAACCAGTGTGGGTTGACTTTCTGTTTGAGAAGTAGTCAGTGTGGGCTAACATTCTCTATGTTTTGGTTTAAGTCCGGTGGGCACAGCTAAACTCTAGGTCCTAATAACTGTAACTTAAACTTAAGGCCAGGAACTAGTTGGAGATATGATGAAATAAGAGCGAACATGAGTTATTGACTCTAGGATGACTCGCGGAGTGAGACAATCCCCAGTATTCCGGGACGATAGATGAAATAGGCCACAGAATGATTTGCAGAGTCGGATTGATCTCTAGGATTTCGAGGTGGGAGTGACGCTCACGAGATATTTGTGCAATGAGAGTTCCAGTATGACCCGCGGAATGAGAAAATCCCAAGTATTCTGGGACGATGGATGAAATAGGTGTAACCCCTGTTTCCCATATATATGTATTTTCTGTGAATTTTCTATGTTTATAATTTTTGTAAATTATTTCTCCGCTTTCAAATTCTTTTTGGTAAATTGTATTAAAATCTAATTTTTAATCAATGATTTGTACTGTGTCTAGTTTCCAATGATTTTTATATTGTAATACGAATATTCTTATGACTTTGATACATATTATGATTATTATTGTTGTTATTATTGTTATTTTTAGTATTTGTGTTTTTAACTATTAGTATCATTATTAATTTTGACTGTTTATTTTATAAAAAAAAATCAATTTCTATGTACTAACTATAATTGTAGTTATTTTAAATAAAGTCTATATTGTAATGTAAATTACATTATTTTATAAATTATGTTTTATTGGTTATTTTATGTTTTCTTATTGGATTTTAATACGCTTTAAAACCAAACCCATTATAACTAAACCCAATAACCCATTTTAAACCCATTACCCATATATTATGTACCCTATCCATTAACACCACACTTAACCCATTTAAACTCACCCAAACCCGTTTTACCCTATACCCAATATCAAACCCGATACCCGTTCTCTCCTCCCCTAAACCCTAAAACCCACCAATAAATTAACCCTGTTACAACCCCCCGACTTCTCATCTTCTGTGAGCCCACCAAGCTGCTTCATCTCCCCCTTCCTCCCCCGTCACCTTCAACCTCCCAACTGCAGCATCCAATAGTAGCAGCATCGCACCCTTGCCTCCTGCATTGTCGCTGCATCAACCTCCCTCGTCTCCTCTTCTCCTCCCTTCGTGCCACGACCGCAGCCCCTATCAGCCAGTCGCGATCACACGATGCCCAGCCACAGTGCAGTCTTGTTGGTTGTACCCTATTTCCTCTCCCTGTCGTGCAGCAGCTGCAGCACAATGCCTGCGCTGTGCTGGTTCTCCCCCCTCCGACGCCAAGCAGCAACGCCGACGGCCATTCCCATTGTCCTCCCGCCGTAGTGCGCCTCTGCCAGTCATCGAGCCAAAACCCATTGCTATTGATGTTGATTTAGTGGGTTTTGATCATCGTTGTTATGAGCCGTGCGATCGTCGATCATTTTGATCATCATCATGCTTGATTGGATGTGGACCGTCCGATCTCCTCTTAATCATCACGATCATGATGATCATCAATTTTCTTTGATCATAGCCGTTCGATCGATCGATCTTGATCCTCATCATTATCTTCATCATTAGGGAGATCTGGTCGTCCAATCTGATCTGATCATCTAGATCTTGATCTTTGATCTTAGCCGTCTGATTGTGTTCGTGATCTCGATCGTCTTCATCTCGTTCACGTTCGATTGTTCGTCGTGTTCGTGGGTTCATTCGTTCGTTGAGTTCGTGCTCCGAAATCCGTTTCCAATAATCTTGCTTTTGTGTCGTTCCTGTCGTCGTCTCTCAGGCAAGTAACTTGTATTCTTTTCTTTGTGTAATACAAGTACTAAAAACCACCTGTAGTGTAGTTGGGTTCTACAGACAATTTGTGTGTGAATTATCTGATATCTATTGTCCCTATAGAGATGATTTGATCAATAGTTGCCCCACGACATACATGCCATGATATAACCTAGGATTGACCATATCTTGTTGCATATATGCGTGTTGTTCATGTGATATCTTGTGCTCGTTCGTGTTATTCGTGATAGACATGTCTTGGACTTGTGAAATACCTTATACCATGTTGTTTAGACATCAAGTACATTACATTTCATGATTGGGTTGATTTGGACGTGTTTTGTATGATCTATGTTGATTCGTGTATGAAGAACAAATCTGTACTTTTCTGTTTCCTTGATGTTGTTCAGTATTTTAGACCATATTAAGGTCAGTATTTGAAAATATTTTATGAACATGATTTGTAGATAATTCTGTCTATTTTCCAACCCTTTTGACTGATCTCTGTTTCGATTTACGGTTTGTGAGTTATGCCTATTTTACTATAGTGGTGTCGAAAGATTTCCAGATTCTATTTTCTATGAATTCTGAAGAGTAATATATTTTTATTCTGGTGTTCAAATTATTATTTTGATCTGAAATTTTGCATAGTACTTCTAGCCTTGATTGGGGTTTACCCAGAATTTTGGTGAATTTATTTGAGGTGTTTTAAAAACCTTTTCATGTTTGCAAATAAAGATTTTACATGCAGAATTATACTACTGTTCAGTAAAGAACCTGATTTTCGATCTAATTCTACTTGCTGTCTCTACAATATTTCTGAATATGAAAGTTAGCCGACTGTATCAATTTTGTTACCCTTTTAGCGGATTTGGATTTCAATTTATGTTTTATGAGATATTGCTGTTTTCGTACTGCAGTGTTTACAATTCCAGATTTACAAAGTTACTACATCTTGACGTTTTCTGATTTTCGTTGACTAAACTATTTATATTGGAAAATTATGATACTTTATATTCTGATAATACACATATAATGGAATACTCCAGATTTTTTGTGGATTTAATTAATGAATTATCTTGCTATTTTCCTGACATTGAATACAATCTTCTAACTTCTGACTGAACGTGTTTTCTGGATTCAAACCTGTTTTGAGTTATGATTTTGGGAAATACTATATGACTTATATATGTTTGCTGGATTCGGCCAAAAGTCTATTTTTCAGATTTTTTGACGGACCCAGATTTGCGTTTTTGTAGCAATGAGAATCCCTATTTTAGTACAGTAGTGTCTTGTAGTCCTGAACTAGCATTTACATGATTCTATTCCTTTATGAACTGTCAATAATCTGTACATATTTATCTGTCACCCTAAACCTGTTACATATTTAAACCATGCTATTATCACTCTGTTTTCGGCACGTACATGTCTGTCTGATAATAATAAAAAAATGACCAAGCCGGGGTTAAAGGAAAGATCTAGTAGTGGAAAATATAGAAATTTGTACTGAGAAGAAGGCTCGTGTTCCCTATCTGTTACGTGTTCATGACTGCATGATTCAAGACTCTGTTTATCTGAACCTGACTACATTACTTCCCTATAGGAAGGTGTACTCAGAAGAGAACCCATAGGTTCTATTTGTCAGTCTGATCTGATTATCTGATATTTGTCTGTCAGATCTCTAAGTACACTGCACTATGGACTCCACTACGAAATCTAAACGAAATATTTTGAATGTAGCAACCATGTGATAAAAAGTTAGGACGCATGAAGTGCTACCTAGATAGTAATCACACAAGACTTATAATAACAATGACATTTGTATCTGTTATCTGTATATGTTTATCTGACATTTGTTATCTGATTATCTGTTATCTGTCTGACTATCATCAGACACAATCATCTGTATATCTATCTGTATACCATCTGACACTTGACACTTGACACATGTTATCTGTATCTGGTAGTATAACATGCTATCTGATTTATTTTCCTGATTCATGTTAGTTATTACATTTCTGTTAACATGCTTATACCATGCTCTGTTGTTCTGTTGTTATTTTATATTTGTTATTTATTCCATGTACTTGTATCCTGCACTACAAGTGGCCTGTAACTTGCATTGACGGTAGTTTGTTTTCTGTTTTTCTTTTTCCTGCAATTTATTAATTACAGATCAAGGTGACCAGTTGCCAGATGGAGCTGGTGATATGAGATATTAGTGCTGGAGTTTTATCTATTATTTCTGTTGCTTATTTGAACAATTGTATCTTGTACTTGGATTTATTTGTATTTGGGCAATGTGATCTAATATATTGACTTATTCAGATGTAATTTATTTGGAATTATATTTTATTTTTGTTTCAAGTAATTTTCTGTTGGTATATTTGATTCGATTATGCATACTTGGTTGATTATTTTACTTCTGACTTTGATTATTTCTGTGAGATATTGTAAAGATTCTGAACAGCTTATGGATGATGAAATTCGTTGGGCTTAGTCATGTATCCGTATTTCGTATTTCCTTTTTAGGAAGCGGGGCGTGAAATGGTTTTAGTGGTATCAGAGCCCAGGTTTGGCTAATGTATTAGTTGCATAATATATCAGACAAGTTTGGCCCGCACTGGGATCGGCTCAACATTTCACCAACCATGCATGCAAGAATGAATTATAATCAACATTGATCTGGATACAAGTCTTATTCCTTTCATTTTGATCCCTTCTTATTCAATCCCTTGATTCCTTATTTTCTTCCATCTGTTTCATTTGTCCTCCTTGATTGATTTCTTCTTGGGTTTGAATTCATTCTTCTCGTACCCATATTTCTTTATTTTGGTGCCATCCATTCATTTCTTTCTTGCTTGGTCCATTAATCGGCATCGCTGGATGCTATTGGGAGAGTCTTCCCCGATCAGAGTGGCTCAACGGAAACGTTGTAAGGTGGGTAGGATATGTAACCCCTGTTTCCCGTATATATGTATTTTCGGTGTATTTTCTATGTTTAGAATTTTTGTAAATTATTTTTCCGCTTTCAAATTCTTTTTGGTAAATTGTATTTAAATCTAATATTTAATCTATGATTTGTATTGTATCTAGTTTCCAATGATTTTTTTACTATAATACGACTCTTCTTATGACTTTGATACATATTATGATTATTATTTTTGTTATTATTATTATTATTAGTATTTGTGTTTTTAACTATTAGTATCATTATTAATTTTGACTGTTTATTTAAATTAAAAAAATTCAATTTCTATGTACTAACTATAATTGTAGTTATTTTAAATAAAGTCTATATTGTAATGTAAATTACATTATTTTATAAATTATGTTTTATTGGTTATTTTATATTTTCTTATTGGATTTTAATATCCTTTAAACCCAAACCCATTATAACTAAACCCAATTACCCATTTTAAACCCATTATCCATATATTATCTACCCTATCCATTAACACCTCACCTAACCCGTTTAAACTCACCCAACCCGTTTCACCCTATACCCTATATCAAGCCCGATACGTGTTCTCTCCTCCCCTAAACCGTAAAACCCACATATATATTCACCCTGTTACACCCCCCCAACTTCTCATCTTCTGTGAACCCACCCAGCCGCTTCATCCCCCCCTTCCTCCCTAGTCACCTCCCGACTGCAGCATCCAACAGCAGCAGCATCGTACCCTGCCTCTTGCATTGTTGCTGCATCAACCTCCCCCTCTCCTCTTCTCCTCCTGTCGCGCCATGACCGCAGCCCCTGTTAGCCAGTCGCGACCTCGCAATGCCCAACCACTGTGCAGTCTCGTTGGTTGTACCCTGTTTCCCTCTCCCTGTCGTGCAGCAGTTGCAGCACAGCGACTGCGTTGTGCTGGTTCTTCCCCATCCGATGCCAAGCAGCAACGCCGATGGCCGTTCTTGTCGTCCTCCTGCCGCAATGCGCCTCTGCCAGTCGTCTAGCCAAAACCCATTGCTGTTGATGATGATCTAGTGGGTTTGATCATCGTTGTTGTGAGCTGTCCGTTCGTCGATCATCTTGATCATCATCATGCTCGATTGGATGTGGACCGTTCGATCTCCTCTTAATCATCACAATCATGATGATCATCAATTTCCTTTCATCACAATTGTTCGATCAATCGATCTTGATCTCCATCATTATCTTCATCAACAGGGAGATCTAGCTGTTCGATCTGATCCGATCATCTTAATCTTGATCTTTGATCTCAGCCGTTTGATTATGTTCGTGATCTCGATCGTCTTCATCTCGTTTGCGATCATTTGTTCGTCTTGTTCGTGGGATCATTCTATCGTTGAGTTCATGCCCCGAAAATCCGTTCCCATTATTCTTGCTTTTGTGTCGTTCCCATCGTCGTCTCTAGGCAAGTAACTTGTATTCTTTTCTTAGTGTAGTACAAAAATACCGTCTGCAGTGTAGTTAGGTTCTAGAGACAATTTGTGTGTGAATTCTCTGTTATCTGTTGTCCCTATAGTGATGATTTGACCAATAGTTGCCTCACGATATACATGACATGATATAACCTAGGATTGACCATATCTTGTTGCATATATGCGTGTTGTTCATGTGATTTCTTGTGCTCATTCGTGTTATTCATGATAGACTTGTCTTGGACTTTTGAAATACCCTATACCATATTTTTTGGATATCTAGTACACTATATTTCATGTTTGAATTGATTTGGATGAGTTTCGTATGATCTATGTTGATTCGTGTTTGAAGAACAAATCTATACTTTTCTGTTTCCCTGATGTTGTTCAGTATTTTAGACCCTATTAAGGTCTGTATTTGAAAATATTTTGTGAACATGATTTGTAGAGAATTCTGTCTGTTTCGCAAACCTTTTGATGGATCTCAGTTACGGTTTAGGGTTTTTGAGTTATGCCTATTTTACTACAGTGGTGTCGAAAGATTTTCAGATTTTGTTTTCTACGAATTCTGAAAAGTAATATATTTTTATTCTGGTGTTAAAATTATTATTTTAATCTAAAATTTTGCACAGTACTTCTAAACTTGATTGTGGTTTACCCAGAATTTTGGTGGATTTATTTGAGATGCTTTACAAATCTTTTCATGCTTGCGCATAAAGATTTTACATGCAGAATTTTACTATTGTTCAGTAAAGAACCTAATTTTTGACCTAATTCTACTTGCTGTCTCTAAAATATTTCTGAATATGAAAGTTAGCCTAATGTATCTATTTTATTACCCTTTTGGCAGATTTGGATTTCGATTTATGGTTTGTGAGATATTGCTATTTTTGTACTCCAGTGTTTACAATTCCAGATTTATAAAATTACTACATCTTGACGTTTTCTGATTTTCGTTGAATAAACTATTTATATTGGAAAATTATGATACTTTATATTCTAATAGTACACATATAGGAGAATACCCCAGATTTGCATTTTTTTAGCAACGGTAATCCCTGTTTTAGTACAGTAGTGTCTTATAGTCCCGAACTAGCATTTGCATGATTCTATTCCTTTATGAACTGTCAATCATTGTACAAGTTTATCTGTGACCCTGAACCTGTTACATATTTAAACCATTCTATTATCACTCTTTTTTCTGCATGTACATGTCTGTCTAATAATAATAACAAAATGACGAAGCCGGGGTTAAAGGAAAGATCTAGTAGTGGAAAATATAGAAATGTGTACTGAGAAGAGGGCCCGTGTTCCCTATCTGTTACGTGTTTATGACTACATGATTCACGACTCTGTTTATCTAAACCCTGACTACATTACTTCCCTATAGGAAGGTGTGCTTAGAAGAGAACCCATAGGTTCTATCTGTCTGTCTAATCTGATTATCTGATATTTGTTTGTCTAATCTCTGAGTACACTGCACTATGGACTCCACTACGAAATCTAAACGAAATTGTTTGAATGTAGCAACCATGTGATAAAAAGTTAGAGCCATGAAGTGCTACCTAGATAGTAATCACACAAGACTTATAAGAACAATAATATTTGTATCTGTTATTTGTATCTGTTTATCTGGCATTTGTTATCTGATTATCTGTTATCTGTCTGACTATCATCAGACACAATCATCTGTATATCTATCTGCATACCATCTGACACTTGACACTTGACATATGTTATCTGTATCTGTTAGTATAACATGCTATCTAATTTGTTTTTCTGATTCATGTTAGTTATTACATTTCTGTTGACATGCTTATACCATGCTCTATTGTTCTGTTGTTATATTATATTTGTTATTTATTCCGTGTACTTGTATCCTGCACTACAAGTGGACCGTAACTTGCATTGACGGAAGTTTTTTTTCTCTTTTTCTTTTTCTTGTAATTTATTAATTGCATATCACGGTGACCAATTGCCAGATGGAGTTGGTGATATGAGATATTAATTCAGGAGTTTTATCTATTATTTTTGTTGCTTATTTGAACAATTGTATCTTGTACTTGGATGTATATGTATTTGGGCAATGTGACCCAGGATATTGACTTATTCAGATTTGATTTATTTGGAATTATATTATATTTTGGTTTCAAGTAAATTTCTGTTGGTATATTTTATTCGATTATGCATACTTGGTTGATTATTTTGCTTGCGACTCTTATTGTTTCTGTGAGATATTGTAAAGATTCTAAACAGCTTATGGATGATGAAAATTATTCACTGGGCTTAGTCACGTATCCGTATTCTGTATTTTGTTTTTTGGAATCGGGGCGTGACAAGGTTTTTAGTGGTATCAGAGCCCAGGTTTGGCTAATGTATTAGTTGCCTAATATATTAGACAAGCTTGGTCCGCACTGGGAATGGCTCAACATTTCACCAACCATGCATGCATGAATGAATTATAATCAACATTGATCTGGATACAAGTCTTATTCCTTTCATTTTGATCCCTTCTTATTCAATCCCTTGATTCCTTGTTTTCTTCTCTCTCTTTCATTTGTCCTCCTTGATTAGTTTCTTCTTGGATATGAATTCATTCTTCTCGTGCCCTGATATGGCTAAAAATGGTGTTAAATCGGAACCATTCAAAGTGGGCCCGAATCTTAAAGTCCCAGGGACAAGATGGTAATATCGCCTACAGACGGGTCCAAATTGGGAACCGGGTCCCTCCATTTGGACCCACTAACCCATGAACGGATCAGTTCAGTTGAGAACGGGTCTCAACCTGTTAGGGGCCAGCTCAACAGGATTGGAGAAAATCCTGGCTCGCCCTGATCTTGAGGAGGTGGTTATAACCAGCCCTATCCAGCCTCACCGGGAAGTAGGGATTCACTCTTATCCTGAAAGAGATCCCCATGGCGACTATAAATACCCCCCTACCTTTTACTGTCAGAGGTGATCAGTCTTTGTGCACTTGAGCTCTTTCCGTTTACTTTTTCTGGTATTGACAAGAGCGTCGGAGGGTTCGTCGCCAGGATCAATCCCGGTGTTTTGAACGTTTGTGCAGGTTCGCGAGAGCACCAAGGAGTCAACTTCAACAAGGAAGAAGCAAGGTTCAGCCTATTCGAGTTCCTACGAACCTATAAATTCTGTCTATTGCCCCCACACCAGATCCAGTGGCAACATACCCATATTCCTTGATTTTGGTGCCATCCATTCTTTTCTTTCTTAATTGGTCTGTCAATCGGCATCGCTGGATGCTATTGGCAGAGTCTTCCCCGATCAGACTGGCGCAGCAGAAACGTTGTAAGGTGGGTAGGATTTGTAACCCCTGTTTCCCGTATATATGTATTTTCTGTGTATTTTCTACGTTTAAAATTTTTATAAATTATTTCTCCGCTTTCAAATTCTTTTTGGTAAATTGTATTAAAATCTAATTTTTAATCTATGATTTGCATTGTATCTAGTTTCCAATGATTTTTATATTGTAATACGAATCTTCTTATGACTTTGATAAATATTATGATTATTATTGTTGTTATTATTATTATTATTTGTATTTGTGCTTTTAACTATTAGTATCATTATTAATTTTGACTGTTTCTTTAAAAAAAAATCAATTTCTATGTACTAACTATAATTGTAGTTATTTTAAATAAAGTCTATACTGTAATGTAAATTACATTATTTTATAAATTAGGTTTTATTGGTTATTTTATGTTTTCTTATTGGATTCTAATACTCTTTAAACCCAAACCCATTATAACTAAACCTAATAACCCATTTTAAACCCATTAACCATATATTATCTACGCTATCCATTAACACCCTACCTAACCTGTTTAAACTCACCCGAACCCGTTTTACCCTATACCCTATATCCAGCCCGATACCCTTCTCTCCTCCCCTAAACCCTAAAACCCACCTATAAATTCACCCTGTTACACCCCCCCCCCCCCCCGACTACTCATCTTCTGTGAACCCACCCAGCTGCTTCATCTCCCCCTTCCTCCCCCGTCACCTTCGACCTCCCGACTACAGCATCCAACAGCAGCAGCATCGCACCCCTACCTCCTGCATTATCGCGGCATCAACCTCCCCCATCTGCTCTTCTCCTCCTGTCGCGCCACGACCGCAGCCCCTCTCATCCAGTCGCGACCTCGCGATGCCTAGCCGCCATGCAGTCCCACTGGTTGTACCTTGTTTTCCTCTCCCTGTCATGCAGCAGCTGCAGCACAGCAACTGCGCTGTGCTGGTTCTCCCCCCTCCGACACCAAGCAGCAATGCCATCGGCCGTTCTCATCGTCCTTCCACCGCAGTGTGCCTCCACCAGTCGTCCATCCAAAACCTATTGATGTTGATGTTGATCTAGTGGGTTTTGATCATCATTGTTGTGAGTCGTCCGATCATCGATCATCTTGATCATCATCGTGCTTGATTGGATGTAGACCGCCTGATCTCCTCTTGATCATCATGATCATATATTTTCTTTGATCGCTGCCGTTCGATCGATCGACCTTGATCTTCATCATTATCTTCATCATCAGGGAGATCTGGTCGTCCTACCTGATCTGATCATCTTGATCTTGATGTTTGACCTCAGCCATCCGATTGTGTTCGTGATCTCGATCGTCTTCATCTCGTTCGCGATCGGTTATTCGTCTTGTTCGTGGGTTCATTCGTTCGTTGAGTTTGTGTCCCAGAAATCCGTTCCCGTTATTCTTGCTTTTGTGTCGTTCCCATCGTCATCTCTCAGGCAAGTAACTTGTATTCTTTTCTTTGTGTAATACAAGTACTAAATACCGCATGTAGTGTAGTTGGGTTCTAGAGAAAATTTGTGTGTGAATTCTCTATTATCTATTGTCTCTATAGTGATGATTTGACCAATAGTTGTCTCACGACATACATGACATGATATAACCTAGGATTGACCATATCTTGTTGCATATATGCATGTTGTTCATGTGATATCTTGTGCTCATTCGTGTTATTCGTGATAGACTTGTCTTGGACTTGTGAAATACCCTATACCATGTTGTTTGGACATCTAGTACACTATATTTCATGTTTGGGTTGATTTGGATGTGTTTCGTATGATCTATGTTGATTCGTGTATGAAGAACAAATCTGTACTTTTCTGTTTCCTTGATATTGTTTAGTATTTTAGATCCTATTAAAGTCAATATTTGAAAATATTTTGTGAACATGATTTGTAGATAATTCTGTATATTTTCCAAACCTTTTAACGGATCTCAGTTTCGATTTACGGTTTGTGAGTTATGCCTACATTACTACATTGGTGTCGAAAGATTTCCAGATTTTGTTTTCTATGAATTCTGAAGAGTAATATATTTTTATTCTGGTGTTAAAATTATTATTTTGATCTGAAATTATGCACAGTGCTTCTAAACTTGATTGAGGTTTACCCAGAATTTTGGTGGATTCATTTCAGGTATTTTACAAACCTTTTCATGCTTGCGAATAAAGATTTTACATGCAGAATTTTACTACTGTTCAGTAAAGAACCTGAGTTTCGACCTAATTCTGCTAGCTGTCTCTAAAATATTTCTGAATATGAAATTTAGCCTAATATATCTATTTTATTTTCATTTTGACGGATCTGGATTTCGATTTATGGTTTGTGAGATATTGTTGTTTTCGTACTGCAGTGTTTACAATTCCAGATTTACAAAACTACTACATTTTGACGTTTTCTGATTTTCGTTGACTAAACTATTTATATTGGAAAATTATGATACTTTATATTCTGATATTAAACATATAGGAAAATACCCCAGATTTATCGTGGATTTAATTAATGAGTTTTCATGCTATTTTCCTGACTTTGAATACAATCTTCTGATTTCTGACTGAACGTATTTTCTGGATTCAAACCTGTTTTGAGTTATGATTTTGGGAAATACTATATGACTTATATATGTTTGCTGGATTCGGTCGGAAGTCTATTTTCCAGATTCTTCAATGGATCCAAATTTGCATTTTTTAGCAACGGAAATCCATATTTTAGTACAGTAGTGTCTTGTTGTCCTGAACTATCATTTGCAAGATTCTATTCCTTTATGAACTATCTATCATCTGTACATGTTTATCTGTCACCCTGAACCTGTTACATGTTTAAACCATGCTATTATCACTTTATTTTCTGTACATACATGTCTGTCTGATAATAATAACAAAATGACCAAGCCGGGGTTAAGGAAAAGATCTAGTAGTGGAAAATATAGAAATGTGTACTGAGAAGAGGGCCCGTGTTCCCTATCTGTTACGTGTTCATGACTACATAATTCATGACTCTGTTTATCTGAACCCTGACTACATTACTTCCCTATAGGAAGGTGTACTCAGAAGAGATTCCATAGGTTCTATCTGTCTGTCTGATCTGATTATCTGATATCTGTTTGTCTGATCCCTGAGTACATTGCCCTATGGACTCCACTACGAAATCTAAACGAAACTGTTTGAATGTAGCAACCATGTGATAAAAAGTTTGGGCGCATGAAGTTCTACCTAGATAGTAATCACATAAGACTTATAAGAACAATGACATCGGTATCTGTTATCTATATTTGTTTATCTGGCATTTGTTATCTGATTATCTGTTATCTGTCTGACTATCATCTGACACTATCATCTGTATATCGTCTGCATACCATCTGACACTTGACACTTGACATATGTTATCTGTATCTGTTAGTACAACAAGCTATCTGATTTGTTTTCTTGATTCATGTTAGTTATTACATTTCTATTGACATGCTTATACCATGCTCTGTTGTTCAGTTGTTATTTTATATTTGTTATTTATTCCATGTACTTGTATCCTACACTACAAGCGGTCCGTAACTTGCATTGACGGAAGTTTGTTTTCTCTTTTTCTTTTTCCTATTAATTGCAGATCAGGGTGACCAGTTGCCAGATGGAGTTGGTGATATGAGATATTAGTGCTGGTGTTTTATCTTTTATTTCTGTTGCTTATTTGAACAATTGTATCTTCTACTTGGATTTATTTATATTTGGGCAATGTGACCCCAGATATTGACTTATTCAGATATGATTTATTTGGAATTATATTATATTTTGGTTTCAAGTAAATTTCTGTTGGTATATTTGATTCGATTATGCATACTTGGCTGATTATTTTGCTTCCGAATCTGATTATTTCTGTGAGATGTTGTAAAGATTCTGAACAGCTTATGGATGATGAAAATCATTTGCTGGAATTTGTCACATATCTGTATTCTGTATTTTCTTTTTGGGAAGCGGTGCGTGACAATAGGCTCCAGAATGATCCGCGGAGTGGGATTGATCTCCAGTATTTCGTGGCGAAAACCAATACTTGCAAAGTATCTAAATCTTGTAGTAGTCATAGTAGTAGGTTGAATGGCGAGAGACTGAACCCTATAATGAGGAGTACGATAAGGGCTTTCCCTCAGACCTATGTAGTATGGGATGCATAGAATCCGAACACGTATGCATTAGTGTCATCATAGTGTAATGTCTGCATTAGACATTATGTCATATCATACACTGACACAACTAAGATAGTCACTTTTCTGGTTTGCATTCAAGTGTGTGATTGCTAAATTAAAGAATCACTGTATTATAGCATTGCGTCAGTAGTATGCAACTGACGTGCCCACAGTTTTCCAGTTGCAGGATTGGACTTGGCATGGACTTGAAGATACTATGATGAGTTGTTACAAGATTGAAGAATTTTCATTATTGTAGAATGTATTGTATTCATTTATTTCCGCTGTACTGTGTAAAGAATAAATTATGAATAACAAAATTTTAAATTCCTTGTAAATTTGTACGAATTTGAAGTAAAAGATTCTGTATTTACTACGAATTACCGGTGTTTGGAATTCAGGGCGTTACACACATAATACCCAGTATCCAGCTCCCCCTAGAGCTTCTCCCACGACTCACCTACTCTCGACAACAAGTCACAAAGTTGGCAAGAAATAATACTTGCGCACTTAGAAGATCGTTATTTCATATAAGCATCTTATTACAAGCTCAAAAAATACATGGGAAATCTATTGTTCACTTTGGCACAATTCTAAAGAGTTAAAGTACATTGACAATCCAACAACCGCTCTCCATTCCAATCACTTATGCTTACAGATAATAGGGATATTTCAGTTAGGCGACACGGTCCACTTGAGATGCCTCCTTTTCAAAGAAGTTCCACTGCATCCACCCGAGTCACCGTAGAAAGGCTCCAAAACCCTAGGTTGAATCCCATTCCTAGGTATGACGAACACCCCCCACCTTCTTAATAGGATTAGTTCTTGAAGTCCCAGCAACTCTACTTTGGGTATCCTCAGGGTTCCTCGAGGCCGCTCGAGCATTCGATGTTACTCCTCTGGCTGTCACTCCCAGACTAGTACAGCTAGGATGAGGGGTACTTTGCGTACAACCCTCCAATCCTCACCTCTAGGCAATATTAGATCTGCATATCCTTATCAACAATCAACTCCCTGAGTTGAACCTCTTCCCTAGGAATCCGTTCCCCTGGAGTGCTTTGCCCCGGCTCACAAAGACGTGCCGAACCACCAAGACAAGCCTCCCATAGGCGAGCGAACTCCAAGTCTCTCTTGACTAACACTGCCTTTAGAAAAGTGATTTCCAACTCCAACTCGTGCAACTTGTTGCGTATACGAGCAAGCTCGGCGTCCTGAGGATCCCATCCCGAGTACATGACTATCTATCTGCCAACATAGAAGAGTTTGGACTTACTACATTGTTAACAAAAACAACTCCAATGATAAGAAGATTCATGAGCTATAACTAAAGTTCTTGTTCACCAAAAAACAAAAACACAGGTGTTAGACACCAACAGTACTTTCATTCAATCAAAATGGAAGGTACATCAACAGTGGCCAGACCGCAATTGGGCATATTTACTGTAACCCCATGTTCCAGTTGTACATATTTTATTACGTAAAAAATAATTTGTATTATCAATCAATTTTTATTTCTTTTCTTCTCTTTGGGCAATATTATCAATCAATCTTTATAGGGCATTATTTCATGCTTATCAGAACTCAAATATTTTTCCGAACCATTCTAAATTTTTGTGCATTTTTTCATTGGAGTTTAAATTTAAACCCTGATTAATCATAATCCTAATCCTAATCTTAATCATAATCCTAATCTAATTCTCTAATCCAACAGCCAACCGCTCAACCCCCAACTATTTTTACGGTGTTAAAAACTCCCCTATACTCCTACTCCCTATATATTTATATATATCCTACTTCCTATCTCCATACACACACACACACACACACACACACACACACACACACACACACACACACACATGCATGCATGCAGCCTACTCCACCTTCTCCTACTACCCCTCTCCATTGCATGTGTGTGTATGTATATATATATAGACATCAACACACATGCAGCCCCATCATCACCCTATATATATTTTATATACATACATACACACATCCACTGCCTCTCTCTCCTTTATATATACACACACTCATCATCTTACCATTATCACCTCACTGTCATCTTCATCTTTTCTTCTCTTCTTCTTCATTCCCGAAACCACAACCTAACCCACCACTCCACCTTCCTCCTCCTCATTAACCAACACCGCAACCAACTCCTTACCGCCACATTAACTTCACCCCGAGCTCCACTCCATTTTTGCACTCCTCTTATTTTCGTTGTTCGCCGAAGATGCCGTCTCACTCACTGTTGCTGTTGTTGCTGTCAATGTCACTGTTGTATTGTCGTACTTGCATCTCGCTACCATAGCCAATGTCGTGGTGCTGCTTTTTGACACGCTATTCTTTCCACATTCCTAATCGTCACGTGAAAGGCAAGCGTCTCTTGAACTCCATTTGTTGTTTCTGGTTGAAGAAAACATTTATTGAACTTCGGCCAGTAGTTATTGAATTAGTTATCGTATCTCATTGTACATCGTTAAATCTGATTCATAGCTTTCTTATCGTACCATGTTATTACAGTTTAGAACCGTTAAATTACTGTTTTATCGAATATTTAACATTGCTGTCTCTAAATTTCTTGACCTTGCAATGAGAATTTGACCCAGTTCCCGATATTGAAATTCCAAACTTTATACATGAAAACCATAGTGCTTCGAATGTACAATCCATGATATCTTATAGTTTCTCAATCCGATTTATAGATTGTGAGATATCACATTTTGCAATGTAATACTGAAATTTCTAGAACACAGAAACTGTGCATGAAACCTATTGTCCTGTCTCTTGTACTATGAATTATACCATATTCTCGATACTGAATCTAAGAACTCTGCAAATATGAATTGTATGCCTCTGAGTATAGACTCCAGAACATCTTATGGTTTCTCAATCCATATTATAGTTTCTAAGATATCGATGTTTTAGTACTGTGACTCCTGAATTTCCAGAACAGAGCCTGTGCACGAAACATCGAAACCAGTAAAGAATAAATTTTTACGCATAGCTATTGTCCTTAGAATGTATCATGTGAATATGAGTTGGAACCGGAAGGGAGTCTACTTTCTAGAATCTCGGACAGAATCAGATTTGTTTTTCTGTAGTACCGGGGAAGTGAACTTGAATGCAGATAGGTGCTAATGTCTAGAAATTCATCACTATGTTTTTGCATATAAATCCGTTATTCTTCATATTTATTGAATTGAACTATATATATATCATGCATTGCATAGCCCTTGATATTTTCTTGATATTATACGGATACTACTGTTAATACTGATTATACCAACTGCATGTTCCTGATTAATCACAGTAAAAGAGTAATAAGCTAAGTTATAAGGGTACGAATTACTAGTGGAAATATAGGGGAATGTACTCGGAAAGGGGCCCTATTCTTGACTGTTTACTGATTACTGATGACAAATTACTGACTACAGTATTCCAATTAATGTTTACTGTTTACTAATTTCTGTTCATTGATTACTGTATACTGACAGGTATTTACTGTTTACTGATTACTGTTCCCGAGTACATAATCGTATAAAATTCACCACTTAAGTCTAAATGTTACTTGATTGATATGCACCCGAACTTGTGATATGAGACACAAGATTGCATGCATTAGATAAGGTTAATAAAAGACGGATAGACATAAGATTGGTACTGAACATCATCATATATTACTAAATATTGATTCCAGATTACTGAATACTGATTCCTGATTCCCAATTACTGATTATTGATTCTCGATTATTGATTCATGATTATTTATTACCGATAACTATTTTACCAATTGATTATACTTTACTGACTATTGATTTCTATTGTATTGTATAAGATCATATTCGATTCATGATTATTTATTACCGATCACTATTTTACCAATTGATTATACTTTACTGACTATTGATTTCTATTGTATTGTACAAGATCATATTCCAGTTCTTTGTTTTCTGCAATATTACATTTATTATTTCCTTGCATGTTACTACTTGCCGCCTGAAACTTGCTCTAACGGGTACTTTCCTATTTTTTTTGAGTTAATGTTTATATAGGACAAATGATGATTTACAGAAGGAACTTGTCATGCCCTGCTTTCCAAAAAGAGAATACGGAATATATATACGTGAATGAGTCCAGCGAATGATTTTCATCATCCATAAGCTGTCAGGATCTTTACAATATTTCACAAGAATAATCAGAGTCGGAAGTAAGAAAAGTCAACCAAGCATGCATATATGAATCAAAATACCAACAGGATTTTACTCGAAACAAAATATATTAATCTCAAATAAACCAGATCTGATGTAATACCCCGTATTTCTGAAATATATATATGATTTGAAAAAAATATATAAAAAGAATTTGAGACTTGTCCTATAGAAATACTCTATAGGAGGGATTTATATAAAATGTTTGGATTTGAAATGAAAGGGATTCATTAGAATCCGGATTTGTTTGAAGATGATGGGGCCCACGGTAATGGAGTGCACAGCATAAGGTAAGTTGCTTGTATGCTTTGAATTCTTCCAAGTTTGTAGTGTTGACGTGGCACCTAGGGGGGGCCACTCCTAGTGTGTGCACGGGATGGAAGAACAAAAGAGTGTGAAAATGTCCCATATCGAAAGATTTCACATGATAAAATATTAATAAATAGTATTAGCCAAGGATCAAGAGTCACCAATTCGATTAACCACCTTTTGAGAGGCAGCCTGTGGTGGGCAGTTGTACTACATAGTATCTAATTTGTCTTATAAATTGTATAAATTGTCCGAGCTCGGGGCAGGGGTGTTACATCTGAATAAGTCAATAATCCTGGGTCACATTGCCCAAATATAAATAAATCTAAGTATCAAATACAATTGTTCAAGTAGCAATAGGAAAAAATAATAATAGCAAAACATCAGCATCTAGAATCTCATATCACCAACTCCATCAGGTAATTGGTCTCCAAAATCTGTAATTTAAAAAATTACAGGAAGAGAAAAAAGAAAACAAACTCACATCAATGCAAGTTACGGGCCACTTGTAGTGCAGGAAACAAGTACAGGGATAAAATAACCAAAATAGAATAACAACGGAAACAACATAGCATAGTATAGGCATGTCAACCGAACAGGATAACTAACATGAATCGAGAAACAAAATCAAATAGCATGATATGCTAACAGGGTACGGGTAACAGGTGTCAAGTGTCAAACAAGCAGGTAATCAGGTAATCAGGTATATAGGTATACAGGTAACAGGTGAAAAGGTAGCATGTACAGGTAAGCATGTAATAGGTATCAGGTTATGTCAAGTCTTGTATTATTACTATCTAGATAGCACTTCATCGTCCATCATTTCACCACATAGTTGCTACATTCAAACAAGTTTGCATTTAGATTTCATAGTGGAGTCCATAGGGCCGTGTACTCAGGGATCAGGAAAAATAGGAAACAGGAACAGGTAGAACCTAGTGGTTCTTTTCTAAGTACACCTTCCTATAGGGAAGTGTGAAGTCAGGTAATCAGGTAAACAGGTTCAGGTAGAACCTAGTGGTCCTCTTCCGAGTACACCTTCCTATAGGGAAGCATGCAATCGGATAACAGGGTCGTGAATCATGTAGTGATGAACAAGTAACAAGTAGGGAACACGGGCCCTCTTCTTTGTACACATTTCTATATTTTCCACTACTAGATCTTTCCATTAATCCCGACTTGGTTATTTATTATTATTATCAAACAGGCATGTGTGTCACAAAACAGGTCAAGAATAACATTGCATGAACAAGTAACAGGTTCAGGTTGCAAGATAAATATGTACAGGTGAAAGATAACTCATAAAAGAATAGAATAGCGAAAATTCTAGTTCAGGACAGTAAGACAGTACTGCACTAAATCAGGAATTCTCGTTGCTACAAAAATGCAAACCTGGATCCGTCAAAGAATCTGGAAAATAGACTCCCATAAGAATCCAACAAATATATATAATTCATATAGTATTTTACAACATCAAGACTCAAAATAGACTTGTATCCGGAAAACGTGTTCAGCCAAAAATTAGAAGTTTGTATTCAAGAACAAGGAAACAGCACAAAAACTTAATAATTAAATCCACGAAAAATATGGGGTATTCCCTAGTATGTTTAGTAACAGAAAATAAAGTTTCATAATTTTTCAATATAGATAGAATATTCAAGTAAAATCAAAAAGTAACAAAGTACAGCAGCTTTGTAAATCTGGAATCACAAATACTGCAGTACTAAAACAGCAAATCTTACAAAATATAAATCCAAATCCAAATCCCTAAAAAGGGTGATAAAATAGATACAGTAGGCTAACTTTTATATTCACAAAGGTTTTAGATAAAGCAAGTAGAATCAGGTCGAATTTAAGTATCTTTACTGAACAGCAAGAAAAATCTTTTAGTATAGTAGTTGTTTACAAGTATAGAATGGTCTGTGAAACTCATCAAATAAATCTACAGAAATTCACGGTTAATCCCAATCGGGTCTAGTTATACTCAGCAAAATATTGGATCAAAATAATACTTTTAATATTGGAATAAAAATAGATTACTCTCCAGAATTCTCATAAAATCAAATCTGTAATTCCTTATACACCTCTGCAGTAAAATAGTCATAACGCGCAACTCATAAATCGAAACTGAGATCTGTCAGAAGGGTTGGAAAATAGACAGAATTCTTTACAGTTCATGTTCAAAAAATATTTTCATATACTGACCTTAATAGGATCTAAAATATTAATAAAAAACAGGGAATCGACAAAACAGAAAATATCCTTTCATACACAAAATCAACTAGTTCATATAAAACTCATCCAAAACAAAATCAAACATGAAATTGGGTGTACTAGATGTCCAAGCAACATGGTATAGGGTATTTCACAAGTCCACAACACGTATACTACTACTAACACAACCAAGCACACGATATCATACAACAAGTCATGAACAACATGCAGGTATACAACAAGAAGTGGTCATTCCTAAGTTATTTCATGTCATATGTGTCATGTGGCAACTAAGGGCGGGTCAATCACAATAGAGAAAAGATCAACAAGGGGTTTCACACAAGAATTGTCTCTAGAACACAACTACACTACAGGCAGTATTTAGTACTTGTATTACACAAAAAAAAGAATACAAGTTACTTGCCTTATGGACGACGACGGAAATGACACAAAAGCAAGAATAACGAGAATGGATTCCCGGCAACGAACTCACAAACAAATCGAACCCAAGAACACAATAACGGGAACACGAACAACGAACTCACTCTCACAATCCCACGAACAACAAACAATGCACATAACTCACCACCCACTCACACGAGAGCAGCGGCGAGGGGTGCAAACAGGGGTTGACGGCAGGTGTCTCGGCAACGACAGTGGGCTAGGGAAGCGCAGCAGAGTTGCTGCGGCGCTCGCTGCACTATCAGAGGGAACCAGGCTGCAGTCGCTGTTGAGGGGCATCGGGTTGCTATGCTGGTGCCGCAGCCTAACGTCGGAGTGGAGCAGCACGGGGATGTCGCTACCGCCTGGGTGTTGCAGCACTGCAAGGAGGTGAAGTGGAGATGGGGGATGGGCACAGGGAGCACGGTGCTAGGGTGCTAGGGCGAGGTGCGGCAAGGTGGGGGAAAGCAGATAGAGGGAGGACAGGGGCTCAGGAGAAAAAGAACTGGAGTAGGGCAGTTAAGGGATGAAGGGAAATGACGCACGGGTGTTGGGTATATATATGCAGGTGAACAAGGAGTTAGGTTAGGGGTGAGGCGGCTAGCGGGTATTCGGGTGCAACCGGGTAGGGGTATCTAATATGGTACGGGTAGAGTTAGGTAAATGGGTTTGGGGATTAGAATAGGGTATAGGGGATTTTAATGGCTATTTGGTTAACAAAGATCCAAAATCCTGTAAAGCAAAATGAGCAAAATAATAAAAGTAGGATATGAACAATTTAACAATGGGGATCAAATAAAAGCTCGATCAAACAGCGACGAACAAATAGGAGACAACGGAATTAAGAACTCAAATAAGAGGACGACAAATCAGATAAATGAATATATAGAAAGAGAAGATCTAATATACGGTCCAAAAGGAGATACAATGAGAGAAATACACCAAAAAGAAAAAAAAATACACCCAATACTAAATAAAATGGAAAACAGGGGTTACAGAACTTGATGATCAGACTCTCTAGACGGAATTGCTACATCTATTTCTCTACCACCTCATTGTAATAAAATGTTTATTACATTGTTTATTCACGAGTATCTTGACCCGAATTTCATGTATCTAAGATATTAGTTATTGTATTATATCATCGTTCATGTGATTATTACTATTACTTGTATTGTTGTGCTTACTTGTATAGTACAGCTTATGAATGATATGAGTTTATATACTTATATAATTCGCTGGGCCTCAGCTGCATGCCCGTACTTCTGTATAGTGGGAAGTGAGTCGTGACATTTACAAAGTCAGAAAGACAAAAAGAGAAGACTTCTGTAAGGAGCAAGGCCAGGAGTCAATCTACATCAACGACACTACGAGAGTGGAAGCCTCAACCACTTCATTTATTTTTTCCCATGCATTCCCCTTTGGGGTTTTGACATTTTCACCCATAGGCTCCTTTTGATCCACCTGCTCTTCCTCCTCTTTATCTGACTCCTCTAGCTCCTTTCCCGATTTCAGAACCAGGGGGTACCCCTTCACATCGAAGTGATGAATACACACGACCATGTCCCAGATGGCCTTAATGTAGGCCTTCTTCATATTCACGAAGAGGTTCTTCTCTGCAATGGCCCTCACCTGGGCCACCCCAGCCTCCTTTTTCACCACCATTGTTTCCCTTCCCTTCGCCGCCTCTTCTATTTCCCTCTTTTGCTTAGCCTCGAGTTGGGAAACTTGGGCAACCAGGGCCTCCTCCCGACTCTCCGCCTCCTCCAGTGCCTTGACGACCTACATGCTTTTTGACATGGCCTTTGTCGATTGTGGATTCCTAAAGCTTCTTCTCTTCCACTATCTATTCCAACAAGTTGCTAAAGTGACAATCTATATGCAAAGGGGAAGTTCTTTAGAACTTAGAAATATATCAAAGAATGTAAAACTACTATAATAGGCATGATACATACCGAAATGGTGGCCCGAGAGATCTCAATAGAGGAGGAACCAATCGTCTCTTGCGCCATTCTGTTTCAATCCTTCAGGCTAGGAGATGCTGAATCGCATCCATACAGTTCATCGAGGAAGCCATCATGTCGCTTAACTCCCCAGTTAGGCACATAGATCTTCGTCTTCTTGTCGGCAAGGATCTTGTTGGCCTCAACAACCATTTGTGGAGGGGGGTAGGGGGGCTTCAATGGCTTGCACTTGAAAAGTGAACCACTCAAATTCTTATCTTCATCACTTAGCACTGGCTCAGCCTTCATCCTCTTCACTTGGTGGGAATACCCCATGGCTCAGAGCTACATATAACAAAATACTTGCTCTTCCAATGCTTAATCAGGTCAGGGTCCGCAATCACTCCCACGCCTGGGATAGGAGAAAGATAGAGCCGATGCTCCATCTTATTCTTCTGGTAGAGTTTAAAGTGCCTCCTTCACACACTTAGTTTCGGCACGAAGCCAGCCCCCAGACACTGCAAGATGAAACTGATTACATGCCTCCACATGTTTGGCATGAACTGCATCGAACTGATAATATACCGGTTCAAGATCTCCCTCGCAAACGGATGCAAAGGAAGACACAGCTCGACATGAAAAGTATCGTAGGGGTAAATATAGAATTCCGTATATATCACCAAACATGCCCTAACTCCGGACCCATACACAAGTGCCTCTAATCCTCGAACTAGGGGGAATCTGGAAAGTGCCTCTAATTTGCATGAAATCCTCCTTTATCAAGATGGTCGTGACAGAGTTGGCCTCAGTTGCTCAAGATATTAGGCTCCTCGTATTGCATCTCATACTAAATAAAATCCCCCAAATCTTTAGAATACTGGAAAATGAGAGAAGAAAGAGTAGAGGTATATCTCCCAAACTCACCTAACACTCTACTCCTCTCAACAATCTATTCTACTATGACAGAAGAAGACTCGGCTGCTCCCTTCTCCTTCTCTTATCACGTAGGATGAGAAGAAGGCACTCCTTCTACCCTACAACCCGAAGGGGATATGTCGTAACCTGAAGAGGCCATAAACATCACTTAATAATAATATAAATTACTTGACTAGCAACAATAACCGATTGATAGATAAATACAAAGAAGAAGTTCGTCAGAACCCCTAAAAATTCTAGAGAAACTCTGTAAAAGAGCAAAAGAGTTTGAGAAAATGAGAGAATTGAGAAGAAATAAGAAGAGGGGGTGGGAATTTATAGGGGAAAGAACCCCAAACAGTGGTTGGCTCAATGACCACACACATATACACACACAGACACAAACAACAGGGCGGGGGGGGGGGGGATTGGGGGGGGGATCAAAGCTGATGTCATTATGATGTCACCGCCCCTGAGTAGCATCATCATGTAGAGGAGGAGCAAAACCAAGCTGTTCAAAATTTTTGACGAAAATGGATCGTTTGATCGCTCCAAAGATTGCACCAAGCGGCCTCATCCATTGGATCTTCTCCAAAATTCACGCACAACCACTTCAGGCAGAGACAGAAAATAAATTCTTGTTGATGTCAGCATGATATCAGTGCCTTCGAGCAGCTCCATCATGCTGAGGAGCCCTCGATCCGAGCCGCTCGACGAAAATCTTGATCCTGGGTCGTCTGGTAGCTCCAATAATGATGCCACGCAATTTACGGTATATGAAGCATCCAAAAATTCATGCCGAGATCCTCGGTGCACTATAAGACAAAGCACTAGCGTTAGCATGATGTCAACACCCCCGAGGAGCCCTCGATCCGAGCCGCTCGACAAAAATCTCGACGGCCATTCGATCGTTACAAAATTCGCACCCGCTTGATCTACGCATCAGATCACTCCAAAAATTACACAAGGTATTTATTTTGATTTTAAAATTCATTGAATAATTAAAATTTAAGACAAAATTTATTAAAATCCCAAAAATAACTTAAAAAATTCAAAATATTTATTAAAAATACTAAAAAGTAATTATAAATTTTGAATATAATTATAAATTCTAAAAAATAAGTGTGGATTCACTACAAGATTCGCGAACTACACCGGTGTATATTCCCCAGCATTTTACCAATCGCACCGGTGTAGGATAATACCAGGATTGGGTCACAAAATTGTATAGTTATACACTGGCGGCCTCTACAAAATGCCGGTGAATTATAACATTCACCGGCATTTTTTATAAAAACACGCCGAAAAATAGAAAGCGACAATATATCCCCACAAATCATCTCCCATTCCCCGGCGTTTATTAATAAAAACACCGGTGAATTTACTGGGATAAATCCCCAATCCTACTGCGAAACCCTTACATTTCGCTGCTTGGTTTTTTCCCCCAACCCTAATTTTTTTGCTTTTGCCGCCACTGGGCCTCCTTCCCTTCCTCGATTTTCCCAACAAGTCCTCCGCCAGTGGAGTGGGTTCCACGTCGATTTTCCCTTCAGGGCTGCCGTCGCTATGCCCACGTCGACGTCCAGGCACTCTCTATTCTGCTCACTCATTTCTCTCTCATCGCAGGTATGGTTGTCATTGCTGTCAGGTTTGGGTTCGAGACTGGCGGGTCTGGATCCATGTAAGAAGAGGGTTTTCAGGTCTAACTTTATTAAGGGATCAAGACAGTGCTTAATTTATTTGATTGATTACGATGTCATTTTAGCTAAATGTAGATTTGGTTCAAATTAGACTCAGTTTGGTTTGATTTAATCCAGGATTGTGATATAGGTTAAGATTTAGTTGTAATTATAGTTTCGGGGTTGTGGTTTGTTGTGGTTAACGGATTAGATTGGGAGTTGGTTTAGGTCAAGACAGGAGTTGTTTTGTGGAGTTAGTGGGATTAGGATTTGGAGTTTATTTGAGTTGGGATTTGTTAGATTAAATTAAGATTTGATTATTAATTGATTTCAGATTTAGATGTTTACAATTTCAGATTTAGGATGTGTATAATTTCTTATTTAGAATGTTAATAATTTTAGATTTTAGAGATCTATTAATTTCATATTTAGAAGCTCATTATGGTTGATTAAATTCACATTTAGGATTTGTTTAATTTCATATTTGGGTGAATTAAATTTCGGGTGTGGATTGAATATTTACTAGAGAACTAGAATCAGATTAAGATATATATTAATTTAATTGAAAAGGATATTGGGAGTTTGGAACCTTATTTACAATGGGATTAACATTTTGTTATGTTACAATGGGATTCTTAGTGAAGTGTGTCAATGTGTCATGATTAAATTGAGGGCCTTTTCTAGTTTGATGTAGTTTCAAGCTTATATATGTATGTTATATTTGCTGCAATTAGAGCAGGAAACTTAGTTGCTTGGTTTATTATGATGTGGCATTGAATGAGAACTGATGTGACATTGAATGACAAGATGAAGATGAAGTGCTGAGTAAACTTAGCTGCTTGATCTAATTGATAAGTATAGACTAAGTGAGAACTGAGGTAACATTGAATGACAAGATGAAGTGCTTTATTGTTCTCCATGCTAGCAATCTATTATATTTGGCTCATTTTATTATGATGTTATGCAAAAGGTAATGTTAGGGTATATGAATGATGGGGGAAAAAATCAGGATATATAATAGCAAATGATTTTGCTTTTGGGGGCTTCCAGCTTTGATCTTCATATTCAGGTTTAGATTGAAGAAAAGAGTCTTTAGTTTAGGTTCTTTGTATAGTATGTGCTTCATTTTTTTTACTGTTCAATACTTGAAGCTTATCATGATTAAAACAAAAATTGGGACCATGCAGGTTCATTTTTTTCATTCTTCAGTTTGAGTTTGCTTTCTTATGCATTTGGAGATGGGTTAGTTGCTTTCGGAGATGGGTTATTATGCTTTTGAGTTTTAGTTTGATTCAGAGAAAACTGGAATTATTATGCATTTGGAGATGGGTTAGTTGCTTTTTTGTCTGAATTTGGAGATGAGATGGATCATGTATCTGAAGTTGCACACTATGATTTTTCGAGGAGCAACTAGTGATGGAAATTTTTTATCTAAAATTTATATAAAATTATATCATGATGTCTACATGAGTATCAGTTTCTAACGTAATGTTCATGCTTGTTGCTTGGGTTCGAAAATGAGATTGTTCTTTGCCGTATGGTTTAAGTGATGATGAGATGGATTATGTAAATGAAGTTGCATACTATGATTTATAAAGGAGTGACTAGTGATGAAATAATTCTATTTGAACTTATGTTGTGGTTTCAATTGATAGTTATCTCATGAGTATTATAAAAGAATAAGTTTCATTTCAGTTAGTTGCATTTTTACCTTAATTTGACAGTGAAAGTATTCTTTTCCACTATTTGTAATTCAATAATTTGAAGTCCATATGCTGGTTTTTTGTAAGAGTGCTGTATGTTTTTTTTTTTTTTAAATTATTTTTTTTAAAATTTATATACCTAAAAACGCCGGGGTAGAACGGTTTTAGGGAAAGATGACGGCAGTCTTGATGTAACATCTGTTTTTTTTAATTCCATAAATTATTTGATTTAATTATTTTTAAATATAGTGGCCTCCAAAATCCAGTAAACTGAAGAATTATTGCGGTGAGGATTATTGCTTCTGTACAATGTTGGGTTATTGTACTCTTTCAGATAAACTGAAGAATTAAAATGCTTCTGAGCTCATGTTTTGATCTAACTTCTATTATAGTGGCCTCCAAAATCCAGTAATCCCCGAGAAGCGATTGAGAGGCGATTCAAATTCAAAATATTCCCTTCTCCCTCAGCCCTTTCTCTCCCCAGATCCCATCGCTCCTTCCTCCATCTCGTTTTCTCCCTTCAATCAACTTTGTTGAGCTCCCCATTCTCTACAGACCCATCTCAGCCTTTTCTTTTTTGAGTCTGTGCGATCCATCTCAGCCTTTTCCCTTCTCTGGAGGTCTTTTTCCTCCTCCTGCTCCTCCCTCCTGTCCGGCCGCGTCCCCGCTCCCCTCGTCTCCGTCTCGGTGGTGGCCTGTTCCGCTCCGCCTTTTTCGGGTGTTCTTCGCTTCGCTTTTTCCCCGTCCGGTGGCTGGTGGCCCTTATTCGAGTTTGTTCTCCAGCCAGGAGTCCCATCTCCTCCCAGCGGCGATCCAGAGGCGCTTCACTCTCCAGTTTCTTCAGCGCACTGTAAGTTTTCTAGCTGTTTTATTTCTAGCTCTATTCCCGGTAGTCTTGTATATTTGGGCATTACCCTGGAGCTCTTTCTACGGTTAGCTGCTCCTATTAGCACTGTGTAGTGCTCCATTTACTGTTTTGCCTTGCGGCCTTTCTGCTCGTTTGTGCTGGCTTAGTGTTTCCCCATTCACTGGGGTCCTTTTGCCAGAGACTACTTTAACTCTAGTCGTTGATCTGACTGAGTTTTTATTCTTGTTTGGCCGTTCTATCTAACCTCTCTCTCGTTCTTTTCTCTCCGCTATTGTTCTGCTACTTGGAGAGCACGTTTCCTCTTCTTTGTGCAGCTTTGTGTTGGTTAAGCACTGGTATCGTCTTTCTTGTGGTAGCGTTTTTTCCATCCATTCTGTGAAGTGTAGTCTCTTTACACTTCCCTTATTGGAGCGGTATTTGTTTCTCCATTGTGGCAGTGTTTCTTCTATGAATTCTATCGTTGCGGTAGCTAGCTCTAACCGTTCAGTTTCGGTTAGGGATTCGCAGAGGCATGTTTCTTATTCTACTTGGGATTTTATATTCCCCTCTCAGGATTCTCACAACTGCTTAAACTCTTCTTCGCTTGTTAAGCCTGATCATCTCCGGGTCTGCTTCAGATGCCTCCTTCCTGGGCATCTGAAGCGTGATTGTTTGAGCAGGATGAGGTGTTTATTTTGTGACAAGCTTGGTCACTCTCGTAGTCGTTGCTTTTCCCTTCAAAATCTTCTGGGATGGCCCAGAGGACATCCATTACCAACCAAACTTCTTTCCTTCCTTAATTATCCCCTCTTAAAGCGAAAGCTTCTCTATAGTTTGGATTGTAAGCACAGTAGGGTTGAGCATCAGATCTTCAACTCCTCTGTCTTGGCCGAAAGTTCAGCGTCGAATTCCCCCCCATCTAGTTCTTCTCCTCTTGCATCTCCTGTCACTCTTATCCGACCTAATGTTGATTTGCTTTTTAAGGATCACAAGGTTTTCACGTCCCTTGTTTCCATCCCTCGCCGGGCCTCTCTCAAGGCTCGCCCCCGACCTGTCTCAGCGACTTCATCATTATTCGGGAAGTTAAGTCCTTATCGTGATGGGGTTAAATCTTTTTTCTCGTTTCTTTCATCGTCTCGTGTTGCGAGGGAGTCTACTCTCTCCAGCACTACTGCCCCACCTGTTCATATTGTAAGTGCTATTATTGATTATAGGGCCCCTCCGCTGTTCTATAACTTCCCCTGTGCTGTGAAGCTCTCCCATCCCTTATGTCCTGCGATCTCGTTTAATTTTCCAGGAAGCCTATTCTCTTGGTATCAACTATTAGGGGCCCAGGCATGGCTCTGTCACGTCCTGAGGGCTTTCGAACTCTTCTTGCTCTCCCTTACCCCCAAGATTTTTATTAACCTTGATGCCTCTGCTCTTCCTCTTTGGGCCGGCACCACCATTCCCATCCCCTCCACATCTTCGGTTGTTCCCACCTGTCTCCATTCCCCCCTGAGTTCCATTTCTGTTGATGTCTCTTCTTCTGTCCCAGAGGCGCTGTTGCCCCTTTCGGCATGTGCTGTCAATTCCCCTGTTAAGCGCGGTTACAAAAAGAAAGTTTTCGATCTTTCGAAGATCCGCGTGAGCGCTTGCCTTCTAGCGAGGAAAGCCGGCTCTATGTCTACTTTTCAATCAAGGCACTGTTGAGTATCATCTGCTCGTAAACATCCCCGGCGCTTGCACTGTCTCTCCGCCTATTGGCCATTAGAGTCCCTCAAGACTGCTAGCGGTATTGGTGTTCTTCATGGAGGGAGTTTTCTTCCAATCTTCGTGGATCTTTTGCTCGGTTCTCGGGGCCTTCTGCTTAGCTCCATGGTTTTGGGATGGTGGTACTTCGTCGGGTTTCGTCCCTCACTGTAGTTTAGTTTTATTGTACTTCATTGTATCATTTATTTCTGTTTTACATCTTGTAAAACCCTTAACGCTTGTATTGTTTTATTATTGATTTATTGATTAATTTATTTTTGATGGCTGGAGCCTTTTGGCTCTATCCGATTCATCAAAAAAAAAAATATTTCTGAGTATATTTACCCCTATTAATTGATTTTATTAGTATTAGAATGATTAAATTGATATTTTGGGGTAAACGAGAAAAATTGAAAATATAGGAGTTTTGAGATGAGTTTTCTCAGAGACGACGAATCCGATTTGAACCAAAATTTTTCTGGGGCATTTGTTCATTATATGGGGTTTAAATTTCGATTTATTAAATTATGGTTTGAAATTGAAAGTAGTTTTTCAAAAATATTGCGATATTCGTTTATATACATATTTATATGTATTGCTATCGTTCGTAATTATTGATTTGATTACAATTATGCATATTATGCAATATTATTCTTATATATATATATATATTCTTTAATTAATTTAGTTATTTGGTGGAGTTTATTTAATTGGAGTTCATGTTGAAAGATGAACTTAGGACATAAAAGTAAAGGAAAAGTCTAAGAGGGGTTTATATACAATTTTCCCTTTTTTTTTATTTCATTCTTTCCTCCTTCACCTTCACGTACAGGCCCCCCCCCCCCCCCCACCCCCCCAATTTCTTTCCTTGCCTTCTTCTTTCGGCAAAAAAAAAAGCCATTCAAGACCCCATTTTTAGGGTTTTCCAATTCCTATCAAATCTCCACCAATTTTCTAGAAATTTTTAGGGTTTTGGCTAATTAAAGGGTGTTCTTTTACGTGGTGGTGTCAGTTTTTCGAGAAAGTTTCATGAAGGTGTAAAAAGTTGAACTTCGACGGGCTATCGGGCGGACGTGGGATGTCGTTTGTTCGATCCGTCAGGTGAGTATGTTGTATTTATAAATATTTTATATTGTGGCCGAATTTCGTGGCTTTTTGATATGTTTTGTGGAAGTTATGTCAAAAGTTTATTTTTAATGAAAATATGAATTTTTTAGGGGTCCAAAAAGGGTTTTTAAGATATTTGGTGAAATTGACTATTTTAAATATATGAAACCTATATTATGGGTTAATGTGATGTGTTGAAGTATAAAAACTAAATATATTGAATTGCTTATGCATATTTTTATCCCGTGCATGTTTCGTGCATGTTTTTGGGTATATAGGTCGATATAGGTAATTTGGTATATGCGGAGCCTTGTGTATGGGCTAGCATGCTACGGATAGACGTTATAAGATGTAATTAGACGAAATTAGTGATTGTGATACTGTTTTGGAAACCTGTGTATTTATAGTGCATGTTTTATGTTTATTTTGGGGCATATAGGCCCTTATAGGTGATTTTACTTACATGGAACGTGGTGTATGACCTAGTATGCTATAATTGGATATTATGAGATTTAATTAGAGGAAATAAGTGATTTTGGTCTCTTTTCTTGGAAACCCGCATGTGTGGTGTATGTTTGTGTATATATATATATCATGATATTGACTCGGGATGTGATAATTGATGAAATTAGTAAGTGGGTATATGTTTACATTATAATTATGTTCGAAGTGAATTAATGGATAATAATATGATATTATAATGTGATGAAGTATACATTTTGATACTTTTACGATATGGAATAACATAATGTAGTTTTTTTATTACTATTATAATCTTGGCGCATTAATAATATGCATTAATATGATATGATGGTTTTATATGTTGAATGACAGAATGTGTGCATAATGTGGTATAATGATGTGATGATTAATATTGTGGACACTGGATATGCATTAAATGGTAAGATAAAAGATAAGATGGTACGTGTTAATAAAATGTGTTATTAATTCACGTGATTAAAGTCAAGGTTGTGGCAATTATTGAATTCATAAGTGAAATGCGTGTGTTGATAAAGTAAGCTGAAAAGATGAAATGATTAATGCTAATAACAGATGATTTTGTTGACCAGTACCCACAGCAATCCTGGGGGTTTGGGCTAGACCTCCTAATACCTAAGGACCGGCTTGGGGTGCGGTGTTTTTCCCTCCTGGCTATCGGCTGGGAGGAAGTACCCAGTTTACCTGGGGTGCGGTGTTTTTCCCTCGATGACAGCTGTCGCGAGGAAGTACCCAGTTTATCTGGGGTGCGGTGTTTTTCCCTCCTGGCTATCGGCTGGGAGGAAGTACCCAGTTTACCTGGGGTGCGGTGTTTTTCCCTCAATGACAGACGTCGCGAGGAAGTACCCAGTTTATCTGGGGTGCGGTGTTCCCTCGCTAGTTCGGCTAGGAGGAAGACGTAGCCTCGGACAAGTAAAACTCTGTGTGAGCATCGGTCCGCGTGTTTTACTGGACTGTCAGCTTTCAGTATATTAGGATACTGTGGCTCACTGGTCGACAAACTAATAAAATAACTAAGTGTAAATAAAAATGTGAGAGTAAAGAAAGTGGTTGTGGATGAAATGCAGTATGTGGTTAATTTAGAATGAAAAGAGTAAAAGAGACATGTGTTAATATGAATAGTATGAAGTAACTATATTATGTAAATGATTATTTAAGTAAAATACAGTATGGTATGAGTTGTTACACCTTGGAATTGTGTCAAGGAACTACCTGCCCGCTATTTCTGTGGAAATGGTGGGAACTACCTGCCTTGGCATAATTCGCAGGGTGAGTGGGCATGATAGTGGTAATGATTAATGGAAATGAAGAATTAAATAAAGTGAAGATGAATAGTAAATGAAGTGAATTGATAACCAAACTATCGGCTTGAGATGTGATGTGATATTACCCAGACTATGTGTTTTGGGTGCGGTGATTATTACCCAAGCTATCGGCTTTGGGGTGTCATATGTTATTGCCCAAACTATGTTTGGGATATGGAGTATAAATTGATGAGAATGGAAGTGAAATTAATGGTAACTTGAGATATAAGTGAAAATGAAAGTAGGTTAATTATTAATTAGATTGGGTAATAACTAAATGATATAACGGGATGAGAATAAGTTATAAAACATGCTTTTGATGCGATAAGAATGAGTATTCAATAAGTGATATGTTAATGATGTGATGAAATGTGAGTAATTGCAATGGGCAATGAAATGTTGTATTTGTGTCATAAGGCATGAATGAATGTGATATTATGAGGATAGATGCATATGTTTATGATGTGATACTTGATATAATACAATAAAATAAATACCTGTATTATGAGATTGGTTATGAAAATGGTTATTAAAGAAGGTATGTTGTGATATGAGTTTGTGTATCTTGGAAGTGTGTCGGGGAACTACTCGCCCGCTATTTCCATGGAAATGGTGGGAACTACCTGCCTTGGCACCACTTCCAGGATGAGTAAGTGAGTTGTTGATATACTGCAAGTAAATGAAGTGCATGGGTAAATAAAAACGAAGAAATATGTAGTAGCATCCTGTAGTTATAAATTTATAAATGAAGAATTGGTGATGTGACAATAATTGTGGAAGATGAATTCTAATTGATAAGTAAGGGATTGTATGTGAATCAGTATTATGTAAATGTAAAATAAGGATATATACGAGGTTGATGTGAAGCATGTAATGAAATGTGTGAATTATGGATAATTATATTACCGGATGCGGATTTGAAGAGTATTTTGATATAAAATCGTGTTGGTGATGTTTTTATGTTCAGATTTCAGGTTGCATCATCTTAACTTGAAGTTTGTAAGTTTAAAGTATTTTTTTTATACCATTTTAATTTATTTATTAGATTAATAATTATACTCACACCAGAAATGGCTAATCCCTGATGTTTTCTGGGGGTTAGGGGGTCCCTCCCTGAGGGTGGACAATCCTAACTCTCCTGCAGGTTGCTAGCAGCATGGTGAGGTAGTATAGAGCTAGATTTTGTACTTTGTTGGAGCTGATCCATTATCTATGTACTTAGTATATGTAGAAAGGTGAATAGTTGATGTATTATTTTGTATTATGGTAAAAGTATATAGATATAGTGCTGTGATGAGGTAAGAAAGCCCGTACCCACCTCGTTGTGGAGTATTGGGTTCTGTGGTTGGCTTCTAAAAAGGTTTTCCTAAATTTTTACAAAAAATCCTTTATGTTTTCAAAGGAATTTATGATTTTTATTTAATATTTGATATTCTGTTATGAGTTTGGCCCCCAGAGCATGATATTTATATTGCCTGTGTGATTCTGCTCATTTTGGCCTGGGGAGCCCATGATTATATTGCCTGTGTTGTGAGCTACGGAATTTAGAGCAGAATTCTGTAAGTCTTTTGTGTTTCGGGGCAGAAATTTTAGGGGAGACTCTGCCAAAAATTTATTTGAATTATACCTATCTTAGTTTCGGTTTAAAGTGATATAGAAATTGAAAGAATTGAATTTAGAGGTTTAGTTTTCAAAAAAAAAAAAAAATTGGGGGTGTTACACTTGAATAAGCCATACACCGGCGTTTTTTGCGACCGCCAGTGTATCTTACCGAAATATCGGCGTTCGTAAAAAACGCCGGTGTAGACCCCCCCTATTCTCCGACGCCTTATTCGGCGACATTAGCACCGGCGATTTTAAAAATGCCGGTGAATCTCGAAAAAACGCCACCAAACCCATTGTGTGTTGTAGTTATTGAAAATTTTTAAAAAATTTAATAATAATATAAATCTGGAAAATAGTTTAAAATCGGGAAACGTAAAATAAAATTTTAGAAAATCAAGAATAATTACTAGAAGCTCTACAAAATTTCTAGTCCCAGAGATGCTTAGAACACGATACGAGGATTCCCGGAAGCTCTAGAATGTCCTTCTGCACAGCAGGAAAATAGCAAACTACTCCTCGAAGGCTGTAATACCCCTACCTTCTGGAGTGCGGGCTTATGATATGGGTAAAATCAGAGCCGCACAATCACAGCACGCATATTAAATCTTCTTAATGATAGAACGGTAATTTCAGAGCCACAATAGCTAATTAGGCAAATACGGGCTACCCAAGGCCCATAAATTTAATCAGGCCAGCAATTCAAGGTAACAAATAGCCCAACAAGAACGATTCCCAGCTAATTAAAAACTGTCGGATCAAATCTTTTATCTCAAGCAGGGTTAGTAACTAATTCTATCCCATCACCAAGAGTTTCCGGAATTTAATACCAAAAAGATACTCTTTAAGTCAATCTTTTGTAACTAAATGCTAGCTTATAAATACTCTTCCCCCTTAATCAGTATCGAGTAATCAATTTTTTGTCATTTAAAACTCTAATCTCCTTTCTGAGTTACACCAACCTCCGTGTTCAGACTTGGTGCATTTTCGCCGGTGCCATCTCAGTCGTCCAATCAAGATCTAGATTTCCTCAACACTTCACAGATCAAGGATACTTCAGCCATTACTATTCAGATCAGATCGATCTTCCAGATTATAAGTTTTCTCCTAAAAAAGAACTCATCATCTTATTGCTCCCATGCCGAAAAAAGCAGCATCAGTGCTATACCTGCACTCGGCTCTTGCTTATTCCATTGCTTGCTCTAGAAAATGGGAGGAGTTTTAATTTACAGCAGTGCTAACTGGCCATACAAATTAACAAAAAAGACAATATGAATCGGTTTTCATTTAAGTGAAAGGTTTTTTTGGGTGTCATGAATATCCCAATTGGGTGTCTGCCAAGTACTTCACCATTAGGTGCAGAAGCGATATAATTGGCTTCACTTAATTAGAGTTTATTGCGTCTACCTCGAGCTTGATGTGTTAAATACTGCAAAATATGGTTTTGTGTCTTTCATTTTAATTTGAATTTAACAAATTATTTCATAATTGTCTGTCACATACCAAATGAAGGATTATTAGAATAATATGCACGTGCTATTTTTGTACCAAACTTAGGGTATGCAAAAATCCCTTTTTGATATATACAAAACACGGTAAATAACTTACTCAAGGCCCCCTCTTAATCCATATAAATACACTAGGTTTGTCAGTTGACACGTGCCTACGGCACGTCTTCGGAACGGTGCACCTTATTTGATCATATAAAATAGTTTTGGAGGTCGAACAAATTAATTAAAGTAGCAAACAAATTATATGAGAAACTTTTGGGATCCAGCAAAAAACATATTATATGATTTTTTGAACTATTTTTAAAGCTTTTAAATTTTTTATTTTTTTAGTTTTTTAATTTTTATTTTTTAAAAAATTTTTAAAAATTTTATTTCTTTAATTTTTTGAATAGAAGAGGGAGGGAGAGGGAGAGAGAGAAAAAAATTAAATAAATATAGGAGTTGTTTTGGGTGGGGAAATTTGAATTTGAATTTTGGAAGGAACTTTTGGGGGAAAAATATGTTTTGTAAGGTTAGATCTGGGCTTTTGATTTTTGAGGAGATTGAAGGAGAACCACTTAATAGCTTTCTTTGTGTTTTATTATATAGATACTTGATGATTAAGCTCAAGTAATTTTTTTCATCATATTGATATATACATGTCTTAACTGAAAAATAATAAAAAATTCAGAACTCAATTAATGTATTTTGTCTATACCGAAATTAGCGTGAATACAAAAATAAGAACAACAAAATTGGTAAAAGAACACTTTAAATTATCAATTACTGAATCATTCCGCCAAAAACTTGAGTTGCCGACTGAGCAAGATATAGTTCATGTTTTCCTATCTTAAAATAATGAATAAGGATTTGCTATGTTACACTCTCACTACCAACTTCTACTTTCGCTATCTTCATCCTTACTTTATTCCTAATTGTTAGATTAGTTATAAATGGTGAATAATTGCAATATCAAAAGTATTTGAAATACTTTAGTAATATATATAGAGAGAGAGAGTTTGACTATAGACCTTTTATTTAATTCTAAAAAAGTAGATTTAACACTTTGCTAACCATATGATATACAAAGCTAATTTAATGGATATAAAGTGTTAAATCTACTTTTCAAAATTAAATGAAAAGTTTATGTATTCCGACTTATATATATTGCAACTTGTATTTTTCAATAAGATATGAGTAATTGTATTGTTAGTTAAGTAATTTTCGTAAACATTTTTTACGTTAGTATCTTTTATAGGTTAATTTAAGTAACCAGCTTCCATTACCTACATGCTGAACTTTTTTGAGTAAATCCTACTGGTTGAACTTAATTAATCGATTGCATCATGAAGATCCCGTTAAAGAACAACAACTCGCTAGCTACTATTAGGAGAAAATTCACAATTTATACGTTATTCAATATTTTGACACTTATGGAGATATAGTTATTTACATTTCATGAATTTTTGACTACATTAATATCTTTAACACTACAAGAAACTAGGCTACTTCGGCGTATCTATTTCTGCATTTGGGTAGAAACGCCAGGATAGAACATGAGATTAAAAAAATTCAAAATAGCTTCTTCTATCACGGCGTTTTTTTAAAACGCCAGGGTAGGTCTGGGATATACCGGCGTTTATTCTAAAAAACGCTGGAATAGAGGGTTAAATTTCCCATATCCCCAAATTTTCATTTTCTGTCCCATTTTTTTTTCACTCTCTTTCTATATCCCGCTCATGACCCCAAACCCACCCTTGCCGTCGCCGTCCCCTACCATCTTTGGTAGCCACCCCGCATCACCATGCCCCTCATGCCCTTACCTTCACGTCGCTCGCGACCATCCTAGCCCCCACGTCTCTCTCTCACAAACACTTGCCCTAGCCACCACGTCAACGTTGCAGTCGTCGTCGTCGTCGTCGTTCCTCCGCCGTCACTTTGATCACCATCATCTTCCTCCATCTCTCGAACCCTAGGTTTAAATTTGAGATTTTGAGAATTTGTTAATTTGTGAATTTAAGAATTTGGGTTTGTGAGAAAAATAATTAGGGTTGAGATTGTGAAATCGTTGGAGAGGATGCATTAATTATTTTATTATTTGTACTCTTGATTATTGTTTTTCTAGAACAAAATGGCTTAGTTTTAACAATTTAGTTACTCAATGTCGTGGTTTATCTCCTTTTGCAGGAGCTAGAAGATGAGTTATAGGATCCTCATTTGGTTACGGTTTTGTATTTTAGTTTACTTGTTGACAATTTTGCATTTTGTATTTAGAGTTATTAAGATTTCCGGGAGCAAAAATTGTTAGTATCATGGTTATCTTTAGTGGGTTATTTTTCTGGTATTTATTGGGGGTTTTCGTTATTATATCATTACTCTGGAGTTGCGTGCAAGTGTCGGAAATATGTATGTATTTAGATGTTCTTTATCGGCTACGAAATTTCTCATTGGTTGTTATGATACCGAATAATTCTTGCTACACCAAAATTTACAATTTATGATGTGGGGTTAAAAATTTGTGGTTATCCTTCGTTTATTGAGCAGCATGGTTTGAAAGCAGGGTATCAGTTTTGTAATACACTGGATTTCTAAGATAGGTAGTGTGCATACATGGAATGCACATAAGGTGTTTGATAAAATGTCTGAATGAATGTGTCTACATATGAAATGTTTGATGAAATGCCTAAATGAAAGTTAGATAGTAGTAGATAAGTTTAGTACCAGAATACTGGAGATCATTCCCACTCCGCAGATCATTCTGGACCCTATTTCTTCCTTCGTCCCAGGAATAATAGGGAATATTTCACTCTGCGGATCATTCTGGAGCCCTTATCACATTAACTTCCCATGAGTATCGCTCTCATCCCGGAATACTGGAGATCAATCTCACTCTGCAGATCAATCTGGGGCATATTTCATCACTCGTCCCAGAATACTGGGGAATATTACTCCGCGGATCATTCTCGAGCCCTTATCACACTAACTTCCCATGAGTGTCACTCTCGTCCTGAAATACTGGAGATTAATCCCACTCTACAAATCATTCTAGGGCCTATTTCATCCCTCATCCCGGAATACTAGGAAATATCTCACTCCACAGGTCATTCTGGAACCAACAACTCATGTCGCTCTTGCTTGTCATATCTCCCTTCTAGTACCCAATGCATGTTCTCCGCATGTCATCTAACTCTCGGTTTGCATCACCCTTTTGAGGTCCAGTGGCCACTCCCTCCTTAGAAAAAGGAAAAGGTCAGGAATTTCTAACCTCGGTGCTCTTCACGGCAACGCAATAGGCCTGACAAATCTCTTCTATATCAACTTTTAACTGCATAGCCACTTTTGGACACAACGTAAAAGATGAGTCACTGCCAACAATATTCAAAGGTGTTCGATGAAATATCCAAATAAAAATATAGGCATATGTGGATGAAAAAGATTAGTAGAATGATATGCTATGAGAAATGAGCTTGCAAATGGGGTTTTTAATATTATGTGAATGTGAGTTATATATCGATATGAGTGAAATGATGTAGTGTGGGAGAAAATTTTAATAAGTATAAGTTGCCTATGAAGTGTTCGATGAAATGCTAGTGTATGTGTAGGACATCATATATAGTATAATTAGGGATGGCCATATTTGTGGTGTAGGGGACGTAAAATAAATGCCCCAATTCATGCATAATAGTGTTTTATATTGTGCTCGACTAACCCTTGTAGCGGGTTCGAGAAAAATTTATTAATGGCAATTTTGTCATATGATGTTTGTCGATCTGAAATGTAACTTTGACGTCGGATTTGGGCCGAATTAGGCCAACTCATGGGCACGATTTAGGATGGCCAAAGTGGACCTAGCTAGACCTAGTTGATTAATTGTAACGCCCCGAATTCCAAATAAGACCGAATTCGAGATTTCTCAGGATCTTTAATTCACTTCGTACAATTTTATAAGGAAATTAATTTTTTTTCAACAACATCAGAGTTCATTACATTTTTGTTTACACAACGGAAGAATACAACAATGAAATGAATACAACTTGTACAACTATAACAATGTAGATCATCAACTGCATCATAAAATCTTTACTTCTTCATAAAAGTCCATTACCTACATATTAAGCTGTGGGCACATCTGTCACTTACAACTGACGAAAATATTATACTCGGTCGTCCTCTCTATGCCGTACATATAACGCTCTCATTACTTTAACAGACCACAAAAATTTAATGAACAATAAAGTGTTTAATCGTGACTACGCTAAAACATGTAAGTGTATGTAATGCCTTAATGCCTAATGCACACATTTTATACTAGGATGACACTAATGCATACTTATTCGGATTCTATGCATCCCATACTACATAGGTTCGAGGGCAAGCACCTACGTACTCCACAATAAAGGGTTCGATTCCTCGCCATGAGACTACCCAGTAATAAAACAAGGTTTAGATCATTCCACGAATTTGAATCCCAGCTCCAGAGTCCACCGCTGACTGTTATAACAGATCCCACATCGTATGAATCATCTAGCAAGTGCCCCTCTAGCTCCGGTATACGTATATACATTGGAGTATGGCAAACTATCTGCCCGACTACGCAAAGTCCCGGATTTAAAAATAAAAGCCCGTCTCCCATGGAGCAACCACATTCCACCGACTGGGTCTATAGCCACGGAGATCCACCGCCGACTATATAGAAGCAACTCACTTACGTTTGCCCAGGTTTACTACATATTCACTTATGTGCCTAATTATTTAGTTCAAAATATGAATAAATTTCTAAGCCCCTAGTAATAGTTTTACCTCCTACCGGACTTAATCAACATGACCATATCTCAAAATATAATTCAACTCTTTTCAATTCAATAGTGCCGGTACCCGAGGTCTCATTAACTCCAAGTCACAACTTTTTCATGTACAAGAATCCATAGGTACACATATCCTTTAATAAACATGTCTTAAACTTAGATTATTTTCATCGTATTCCACAACTCAATCGATGTCTCATTTTAGCACTATTCATGATTCGCTCATCCATTCTTAATTCTTTCCAACCAATAATTCTTCACATGAATTCTTTCATTAACAGTTTGAGCACATAAAGTAGACAAAAATTTCTTACTCAACAAAATGTATAATTTCATCAAGAGGATTAATTCTCACATTACTTTTCTTTTAAGGAGATAAATCATGCCATTAAATAATATATGTCGAAGACAAAATCTCATTCTATCTCAATGTCTCTTTCATGATCTAACCTCAATGGCAATTTAAGCTCATGAACATAACTCAAACATTTCTCAAACAAAAAATAAATGTATGATCTCTTTCAAGAGAATTCAATTCACTAAATCACATTTTTCTTTTCTTCAAAAACAAAATCATGCTCTTTATAAATACTCTTATGGTTATCAATTCACTTTTCATCTCAAATCCTCTTTAAAACTTCTCAAAATATACTTGGAAATCTTAGAACAAATTTTAATAAATTATCTATCACATTGTATGAACACTAGAAAATTTCCCCAATTTCTTTTTTTTCATTTGCATTTAAACTCATTAAAACATTAAAATAAAAAAAAAGTAATAAAATTTTCGGCCACAGGGTTTCGAACCCGTGACCACTCAGTCAACGCCCAAGGCCTCAGCCGCTAGCCAATAGACCCAAGTGACTATACTGTCACAGAGGAGAAATCGATCTCTTAAGTACTAAGATTTCGGTGTGCAGCTTAATTAAAACAAACGGAAAAAGAAGGGGGATTGTCGAGTTTCGAACTCACGACCCAGCCTCACACGCACTACAGTAACGTTTTTAAAGAGCCCCGCCTAGCCAGTAAGTCCATTGCGACTAATTGGCATAAAAAAACATTACTAATCTTTTGTTCAATCTTTCTGTCATTTCATTATTTTCATAAAACTCGATTCTTCATTTGATCTAATCTTTTATTATATTGTAATTTGTTCATAAAAACTGAGTTTACTCTCTGACAGTAACTCATCGATTTATAATTCATATTTTAAAGAATAAAACTAACTTTCAAATTATTCCTTCTCATTAACATGAATTTGCATTTATTCATTTTAAATCAAAAGTAGCACATTATATCTTTTATAAACAAATAATGAGTTCAATAGAATCAATTTTACTTTACAAAAATTCATTTGCTTATCAAATGTAACCCCTGTTTTTCATTTTGTGTATTTTTGGAGTGTATTTTTCATTTGGTGTATTTTTCTCTCTTGTATTTTTTTTCGGAACCGTATATTGGAGTTGTTTTCAATATATATTCATTTTATTCTTTTTGAGCTCTTTGTGTTTGATTGGTTGTCTCTTTTGTTTCGTTCTTCATTATTTTGTTCTTCGTTCATTTGGTTCTTCATTATTGTCATGGTTTCGCTCTCCAATTGTGTTTTGTTAACTTTATTGTTGTTTTTGGTGCTTGTGGTGTTGGTGGTTCATTCCCTTTTTCAATCCCATTATTTTATCCCAATTTGTTCATGAAAGCCTAATTAAACCAGAATCCTATTTGTATTCCTATTTGATTTGACCCAAATCCACAACTTATTGGTATAATCTATTATTACTCCTAATACCCATTAACCCAATTACCCAATAACCCTAATCCTCTATATATATTAATACACCCTCCCTCACTCAAACCCTAACCCTAACACCTAAACCCTCCTCTCTCTCTCTCTCTCTCTCTCTCCCCGTTGGCAGCTGCACACCCGAGCCCCCAAACCGACCCCCTACTCCGGCCTGGTGCACATCCCGACGCCAGCACCCAGGCCAGCCGAACCCCCCTCCCGGCCTGCATACCTCCCGGCAACATCCCAACACCCGAGCCATCTCCCCTTGGCCATCCCGACCTCCTCGCACCACCTCATACTCCCTCGTCTCCCTTTCTTGGTGTTTCTCTCGTGGCCGCAAGTCATCACCGTCATCTCTCGCTCTCTGGATCTCTTGTTTTGTGGAGTTTTGCTCGTGTAGGGATTTTTCGCTCTAGTTGCTTGGATTCGTTGATTCGCGGATTTTCGTTCGTGGGTTTTGCTCATTACTCTTGGTTTTCGTTGCTCTTCATCTTCGGTTAAGGCAAGTAACTTATACTCCAATTCATTTGTTTGATACAAGTAAAAAATACCACCTACAATGTAGTTGGATCTAGAGACAACTCTTGTTTGTGATATGCTTGATGGGTTTTGTCTCTATTGTGAAAATTTGATCATAGATGACTCACAACACAATATGGACATGAATTCACTAAGGATTTACCCATTCTTGATTTTGATCATCTATGCGAGACTTTTGTGAGATCCCATGTTTTGGTTGAGACCCATGTGATATTTTTGGTGTGGACATGCTAGATACCTTAATTCATGATTGTTTAGACACTTGGTAGAACCGGTTTCATGTTTTGTTGTGTTTTGAACAAGTTTCGTATAATATATGTTGAGTGTTGTAAAAGGAAACAATCTGTATTTTGTCGCTGATATGTTTTGTTTGCTGTTTTGGACTGTCTTAAAGTCAGTATCTTAATTTCGGTATAAAACATGAGTTTTCACTATAAGGCTAACAGTCTTGACCGGCATTTTTTTGCACATTTACCGGCATTTATAAATGTCGCTGTAGATACCACCGGCGTTTTATAAATCGCCGGTGCAAGTGTCGCTGAATCGTGCGTCGCTGTAGCTTAGGGACATTCACCGGCATTTTTTACGGCCGCCGGTATAGGTTAAAACTACACCGGCGGCCGTAAAAATGCCGGTGAATGTGTGGGTGCCATTTCTGGCCATGCCTACTCCGGCGTTGTTAAAATGCCGGTATAGACTGCCAAATTCTTGCTGAAAGCTACACCGGCGCTTGTAAAAATGCCGGTGTAGCTAAATTTTTTTTAAAAAATTTCAAAAAAAAAAAAATTTTAAAAAAAAATCAGCACTCTTATAATCAAAACCAAATGCAAGAGACCCATTAGATCATACACTGATCATTTTTAAAACAAACAATAGCCCAACTGTGCTCAGATGTGCCTAGGTAAAACCATATATACAGACATGGAGGATTTTGTTATACAGCTAGCATCCTTAGTTCACAGTGAACCCATTTTTGATCAAAACAACATGCCAAGATGACAATCAGATGCATGTTTTCAGCTTCTTTAACAGTAAAAGAAAATCAAAATTTCCAGTATCTAAGCATTTATGTTGCTCTATTACTTCTTCATCTCAACTACCATTGATGTCTGTGGCTCCAAAACAAAAGCAACACAAGGTTTGTTCAGCCCAATTGTTGTACAGATATGGAGGATTTTGTTATACAACTAGCATCCTTAGTTCACAGTGAACCCATTTTTGATCAAAAAAACATGCCAAGATGACAATCAGATGCATGTTTTCAGCTTCTTTAACAGTAAAAGAAAATCAAAATTTCCAGTATCTAAGCATTTATGTTTCTCTATTACTTCTTCATCCCAACTACCATTGATGTCTGTGGCTCCAAAACAAAAGCAACACAAGGTTTGTTCAGCCCAATTGTTGTACAGATATGGAGGATTTTGTTATACAGCTAGCATCCTTAGTTTGCAGTGAACCCATTTTTGATCAAAAAAACATGCCAAGATGACAATTAGATGCATGTTTTCAGCTTCTTTAACAGTAAAAGAAAATCAAAATTTCCAGTATCTAAGCATTTATGTTTCTCTATTACTTCTTCATCCCAACTACCATTGATGTCTGTGGCTCCAAAACAAAAGCAACACAAGGTTTGTTCAACCCAATTGTTGTACAGATATGGAGGATTTTGTTATATAGCTAGCATCCTTAGTTCACAGTGAACCCATTTTTGATCAAAAAAACATGCCAAGATGACAATCAGATGCATGTTTTCAGCTTCTTTAACAGTAAAAGAAACTCAAAATTTCCAGTATCTAAGCATTTATGTTTCTCTATTACTTCTTCATCCCAACTACCATTGATGTCTGTGGCTCCAAAACAAAAGCAACACAAGGTTTGTTCAGCCCAATTGTTGTACAGATATGGAAGATTTTGTTATACAGCTAGCATCCCTAGTTCACAGTGAACCCATTTTTGATCCAAAAAAAATCAGCACTCTTATAATCAAAACCAAATGCAAGATACAAAGTTTATTCCTGTGTTCATAAATTAAAAAGCTCAGATAGGATTCAATCATCACTAGTTACTCCTATAATTCATTTATTCAATGAATCATGAAACATAGTGTGCAACTTTAGAAGCATAATCCATCTCATCATCACTCATTCACTCGAAAATAATGAGAAGAAACTCCATTTGTTCACTGTTTTTACTCAAGCATATTTAGTTGTTCTCACAAATACTATGGCATAAATTACCCAAGCATGATAAATATAGATCCAAATCAATATAGATCCATATGCAAAATGCACTCAGCAGGATGATTCATGATAAATTAGAGAAGCACAATTAGTGAGTGCCACTCACTGACTCAAAATTAGTCAGGTAAAGAGGTAAAGATTAATCAGTGAGTGCAACTCAGTATATCAAAAGTAGATTGCCAATCACTGACTCATTAATTAGTCAGTATATTAAAAGTAGTCATTTAATTAAAAAGGTGCATGTAACTTCAGAAGTGTTCATAAATTAAAAAGCTTTCACTCAGCGGCTCACTGAATGTGCTTTCACTCAGCAGCAAAAGTGTTCATAAATTAAAAAGCTCAGATAGGATTCAAACAAATCACTAGTTACTCCTATGAATCATTTATTCAATGAATCATTAAATCAATGACTCGTAGTGTGCAACTTCAGAATCATAACCCATCTCATCATCACTAGTTTAAAAAAAGTAGCAAAGTAGTCAGTAGTGTGACCCGATAGCAAAAAAAGTAGCAAAGTAGCATGAACTTACAGTTACCAAAATGATTTAACTGTATATGAAATTGACCAAATCCTGCAAACCACCTCATTGTCATCAACTACCTTCTCCATCATCACATCCTTCATCAACAAAGGCTATTTTAATCCCTTCACTGGACAATAGTTAAGAATTGCATCTCCCATGAGACTAACAACAAAATCACTCTTCAGTTCATTCTGTGCAAATATGAAATCGCTGTTAAGATACTTTACAATATAAAACCATTATTAATCAGTACTATCCAATAACCCATAACTAACCTCCAAGAAACGGCTATAATTAACACAACTACAATAATTACATACTAATACTTTAGCATCAAAAGAACAACTAAATGATATCATCAACAAACCAATACATTGATGAGTGGAGAAGCTTTCATTAAACCTCCAATTTCATTTACCAAAACAAAAAATTTAGACAAACAATAGGATAAAAGAAATTGCATATTACCACAAATAATAAAGACGAGTATCACATTTATTCAGAATTGTATATGTATACATTACATACATTATAAAATTTTATCTCAAATAAATAACCAATTCCCATGAAACCCATGTTGAAATTCTAACAAAATGTTTGATCGCAACTCTATTAATTCTCATCTACCAGCAACAAAATCCATACAACAATATCAAAGAAACCAAACAAACTCTCCATTATACACTCAAACAACTTCATCTAAAAACAACTTCATCTAAAAACCATACTAACCCCTAAAAAACTACAAACAAAAAAAGCATGACTAGAATCAATTCCGGTTAGTACGATAAATCAAGAACCGATCAAAACCCTAACCCTAACCCTAGTCAAGAACCGATCATTAATTAACCTATTCTCATATTCTCAAATTCATACTAGAATAAACTTTAGGGTTTGAAATTCCTTACTTGAGTTGATTGGAGGAGGGGGGACGGCGGTTTTTGAGAGGGAGAGAGAGATTGGGAGAAGGGGGATGGCGGGGGGCCGCGATGGAGGAGGACGGGGGGCGGGCGAAGGGGGGCAGGTGCGGCGATGGGGGAAGTGGCGACGGTGGGGGAGGGGGAAATCGACGACGGCGGGAGAGGGGGGCGTCGATGGGGGAAAGGAGAGAAATGAAAATTTTGGGGAAAGTATACGTATAGGGTTTGGGGAAATTGGGGAAAGCGGGAGAGCGCGAGAGAGCGGGAAAAATTGGGGGGGTTTTTTTTTGCGATCGAATGAGAAAATGGTAGAGGGTTTGGGGGAAATTTATTCCAAGACCCTATACCGGCGTTTTAACTAAAAACGCTGGTGAATGGGAGAAGATTTTTTTACCTGTATACTTTCACCGGCGTGTTTTATTAAAACGCCAGTGAATATAGCCTTCACTGGCGTTTTAATAAAAAACGCGCCGGTGAATATCATAATTCCCCGGCATTTTATAGAGGCCGCCGGTGTATAACCATTCTGTTTGACGCCACATTCCTGGTCTCTTCCTACCCCGGCGTTTCTAATAAAATGCCGGGGAATATCCGCCGGTAAATCCATCGTGTGTTGTAGTGTTTAGAGAATTTTGTCTATTTTCAAACCCCTTTGACCTTGCTTGACTTCGTTTTTGTATGAGTGAGTTATGACTGTTTTACTACAGAGGTGTCGATCTTTTCCAAGTTTTGTTTTTCGATGTTCATGATGACTAAATGATTTTATTAACTGTGCTACACATATTATTTTGGTCCAAAACTTTGTTCAGTATTTCTTTATCTAGTTAGGGATTTTCCAGAATTTTGGTGAATTTTATTGATGAGTTTTATCTATTGTTTCATGCTCGTTTATGAAATCTATACTTGCTATATTTTGCTCGCTGTTCTGTAAAGAACCTTATTTTCACTATGATTCCTTTTACTATATGAAAAATATTTGTGAAAGATGAAAGTTATTATATTTTATCTATTTTCATATCCCTTTGGCAGAATTGGAGTTTATTTCACTGGTTGCAAGATATCATAGTTTTCGTACAGCAGTGTTGGGAATTCCAGATTTGCCAAACTATGGTTTCTTGATGCTTTCTTATTTTTGATGACTGATCTAATTTCACTGGAAAATTATGAAATTTTATATTTAGATAAATGACATATAGGGGAATACCCCAGAATTTTCGTGGTTTTATTTAATGTGTTTTCATTCTGTTTTCTTGTTCTTGAATTCATTTTCTTGATTTCTGGCTGAACCTATATTCTGTATTCAAATCAGTTTCGAGCTATGTTTTTGTGAATTAATATATGAGTTATTTATACTCGCTGGATTTTTGTGGAAGTCTATTTTCCAGATCCTTCGACGGATCCAGATTTGCATATTTGTAACACTGGGAATCACTGTTTCACTACAGTATGGTCTTACTGTCCTGAACTTGAGATTTATTTATTTTAGTTCTTTTATGAGATATCTTGCACACGTTTATATTTATCTTGCAACTTGAACTTGTTACATGATCATGACATGATATACTTGATATGTTTTGCACACCTCCATGCTTGTTTGACATTAAAAATAAAATAACCAAGCCGGGGTTAAGGGAAAGATCTAGTAGTGGATAGTACAGAAATGTGTACTCGGAAGAACCTAGTGGTTATTGGAGGTTGTTTACATGTGGAGCTTGGCACGATATACATGACATGTACACACATAACACTGGAGCTTGTTTGGGTTTTGGAGTTTGTTTACATGATACATGATTACATGATACTTGGAGCTTGTCCCTGAGTACACTATCCTGTATGGTCCCTTATGAAATCTAAAGCGAAACTGTTTGTTGTAGCAACCATGTGTTATGTTTTTGGGACACATGAAGAGCTACCTAGATAGTAATAACTACAAAACTTGATAAATGACACTTAAACATGATACATGCCTACTTGATACTTGACTACATGATACATGAGATTTGATACTTGCTACATGCTACATGATTGCATGATTCTTGATACTGGTTACTGGATGCATGACACTTGTTTACTTGATACTCGACACATGCTATTATACTTGCTCATCTTTCCATGCCATGATTTATATTTCTGTTATCATGATTATACCATGCTAGGCTTGTTACTTAGATTTACCTATCCCATGTACTTGTATCCTACATTATAAGTGGCCCGTAACTTGCAATTGACGGGTAGTTATTTTTCTTCTTCCTTCTCCTGCAAATTTACTAATTGCAGATCAGGATGGTCGGCTGCCAGATGGTATTGGCGAGATGATGTATTAGTGCTGGATTTTCTGCTTTATGATTATTATTATTATTGTTGCTTGAATTTGAATAAGATGTACTTGATTACTTGGATATTTATCTTGTATTTGGGCGATGTGACCCAGAATATTTGACTTGTTCAGAATTTGATTATTTGAGATTATTATATTTGGTTTCAAGTAATTTCTGTTGATATCTTGTTTCAATTGTGCATGCCTGGTTGTATCTTTTGCTTCCGACTCTGATTATCTTGTGAAATATTGTAAAGATTCCTGAACACCTTATAGATGATGAAAATCATTCGCTGGGCTTTTGTCTCGTATCTGTATTCTGTATTCTTTTTGGGAAGCGGGGCGTGACAGGGTTTTTAGTGATATCAGAGCACTAGGTTTGGCTAATGTATTAGTTGCCTAATATATTAGACAAGCTTGGCTCGTACTGGGATCTGCTTAACATTTCACCAACAATACATACATTAATGAATGTATACCAACTCTGATTCTGGATGCTAATTGTTTTGGTTTCGTGCAGACTATGGCTCGTAGAGGTTCTACTTCTAAGTCGCAGGTTGATCCGATTGAGGCTGTCACTACTGTGCTTGAGCGGCTAATTAATCAGTAGTAAAACCACAGTGATCTTGGATGGCTGCTCTTGAAGCTGCCCGGGTTCTGCCTCCTGTTGTGCCTGTGCAGGCAAATCTTCCCCCTCGTCCAGGGACAGTTACAAATTTTATGAGGCTGCATCCCGACCATTTTTCCGGCACTAAGATGCCTTTGGAGGCTGAACAATGGTTGATCCGGACAGTGCGCTTGTTGTTAGCGGCTCGTGTTGCCGAGGATGATCGGGTGGACGTTGTTTCCATCCAGCTGGTGGATCTGGCCCATATCTGGTGGGTGGCCGAGTCTAAGCGACTTGAGAGGCCTATTGCTTGGGCTACTTTTACTCGGGGATTCTTGGAGAAATTCTTCCCCAGTAGTACTCGGGTTGAGATGGAACAGCAATTCCTGGCCCTAAAATAGGTTAAGTCATTATTCTATTTTGGATTTTGTTACATAATTGTTCATGCAATGCTGTAAGATGGACTTCCTTGCAACAGGAATCTAGGTCAGTGGATGAGTACGCAGCTGAGTATACTAGACTTAGCCGCTTCGCTACCGTTCTTGTGGCAACCGAAGAGTATAAGGCACGTAGATTCACAAATGGGCTTGAGCAGGATATCAAGAGGCATCTTGTCTCTCTTCGCTTGCGTACCTACACCGAGGCTCTTGAGGCAGCCCGAGCTCAGGAGCAGGCTCGTGGTGGTTCGTTTTCTTCTCAGCAGACTGTTTCCGCTGCTGTTGCTAGGCCTTCTGGTGGACCTATTCGGAGGCCTGTTTCTACCCACCCAGTTAGAGCAGTCTCTTACTCTTCTGCTAGGTTTCTAGAAGGATAGTTTTTGCGACTTTTGCCGACTTGCCGGGCATGAGCGCCAGGACTGTAGGCGGGCCAATCGCCGCTGTTTTTCTTGTGGTGTTCCTGACCACACTTTGTGGGATTGTCCATAGCAGAGGACGACTCTTCCAATCTGTGGTCCTGTCCAGCCAGTAGTTCTAGCTTGTGGTCCAGTTAGACCACCGCTTCCTCCCCAGCATCAGATTGTCGGTCAGGGGACCGCCGTTCCAAGGAGAGGTCAGGCTTTCAATCTGACTGCTGCAGATGCTGAGTCAGCTGAGGGTGTGGTTGCCGGTATCTTTTGTTTTATAGTTTTAATGTTTGTTGTTTCTTTTTGTTTCTCTTCTTTCCTTTGTTTTATTTCTTTCCGTTTGTCCTTTCTGCATTTGTTTTCCCTCATCCCTGTTCAACCATTCTTTTCTTTGTCTCTTTTCCTTTCTGTCTTACATGTTGTGCTTGTGTGCTCTTTTCCTACTCATGTTCTGTTTGATTCTGGGGCAACCTATTCTTTTGTCACCTCTTGATTTATCGCTCGCCATCAATTGGAATGCAGCAACATGTCAGAGGCTTGGAACATTGTGGTAGGTGGTGGAGTTGTCATATGTTCCCGTGAGTGCAGGCAATGTTCCGTTGTTGTTGGGGACGCAGATTTCAAAGCTAACCTGATTGTAATTGGAAATTCGGGATTCGACGTTATTCTCGGTATGAATTGGTTGGGTGAAGCCCATGCCATTATTGATTGTTGTGCCAAGAAAGTTGTCTTCACAATCTCAGATCGAGCAGAATTTGAGTTCCATGCCGGGAAGTCTTTCCTTGGCCGAGCAAAGACCGCAGTTGAACAAGTGGATTGTGTATTGGAATTGCACTCAAGCTGTGAGGCTGCGCCTCTAGTAGTTCGAAATTTCTTGGATGTTTTTCCAAATGAGTTTCCTGGCTTACCCCCTAATAGGGAAGTGGAATTCGGTATTGATGTTCAGCCTGGAACCGCACCGATATCGAAGAGTCCTACAGGATGGCATCGGTTGAGCTAGCAGAGCTTAAGGTGCAGATTCAGCAGTTACTTGATTTGGGTTTCAATAGACTTAGTGTTTTGCCTTGGGGGTGCTCCAGTCCTTTTTGTTTACAAGAAGGATGGTAGTCGTCGACTGTGCATGGATTATCAGGAACTGAACAGAGTTACTGTGAAGAATCGGTATCCGCTGCCCAGAATCGATAATTTTTTTGATCAGTTGGGTGGGGCTACTATTTTCTCGAAGTTGGATCTTCGTCCTGGGTATCACCAAGTCAAGGTGAAGGCTGCAGTATACAGAAGACTGCTTTCAGGACTAGATACGAGCACTATGAGTATCTTGTGATGCCGTTCGGGGTCACGAATGCACCGGCTGTATTCATGAGTCTTATGAACCGGCTCTTCTTTCAGTTCTTGGATAGATTTGTGGTGGTCTTCATTGATGATATTTTGGTGTATTCTCGGAATCGGGAAGATCATGCTGAGCATCTTAGAGTGGTTTTGCAGACTTTGAGAGAGAATCAGCTCTATAGGAAACTTAGCAAGTGCAAGTTTTGGCTCGACATGATTTCTTTCTTGGGGCACATTATTTCTAGCGATGGTGTTTCTGTGGATCCTGCCAAGGTTGAGGCTGTGAAGGATTGGCCTATTCCCAAGTTATTTTCAGAAGTCAGGAGTTTTCTCGATTTGGTTGGCTATTATTGGAAGTTCGTCCAAGACTTTTCGAAGATAGAAGAACCGTTGACTAAATTGACTGGGAAGGATCAGAAGTTCTATTGGTCTGATGAGTGTAATGGAGCTTTTGTTGAGTTGAAGAATAGATTGATGTCAGCGCCTGTGTTGACTATTCCTGATGGTTCAGGTGGATATGTAATTCACTGTGATGCTTCTGGTAAGGGTCTTGGAGCAGTTTTGATGCAGATGGACCGAGTCATTGCGTATGCATCGAGGCAGTTGAGGCTGCATGAGAAGAACTATCCGACTCATGACTTGGAGTTAGCAGTAGTGATTCATGCTTTGAAGCTGTGGAGACATTATTTACTTGGTGACCGAGTGGAGATCTTTACAGACCACAAAAGTCTCAAATACGTCTTCACTCATAAGGAGTTAAATATAAGGCAAAGGCGTTGGTTGGAGCTTATGGCCGATTATGACATCAGTTTGCAATACCATCCTGGTAAAGTAAACTTGGTGCCAGATGCTTCGTGCAGGAGACCATCAGTTATGTTTCCTACTCAGCAGAGAGATCTCATTGAGCAGATGAGGAGGTTGGAGTTGGATGTTGTGTTGCAGAGTTCTTGTCGGAGTTATTTGGTGCTCCAGCTGCAGTCATCTCTTGTTGATCAGATTAAAGAGGCGCAGGCTGGTGATGCACAATTGCAGAGTTTTCGAGCTGAGGTTGAGTCTGGGTTCAGAACGGACATGGTTATTCATGCTGATGGGTCGCTTCGTTTTGGTTCCTGGTTGTGTGTCCCTAAGGGTGAAGTTCGTCAGAGGTTGCTTGAAGAAGCTTATCAGTCTTTGTATTCTATCCATCCTGGCGGTACTAAGATGTATCGGGATTTGAAGCTTCATTTTTTGTGGCATGGTATGAAGAGGGCTGTAGCTCGGTTTGTTGCTTAGTGTTTGATCTGCCAGCAGGTTAAGGCAGAGCATCAGAAGACCGCTGGACTTCTTCAACCACTTCCTATTCCAAAGTGGAAGTGGGAAAATATCACTATGGATTTTGTGACCGCTTTGCCGAGGATTCCTAAAGGTCATAATGCTATTTCGGTGATTGTCGACCGTTTGACGAAGAGTGCTCACTTCATTCCTTTTCGCGTCGGTCAGTCTACTGAGAGCATAGCTGAGAGGTATATGCAAGAGATTGTTAGACTTCATGGAGTTCCAGTCAGTATTGTATTCGACAGGGATACGAGATTCAGATCTTAATTATGGGAAAGTCTTCAGAATAGTTTGGGGAGTAAATTAAAGTACAGTACAACTTTTTATCCCCAAACTGATGGACAGTCAGAGCGGACTATTCAGATTCTTGAGGACATGTTGAGGTCCTGTATGCTTCAGTTTGGTGGGTCTTGGGAGGATCATTTGCATCTCGTAGAATTCTCATACAATAACAGTTTTCAAACAAGTATTAAAGCTGCTCCGTTCAAGGCACTCTATGGATGGAAGTGCAGATCACCAGTGTACTGGGATGACATTGGTGAGAGGCAGTTGTTGGGTCCAGAGTTGATCACCAAGATAGTGGATGTAGTGGTTCAGATCAGGAAACATTTGCAGGCAACTCAGGACAGGCAAAAGCGATAGGCTGATGTCCATCAGAGAGCTTTGGAGTTTGGTGTTGGAGACCATGTTTTCCTTAAGGTATCACCGTGGCGAGGTGTCATTTGGTTCGGTGGTGGGGGCAAGCTTAGCCCTAGATTTATTGGACGTTTGAAATTTTAGAGCGAGTAGGCAAGGTGGCCTATCGTCTTGCTTTGCCGCTAGCATTATCAGGGGTGCACGATGTTTTCTATATTTCACAACTCAGGAGATATATCCGAGATGAGAGCTACAAGATCGACTATTCTAAGTTGACCGTTCGGCCAGATTTGACTTGTGAGATTCCGCCAGTTGCAATTGTGGATCGGCGGGAGAAAGTGCTTAGGAACAAGGTCATCAAGTTGGTTCGTGTTGCTTGGAATCCTCACTCGCCTGATGAGTCGACTTGGGAGTTAGAGGAGGAGATTTAGCATAAGTTTCCTCATTTGTTTGAGTAGTTATTGTTTTGTTCTTTTGGTTGTTTTGGGGGTTACCCTATGTATCTTCTTTTCAATTTCGAGGACGAAATTTTTCTTGTTGGGTCGGTAGGATTGTAATCCTTGTTTTTCATTTTGTGTATTTTTGGAGTGTATTTTTCGTTTGGTGTATTTTTCTCTCTTGTATTTTTTTCGAAACCGTATATTGGAGTTATTTTCAATATATATTCGTTTTATTCTTCTTGAGCTCTTTGTGTTTGATTGGTTATCTCTTTTGTTTCGTTCTTCATTATTTTGTTCTTCTTTCATTTTGTTCTTGATTATTGTCGTGGTTTCGCTCTCCAACTGTGTTTTGTTCTCCATATTGTTGTCTTTTGGTGCTTGTGGTGTTGGTGGTTCATTCCCTTTTTCAATCTGATTATTTTATCACAATTTGTTCACCAAACCCTCCAACTGACTTTTATCTATTGTTTCATGCTCGTTTATGAAATCTATACTTGCTGTATTTTGCTCGCTATTTTGTAAAGAACCTTATTTTCACTATGATTTCTTTTACTGTATGAAAAATATTTTTGAAATATGAAAGTTAGTAAAGTTTATCTATTTTTATATCCCTTTGGAGGAATTGGTTTTCGTTTCACTGGTTGCGAGATATCATAGTCTTCGTACAGCAGTGTTGGGAATTCTGGATTTGACAAACTATGGTTTCTTGATGCTTTCTTATTTTTGATGACTGGTCTAATTTCACTGAAAAATTATGAAATTTTATATTTAGATACTGGAAATATAGGGGAATATCCCAGATTTTTCGTGGATTTATTTATGGTTTTTTGATGCTATTTTCCTGTTCCTAAATTCGTTTTCCTGATTTCTGGCTGGACCTATTTTCTGTATTCAAATCAGTTTTGAGCTATATTTTTGTAAATTAATATATGACTTATTTATATTCTCTGGATTCGTGTGGAAGTCTATTTTCTAGATCCTTCGACGGATCCAGATTTTGATATTTGTAACACTGGGAATCACTATTTTACTACAGTACGATCTTGCTGTCCTGAACTTGAGATTTGTTTATTTTAGTTCTTTTATGAGATATCTTGAACACGTATATTTTTATCTTGCAACTTGAACTTGTTACATGATCATGACATGATATACTTGATATGTTTTGCACACCTCCATGCTTGTTTGACATTAATAATAAAATAATCAAGCCGGGGTTAAGGGAAACATCTAGTAGTGGATAGTGCAGAAACATGTACCCGGAAGAACCTAGTGGTTATTGGAGCTTGTTTACATGTAGAGCTTGACACGATATACATGATACGTACCCACATGACACTGGAGCTTGTTTGGTTTTTGGAGCTTGTTTACAAGATACATGATTACATGATAGTTGGAGCTTGTCCCTGAGTACACTGCCCAGTATGGTCCCCTATGAAATCTAAAGCAAAACTGTTTGTTGTAGCAACCATGTGTTATGTTTTTGGGGTGCATGAAGTTCTACCTAATAGTAATAACTACAAGACTTGAGACATGACACTTGAACAAGATACATGCCTACTTGACACTTGACTACATGATACATGAGATTTGATACTTGCTACATGCTACATGATTACATGATTCTTGATACTGGTTACTTGATGCATGACATTTGTTTACTTGACACTCGACACATGCTATTATACTTGCTCATCTTGCCATGCCATGATTTATATTTCTGTTATCATGATTATACCTTGCTAGGCTTGTTACTTAGATTTACCTATCCCATGTACTTGTATCATACATTATAAGTGGCCCGTAACTTGCATTTGACGAGTACCTATTTTTCTTCTTCCTTCTCCTAATTGCAGATCAGGATGGTCGGCTGCTAGATGGTATTGGCGAGATGATATATTAGTGCTGGATTTTCTGCTTTATGATTATTATTAGTATTGTTGCTTGAACTTGAATAAGATGTACTTGATTACTTGGATATTTATCTTGCATTTTGGCGATGTGACCCAGAATATTTGACTTGTTCAGAATTTGATTATTTGAGATTATTATATTTGGTTTCAAGTAATTTCTGTTGGTATCTTGTTTCAATTATGCATGCCTGGTTGTATCTTTTGCTTCCGACTCTGATTATCTAGTGAAATATTGTAAAGATTCCTGAACAGCTTATGGATGATGAAAATCATTCGCTGGGATTTTATCTCGTATCCGTATTCCGTATTCTTTTTGAGAAGCCGGGCATGACATAAGAAGAAACTTTCTAACAAATGTTCATATAATCAACTATTCCTTCATTCATGTATACTAGTGCATGGCAAAAAAATAAAATTTTTTCTCATGAACAACTACATGATGAAAATAAACATAACATGATTCAGTACTACAACAAACAATAGTATAGATTACTTTATCACATCAAACTTTCTATACTACTCATTCATTATTATTAGCATGCATTGTTCTATAAATAGAAAGCATGAGAACACCCACCTCTTATGAAGATTGAACAAAAAACGGAAGCACTCCTGGCTCCTAGCAATTTCTTCTTCTCCTAGCAAGAACCCTTCCAAACAAGAACACTCTATTCTTTTTCTTTCTCTTGTTTAATTTATTTTTGGGTGTGTGAAAATGAGAAGAGAAGGGATGCTATTTATAGGACAAGCTTAGGGATCATAGTGCAAAATTACTCAATTAACTCTCCATCTCTTCATTTTCTTAACTCTCAAAAAACCTCAACCTTTCCTTTTTCCACCTCTCTAATTCCCTAACTCCCAACCTTCAAATCCTATAACCTCCCGGCCTTACACACACCCAAACTCATCATTAGGCTCTCTCCTGTTCTCTCATCCGAGAGTACCCAGGTCCAAGTGGACCCCAGCTATTGAAGCCACGTCACCCATTGGTGAGTCACCCAGAGAAACAACAGCACCTATGTGCTGTTCCTTCACGTGTGGGGCCCTCCATTACATTTCGTACTTCCACATATATTTACCAAACCAGTTATCTTACCAACTTATTATATATAAATATATATTTATATATATATATATATATATACTATCCATATATATACTGTTTATGTAAGTAAAAATAGTTTACTTTAAAATCTAAAATGTATCTTGCACAAATAAAATAAATATACACATTCCAGAAATTTATTTTAAAAACGGATATGCTCAAATACGTGCATCGAAACACGTGCGTCGCACGTAAAACACTGAAATACAAAAATTAATTTTATCAAATGGAAAATTATCAAAATATAATTGAAAACAACATAAGAAACATATTTACTAATTTTATATATTTCATGACGAATTCACTACGTAGATAGAAAACACATGTATTACACGTACAAAAATATTTAGATCAAAATGCGAAAATAAATTTCTGTTTTATAAAAATAGATTTAAATACCAAAAATAAATAATTAAATACATAAAAAAAATTACACGTAGCGGCGGAAACACATAATCGATACGTGCATCAAAACACGTAAAACGCACGTAGAAATACAGAGATTGAAATATTGCATTTGAGTCAACACAAATAAGATAAAATTAATACGGGAAATGCATAAAGAGTCGAAAATCAAGATACGTGATGAAAACACGTTACAAAATATACGTGCGTAACACACAATGGCAAAATTATCATTTTCAATTTTGCGGGGTGTTACACTCTCCCCCCTTTAGGATAGTTCCGTCCCCAGAACTTGTTAGGGTAAAGGTTGTATTTTGTACATCCCAAAGAAAATATTATTATTGTACTTAGAAAACTGGAAACTTTAAGAAAAATAAATGTAGTATAAAAATACGCAACGAGAAAAAAAAGACAAACTATATATAGGAAAATTATGAGTATCAAATTTCATAAAAACGGAATAGGAAAACTAGAAAACAGCATAAGAAAAGAAATCCGACGAAAAGACATGATGGATTTGAGAGAAATTTTCATACAAAAATAATATTAGATGAACCATTAGATAAAAGGAAAAATCAATTAAGTTATTAATTTATGGAATGGTTCGGAAAACAATGCGGTAAATAGAACATAGTCAATAGATAATTTGTAAGTAGATTTAGAAATCAAAATTAATTAAAATAATAAGCAATAGAATAATAAAATTGCAAAACTGAATTGGTGTTGTATAACAAAATTTTGAATTAGCAATTTTAAGAGAAGATTATTGGATAACAATTTGAAACTAAACGAGTATGAAAATATAGTCGAAAGCTTAGACAACGTAAAAATGATTCTGTATATCGACTTAAATCATAAAATAACTTGTAAGGTAAATACAATGATTATATATGTGATTAAAAATTAAAAATGTAGAAGACATACATCGAAATACTTTTGAATTATCAAGTAAAGCAAGAAACCAACATACAAAATTATATATGTACATAGGCATCAAAATTATAAGGGTGAAACAATCAATAGTATGATACGAAAATTTTAAATGATTTCTAGGAGAAAAGCAATAACATATTATTGAAATAGTGTGAAAACTAATCATATAGAAATAACTTAGGAAAAGTATAATTACCAAATTTTTTTTTGTTAGGTGAGTAGACACCAAAATCTAAGATAAGTTAGTAGCAAAATGAAATATGATAAAGTGGTATGAAGTGCTAAAAGATTCAAAATACTAGGAAGAAGATATTGGATATTAGTAATAAATACACAGGTAGGATAGAAATCAGTATAATGCTAGGTTGTAAAATAGTATAACCTAGTACAAAAATAGAGTAGTGGTATGTAAATATCATAGAAAACAAAGTAGGGGTCATCAAAGTAGAAAATCTCCTTCTGGTGTAGGTTCGTCTCGTTGGTATCTAACTACAGGCTTGCTTCAACGATCCCAAGTTGCAAAATTGCCCTCTATGACATCCGATTGCAGTTTTCCTTCTGGACATTCGGTTGCAGACTTTGCCTCCCCGACATCCAGTTGCAGTTTGCCTCCATTGACGTCTATTTGCAGATTTGCCTTCTCGACATCAGGTTGCACCAAAACGGAAGATGGAAAGATGTAATATTCCATATACTCTTGGATATTGGGATGTTTAATAAACATAGTATTATGTTTGAAATCAGTGATATAAAAGTGGATGAAAAAAGTTACAAATGAAGTAAGAAATTATAACGATAAAATATTAAAATAGATAGACTTTAAATATATGATATACAAATTTGTAGTAATAAAAATGATTTATAGCATTAATACGAAAATAGTGAAAATCATATGCACGAGAAGAAAGGACAAATGAAAAATAACCATGTAGTATATGTAAAATTACAAAATTAATGGGCAACGGTTAACAACAAAACAAATTAGCAAATAATATGTAATAATAATAGTATCGAATGTAGGCAATAAAACAAAATTGTATATCATATTAGACAGAAAAATTTCAATTTTGTTGAAAATATACTGAAATATATAAGATAATATAAGGTACTGGAAAAATGTAGTACCACAAAATCAAATCATGAAAAAATGAATGCACATAAGAAAATTTCATAAGCAAAATTCAAGTATAATAGAAATAATCAATGAAGAAGATAATAATTGCAATAATATGAAAAGTAATAACAAATGTAAACAGATGAAAACACGAAGGACAAATCTTTAAGATTGAAAGACAGATAAAACATGTTCAAAAGATCAAGAATGGGGAAGATAGGCAAAATAATAGATATCCAAGTGATTAATATTATAAGAAAATATTTATTTGAAAATATTGAATGTTGAAAAGTATTATGATAAAATTCACGAAGAAAAATAATTTGAAAGGAAAGTGTGTCTATGTGTAATGTATCATGAATGTAGGGTCAACCAACCATGCTTCCGCTGCGCCACTCTGATATCCAGGAAAAACATGCTCGCATACAATCTCACATCAATGTATACGAGGAAAGCATCATGAATGGAAGTCAATAACTACTTCATTCACGACTCCAGCCATCTAATAGAAATAGAAAACATCAGTATATAGAGCAACACAAATGTAAATCACTTACATTTAAATCTCTATAAGCTGAAACTCACACTCTAATGTCCACTCTAGGGTGTCGTTCCTTATAAATTTGTACTAATTGTGAAACCTGCTCTGATACCATCTGTAACGCCCCGAATTCCAAATAAGACTGAATTCGAGATTTCACATGATCTTTACTTTACTTTGTACAATTTTACAAGGAAATTAAATTTTTTTCAACAACATCAGAGTTCATTACATTTTTGTTTACACAACAGAAGAATACAACAATGAAATAAATACAACTTGTACAACTATAACAATGTAGATCATCAACTGCATCATAAAATTTTTACTTCTTCATAAAAGTCCATTACCTGCATATTAAGCTGTGGGCACATCAGTCATTTACAACTGACGAAAATGTTTTACTCGTTCATCCTCTCTATGTCGTACATATAACGATCTCATTACTTTAACAAACCACAAAAATTAAATGAACAATAAAGTGTTTAATCGTGACTACGCTAAAACATGTAAGTGTATGTCATGCCTTAATGCCTAATGCACACATTTTATACTAGGATGACACTAATGCATACTTGTTCGGATTCTATGCATCCCGTACTACATAGGTTCGAGGGCAAGCACCTACGTACTCCACAAAAAAGGGTTCGATCCCTCGCCATGAGACTACTTATTAATAAAACAAGGTTTAGATCATTCTACGAATTTGAATCCCAGACCCGAAGTCCACCGCTGTCTGTTATAACAGATCCCACATCGTGCGAATCATCCTGCAAGAGCCCCTCTAGCCCCGGTATACGTATATACATTGAAGTACGACAAACTATCTGCCCAACTACGCAAAGTCCACGATTTAAAAATAAATGTCCGTCTCCCACGGAACAACCACAGTCCGCCAACTGGGTCTATAGCGACGGAGATCCACCACCGACTGTATAGAAGCAACCCACTTACGTTTGTCCGGTTCACTACATAAATTATTTAGTGCCTAATTATTTCTTTCAAGACATGAATAAATTTTCAAGCCTAGAATTAGTTTTACCTCCTACCAGACTTAATCAACATGACCATATCTCAAAATATAATTCAACTCTTTTCAATTCAGTAGTGCCGGTACCCGAGGTCTCACTAACTCCAAGTCACAACTTTTTCATGTACAAGAATCTATAGGTACACATACCCTTTAATAAACATGTCTTAAACTTAGATTATTTTCATCTTATTCCACAACTCAATCATTGTCTCATTTTAGCACTATTCATGATTCACTCATCCATTCTTAATTCTTTCCAACCAATAATTCTTCACATGAATTCATTCATTAATAGTTTGAGCACATAAAGCAAACAAGAATTTCTTACTCAACAGAATGCATAATTTCACCAAGAGGATTAATTCTCACATTACTTTTCTTTTAAGGAGATAAATCATGCCATTAAATAATATATGTCGAAGACAAAATCTCATTCCATCTCAATGTCTCTTTCATGATCTAACCTTAATTACAATTTAAGCTCATGAACATCACTCTAACATTTTTCAAACTCATGATCTTTCTGTCATTTCATTATTTTCATAAAGCTCGATTCTTCATTTGATCTAATCTTTTATTAGATTGTAATTTGTTCATACAAATTGAGTTTACTCTCAAACAGTAACTCATAGATTTATAATTCATATTTTAAAGAATAAAACTAACTTTCAAATTATTCCTTCTCTTTAACATGAATTTGCATTTATTAATTTTAAATCAAAAGTAGCACATTATATCTTTTATAAACAAACAATGAGTTCAATAGCATCAATTTTAATTTACAAAAATTCATTTGCTTATCAAAAGAAATTTTCTAGCAAATGTTCATATAATCAACTATTCCTTCATTCATGTATACTAGTGCATGGCAAAAAAAATAAATTCTTTTCTCATGAACAACTACATGATGAAAATAAACATAACATGATTCAATACTACAACAAAAAATAGTATAGATTACTTTATCACATCAAACTTTCTATACTACTCATTCATTATTATTAGCATGCAATGTTCTACAATTAGAAAGCATGAAAACACCCACCTCTAATGAAGATTGAACAAAAGATGGAAGCACTCCGAGCTCCTAACAATTTCTTCTAGCAAGAACCCTTCCAAGCAAGAATACTCTACTTTTTTTTCCCTTGTTTAAATTTTTTTTTTGGTGTGTGAAAATGAGAAGAGAAGGGGTGCTATTTATAGAACCCTTCCAAGCAAGAACCCTCTCCTGTTCTCTCATCCGAGAGTACCCAGGTCCAAGTGGGCCCCAGCTATTGAAGCCACGTCACCCATTGGTGAGTCACCCAGAGAAACAACAGCACCTATGTGCTGTTCCTTCACGTGTGGGGCCCTCCATTACATTTCATACTTCCACATATATTTACCAAACCAGTTATCTTACCAACTTATTATATATATATATATATATACGCTATCCATATATATATATATATATACTGTTTATGTAAGTAAAAATAGTTTACTTTAAAATCTAAAATGTATCATGCATAAATAAAATAAATACACACACTCCAAAAATTTATTTTGAAAACGAATATGCTCAAATATGCGCATCGAAACACGTGCGTCGCACATAAAACACCGAAATACGAAAATTAATTTTATCAAATGGAAAATTATCAAAATATAGTTGAAAACAACATAAGAAACATATTTACTAATTTTATATATTTCATGACGAGTTCACTACGTAGATAGAAAATACGTGTATTACATGTACAAAAATATTTAGATCAAAATGCAAAAATAAATTTCTGTTTTATAAAAATAGATTTGAATACCAAAAGTTAATAATTAAATACATAGAAAATATTACACGTAGCGGCGCAAACACATAATCGATACGTGCATCAAAACACGTAGCAAGCACGTAGAAATTCAGAGATTGAAATATTGTATTTGAGTCGACACAAATAAGATAAAATTAATACGGAAAATGTATAAAGAGTCGGAAATCAAGATACATGATGAAAATACGTTACAAAATACACGTGTGTAACACAAAAGGGTAAAATTGTCATTTTCAATTTTGCGGGGTGTTACATTAATAATCATTTGAACTCTAGAATTATAGTTTAGATTAGTTGTCATAATCTTGCAACGTGAGAATGTACTCCTAAAGCTTTAGTTTCCTAATTAGAATTGTAGTTCAGTAGGTAGGGAATGTGTTAACGAAATGTGAGACTAAGAGTTGTGCATTAGAAAAAGGGTATTGGGTACATTTGAGTTTGTGCAATAGATTCTAGGTCATGGCATACACCAATACTTTTATTGTATGATTTTCACCTTTTTGCATAATATTGTTTGTTAAGGATTTTGGAGATCGCGGGGTTCATCCGTATTGCATCAGTTGCATTCAACTTACGCTTGCACAGTTGGTTAGTTGTAGGACTTCCTGTTTGTGGGAGAAGGAGATTTGAGTTGTGGAGCATCCAAGTGGAGGATACAATTTCCTTGTACAATGTAATTTATTGTGTAATTCATGATGTAAATTTTAAGTTAGACTACATTGTACATTGTAACAGTGTTGTATTTAATAAAGAGTTTTTAATTTCTTCTGATTTTCTGTGTTATGTACTCATTTGAGGTAAAGATCTTGGATTGTCACAAAATTCCAGTATATGGAATTCAAGGTGCTAAAAGTTTAAGTGTTGGTCTGTAATATGTCAACAAAATTATAACTATTCGGAAGGGAAAATTCCGTAACAATACAAACAAATCCATCTTAGTATTGGCCGATATTTAAAACCATGAAATTGAGTATCTTGTAAGCATTGCACACTAAGAAAGAAGGTCACGGCAACAACGTGAGGTGTTGATATGTTCAATTCAAATATTGTTTAAATAATTAGTAAAGCGGTGAAATTGTTTTGTTTGTTGGAACTCTGCTAGTTACTAAACATGTTTATCTTTTTTGGCAGGTTTTTGGAGACTAATATACTAATCAAGAACATATACAAACACAACTATTAGAGCAACTTTAGAGACAATTGATCAAGGTAAATTTATGTTCCATTTTTATTTAAAGCAATTGACTATGACTGCAATTGGACAGTGTACAACAGAAACTGCTACCTTTTCTGCTACTGATATCCATTATAATTTGCTTATCTTTTGTTTTGCCCACTCGTAGTTATGCAAGAATTTTTCATATCTCATGTACAATAGAAAGCTCTCCTCAAATTTGGAAATGCAAATGCAATTAGGAATGTGTTAAATTTTGGCTTTATACATGCCTTAGAGTTGAATCTCATTTCCTATATCAGATCTACCACGTTTTTATTCATGTCTTTGCGCTTTACGAAAAAAATACTTGGATGGTGATGAAATGATACTTTTAGAGTTTCTAATCCTTCTTACAGTGGAGACAAATAAATTGTTGTTTGCAGGGGAACCAAAGGATGTGAAGGACAGTACTGGGAGGTATTACTTGATGAGAGATGATGAATCTAAATTTGGAATTTTCAAGCAAGCCATTGCCATGCGTTGGTTGAGGCATAGGGATGGTTTTTGTAAGTTTTTCTGGAACCTTGCTTCCTATATATGACTTCCCTTCCACTTTTTACGTCTCTTTAATTGGTAACACCCTTCCTTTCGGTTTCCTTATCGGGTTTGTATGCCTGTTAATGTCGTATTATGCTATGTTATTGTTATAATTATTGATAATGGTACAGCAAATAAGGGCCCTACGATTCCAACATAGACCTCAAAGCTTCTACAGGCAGATTAATCATAATGGACCTCTTTAACAGGTCCGGGCCTTCTCCAGGCTCCTCTACAAGACATGGGCCTCTTTCAAGCCCATAAAAAGCGACCGATTAGGCCCACTAAGAGTGACCCAACCCATGAAGTCTATTAGTCAAATTATCCCCAAACCAGAGAGCTTATCTCTTGAGGGGGAGATTCAAATGGGAGTTACAGAATTCATAGTCGATCCAAGGGATTCATATCAATCTCATGTACTGTTTCTCAGGCTTATAAATACCCCTTCGCCCCCCCCACACCGAGTCAGAAGGTAATCAATAGTTTCTCTCTCAAACTCTCTCTCTCTCTCTCTCTCTCTCTCTCTCTCTTTCTCTCTCTCTTTGGTTCTGACTTGAGCATCAGAGGGTCTGTCGCCGGGGTCGCAGTGCTTCAGGCTTTTTGCAGGTCCATCGGCCGCGTCAGAAATCGTTGGATTTAGATCATGGTGTTCAATCAACGATACAGATTCAATCTTAGGAGCTCTAACCACATATCATGGCAAATATCAAAGGTCATGTGTTTAGTAGTTTCCATCAAATATTTACGCACAATCTGTTTGCTCCCACACCAAAATAATTAGCAACATACTGGCACTGTCTGTGGGAAACTATATCAATCAGACTTATCGCTATGCCACAAAGACTAAGAGGCAGAGTGGCGGCCTCAAGCTGTCGTACCAACTATCTTCGACAACCAGCTCCTCCTGTGGAAGACCTGATTCCTCCTCAATAGTGGCCCTGACAGCCTAGTCAAACTCCTGTTAACGGAGAGGCACCGAGGGGCTCTCGATAGACCCGTAAAAAACAACATCCTCTGTATGACCGTGTCTCAGTCCATAATGCGTCAATCGATTCAATGGCCTTGCAAGGCCCCCAGGGATCTAGAGATCTCCACCAAATCATCAATGTCAGGCAACAAGGAACCGTTCTACGAATCTGCTTGGATGAGAGGCATGCCCGAATTGAGGCATCCCGCTCTGAACGTCAGGTAAACCGAAGAAGCAGCTCTCCTAGGCAGAGATGAAGCTGTTCCTTCTCTCATAGTGGGCATACCGCAATAAGAAGCCCCACTCATGAGAGTTGAAAGCTTCTTGAGCAGAACAAAGAGAGAAATACCACAGTTACTAGGGCCGAATTGGAAAAGTTCAAGCTCGACATCCTGCAAGCTATCAAAGGTAGTCATGATTTGGGACAACCCTCCAAAGAAGAATTCAGCCACACACTAGATCCAAGGGAAAGGACGACCAAGTCCTTCGCCGTATCCGAGAGGTAGAAGATCATCTAGGACAGTTGAAAAATGAGAAAAATTGCCCCAGCAGGGCCTACCGCCCCAGTAGACCTGCTTTCAGCAAAACCATCATCGATGCACCCATTACAAAGGACTTCAAAGCTCCTCAATTTGAATCATACGATAGGGAATCAAACCCGAATGACCAAATCAGAGTTTCAAGACCCTCATGATGGTCTACAATGCCACTGATGCGCTCATGTGACGTACATTCCGTGCAACTTTGAAAGGAGCTGTAAGAGAATGGTATTCCCGCATCACTCCAAAAGTCAGTATTCTACTTCGACCAGTTAGAGTAACTCTTCATTGCGCACTTTGTTACCAGTCGTAAGGCTGAAATGACAAGTGCCTCCCTATTGGAATTGAAGCAAAGAGACGGAGAACTGTTGAAGGACTTTGTCAACCACTTTACAGCCGAAGATAGGTCCATCTCATCCCTAGACTCATCAGTGGCGGCTACTGCTTTCTACCACAACGTCACTAACAAAGATCTAAAATCCTCCATCGCAAAGAAGCCACCCAAAAGTTTCACTAAGCTCCTGGAAAGGAGTGATAAATATATCAAAGTTGAGGAAGCTCTTTATCCTTAATGATAGAACTATTCATCTTCCGAGAACAAGCGGAAGAATACAAATGAGGAAGGACCTAAGAAATTTCAAAAAGACGACGTCGGTCAATGCCGTCCACCCCAAGCACCACACTTCGACAAGTTCACTCCTTTCAACGCAAGCATATCAGCAATCCTCATGGATGTTGAGAAGGACAGAATAATCTACCCTCTGCCCAAGATGTCCACAGCTAGCAAGAGAAGAAATAAAAATAAGTGGTGTGCATTTCATAGAGATCATGGGCATACTACTGACGACTGTCGAGCCCTCAAAGAAGAACTTGAAGGCCTAATTCGCTGGGGCTATCTCTCTCAATTTTTCCAACAAAACAAAAACGCCGAAACCCCTATGGCACAGGAGGCTAATAAGCGTCAAGAGGTCCTCCGAATCTCGAGACTGAGAACATATGGTCATTCTCCACTGCATTCACTGAGGTCCGATGGGGGGAGACTCCAACTCCTCCCACCAAACATTCGTTAGGGAGGTCACCTCCGTACACAACATTTCACCTGCCAAAACCACTGGGTCCCGACATCTTTCTCCGACAAAGACTTAGAAGGTGTCTGAACAGCTCATTGCGATACATTGGTCATTAACCTTTGCATAGTAAATCATGAGGTACGCTGCATCCTGGTGGACAACGGCAGCTCGATAAACATCCTTTTTCAATGGCCTCAATCTCTCCCGAGATCGACTTAATCCAGAAGGTTACACACACCACAGATTCCACATTGTACCCATTCAAATAGAATGAATCATCACACTTGACGTGAGAGTAGGAAAAGCTCCCGCTATTCGAACATAAGCATTGGACTTTATGGTAGTCGATGTCAAACCCGCATACAATACAATATTCGGTCGTTCCGGACTAGCAGCCTTTCATGCAATTGCTTTTACTTACATGAAAATGAAGTTCCCAACAACAGCAGGGGTATGCCAAGTTGTAGGGAACCAATAGGCAGCACGAGCATGTTACACCACTACAATGAGGGGCTCGGTTCTCCCCATCGATGCCATAGAGTTACTGCCAAAAAGTAGTCATAGTAAATCCAAGCCCATAAACAAGGTTGAAGCCATGCCATAAACAATCCTGCCAAGAACTTCCAAACCTGCCAAATCATCTCTCACCAGGTCCAAACTCGTTATCATCATAACACAGTAATAAACTTGAATCCCTCGCCCGAAACCACTCTACTCATTCAACGGAGAGCAATAGTCATGATTAAACACATTGACAACCTGAAGATCTCCCATTCTCTATGCAAAACTTTTAGAGGCTCGTTTGAAAAAAAGGCAAGTCCAGACAAGGTCTACCAAGTTGTTATCCTAACAACTCATCAACTTGAAGACTCGGGGGGCATGGATATAATAGCAGGGACTTGGAATGAGCAGCATCTCTTGAAGCATAGCGAGGTCATGTAAACATCCCTTTTTAGTCGTAGTAGCAAATTTTCTCAATTTGTAATAATAGCTAGCCACTTGAGCAACGATTTAGTTTTACTTTTCAATAAAGACTGCTTTCACTATCGGTCACTACATGTAATAACAGCCAGCCACTAGAGCAGCCGCTTATTTTTATTTTCTAAAAAGGTTTGTATTATTTTTTGCATACTTCTTGTACAACTTAACAGATGCATATAATGAGTTAAACACCAAGCTTACTTCAACAATGGCATTAAAAACTCATTAGAAGCACCTTAAAAGACGGGTTCGGAGTCCATACCTGTAATGTAAGCCCAGAATTCCAAACATATGTAATTCGTAGCACAAACAAGATCTTTTACTTCAAATTCGTACAAAAATACAAGTAATTTTAAAAAAATTATTTACAACATGTTCTTTACATCAACACAACGGGAATTAAATGAATACAATATGATCTACAAAAATGAAAATTCAACTCATCACAGTGACTTCAAGTCCATGCCGAATCCAGTCCTGCAACTTGGAAATTGTGGGTACATCAGTTGCATACAACTAACGCGATGCTATAATAAACCGATTCTTCTACTTTAGCTAATACAAAATTGAATGCATAAATAAAATGTGAAAAGTGATTATCCTAAACATATCAGTGTATGATATGACCTAATGCCTAATACAGACATTACACTACGTTGACACAAATGTACACTTGTTCGGATTCTATGCATCCTATACTACATAGGTCGAGGGCAAGCCCTTATCGTACTCCTTATTATAGGGTTTCAGTCCCTCGTCATGCAACCTACTACTATGGCTACTACAAGATTTAGATACTCTGCAAGTATTGGTTCTCGCACTGGAATATTGGAGATCAATCTCACTCCGCGGATCATTTTGTGGCATATTTCATCCATCGTCAAGTAATACTGGGAGTTTCTCACTTCGCGAGTCATCCTGAAACCCTCATTGCATAAATACCCCGTGAGCATCACTCTCGCCCCGGAATACTGGAGATCAATCCCACTCCACAGATCATTTTGTGGCTTATTTGATCATTCGTCCCGGAATACCAGGGATTGTCTCACTCCTTGAGTCATCCTGGAGTCCGTAACTCACATTTGCTCTTGTTTCATCATATCTCCAACTAGTGTCTAACCTTATGTTTAAGTTACAGTTATTAAGATCTAGCGTTTAGCTTTGTGCATCGGACTTAAACCAAAACACTAGGAATACTAGCCCACAATGGGTACTTCTCAAAGAGAAAGTTAACCCACACTGGTTATTTCTCAAATTCCATTTATCACAACTGCAGGTATTCTGGGTGTCCCGCTTACTTTAGAACAAGCAATCATCTCAAAAGAGATCAAATAGGTTACATTAAACCTCATATAAAAATTTCATTCATCTTTTAGCTTCTTTTATCCATTCTCTTTAAGTTTATTATCAATCATAAAGTAACCAACTTCTTATAGCAACATTCAATAACACTTGATGAGTTAAAACCCTTAGAAATATCACATGTTTAATATTACAACTTCATTCTTTAATTATCTCTTAGTTTCTCATAAGGTACATCTTACTAATATTCCAATTTCTAAATCCAATTTTATACGTTGTAAAAGTTTTTGGACAACTGGATAAAAGACATCAACCCAATGGTATTGTGAAAATCATATAAATTTCAATACTACTCCAAAAATAGATTTCTTAGTTTCATAGGAAAAAATAAGTGAGTCTAATACAACTTTCTAATTAAAATCATCTAAATTCAACCTCAATTTATTCGTCTAAATTTATTTGCAAAACAATAGGTTCAAAATCCGAAAACTGCAGCTCATGCTACTTGTAAAAATCACATAAAATTCTATGCTTCATGAAATTTTGTCTTCTTTAGATCAAATTAAAGGTATAAAAGTCTGCTATAAATTGTAGTTATAAGTTTCTCCAAATTATTCTGTCTATAACCCTTAATTCTTTGAAATCTACAGTAGGGCCGAAATATTATACTACAGTTAAAGTATTGCCACTTGTTCAATCTTGTAAAATTCAATATATACTGAACTCTTCATGAAAAATTGATTCTTAGACTCCAAATAAAGTTTAACGAGTCTACTTCAAGTTCTTAGTTTTGACTTTTCTCAAAATACTACATCTAAGGTGCCGAAAAGATCAAAATCCGCAATGTGTATAGATTTCCAGCAAGTAACCTACTGCCAACCAGCCCTAAGTTTGGATTTTATTAAAATAGTAAATGACATTCAAATATTATATAATTTTAAGGAGATGTTCTTGACATATACGAGATACTCCTATAAAAATTTTAACTCTTGATTCCATCTAGTTTAATAGTTATGAATTTTTTTGAAGTATAACTAGAGCTCAAAACAAAACCTTATCAAAAATGCCCCCAAATCAAACATATCATAATTTTACACATTCAATTAACAACAAATAATCTAAACATAATTGTTTAATCAGTATAAGTTATCATGCATCTAACAATTCACACATGTCAAGCATTCTACTAATAAAACTGTATTAGAAAGTTGAAGAAATACCCACCTCAAATGTAGAAATTTTAGTAGTAGAACTCCTAGAAAATAGTGCTAAAAAGCTCCAAGCTTCCTCAAAAATGGATGCCGTCTTCCTAGCACAACCCGCAAGCTATTCTCCCTCTTTCTCTCTTTTATTTTTTTATGAGTTGTTTTGTTCATGATAAAAGTATGGACTATTTATAAAAAAATTGTGTGGTCAAAATAGTTCCCTCCTTTCCAAAATAACTCTCCACTTTCCACTAACCCATACCACTCTTTCTCATTCTCAACCATGGTAAGAAACACATGCATGTGTAGTCAATGTGTGTGCGCACTCTTTATACAAATTTTATTATTAATTTTTATTAGGTTAGATGTGTGTGTCACACATGGTAAAAGTACCAAACTAACTATATTTTAAATGTACACTGTAGTGCACACAAAATCAATCATGGGCCTTAAATTAATTTTAGTGGGCTACAAAATGTATTTAGGCCTAGTTGATTTTAAAACAAATCACATAATTGTGACTCGAAAAATAAGAAGAAAAATATTCATGACTCAAGAAAATTTTAGTAACCAACATGTATACTGCAAACAAGTGCGTTGCACGTATAAAAATATATTTGAGTAAAAAATAAGAGAAAAATGAATTTTAATTTATAAAATGAATTCAAACAAGTTATACAAATAAATAACTGAAATACATAGAAACATTACACATAACGGTGGATATACGTAATCATCATGTGTATTAAAAACACGTGAATTGCTCGTTAAAACATGAAGATTAAAATAAATGTTTAAGTTGGCTCAGAAAAGGACAAAAATGAATTTTAAGATGACAGAAAATATATAATTAATCGAAGTACAAAAATACGTAGGATATTTATATTAAAATATACCGTAACGGTACAAAATACATGTGCGTAACACCCATGGATAAATTTGTCATAACTCAATTTTTTGCGTGGTGTTACAGTCTCTCCCCTTAGAACAGTTTTGCCCTCATAACTTACGAGGGTAAACATTGTATCTTGTGCACACCAACGAAAAATCATTATTGTATATAAAAAAAACTTTCAATACTAAGGAAAGAAATGTAGTATATAATTAGAAAACAAAGTAAACTTATATATGAAAACGATGAGTATAAAAAATTAATAAGAACGATACAAGAAAACTAGAGAAATAGCAAAAAAAGAAACGTGACCATACGAGGTAGTATAGATTGAAAGAAATTTTCATACAAAATAATAAAGTATTAGATACCATAGAAAAAAGAAAAACATAAATTAAGTCATCAATCGTGAAAGAAATGGGAAAACAAAATAATTAGCAAAAAGTAAGCAAATCATAGAAAAAGTGCTTTAGAGACAAGTATAGTAAACAAAAGAAAGTATTAGGAAGTAGTATGAAAGTGTAAAACAAAAATAGAAGTATATAAATAAGTAAGAAGGAAGAGAAATGCAAGTGCATAGAACAAAAGCGTTGAAATAGTATAGACAAATTATATTGCAGTAGAAATTTTTTAAAATAGACTAAGAACGTAAATAATCATTAAGTAGCTCAAAAATTTACTGAGATAAAAAGAATATATATATATATATATGTGTGTGTGTGTGTGTGTGTGTGTGTGTGTGTGTGTGTGTGTGTGTGTTATGATAAAGAAATAAATAGTAAAAATGAAATAAAGGGCAGTATAAAAATATAAAGCAAACCGATAAATAATTTGGAAGAGCATAATAGTTGAAAAATAGTTAGCACTAGCAAATAAGAATTAAAAAATTTTAAGGAAAGAGAAATTAACTAAAAGAAAATGGGAAAATGAATGATTAAAATCGTAAACTAAGAATATATGTTAATATACATAAGAATGTAGCAATTTAAGACAATATTGTTTTATGAAAAGTCTTAAAATATATGAGTGTTAAATTTTAGCTAAATGTACAAACAATATATAATTATGCATAACAAATTAATATCACGACAAAATAATTCGCAAGGTAAATATAATAACTATATATACGATTCAAAATTTAATACATAGTATAGTGATTAGTATTTATTATAATATCTATAAGTTGTCAAGTATAGGAAGAAAGCCAACATACAAAATTATACATGTACATAAGCATAAAAATATATGATGAAACAAACCATACTATAATACCATTGTTATAAGCAAGTGGAGAAACAAAATAAAATAATAGTTAAAGTAGCAATATATGATTGAAACATAATATTAATCGGGATAGAAAAAAAATGTAGATAGTAAACGAAAGTATAAATAATAAAAATCATATAATATATGAGTAGCAAACATATCAAAGATAGGTTAGCAATAAAATAAAAATAATGTAACGTGGTATAAAAAAACAAGAATGCTAACATATGTAAAGATATAGTATATATACAAAAGAGTAATAAGAAGATAGCAAACAGTTAACAGTAAAAATCAATAATATAGAAAAAAAAAAATGTATATAGGATAGATATAGAAATGGGTATAAACAATAAGGTAATTAATTTAAAATGTGTAAGTGTTATAAATAGTAAAGTTGAAGTAGTATAGGCTAAGTTTTAAAACATTAAAAATGATATAAATTAGTACAAAAGTAGAATAGTGGTAAGTAATATATATATAGAAATAAAAGTGGTGTTATTAAAGTAGAAAAATCTCTTTTGGTGTGGGTTCGCCTCGTTGGTGTCCAACTTCTAGCTTCCCTCCTTGACATCAAGTTACAGAATTGCCTTTACGACATCTGATTGCAGTTTACTTTATGGACATTCGGTTGCAGTTTTTTACCTCCCCGACATCCAGTTGCAGTTTCGCTCCATTGATGTCTAGTTGCATATTTTCCCTCTCGACGTCAGGTTGCACCAAAACGGTAAATGGAATGATGTAATCTTCTATATGTACTTGGGTATTGGATGGTTAGTAAAGTATGATGTTACATTTTTGAAATTTGTGATATAAAAATATATGTAAATGTTGGGATAGTAAGAGGAGAAAATGAAGTAGAAAATTACAACGATAAAATTATAAAATAAAAATATAGATTATAAATATCGAATATATAAAATTAGTAGTAGTGAAAGGGAATTATAACATTAAAATAGAAAAATATACACATGAGCTTAAAATTCAAAAGCGAATGAGAAAAATAATTAGGTAGTGTAGTAAATTAGGATAATAAACATAAATAGTTATATATAAAAAATATATAGTAAGGTAATAATTAGATAAGTGTAAAATTATATGTATAGTAAGTATGTCAAAAAAAAAAAAAAAAATATATATATATATATATAGAAATCAGCGGAAAGTATATGCAGTAACCAAGGAGGTGAAGATAATAAAAATTGAAATAAAGATAAAATATAAATATTGAGTGTATGTATCATATTAGAGAAGTGTAAAGCTACGAATTAATAAGTAGCTATTAATAGTGAAAGGTAAATATAACAAAGGGTAGAAAATAATAAGTATAACAAAATAAAAGGGAATCTTATTGTGTAGAGGTATATTGTATTTATATAAGTAAAAATATTACAATCAGGTTAAAATATCCTGAAATGAATAAGGCAACATAAAATAATGGAAAAATATAGTATCATGAAATCAAAGTATTTGTGAAATGAATGTAAACATACAAATTCAAAATTCAAAATCTAATAGAAATAATAACAAAGGAAAGTTGTAGTCTTCATAATAATTTAGTAAGTAGTAATTCAAAACTTTACAGAATACGTAAAAGTAATAGCAAAAATAAATAAGTGACGTAAAAGCGTATAAAAGTAAGGAGGATAAAACATCAAGAAAGAAAACGAGTAAGTCAAACTTAAAATATTAAGACTAAGGGTTGTAGATGAAATAATAAATATCAAAGTGAATTAATAGTATAAGAAAAATATTTATTTGAAAAAAAATGTTAAATGTTAAAGATGAAAAACACTACGAGAAAATCCACGAAGAAAAATTAAAAAGAAAAGTTAGTCTATGTATAAGGTATCATGAATTCAGGTTCAAACCAACTATACCACTTGTGATACCAAGGGAAAACATGCTCACATACAATATCACACCAATGTGTATGAGAAGAGTATCATGCATGCAAGTTCAATGACTTCATTATTCATGACTCCAAACTGACATTCACACTCTAATGTCCACCCTAATTGTGTTTTCCTTATAACTTTTGTACTACTCATTGAAGTCGGCTCTGATACCATTTGTAATGCTCTGAATTCCAAACACATATAATTCGTAGCAGAAACAAGATGTATTACTTCAAATTCGTACAAAAATATAAGGAATTTAAAAACTTTTTATTGATAACATGTTCTTTATATCAACACAGCGGAAATTAAAATGAATACAATATGATCTACAATAATAAAAATTCTTCAATCGTGTAACAAATCATCACTGTGACTTCAAGTCCGTGCTGAATTCAGTCATACAACTAGAAAACTGTGTGCACGTCAGTTGTATACAACTGACGCAATGCTATAATACAACGATTCTTCTAGTTTAGCAAACACAAACTTGAATGCAAAAACAAAATGTGAAAAGTGACTATCCTAAATATGTCAGTATATGTATGACCTAATGCCTAATACAGACAATACACTATGATGACACAATGCATACTTGTTCAGATTCTATGCATCCATTACTACATAGGTCTAAAGGCAAGCCCTTATCGTACTCCTCATTATATGGTTCAGTCCCTCGCCATGCAACCTACTACTATGACTACTACAAGATTTAGATACTCTGCAAGTATTGGTTCTCGCCCGGGAATACTGGAGATCAATTCCACTCTTCGGATCATTCTATGTCCTATTTCATCCATCATCCCAGGATACTGGGGATTGTCTCACTCCGCGAGTCATCCTGGAACCCTCATTGCACAAATACCCCGTGAGCGTCGCTCTTGCCCCGATATACTAGAGATCAATCTCACTCTGTTGATCATTCTATGGCCTAATTCATCGATCATCCCGAAATACTGGGGATTGTCTCACTCTACGAGTCATCTTGGAGTCCATAACTCATGTTTGCTCTTGTTTTATCATATCTCCAACTATTGCCGGACCTTAAGTTTAAGTTACACTTATTAAGACCTAGAGTTTAGCTTTGCCCACCGGACTTAAACCAAAATACTGAGAATACTAGCGCATACTGGCTACTTCTAAAAGAGAAAGTTAACCCACACTGGTTACTTCTCAAATTCTATTTATCACAACTATCGGTATTTTGGTCTTGCTCACTCTAGAATAAGCAACCATCTCAAAAGAGATCACATAGGTTACATCTAACCTCATATAAAAATTTTCATTCATTAAACATCTTTTAGCTTCTTTCATCCATTCTCTTTATGTTTATTATCAATCATGAACTAACCAACTTTTTATAACAATATTCAATAAAATTTAGTGAGTTTAAACCCTTATAAACATCACATGTTCAATATTTCAACTTCAGCCTTTAATTATCTCTTAATTCCTCATAAGCTACACCTTACTAACATTCCAATTTGTAAATCTAATTTTATACGTTGTAAAATTTTAGGACAACTAGATAAAAGACATCAACATAATGGTATTTTAAAAATCATATAAATTTCACTACTACTCCAAAAATAGATTTCTTAGTTTCATAAGAAACATAAGTGAGTCTAATAAAACTTTGTACTTAAGATAATATAAATTCATCCTTAGTTTAATAGTCTAAATTCATTTGCAAAACAGTAGGTTCAAAATCCAAAAATTGCAGCGCATGCTACTTGTTAAAATTACAAAAAAATTCTATGCTTCATGAAATTTTATGTTCTTTAGATTAAATTAAAGGTATAAAAGTCTACTATAACTTTGTATTTATAAGTTTCTCCAAATTATTTTGCTTATAACCCTGAATTCTTCGAAATATACTGTAAGGCCGAAATGTTATACTGCAGCTAAAGTACTGCCACTTGTTCAATTTTGTAATATTCATTATAAATTCATTTCTTCATGGAAAATTGATTTCTTAGACTCTAAAGAAAGGTTAACGAGTCTAATTCAAGTTCTTAATTTTGACTTATCTCAAAATACTATATCTAAGATGCCGAAAAGATCAAAATCCGCAATGTGTACAGATTTCCAACAACTAGCCAACCGCCAACCAGTACTAAGTTTGGATTTTATTACAATATTAAATGACATTCAAATATTATTAAATTTTAAGGAGATGTTCTTGACATATATGAGATACTCCTATAAAAATTTTAACTCAAGATTCCATCTAGTTTAATAGTTATGATTTTTTTTAAGTACGAGTAGAACTCAAAACAGAACCTGATGAAAATGCCCCCAAATCAATCATATCATAATTTCACACATTCAATCAACAACAAATAATCCAAACATGAATGTTCAATCTATATACATTATCATGCATCTAATAATTTATACATGTTAAGTATTCTACTAATAAAACTATATTAGAAATTTGAAGAAACACTCACCTTAAATGTAGAATTCCTACTAGTAGAACTCCTAGAAAATAGTACTCAAAAGGTCCAAGCTCCCTAAAAAATGATCGGCCTCTTCCTAGCATAACCCGCAAGCTCTTCCCTCTTTCTGTCTTTTATTTTTGTTTTGAGTTGTGATGTTGATGACAAAAGTAGGGACTATTTATAGAAAAATTGTGTGGTCAAAATAGCTTCCCACTTTCCAAAATAACTTTCCACTTCCCACTTACTCACACCACCCTTCCTCATTCTCAACCATGGTAAGAAACACGTTCACGTTTAGTCAATGTGTGTGCACACTCTTCATACAGATTTTATTATTAATTTTTATTCGGTTAGATGTGTGTGGTACACATAGTAAGTGTACCAAACTAACTATATTTTAAATGTACACTTTAGTGCACACAAAATCAATTATGGGCTTTAAATTTATTTTAGTGGGCTACAAAATGGATTTAGACCTAGTTGATTTTAATTAAAACAAATCACATAATTGTGACTAGAAAATTGGGAAGAAAATATTCATGACTCAAAAAAATTTTAGCAACCAACATGTGCACTGCAAACAAGTGCATTGCACATATAAAAATATATTTGAGTCAAAAAAATGAGAAAAAATGAATTTCAATTTATAAAATGAGTTCAAACAAGTTATAAAAATAAATAATTGAAATACGTAGAAATATTACACGTAACGGTGGAATATACATAATCGTCACATGTATTGAAAAAACGTGCACTGCACGTAAAAATACGAAGATTAAAATAAATGTTTAAGTTGGCTCAGAATAGGATAAAAATTAATTTTGAGATGAAGGAAAATATATAATTAATCGAAATATAAAAATACGTAGGATATTTATATTAAAATACGTTACAGATTTCCCGTAATGTAACACTGATATATTTTATAATTTCAAAATAGTTATTGTATTTCGTTTATTGCTATTGAATATTATTTTTATTGTTATTATTATGCATAAATATGCAATTTTATTTTTCTTTAGACTCGGGAGTTCTTTAGATATACAGTGAAGTGATTTTTATAGAAATATATTGTAAATAATGAATTGGGAGGGCGTTATAATAAATGACGGGTCAAATAGTGGTCTATAATTAATTTTCCCACTTTCCTTCTTCTTCCCCTTCCCCTTTACTTCATCATATCGAACCCCCCTGGATTGCAACTGACTGAAAACCATTTCCTTCCTATTTTCAGATTTTTAAATCCCACGAAAATTCTATCCATTTTACAAAAATTTTTGGAGGGTCTTGCTAATTGAAGGGTGCTCTTCAACCCTACGGTGTTAGTTTTTGAAATCATCAATTGTATGGTGAGTTGAATTTTATTTAAATTGTATGTGCTTGTGTGATTTGCAAATTTTCTGCTGTAAAATGGTGTAGTAAGGAGAATAGGCAATTCTCCTTATAGGAGTGATAGATTTTGCATTTAGGAGATAGAAATTAAATTGGAAAATAATTATGGTGTTGTCTTAGTAATTAAAAGATAATAAGAGTAGTAATTGATGCAAATTGATAATAAAAATCCCTGTAAGTTATGGAAAATAATTTAGAATAATTTTTGGAAGATTTAATCGGCATAAAACCCAGTTAGGGAAAAATTGAAATGTGTGCATGTGTCATGCGCATGCCAGGCATCCGATGAAATGCCTGTAAAGGATTTGAATGATCTTAAGTGTTATTTGTGAGTGATTTGAATATCTTAAGCCCTAATTAGTGTTAAAACATGGTAGGAAAAAAAGCCTGTTCGGGGAGCAATAGCGGAGAGCTTATAGAGTCGGTCTTCGCGTCTCCCCAGGTGAGTATGATTTCTTATATTTTATGTATATGTTGTGCTATGTAAAATTTTATATTATGATTTGCTTTGTGTGATGCGTTAAGTGCATCGTAAATATAAATTCATAAGTATGACAGGGAGTGAATTATTGGGTGTAAGGAATTAATATATATATGTGTATGCAAGTGTGTTGAGATTTGTATGTATGTGTATATATATGTGTGTGTGTGTGAGATTTGTATGTATGTGTATATATATATGTGTGTGTGTGTGTGTGTTACGGGAGATATATAAATATATTGACAAGGTTAAAGTTGTGTATTTTATTTGATAAAGAGGATATAAGAAGATATCATGGGAGATATATATATATATACAGATATTTATACACTGACGATACTATACGGTTAAAGTTATGCTTATACATATGTGATATAAATATAGTTATTTACCCTTGTGGTGAGAGTTGTGTATTATATACATGATCTTAAAGGCTTGTATATGTATGGAGTTGTGCAATCATATGCTCATAAAATTAATGGAGTTATATACATTTATGATATAAAGAGAAATTATATTATAAGAGAGAAATTATGTTGTAATGGAGATATATTTATATATGGAGGTATACCGGAGATATATATATAAGAAGATTAAAGGGAGATTAAATGGTGAAATGATATAAGGTATTGTGATGAAATATATAATAGGGTGCATTCATGATAGGAAAGAGAGTTGTGTATTATATACATGATCTTAAAGGCGTGTATATGTATGGAGTTGTGCAATCATATCTATGATATAGATGCCGTGTATATGCTCATAAAATTAATGGAGTTATATACATTTATGATATAAAGAGAAATTATATTATAAGAGAGAAATTATGTTGTAACGGAGATATATTTATATATGGAGGTATAACGGAGATATGTATATAAGAAGATATAAGGGAGATTAAATGGTGAAATGATATGAGGTATTGTGATGAAATATATAATAGGGTGCATTCATCGAAGGAAATATTATGATGTAGCAATCTTATAAATTAAATTATATGGTGTATGCATATATAAGGTATGATGAAAGGATAAATAATATGGTAAGGCCAAAGATGTGATAATATGTTAATATAAAAGATGAGATGGTATGTGACAAAAAAATGAGATAATAATTCTCATGGTACAAGTCAAAGATATGACAAGTTATTGAAATGAAAGATGAGATGTTGTGGGGTGATATTATGAGATGAAAAGATTAAATGAAAATGATAATAACAGTTAAATTTTGTTGACCAGTACCTACAGAAATCCTGAGGGTTTGGGCTAGACTTCCTGACACCCAAGGACCGGCTTGGGGTGCGGTGTTTATTACCCAAACTATGTTTGGAGTGCGGTGTTTTTATCACCCAAGCTATCGGCTTGAGGCCCGGTTATTACCCAGCTCAGTTGGGGTGCTGTGATATTCCCTCGATGACAGATGTTACGAGGAAGTACCCTAGTGAAACTAGGGGTGCGGTGTTTTCTTTCTCTTATTGGCTTTGCCGCGAGGAAGTACTCAGCTTCTCTGGGGTGCGGTGTTTTCTTTTCCCTCATTGTCTTCGGCTGGGAGGAAGTACCCAAGTTCTACTTGGGGTCGGTGTTTTCCTCGCTGGCATAGGCTGGGAGGAAGACGTAGCCTCGGATGCGTAAGACCCCTGGGGGGCAGAGGTCTGCATATTACTGGACTATCGGCTTTCAGTATATTAGGATACTGTGTCTCACTCTTCGACAAATTCATAAAATGAATAAATGTGAAATGAAAGGAAAAATGCGAAAGTAAAGAAAGAGTATAATGACAATGAAAAGTAAAGTATTACCCAAGCTATCGGCTTTGGGGTGTGGTGTATATTACCCAAGCTATTGGCTTTGGGGTGCAGTGTATATTACCCAAACTATGTTTGCGGTGCAGTGAATTATCTGAAAAGAATGAGAGTTAAAGTAAATTCTATTATGAGATATAAATAGATATCCAAGTAAGGTGTTATAAAGTAAAAATGAATGCTAAAGAAAGGTGTATTATGAGATGAAAATGAAAAGTATAATACATTGTATTGTGAAATGAAAATAAGAAACTAAAGAAGGCGTATGATATAAAATAAATATGAAAAATTAAAGAAAGCATATGATGTGAAATGAGAATGAGAAAAGTAGAGAAAGCATATTAATGAGTGAAATTTATATATAATTTTTAGTACTCTTCTATGGATTAAAATTTCGAGTTCTCATGTATTTCTTTGAAATTTATCTTATTTCTACTCAATATTATTTATTTGTTGTTTTTGTAGGAATGAGATGGATAACTGCAAAAAGTGGGCATTTTTGGTGAAATCATCGAAGAAAACAAGGATGAAGAAGATTTCAAAATTCAAGCATAAGGAAGAACCAATAGAAAATATATCGGCCAACTAGTGGGTAGATTGAAATTTTGTAATAGAAATCAAAGTTGAGTGGATTTAATTTAGGTTTAGTTAACTGATTAGTTTAAAATATTAATAGATTTATTTTAATCTATAGATTTTTAAATTAATTAATTAATTATCCAATAACAATTTAACTAACCCTAATCCTAATTATTTAACTAACCTATTTAATAACCTAACCCCTAATCCCTATAGAAGAAAATGGAAGCAGCAGGTTTAGAAGGGCGGTGTGAAAGGAAAAATTAGAAAAAGAAAGAAAAAGGGGAGGTAGGTGGCGGTCTGGGTTGGAGGCACGCAAAACGAGGACGACAGGAAGAAGGCTGTTTGGGTGTGCGTCGCGGATTTCAAGGGAGAGAGAAAAGGAGCATGAGGCAACGTCAGCGAAACAGAAACAGAGGAGAGAGGAAGAAGGCGCAGATTACGAGGCGTGGACTTTCTGCACAAAAAATAATTTTAGTCTTCTCTTCTATTTTTTATTATGCAATCAAAGAACATATTTGTTAGTTGCAAATTTATTATGAACTAATTTTATTTTTCTAGGGCTTTGATGTAGCCTAGTTTTAAGAACATAATTTTAATTCCTTATTATTTTTTTATTTTTCCATGGTTGTGTTTTTAATTTTTGTTCTTAATGCTCACAATTGTTTGGCCAACTTTTGTATGATTTATTAAATGTAACATCCTGTATTTTCAAATAATTAAATTTGATTTCACGTGTTTCGCATGTGCAAATTAATATATGTTTTTGGCTTTAAAAATTATTTTTATGGCATGAACAAACATTCTTCATTCTCTTCTAAAAAAACCTATTATTATTTATTATTAATTCTTAGGCCTAATAGTCTAATTCTAGCCCATCTAAAAATTAATTAATTAATTAATTAAGAGTCCATGGATTTAAGCCCACCTAAATTAGGCCACTAGTTAGTTCTAATATTATTTAAGATAACTTGTAGGGTAAACTTGATCAAGTAACAAATAAATTAACAATTAAATGAACAAACAACTAGTGTGCATGGGATGGAACGTGCATTGCACATACACGTACAATGGACAACAAGGTGAGGTCGGCCATATGCTTGAGTGGAAAAGATGGAGAGAGTGGAGAGTGGTTACTTGATAATGGGTAGTTCTTCTAACTCCCAAATGTATCCTAATCCTTCATCCAAACTCATTCAACCCTTCATTCACTCTTTAGATGTGTATAAATACCCTTCCCTTGTCACTCTTGTCATTTGTATTTAGAATTTTCAAAGAGAGAGAAAGAATAACGGCATTTGCAAGGAAAAGATTGAGTAAGAAAAGAAATATGTTTGAGAAAAGAAAGAGATTGTGTGTTTCCCTTCCATTGGAGGCCGGCCAAAGCAATAGGGGAGGAGAAGGCTCAGGTTCATGCAAAGCTAGGAGGAGGAGCTCAATTTTGCACAAGCTAAGAGGAGATAGGGAAACGATCGTGCTTTCAAGGAGTTCTTTAGGATTTTTTTTTTGTTTATTTAATAAGGTGGGTGATTTCTCTACTTCTAATATAGATACCATGCTAGAAATTTAATTTATGAATATGTTAGAAACAAATAGAAATTTTTCGCCATATACTTGCTTGAAAAGACTTGGGAGAAAAGAGGAAACTCTTGTTTGTCTACACGAGACAATTGTAAAATGAATTGAAATTTGTTGATTAAGATTTGTCATGATGTTTTATTAATATACTTTCATGCTGGAATACATATAAATTGATGAATCATGATTTTATGAAAATTATGCTTGTAAATGGATTGTATAATGCAAAATAACATCCATGGATTGTGAAATAAATTGATTAGCATGAAAAAGTTACAATAAGTGTTAAATTTTAATTGTAATGTGTGAGTAGTATTATATTCCCTTGATTGTCAAATACATTGTCTCTCTGAATCATAAGAAATGAGTTAGTTTTGTATAAGATAAGATTAACTTAAGGGCATTGACTATGTTAAAGAGTGAAAAATTGTATAAACTCATTGTGAATAAATGGGGAATAGGTAGATAAAAGATTCATCTAGAATTGTAACCCCTGTTTTCCCAAAACCGTATTTTTGTATATTTTCTGTATTTAAAATTTTCGCAAATAATTTTTTTCGGTTTCAAATTCTTTTGTTAAATTGTACTATTGGATCTCCTATTAAAATCTGTTTTCAATCAATAATTTAATTTGTTTTCAGTTATTATTAGTATTATTATGTTTATGTTTATGATTATTATTGTTATTATTATTATTATCATTTTTATTATGGTTATTATTATTACTTTGAGTGGCTATTAAAAACCTAGTTCAATTTATAAACTGTATTTGTAATTATTGCAAATTAATTTTATGCTGTAATGCAAGTTACATTTTGTTATAAATATTTTTTTTATGGTTATCTTATTTTTCTATTGGATTTTATAAACCCTATTTTCCTTATTGGATAGTCTAATACCCTCTAACGTATTCAAACCCTATCCCCAACTCGTTATTTATTAAACACATTACCCATTCTTCAAACCCAAACCCATATAACAACCCCTACCCATTACTACACCCGTTAAGCCATAAAACCCAATTACCCATTTATACCTACCCTAACACCTAAACCTAATCCATACCTATATATACATTAACCCATGCACCCTGTCTCTTCATCTTCCCCTCAGCCGCCTCTTCACCCCTACCCCGTTCTCCTCTCTCTCCCCGACCTTCCCATCTCCCTGTCTCCATCTCTCCCCATCCTTCCCCTCTTCCTATCACGAACCCCGACAGCCGGCGATGCTCCAACGGTCAGCACAGCAGCATCCCGACTGCTCTGTGCTTCACCCAGGTGCTCAGCCAGATACCGACCCCCCTATCTTCCGTCTCTCCCAGCCGTTGTGCCGCAGCAACCTGGAGGCGACCACCTTGGCTACCGAGACCCTCCGCCTGGTCTCGCTCCTTGACAGCAGTGGCAACCCAGTGACGCACGCCTGTGCGCCACCCTGCCTTCGCCTGCAGCACGACAGCCACCCATCCCCAGTCGTGCTGCTACCACCGTCTAGTGCAGTGCCATCGTCCCCTGGCTGTAGTTCTCCCTCCCACAGTGCACACATTCTCTTGTGTGGTGTTGTTGATCACGGAGAGTATTAATAAAGTGGGTTTTGTTCTTGTTGATTATGAGCCGTCGATCTTCGTGATCATCTTGATCATCATGATCATGTTCTCTTGGTTTTGATTCTGGCCGTCCCTTGGATCTTGATCATCATGCTTGATTGGATGTGGGCCTTCGATCTCCTCTTGATCATCCGATTAGATCCTAGCCGTCCGATCTCTTCTTGATCATCATGATCATGATGATCATCAAGTTCCTTGATCGCAGCCATTCCATCGATCGATCTTGATCTTCATTATTATCTTCATCATTAGGGAAATCTGACCGTCCAATCTGATTCGATCATCTTGATGTTGATCTTCGATCTTAGCCGTCCGATTGTGTTCGTGATCTCGATCGTCTTCAACTTGTTCGTGATCGTGTGTTCGTGGTTGGTTCGTGATCTGTTCGTTGTGTTCGTGCCAAGGGATCCGTTCCCGTTATTCTTGTTCTTGCTTCGTTCTCGTCATCGTCCCTCAAGCAAGTAACTTGTACTTAATTCCTTTGTATGATACAAGTCATAAATACCGCTTGTAGTGCAGTTGGGTTCTAGAGACAACTCGTGTGTGTGTTATTTTTTATGGGTATTGTCTCTATAGTGCTATTTGACCATAGTTGTCTCACGACACAAATTTGACATGAAACAACTTAGGTTTTGACCGTTCTTGACGTGATTATATTTGTGAGATAATTATGAGAATTTGTGTGTTGTTTGGATCCATGTGATGTACTTGTTGGGGATATGTTATATACCCTATTTCATGTTGTTTGGACACCTAGTAGACTCTATAACATGTTTGGTTGTGTTTAGAACGAGATTCATATGTTGTATGTTGATTTGTTGTTAAGAGGAAAATCTGTATTTTGTCGATGATCAGTTTTGATTGCTATTTTGGACCATATTAAGGTCAGTATCTTTACTTCAGTATTCAACATGATTTTTAGAGAAATTCGTCGTCTTTCCAACCTCTCTGACCTTGATCGATTTTGTTTTTGTATGTGTGAGATATGATCGTTTTACTACAGAGGTGTATTCCATTTCCAGATTTTGTTTCTTGATGATTTTGATGACTAAACTATTTTTATACTAGTGCTAAACATATTATTTTGATCTGAAATTTTGGTCAGTATTTATATATCTATTTAGAGATTACCTAGAATTTTTGTGGATTTTATTGATGAGCATTGTTTATAAAATCTATACTTGTGGGATTTTGCTCGCTGTTCGGTAAAAATTTATATCTTCACTCTAATTTCTATGAAATATGAAAGTTAGCTTATTTTGTCTATTTTCATCTCCCTTTGGCGGATTTGGATTTTGTTTCATGGTTTGCGAGATATTACAGTTTTCGTACAGCAGTGTTAAGAATTCCAGATTTACCAAATTATCGTTTCTTGATATTTTCTAATTTTTGTTGACTGAACTAATCTTACTGGAAAATTATGAAATTTTATATTGTGATACTAGACATATAGGGGAATACCCCAGATTTTTCCTAGATTTATTTGAGGTGTTTTGATGCTGTTTTTCTGACTTTGAATTTGATTTACTCATTTATAGCTGAACGTGTTTTCTGGATTCAAATCAGTTTTGAGACTTGATTTTGTGAAATACTTTATGACTTATATATGTTCACTGCATTCTTCTGGGAGTCTATTTTCTATAACTTTTGACGGATTCAGATTTGCATGTTTGTAGCACCGGGAATCTCAGTTTTACTACAGTAGGGTCTGGATGTCCTGAACTAGAAATTTGGTGATTTTATCCTTTTGTGTATTATCTTTCACCCGGACATATTTATCTTGCAATTTAAACTTATTACATGAATATACCATGTTATACTTGGCCTGTTTCATGACACATACATGCTTGTTTGACATCAATAATAAAATTAACCAAGCCGGGGTTTAAAGGGACAGATCTAATAGTGGATAATTCAGAAACGTGTACTCGGAAGAGGATCTTTTGATCCTATGTGATACTTGAGGCTTGATATTTCACCACTTGAGGCTTGTTACTTGATACTTGATTCTTGGCTTGATACTTGGTACATGGCTTGATACTTGAGACTTGAGGCTTGATATTTCACTACCTGGGACTTGGCTTGATATTTCACTACTTGAGGCTTGATACTTGGTACTTGATTCTTGAGGCTTGTCCCTGAGTACACTGTCCTTTATGGTCTAGTATGAAATCTAAAGCGAAATTGATTGTTGTAGCAACCATGCGGTATGGGATGCATGAAGTGCTACCTACATAGTAATAACTACAAGACTTAATACATGTTTATTTGACACTTAATACATGCTTACTTGGTACTTGATTACATGATACATGAGACTTGATACTTGAACATAATACTTGACACTTGTACTTGACTACTTGACACTTGTTACTTGTTACTTGATTTCGTGATACTTCGTGATACTTGATACTTGTTTACATGATACTTGATACTTGTTGCTTATTTACATAATGCTTGTTTACTTGACACTTGATATATGCTACTTGTACTTGTTCACCTTACCATGCTAGTTGTTATACATTATTACCATGTTTATTCCATGTTATTAGTTAGTATTCCCATGTACTTGTATCCTGCATTACAAGCGGCCCGTAACTTGCAATTGAAGGGTACTTGTTTTCTTTTTCCTATCCCTGCAATTGTTAAATTGCAGATTTTGGAGAGCAGGTTCCAGATGGTATTGGTGAGATGAAGTATTAATGCTAGATTATGCTATCATTATTTCTTGTAGCTTTCTTTGAACAATTGTATTTTGTTACTTGGATTTATTTGTATTCGGGCAATGTGACCCAGGATACTTGACTTATTCAGATCATGATTATTTGAGATTAATTTATCTTGGTTTCAAGTATTCTTGTTGGCATTTTGGTTCATATGTGCATGTTGGTTGATTCTTTTGCTTCCGACTCTGATTATTCTTGTGAAATGTTGTAAAGTTTCTTCAACAGCTTATGGATAATAAAAATCATTCGCTGGGTTTTTGTCGCGTATCCGTATTCCGTATTCTCTTTTGGGAAGCGGGGCGTGACAAGAATAGAAATTTCATTGTCGAAAAATATACTAATGTTCCACTTTTCAAAACAAATAAGAAGAATAGTTCTATTATATTGTTGAAAATAAGAATTTGCAAATTAGATAAATATACTATGCTATTTTTCAAAGAAATACATTCTGGAAAAAGATTTAGATTTTAAATAAGTAAAAATTGATTGAAAAATCGTGTTTATTAAAGGAAGAGTTAAATACAGTACGGTTTATACAAAAAGTATTTAACCAGACTTGTATCAGTTAGTCACTCGGGACCTAGTGGTCTTCGGGTGCGCTTTAGGTCTGTTACTGTAGCTGGGCAGAGGCTCTAGTCTTGGGTTCGAGTTTTGCAAGGGGCTCTGTTTTACTGAAATTTCGATTTTTATTCAAATCCCGAAACCATACTTTAAATGTAATTCGAGTCCACCTTATATCGGTTAGTCATTCAGGACCAAGTGGTCGTTGGGTGCCTTTTGGGTCTGTTACTGTAGCAGGGTAGGGGTGTTTGTCTGGGTTCGAATCCGACCCTTCCCTTTTGTTTTTTTTTTTGGAATTTTATTTTTTTTATATAATTCGAGTTTGGGGGTATTTTAATAGTCTTAAGAGTATAAACAAAATTGAGAAAATTACTAATATTTTTCTAAAATCATCTAGAGTTCATGAAAATTATTTCTACAATATTTGACATATTATAATGAGAATTAGAAGTAATTTTGGGAAGAAGAAATCAATAAATTTCTCTTGGAATATGACTTTGACTAATTAAAGAAAAGGAATATTTTGAATATAAAGAAATTTTTGTGTAGAGATAAAAATTGAGATTTTCGACATGGAAAAAGTGAGTAATTTAATAATTGAATTTGATGTTTAATATATGCAAGTGTGCATGGAAAATGAAATACAAAGATCATGATGAAATATGGAAATTTGTGAGTATAAACACTCATCTTTGGTGAACATGAAAAGAGATTGAAACTGGAGTTTAGCTAAGTCATTACATCGGTACGAGTGAAATTTTGAAAGAAAAATGTGATAATAAAAGACCAAGACTGGGTCGTGGTTAACAATTGATGTTTAAGACTGGTGTAGAGGTAACGCTAACTCTAGGGTATTAATTTTATTCATGACTCAAATATCTAAGAACTACACTATAGTGAAGATGTGATGAAAGTAAGAGAAAAACACAAGTATGAGGGCCTCACATATACGGTGTGAGAGTGTTCATAGGCTGTCTGCATAATGCGTCATGTCATGACGTAGATACATCTACGGAATTATCGGGGCCGTGGCGACGCTTGTGGGGTGTTTGGTGACTACGTAGTGCCATCGTTTTATGACGGGGGCGAATTGTCCATAGGTTGTCTGTATGATGCGTCATGTCATGACATGGGATTCCCCTCCAGGATGTCTGGGCATGGGCTCCTAACTCATATAACATCTAGGATACTTGCCGTAGTTATCGTATTAGTTTAACTCATAACGAGGGATCCAACTCCACAAGATGAAGAACGGTTAAGTGCTTGCCCTCGGATTTATGTAGAATGGGATGCATAAGTTCCAACAAGTGTGCATTAGTGTCATGAAATAATAAATAACTGTATTTAAGACTAAGTGCACATTCACACATGACATCAATAAGATAGTACCCCTTAGCTTTGTTTGTGAACAAGTGTGTGCTTTCCAACTAAAAGAAATTGATGTATTATATCCTAGCATCAGTTGTATGCAACTGATGTGCCCACAGTTTTCATGCAGAACAAAATGAATGAAAGGACTAAAGAAGGAATGCTGCTTAAGGAAATGTTCAAATTGCTATTTATTTCATGTATCATGTTGTAATTTTAATTCAGCTCCGTTGATGTAAAACTTTGTTGTATAAAAAGTTTTAAATTCTTTGCAAAATTGTACGAAGTGAAGTGTAAAGATCCTGTGGAACTTCGAATTCAGACTTATTTGGAATTCGGGGTGTTACATTAAATCATGGAGAGACCGAACTAGTAATTTGTGATTTCGAATTAATAAAATTAAGCATTGTTACAAGAGCGAACCGATGTTAATGTGACCATTAAGAAATCCATAGATCTTAATGAATTTTCAATTAGTAATTTGTGCATGAACTATGACAAATAATTAATTGAGAATATTTTGGATATTGCTTAAGAGAGAATATTGAATAATTTGAAAATTTTGGTCTACAACTTGGGAAAAATAATATTTTTATTCACATGGAGTTATAAATTATGTGGGATTAAACCGGTGAAATCAAAAGCCCTAGAATTTGTTTTGCCATTAACAAACAACCAAATTTCGGATTCCGTTCCTTTTAATTAGTTTATTTCTTTCATTTAGATTAATTTAATTTAGTTGCTATTTTTTTATCATCTTTTCGATTTTCCAAATAGTAACTAATCTAGTAATTTCGGTACTTAATAATAACTAGTCCTCGTGGGTTCGACGCTCTTTTTAATTAATTATACTACTTTTTGCGATTTTGCACACTTGCAAATAATTGCAACAAGTTTTTGGCGCCGTTGCAGGGGACTAATTAATTTTTTATTGATATTGATAATTGTTAGATTGTTTCAAATTTGATTTTTTTTATTTTATTTTCTTTTTAGTATTTATTTAAAATTTTTCTATTATTAATAGCTATATTTCAAGACATAGAAGTGTATCACATTGGCAAACGATGAGGAAAATAAGGCTTTGAGAGACTATGCTATGCCCTCACTTAATGGAGCAACATCAAGTATAAAACGGCCTACTATTGAAGCTAACAATTTTGAAATTAAACTAGCAATTATTCAAATGATTCAACATACTGTTCAGTTTGGGGGACTATCACATGAGGATCCTAATGTTCACATTGCAAACTTTCTAGAAATTTGTGATACTTTCGAGAACAATGGAGTATCAGATGATGCAATTCGATTGAGACTCTTTCACTTTTCACTAAGAGGTAAGGCGAAGGTTTGGCTAAATTTTCTATCCCCGGGTGTTATTACTGCTTTTGAGGGACTTGCACAAAAAGTTTCTGGCTAAGTATTTTCAGCCGGCAAAGACAACAAAGCTAAGGAATGACATTACCACACTCACTCAATTTGAGACTGGGTCTTTGTATGATACATGGGAGAGGTATAAAAAGTTATTGAGAAAGTGTCCTCATCATGAATTACCGAAATGGGTGCAAATTCGAATATTCTATAATGGGTTGGGAGTTACAAATAGATCTATTGTTGTCACAATAGCTGGAGGTACACTTATAAGCAAAACTCATGAAGCAGCTTATGAGCTTTTAGAGGAGATGGTTTCCAATAATTACCAGTGGTCTTCAGACAGTACAATACAAAGAAAAGTGGCTGGAGTTTTTGAACTTGATCCTATTACTACTTTAACTCCAAAAATTGATATTTTATCCAAACAAATAGGTAATATGAATGTTAATGTTATTCAAACTAAAATGATTTGTAATCTTTGTGCAGGAAATCACTCAATTACAGATTGCCAAGTGGGAGCCCTTTTGCTCATTCAAATGCCGAACAGCAAATTTTGTGTCAAATTTTCGAAAGCAAAACAATCCCTATGCAAACACATACAATCCATGATGGAGAAATCACCCCAACTTTTCTTGGAACAACAATCAAGAAGCTGACACTTGAAGTGATGTTTCAGCAATACATGCATGTAACACCCCGAATTCCAAATAAGTCTGAATTCGAAGTTCCACAGGATCTTTATACTTCACTTCGTACAATTTTTCAAGTTTATACAACAATGTTTGCATCAACGTAGCAGAAATATAATTACAACATGATACATGAATAACAATTGAAACATTTGTTTAAGAAGCATTCCTTCTTTAGTCATTTCATTCATTTTATCTTGCATAAAAACTATGGTCACGTCAGTTGCATACAATAGACGATAGGATATAATAAATCAATTTCTCTTACTTGGAAAGTACACACTTGATCACAAACAAAGCTAAGGGGGACTATCTTATTGATATCATGTGTGAATGTGCATTTAGTCTTAAATGCAGTTACTTATTATTTCATGCCACTAATGCACACTTGTTCGAACTTATGCATCCCATTCTACAAAAATCCGAGGGCAAGCCCTTAACTGTACTTCATCTTGTAGGGTTGGATATCCTGCTATGAGTTTAACTACTACGGTAACTACGGTAAGTATCCTAGATGTTTTATGAGTTACGAGCCCATGTCCAGACAGCCGAGAGGGGAATCTCACGTCATGACATGACTCATCATGCACACAACCTATGAATAATTCGCCTCAATCATGGAACGATGGCACTACGTAGTCACCACAAGCATCGCCACGGTCACGATAATTCCAGAGATGTATCCACGTCATGACATAACGCATCATGTAGACAGCCTGTGAACACTCTCACACAGTAGATCTGAGGCCCTTATAGTTGTATTTTTTCTCTTACTTTAATCACATCTTTATTATAGTGTAGTCCTTAGATATTTGAATCATGAGTAAAATTAACACCTTAGAGAGCCTTTCCTCTACACCGGCCTTAAACATCAATTGATAACAACGACCTAATCTTGGTCTTTTTTTTTTCTGCAACATTTATTTTTTTCAATAATTCATACATGCCGGTATAAGGACTTAGCTACACTCTAGTTCTTAACCTCTTTTCATGTTCACCAAAAAAGTTTGAGTGTTCATACTCACCAATTTCTATAATCCATCATGATGTTTTTGTTTCATTTTCCAAGCACAATTATATGTACAAAACACCAATTCCATATTTAACTTACCACATCTCATAATTTGATCTGCACACAAATTTATTGCATTCAAATTTTTCCTCTTTCTTTAATTATACCAAAGCCATATTTTAAAGAAGATTTATCAAGTTCTTTAATCCATTATTTTAATATAAAAACCACATCCAATTCTCACAAAATATATTAAAATGTTGTGTAATTATTTTTCATAAAGCCTAGATAATATTTGAAGAATAATAGAATTTTTTCTGAAATTTTTATTACTCTTAAAACTCCAATATATCAAAAATATCAAAAATAAAGTAAAAAGGGCAATGGTCGGATTTGAACCCAAGACCAACTCCCCCGCCTAGCTACAGTAACCGACCCAAAGCACACCCGAAGACCAAGAGTCCAAGAGTAACTAACTGATATGAGTTGGGTTTAATATTTTTTATATAGATCGTACTGTATTTTGAGAAAAAAAAATAATTTTTGATAAAACAAAGCCTCTTCAAGACTCGAACCCGAGACCCTATACACAGTACACAACGCCCTTTACTCACACCGAAAGGCAGTTTATACAAATCAATTTTATGTTATGAAGAGGAAATGAAAAAGCTTTATACTTTCTGTCTGTTCAAAAATTTCCTTTTACAAATTTCAATTTCTCAATGAACTCATATCTTTTAATTTAAAATTCTCCCAGAATATTTTCTTTAAAAAATACAGTATGATAACAATTAAAAACTCTTAATTTCGACATTAAAATAAGTTTTTTCCAATTTATATTTAAAGAATACATTATTGACTTGAAATAAAACTATGGTTTCCTTTCAAAAACAAATATAGATCGACTAAATGTATATTCTTGTTCTCTTTCTATTCTACAAGAGTTTAGCAATTATTATCTTTTCCTTTATCACATCAACAATACGTAACTAGAATAGCAATTTAGCCATTTAGCAACTATCACATGTCAATATTCATTCACCTCAATCTACAATTATGCCATTCACTAAGAAAAAATCATCACACTAGCATGGTTACTTTAAAATAGATATTTTAGCATGAATTTCATTAATAAGACACCATGATGAGTTTTAATTCACTAATCACAATCAAAATTTTCTCTTTTTCCTACTAGTTTCTTTAAGCAATCACAGGGTAATTTTAATTATTTTCTTTAGCATATTCATAGAATTAATCCTATTAACATGGTATCTACATTAGAAGTAGAGAAATTGCCCACCTCTTCGAAGAATTATAAAAACTCCTAAAGAAAACTCCTTGAAAGCACGATTGTGTTCCATTCTCCTCCTAACTTGTGCAAAATCCGAGCCTCTCCTCCTAGCAATGTAAGAACTCGAGCCTCCACCTCCTTGATCCTATGCCAGCTTCCAATGGAAAAGGGCACACCCTCTCTTTCTTTCTCTCACACATTTTTCTTTTTCACACTCAATCTTTTTCTCACAATGCCTTTTCTTTCTCTTTCTCTTTAAAATTCTCTAAGTGCAAGTGATAAAGAATGACAAGGGAGGGTATTTATACACAACTCATGAACAATTAGAGGATTGAGATGAGCTTCGATGAAGGGCTAGGATGCACTTGGGAGTTAGAAGAACTACCCACTAGTGAGCTACCAACACTCCTGTAACATCCCGCATTTTTATTTTAATTAAAAATACATTTTTTGAACTTTTGCACGTACGAATCACGTGCTAATTTTTCCATCTTTATTTACTCTCATTTATAATTTTAGCATGCATGAGTCTTTTTATTTAGCCTTTCATTAAACCCATGAACCTAAGAATAGATTCTAGCACACTAGACTAATTAAATTAATTGATTAAAAAAAATCCCACAAGACAAGCCCATTAATTAAATCTATTTTTTTAGTTGTGCATAGACTCACACATGACATGTAACAACTTTTAATACTCATATTAAAATTATAGGATTTGTATTTATTTTTGTGTGTGTGTGTGTGCACTGGTGCACAACACGTGCAGATGTTTTAGAGAGATAAAGGGCCGGTTTTAGAGGAGGAGGGGTCGGGGGTTAGGGTAGTGAAGAGCTGGAGAAAGTGGGGAGGTGAATAGTTGAGTGGGTAATTATTAGGTGGGTGAAATTTGCATTTTTAGCCCTTCTTTTGTCCTATATATACACCCCTTGTTTTTCTTCTCATTTCACACCAAAAACTAAACAAATTAGAAAGGGGAAAAAGAAAAAGAGTTGGAGAGTATTCTTATTGCATTGGAGGCTTTTTGGAGTGCCCTTTCTATGAGGAGAAGGACTAGGTGTTGCTTGTTGGAGCTAGGAGTTGTGTCCCATCATCTTTGGTGCAAGTTCTTCATAAGAGGTGGGTGATCTTCTGCTTTCTAAATGTAGGAAATGCATGCTAGTATGTTAAATGACAAGTATAGATAAATTTGATGAGATAAATGTAGAACAAATCCATGTTATTGCGTTGTGGCATGAATTGAAGAAATTTTGTTATGATTAAGAAATTAATTGTCATCATGTTATTAGAAATGAGAAAAAGAAACAATGAGTTAGTGCCATGAACTAATATGCATGTTAATTTACAAATATCGAATATATATAATTGCATGAAAAATTGTGGAGATTTTCCCTTGTGGTTAAAATGAGTTTTTGTGAAGTTAATTTGGTACACATAGATCCATGTAATTGTTTGTAAGTGATACAAATTGCTATTTTGATTAAAATGAAGCATGAAATTCATGTTCATTAAAGAGAGGAAATAGTTTGAAATTTTGATATATTGTCTAAAATATAAATTATAAAATTGTGAGTTACTATTTGAAAGTAAACTCAGTCTTGATGAAATAATTTGCAGCCTAATGAAAGATTAAATCAAATGAAAAATAGAGTTTTGTGAAGAAAATTGAATAACAGTAAGATTGAACAAAATCATATTAGTATAACTTGATATTAGTAATTGCACTTAGACTTATTGGTTAGTCGGTGCACCATAAGTCGCTGTGCTTGTCGAAGCTCTTGGGTTCGAAACTTGTTAAACCCATTTTATTTGTTTTGTTTAATTAAATCCGAAAACTGAGAGTCTGTATTTGGGGTTTTCGATGTGGCTTTATGATAGCCAAGTCACATAGACTTTTTGGCTTGCGGTGGGGGCTTTGGGCGCTCACTGTAAGGTGCGGTTGGGCTTGGGTTCGAAACCCGGTGGCCCCTTTTGAATTTTTTTGTTGTTTTTAATGTTTTTGAAGGAGTTTTAATGCAAATAAAATTTGGAAAAAATATCCAATATTCCTATAAATTGATATAGAATTTATTAAAAATAGTTTCATAATTTTTCAAGTATATTTTGAGAAATAAAAAGACACATTGAGATAGAAAATGAGTTTTTGACTTCAAAATTATTTTATTGAGAATATGCTTATTTTTAAAAGAAGAGAAAAAAATATTTGCCATGTTATGAATTCTCTTGATAAGATCATACACTTATTTGATTTATGAAATACTTGATGTGGTTTGAGACATTACATGTGATTGAATTGCTAAAGAGATTTTAAAGTGGGTGAATCTATCTTCATGAAAAGAAATATTGCTTTTAAAGATTATGAATGAATAATTGAATCATGAATGGTGCTGAAATAAGACATTGATTAAATTGTGAATAAGTTGAAGATAGGAATACATTGAGTTTAATACCTGATTATTGAAGGGTATGAGTACCCATGGATTCTTATACATGAAAGGTTGTGATCAAGAGTTTAGTAAGAGCTCGGGTACCGACATTGTTAAATTAAAAGATTTGAATTATATTTTTGAGATATAGCCATAGAGCTATCTCGGTATTTGTGATTAAGTTCGATAGGGGGTAAAACTAACTCTAGGTATGATAATTTATTTATGTCTTGAACTTAAGAACTAGGCCCTAAGAGAAGATGTAGTAAACCTGGGAAAATGTAAGTGGGGTACTCTATATAGTCAGGCGGAGGATTCCAGGACTATAGACCCAGTCGGGCAGAGGATTCCGGAACTGTGGTTGCTTCGTGGGAGACGAGCTTTTATTTTAAATTCGGGACTATGTATAGTCGAGCGGATAGTTGCCGTACTCCAATTTATATACGTATACCGGGGCTGGAGGGGCACTTGCGGGATGTTTGCACGATAAGGAGTCGGTTATAACAGTCGGGCGTGGACTCCGGGACTGGGTTCCGTACTCATGGAATGATCTAAACCTTGGTTTATTACTAGGTAGTCGTCATGGCGAGGGATCGAACTCTTTAATGTGGAGTAGTGCTTGCCCTCGGACCTATGTAGTATGGGATGCATAGAATCCGAACAAGTATGCATTAGTGTCATCTTAGTATAAAATATCTGCATTAGGCATTAAGGCATTGCATACACTTACATGTTTAGAGTAGTCACATTTAACACTTTATTTGCATTCAAGTTTGTAGTTAGTTAAAGTATTAAGATCGTTATATTTTCGGCAAAGAGAGGATGGCCGTGTATAACATTTTCGTCGGTTGTAAGCAACTGACGTGGCCACAGTTTTATATGCAGGAGATGGATTTTCATGAAGATATAAAGTTGATATGATGCTGTTGATTAATTACATGTTAAAGATGTTGCAAATTGTATAATTTTTCACTATTGTACTTCATTTTATCTTTCGCAGTGTAAACAAATGTAAGGGATTCTGTTGTATTATAAAAAGTTTAAATTTCCTTATAAAATTGTACGAAGTGAAGTGTAAAGATCCTGTGGAACTTTGAATTCATTCGTATTTGGAATTCGGGGCGTTACAACTCCACTCTCCCACCACCCCATGAATGGCCGACCTAGATCTCATTGCACGTGCATGTGCAATGCACGTGCCCTCACATGCACACCTAGTTGTTTGTTCATTAATTTATTAATTAATTTGTTACATGATCATGTCTACCGTACAAGTTGTTTTAATTAATAATAGAGTTAACTAGTGGGCCAATTTAGTGTGCTAAAATCTATGTTCTCTTAATTAATTAATTTATTTTATTTTGGATGGGCTAGAATTAAGTTATTAGGCCTAAAAATTAATAATAAATAATAATAGGCTTTTTAAAAGAGAAAGAGAATGTTTGTTCATGACATTAAAATATTTTTTAAAGTCAAATACACACATTAATTTGCACGTGCGAAACACGTGAAAACAAATGAAATTTTTTATATTTAATTGTTTGAAAATTCAGGTTGTTACAACACTCCCTCGTTAGAATAGTTCCGTCCCCAGAACTACATTTAAAGAGTGAGAAACAAAACATAAAAGAAAACAAATAAAAATAATACAATCAAACAAAAAGCCTGGGATGATCCTTCAGCATCCTCTCCTCGGATTCCCAAGTAGCCTTTTCAACCAACTGGTTTCTCCAGACTACTTTGACCATCGGTATCGTCTTGTTCCTCAAGACTTTCTCCCGACGATCCACAATCTCAACCGGCCGCTCAGTGTATTTCAGGTCTAAATGTAAACCCTCCGGCACTTCGGAAAAATGGTGGCTTGGATCTGGAATGTAACCTCTCAACATAGACACATGGAAGACATGTGCACCTGAGACAACTCTTTCGATAATTCTAACCGGTAAGAAGTTTTCCCAATCCTCTTCAATATCTTATAAGGGCCTACGAACCTTGGGGCTAAATTTCCACTTCTGCCAAAACGAATCACACCTTTACTAGGTGATACCTTCAGGAAGACTAAGTCACCTTCCTCAAACTTAAGGTCCATCCTCCGGTTGTCGGCATAACTCTTCTGCCTACTATGAGCATCCACTAACCACTTCCTGATCAAATCGATATTTTCTGAGGTCTTCGCACGATCTCGGGCCAAAACATCTGCCTCTCCCCCACTTTTAACCAACATACAGGCGTTCTGTACTTCCTGCCATACAGAGCTTCATACTACGCTATCCTAATACTAGTCTCAAAACTGTTGTTGTAGGCAAACTCTACTAGAGCTAGATGCCTCTCCCAACTGCCTCCAAAATCTAGAACACAACACCGAAGCATATCCTAGAGAACTCGATTGACCCTCTCAGTCTGTCCATCAGTCTGAAGATGGAAGGCAGTGCTGAAATCTATCTTAGTACCCAAGGCTGCCTGAAGAATCCTCCAGAAATGCGAAGTGTACTGTGCATCTCGATCAGACACAATGGTCAACATAACACCAAGAAGCCTGACGATCTGTCCAACATACAGCTCGGCTAACTTGTCCATAGACGAAGAGAGTTTCATTGCCAAAAAGTGAGCCAATTTGGTTAGTCGATCGACTATGACCCAAATCACATCATACCCTTCGAACTCTTGGGCAAACCCGTGATGAAATCCATGCTAATGTTATCCCACTTCCACTCCGGAATGGGTAACGGTTGCAACAGACCTCCGGGCTTCTGATTCTCGGCTTTCACTTGCTGAAAAATCTCGCACCTCGCAACAAATTCAGCCACATCCCACTTCAAACCTTACCACCAGAAATGCTGCTTGATGTCCTTATACATCTTGGTGCTCCCCGAATGTACAGACAAAAGAGTGGCATGTGCCTCCTGAAGAATACTCTCCTTCAATTCTGATTGATCCGGAACTCAAAACCTCTCTCCAAACCACAACACTTCATCCCTGATCTGAAACTCTGATAATCTGCCTGTGCTAACCTGCTCCTTCATCTTCTGAATCTCTACATCTTCCTTTTGACTTGCTATAATCCTTTCATTCTGCATGGGCTGAAGCCTCAGCTAAGCCAAAGATGCTCCCAAGCCGTGCAAAACTACCTTAATACCAGCCTGATCCAACTCCTCTGCAAGATGCCTCTGGGTCATGGTTAAACTGGCCAAACTGCTTTTACGGCTAAGTGCATCAACAACCACATTAGCCTTATCTGGATGGTACTTAATCTCAGGACGCATGTCCTCAACTACTTCCAACCATCTCTGTTACCTCAGATTCTGGTCCTTTTGCTGATAGATGTACTTCAAGCCTTTTTGGTCTGTGTACATACTCACCGTACACGTAATTCCTCCATTACTTCAAGGCGAAGATAATTGCAGCCAATTCCAGATCATGAGTCGGATAATTCTTCTCATGCGGTCTTAGTTGCCTAGACCCATAAGTGATTACCTTTCCCTCTTGCATCAAGACACACCCAAGCCCACGATGTGAAGCATCACTGTAGACATCATACTCAACACCTCCTCTAGGCAAAGCCAAAATGTGAGCAGTAGTCAATTTCTCTTTCAAATCCTGAAAGCTTGCCTCGCACTGCTCAGTCCACTTGAAATTTACATTCTTCTTCGTCAAACCAGTGAGCAGCACGACTATCTGAGCATAGCCTTGAATAAACCTCCTGTAGTAACCAGTTAACCCAAGGAAACTTCTGATTTCTTTCACCGTAGTAGGTCGTGCCCAATCTTTCACTGCCTCTATCTTTTGAGGATCAGTAGCCACTCTCTCCTTAGAAAGGATGTGGCCCAGGAATGCCACTTCAGATTTTCAGAAATCGCACTTGGATAACTTGGCATACAACTCATGCTCTTGGAGATTTTTCAGAACCTCATCCATATGTTTCAGTGTGCGCCTCCTATGACTTGGAGTACACAAGAATATCATCGATAAACACCACGAAGAAAGAATCAATAAACGGCCTCAGCACTCTGTTCATCATGTCCACAAAGATTGCAGGTGCATTTGTCACTCCAAATGGCATAACTAAGAATTCGTAATGCCCATATCGAGTTCTAAATGTAGTCTTATGCACATCTTCTTCTTTCAATCGAACCTGATGGTATCATGACCGAAGGTCTATTACAGAGAAAACAACTACTCCTTGTAGATGATCGAGCAGGTCATCGATTCGTGGAATTGGATATTTATTATGAACAGTGACCTTATTCACCTTGTGGTAATCGATGCACATCCTCATCGACCCATCCTTCTTCTTCACCAACAATACCAGTGCTCCCCAAGGTGACGCACTCAGCTGAATAAAACCTTTCCCCAAAAGCTCCTCAATCTACTGTTTAACTTCATCATGCTCCACAGGCACCATCCTATATGGTGCCTTGGAAACAGGTGCACTCCCTGGTTGGATAATGATGCTGAACTCTATATCACGATGTGGGGGTAACCCGGGCAAATCTTCCGAGAACACAGTTGGGTAATCCCGAACCACTGGATCTGCTACACCTCCACTGGAGCTTCTTCTTGCTAATAGCTGCCACCAAACCTGAATATCTCCTCTTCCCGTGGAAAGTAACTACAAGACCTCCTGGAGCATTCACTGTTACTTCCTTGGTCTTACACTCGATGTTTGCACTGTACACCGACATCCAATCATTGCCAATGACAACATCGACCCTAGAATATTCAGCTCAATCAGATCAATCCCGAAAATCTTATCTCTAATCTCGATCTCACAGTCTGCATAATACCAATCAGTGGTTAAAGTATCTCCTGATGGAGTAGCTACTGCTAGGATTTTGTTTGGAAAGACCTTCGGTTCGACTCCCGAGACTTTAGCAAATTTAGGAGATACAAAAGTATGAGGGATCAAGTGTCGAACAGAATAACAATTTTTTTCCCATTTAATAAAAGTTTTCCTGTTACATAATACACTTCCATTACATAACGGTCTTTACTAAATAAAACAGGGAAAAGATCAATAGAAAATTCTAAACATCTGCCCACGTACCAGTAATGATGTGATCCACTTCATCAGCATCGCCCTCAGTCAAAGCGAATACTCATCCCTGCTGGTACGGCTTCTTCCCAACTTGCTGCGTTGGTGCCTTTCGGGCGACATCTCGCAGCTTAGGGCATTAAGATCTGTAATCACCTGTCTCTCCACAATTGAAACAAGTCAACACAGGAGGTCTCACCCAACCATTTTCGGGTCCTCCAGCCACATTGACAGCGTTCGCCCCCATAGGTTTGAACCTTTGAGCTGGTGGCTACCCCTGACGTTCCCGGAAACTGCGGGCCACTTCCCCACATTCCAATTGCTCCTCCTGTTCTGGGTGGCATGAAACTGCTCTATATCTTCCTCTGTGGCTGCAACTCGTTTGATTAGCTTGTCAAATCTCCTGATACCAAGGGGTATCATCCTTGATCTCAGACTCGGCCTCAATCTGTGCTTGAACTTCCGAACTTTCTTCGCCTTGTCCATAACAAGTTTGGGTGCATACCTCGAATGTTGAGTAATGCTTGTCTCATACCCCCTGACAGACATGCTTCTCTACTGCATAGCCAATAACTCCATCGCTTTCTTCTCGTGGACGTCGGATGGAAAGTAGTGATAGCGAAACTTTTCCAAGAATTCCTCCCAGCCGATAACACCATTTCCCAAAGTCCGCTTCATGGACTTCCACCATACAGCAGCGTCCTTCTCAAGCTGCAATGTACCCAGCTTCACCTTGCTACCTTCTGGAGTTTACAAGACCTCAAAAATAGTCTCGGCTTGTCTAATCCAATTGTCAGCTGCATCTGGGTCTGACTTCCCTTCAAACACTGGCGGATTCATTCGTTTGAATGATTCCACAAGTTTGATCGTCTCAGGAACTAGATTTGCAGGCATCCCCCTATGGTTTTGGTTTATGGCGATGGTGTTGATGGTCTGATAGACCCTGGCCAACTCCGTTTCCAAGTCGAGTCCATAACGGGGCCCTTCTCCATTCCTTGCTCTTCTTCCAGTCATACTCTGATTCAAAAGATCCATTAAATTCAAAGTAGAAACATGAATTTAAATCAACTTTTTCATTTCATTTAATTCAAACTTTGTACATTCAAATTTAAAACATCGTCTGACATCCATGAAAAGAACATTGAGATACTACAACATTCTAATCCCTACGGTTCCTTTCCTAATCTCTTCCCGTCATTCTGCTACTTCTTCCTTCAGCACATCATACATGTTCTTTCTCTTCTTGAGTTCCCAAACACGATGACCGAGGGTTTCAATATTCTCCTTGAACTTCGCATACTGGGCCTACAATTGGTCTGCTCTTTCCTACTAAATCTCCACTATCTCTGAAGAGATTCGATGCGATCTTTGGGAACTGGTTCTTCCTCGTCGGATGAATCGTTGGATGAGTCCGTAGATGGAGTGATCTCTCAGGACTCAGGCCATTCTCCTTCATACTCCTCGGGATCTTCTTCGTCGGAATCACCTTGTCCGGGGTAGTAGTCCTCTTCAAGTATATGCCAATCATCATCGCCTGTGGGGTCGTAGTGGTTCGCCATATTTAGGGAGGGAGAAAAAGAAGCATCAATCATTAAGCAACACAAATGTAAGTAACTTACATTTTAATCTCTATACCCACTTACACTCTAATGCCCATTCTAGGATGTCGTTCCTTATAAATTTGTACTACTTGAAAGTGTGGCTCTGATACCACTCTGTAACACCCCAAATTCCAAATAAGGCTGAATTTGAAGTTCCACAGGATCTTCACACTTCACTTCGTACAATTTTATAGGAAATTTAAAAATTTTATACAACAATGTTTTCATCAACACAGCGGAAATATAATTACAACATGATACATGAATAATAATTGAAACATTTCTCTAAGCAGCATTCCTTCTTTAGTCCTTTCATTCATTTTATCCTGCATAAAAACTGTGGGCACGTTAGTGAATATAATAAATCAAATTTGCTAGGATATCTTGAAGGGTTAGATCCCTCGATATGAGTTTAACTATTACGGTAATTACGGTAAGTATTGTAGATATTTTATGAGTTACGAGCTCCAGTCCAGACAACCTAAAGGAAAATCCCACGTAATGACATGACGCATCATGCAGACAACCTATGGAAAAATCGCCTCCGTCATGGAACGATGGCACTACGTAGTCACCAAGCACCCCACAAGCGTCGCCACGGTCCTGATAATTTCCGGAGATGTATCCACATCATGACATGACGCATCATGTAGACAGTCTGTGAACACTCTCACACCGTAGATCCGATGCCCTCATACTTGTGTTTTTCTCTTACTTTTATCACATCTTCACTATAGTGTAGTCCTTAGATATTTGAATCATGAGTAAAATTAACACTGTAGAGTTAGGCTTTCCTCTACACCGGTCTTAAACATCAATTGATAACAACGACCCAATCTTGGTCTTTTTTTCATTTTTTCTGCAACATTTATTTTTTTCAAGAATTCATTCATGCCGGTATAAGGACTTAGCTACACTCTATTTCTTAACCTCTTTTCATGTTCACCAAAAAAAATTTGAGTGTTCATACTAGCCAATTTCTATAATCCATCATGATGTTTTTGTTTCATTTTCTAAGCACAATTATATGTACAAAACACCAATTCTATTTTTAACTTACCACATCTCATAATTTGATCTCCACACAAATTTCTTGCATTCAAATTTTTCCTCTTTCGTCAATTATACCAAAACCATATTTTAAAGAAGATTTATCAAGTTCTTTATTACATTATTTTAATATAATAACCACATCCAATTCTTAAAAAATAAATTAAAATGTTGTGGAATTATTTTTCATAACGCCTAAATAATATTTGAAGAATAATAGAATTTTTTCCCAAATTTTTATTACTCATAAAACTCCAATATATCAAAAATATCAAAAATAAAGTAACAAGGGTAGTGGTCGGATTCGAACCCAAGACCACCCTCCCGCCTAGCTACTGTAACCGACCCAAAGCGCACTCGAAGACCAAGAGTCCAAGAGTGACTAACTGATATGAGTTGGGTTAAATATTTTCTATATAGACCGTGCTGTATTTTGAGAAAAAAATATTTTTTGATAAAACATAGCATCTTCAAGACTCGAACCCGAGACCCTATACACTATACACAGTGTCCCTTTACTCACCCCGAAAGGTAGTACACCCAAACAAATTTTCTGTTATGAAGAGGAAATGAAAAAGCTTTACACTTTCTGTCTGTTCAAAAATTTCCATTTACAAATTTTGATTTCTCAATGAACTTATATCTTTCAATTCAAAATTTACCCAGAATATTTTCTTTAAAAAAATACAGTATAACAGCAATTAAAACTCTTAATTTCGACATTAAAATAAGTCTTCTTTCCAATTTATATTTAAATAATACATTATTGAATTGAAAAAAAACTATGGTTTCCTTTCGAAAACCAATATAGATCCACTAAATGTATGTTCTTGTTCTATTTCCATTCTACAAGAGTTTAGCAATTATTCTCTTTTCCTTTAGCACATCAACAATAAGTAACTAGAATAGCAATTTATCCATTTAGCAACTATCACATGTTAATATTCATTCACCTCAATCTACAATTAAGTCATTCACTAAGAAAAAATCATCACACTAGCATGGTTCATTTAAAGTTGATATTCTAGCATGAATTTAATTAATAAGACACCATGATGAGTTTTAATTCACTAATCACAATCAAAATTTTCTCATTTTCCCTACTAGTCTCTTTAAGCAATCACATGACAATTTTAATTATTTTCTTTAGCATATTCATAAAATAAATCCTATTAACATGGTATCTACATTAGAACTAGAGAAATTGCCCACCTTTTTGAAGAATAATGAAAACTCCTAAAGAAAACTCCTTGAAAGCACGATTGCCTTCCCTTCTCCTACTAGCTTGTGCAAAATCCGAGCCTCTCATCCTAGCTATGTAAGAACCCGAGCCTTCACCTCCTTGATCCTATGCCGGCTTCCAATGGAAAAGAGCACACCCTTCTCTTTCTTTCTCTCACACAAATTTTTTTTTCGCACTCAATCTTTTTCTCACAATACCTTTTCTTTCTCTTTCTCTTTAACATTTTCTAAGTGCAAGTGATAAAGAATGAGGTGGGGGGGGGGGGGGGGGGGGGGCGGTATTTATACACAACTCATGAACAAATGGAGTGTTGAGATGAGCTTGGATGAAGGGATAGGATGTACTTGGGATTTAGAAGAACTACCCACTAGTGAGCAACCAACACTCCACTCTCCCCCCACCCATGAATGGCCGGCCTAGTCTCCATCTCATTGCACGTGCCTTCACATGCGCACCTAGTTGTTTGTTCATTAATTTATTAATTAATTTGTTACATGATCATGTCTACCATACAAGTTGTTTTAATTAATAATAGAGTTAACTAGTGGGCTAATTTAGTGGGCTAAAATCCAGGGTCACTTAATTAATTAATTTATTTTATTTTGGATGGGCTAGAATTAAGCTATTAGGCCTAAAAATTAATAATAAATAATAATAGGCTTTTTAAAAGAGAAAGAGAATGTTTGTTCATGACATTAAAATAATTTTTGAAGCCAAATACACACATAAATTTGCACGTGCAAAACATGAGAAAACAAATGAAAAATTTTATATTTAATTGTTTGAAAAATCAGGTTGTTACAATGCAAAAGACAGAGCGATACATGCAGAAGACAGATTTGGCGATCCAAAATAATACAGCTTTAATTCACAACCTTGATGCTTAGATTGGTCAAAATTCAAATATTATTACAGAAAGAACAGTAGGAACCTTACCCAGTAACACAATGACTAATCCGAAAGAGCTTGTCAAGGCAATAACACTCAGAGTGGGAAAAAAGTTGAGCAACCACTAGCACATACTGCCGAACCAATTGAGGTTGAAAAGCAAGATGAGTACGAACCAATTTTGGAGAAACAAACGCAGCAGGTGGCCAACCACCATTCTAAGAAGAATGAAGGAGCTTCAAACACCACGGTTTCTGGATAGTTTAATTATGAAACTTATCCTAATTCACCTTATGATCCACCTATTTCTTTTCCGCAAAGACTTAAAAAGAATAATCTAGAAAATCAATTCTCTAAATTTTTAAGTATTTTTAAGAAATTGCATATTAATATTCATCTTATTGAAGCTTTAGAACATATGCCTAACTATGCTAAACTTTTAAAGGAAACTTTATCAAACAAGCGAAAGTTGGAGGAGCATGAGACAGTTATGCTAACTGAAGAGAGTAGTGTAATTTTACAAAAAAAGTTGCCCACTAAACTGAAAGATCCAGGGAGTTTTACAATACCTTGCACTATTGGAAATTTTTATTTTAATAAAGCTTAATGTGATTTAGGAGCAAATATTAATCTTATGCCTGTTTCGGTTTTCAGGAAACTTGGTCCTATAGAAGAAAAACCAACTACAATTTCTTTGCAATTGGCGGACAGATCTATCAAGTACCCAAGAGAAATAATTAAAGATGTTTTGGTAAAGGTAGACAAGTTCATTTTTCCAGTTGATTTCATAGTGCTTGACATGGAGGAAGATGAGAAAATTTCGTTGATTTTGGGGCGACCTTTCTAGACATGAGGAGATCTTTGATTGATGTCCAAAAAGGAAAACTTATTTTGAGGGTCGAGGATGAGCAAGTAATGTTTGATGTTTTCAATTCCATGAAGTTTCCTGCCGAAGAACACTCATGTTTTCAAGTAAGTGAAACAGATTTAATTGTGGGCGAGAAACATAAGGCTAAAGTTGAAAAGTAAGCAATCAAGGTATGTCTAACAAATTCAGCAACTCTTGAATCTGAGAAAGAAAATATTTTGGAATATGTTATGTATTTGGATGCTGCACAATCTATTTATCCATTTTCTCAGCTGAAATTCAAAAAGGTGGGGATATCAAAGACGCAACGACTCAAACTAGAGCTTGAACCTAATCCACACTTGAAGAGAAGTATTAGAAAAGATGTTCTGAAGTTGTTGGATCTTGGCGTCACATAACCATCTCCGCTATCAAGTCTGGCTGAAGACTTAAAACTTAGCGCTTCTTGGGATGCAACCCATGCTTTCTTTTGCAGCATTTAGATAAACTTAGCGCTTATTTTAATTTTAATTTTTAATTTTGTTTCATAGGATTGCATAATTTTGGAGGTTTCCGAGCGGAGCTATTTTCTGGACCGACATTGATGGCTATTCTTGAGCAAGATACATTTCGAATCTGGAAAAGTTTGTAAAATACTGATTGAAGGAAATTGTGTTAGCTTTCCAGAACAAAAAGAATCAGGCAATTTGGAAATCTACAGCTCTAAATATCACTGAAATAATGAACATCACGCGTCCAGAATATTAACACGAATTAGGAGAGCAATTCTGAACTTTTCGAATTCCTTTTCCTTTTTTTTTTCTTTCCCATTGAGGACAATGTGATATTCAAGTTTTGGGGAAGGGGTACAATTTTTTTTACAATTTTTTTATTACTTTATGTATATTTGAAAAGAAAAACAAAACAAAGCATTGCAATTAGGCTTACCATTACACTTTTGAATTCTTTATTGTGCTAAAGCGTTGATTTTTTTTTAGGATAAACAATATCTTATAAGCAAGATTAAACATACTTATTTACTTTAGGATTATTGAATTTCAAAATTTCTTACAAAATTGTGAGAGTCATATGATTATACATAAAAGAAAGAAAAAATGCGATACTTTTTCTTGTGATTATCCCCTTTGATCTAGTCCTAAACAAAGTTTATGTAAATAGAGTAATATTTATAAAATTGAATGAATAAAGTTCTATCTATTCAAATATTAAGTTACTTAGTAACTAGGGGTATTCATCACCAATGTTTACATTTACGTCAAATGGCAACTTGAAATATGAGTATGCAAAAACACTCTAAGTTTGTGACTTGTTGAGTAACCGGGTGAATTCGTCACTAATGTTTGCATTCGCGTCTAAAAGCAAGTGACTACTTAGACAAACAATAAAAAATAAAAATAAAGAACTCAAGTTTGCTTCTCGTTTTGTAGTAGTGAGAAGGGGTAATCACACAATGAGTTGTTACATGATACAATTACATTAATTGCATGACAAATATGATTGGGTTGGAAATTATGAATGAATAATTGCATTGGAGAAAGTGAGTATGCTTGGTTTTACTTTATTTGCTATTGTCTATGTATTAAGTTGAAATTTTGATGCTTGCATGATAAGTTCTTGTTGTGTAATGAGTTGAGCCTACTTGTGATTTTTATTCTTTGATTTATGGTTTTAATTTTTCCTCGAGGACAAGCAAAATCTTAAGTTCAGGGCTATTTGATGAGTGAAATTTATAAGATATTTTTAGTACACTTCTATGCATCAAAATTGTGAGTTCTCATGTATTTCTTTGAAATTTATCTTATTTCTACTCAATATTATTTATTTGTTGTTTTTGTAGGAATGAGATGGATAAGTGGAAAAAGTGGACGTTTTTGGTGAAATCATGGAAGAAAACAAGGATGAAGATTTCAAAATTTAAGCATCCAAATACATATTTTTACGAATTGGCCCATGGAAGAACAATTATAAAATATATCGGTCAACCAGTGTGTATAATTAAATTTTGTAATAAAATCAAAATTGAGTGGATTGAATTTAGGGTTAGTTAATTAAATAGTTTAAAATTTTAATAGATTTATTTTAATCTATAGATTTTTAAATCAATTAATTAATTATCTAATAATAATTTAACTAACCCTAATCCTAATTATTTAACTAACCTATTTAATAACCTACCCCCTAATACTTATATAAGAAAAGGAAGCACCAGGTTTTGAAGGGCGGCGTGAGAAGAAGGAAAAAGAAAGAAAAAAGGGAAGGTAGGTGGCGGTCTGGGTTGGAGGCACGTAAAACGAGGACAAGAGGAAGAAGGCTATTTGGATGTCCGGTGCGGATTTCGAAGGAGAGAGAAAAGGAGCACGAGGCAACGTCAGTGAAACTGAAACAGAGGAGAGAAGGAAAGCACGAATTATGAGGCATGAATTTTCTGCAAAAACAAGTTTTTCTTCTTCTCTTCAAATTTTTATTATGCAATCAAAGAACATGTTTGTTAGTTGCAAATTTATTATGAACTAATTTTAATTTTTCTGGGGCTTTGATGTAGCCTAGTTTTGAGAAGACAATTTTAATTCCATTTTATTTTTCTACTTTTCTATGGTTGTGTGTTTAATTTTTGTTCTTAATGATTATAATTGTTTGGCCAACTTTTGTATGATTTATTAAATCATGCAGAAACTGAACTGGTAATTTGTGATTTTGAATTAATAAAATTAAAAACCGTTAGAAGAGCAAACCGCTGTTAATGTCACCGTTAAGAAATCTATAGATCTTAATGAATTTTCAATTAGTAATTTATGTAGGAACTATGACAAAAAATTAGTTCAGAATATTTTTGATATTGCTTGAGAGAGAATATTGAATAATTTGAGAATTTTGGTCTACAACTTGGGAAAAATGATATTTTTATTCACATGGAATTATAAATTGTTTGGGATTAACTATCTAAAATCAAAAGCCCTAGAATTTATTTTGGCATTAACAAACAACCAAATTTCGGATTCTGTTCCTTTTAATTGGTTTATTTCTTTCTTTTAGATTAATTTAATTTAGTTGCTATTTTTTATCATCTTTTCAATCTTCCAAATTGTAGTTAATCTAGTAATTTCGGTACTCTATAATAATAGTTAATATAGTATTTTCACTTAAGTATAGTACTTGCGATTTTGTACACTTACAAATAATCACATCAAGTTTTTGGCGTCGTTGCCGGGGACTAATTAATTTTTTATTAATATTGATAATTGCTAGATTGTTACTAATTTGGATTTTTCTTACTATTTTTATTATTTTTATTTTCTTTTTAGTTTTTATTTTTAGTTTTTCTACTTTTAATAGCTATATTTCAGGACATAGAAGTGTATCACATTGGAAAACGATGAGGAAAACAAGTCTTTGAGAGACTATGCTATGCCCTCACTTAATGGTGCACCATCAAGCATAAAAAGGCCAACTATTGAAGCTTACAATTTTGAAATTAAACCGACAATCATTAAAACGATTCAACATATTGTTCAATTTGGAGGACTATCGCACGAGGATCCTAATGTTCACATTGTAAACTTTCTAGAAATTTGTGACACTTTCGAGCACAATGGAGTATCAGATGATGCAATTCGATTGAGACTCTTTCCTTTTAACCTAAGAAATAAGGTGAAGGCTTGGCTAAATTTTCTACCACCGGGTATTATTACTACTTGGGAGGGACTTGCACAAAAATCCAGCCACGTATTATCTGTCAGTAAAGACAGTGTAGCTATGGAATGGCATTACCACATTCACTCACTTTGAGACTAAGTCTTTGTATGATGCATGGGAGAGGTATAAAGAGTTATTGAGAAAGTGTCCTCATCATGAACTGCCGAAATGACAGCAAATTCAAATATTCTATAATGGGTTGGGAGTTACAAACTGATCTGTGGTTGACGCAGCAGGTGGAGGTTCACTTATGAGCAAAACTCATGAAGCAGACTATGAGCTTTTAGAGGAGATGGTATCCAATAATTACCAGTGGTCTTCAGAAAGAACAATGCAAAAAAAAGTGGCTGGAGTTTTTGAACTTGATCATATTACTACTGTAACTGCAAAAATTGATATTTGATCGAAACAAATAGGTAATATGCATGTTAATGCTATTCAAACTAATATGATTTGTGATCTTTGTGCAGGAAATCACTAAATTATAGATAGCCAAGTGGGGAACCCTTTTGCTCAATTAAATGCCAAACAAGAAAATTTTGTGTCAAATTTTCAAAAGCAAAACAATCCTTATGCAAACACATACAATCTAGGATGGAGAAATTACCCCAACTTTTCTTGGAACAACAACCAAGGAGCAATTATACCACCACAGAATTTTCAGCATCAAGAAAAGAAGCCGACACTTGAAAAGATGTTTATGCAATACATGCAAAAGACAGAGCAATACATGCAGAAGACAGATTTGGCGATACAAAATAATATGGCTTCAATTCACAACATTGAGGCTCAGAATGGTCAGATTTCAAATATTATTACAGAGAGAGTAGCAGTAACTTTGCCCAGTAACACAGTGACTAATCCTAAAGGGCATGTCAAAACAATGACACTGAGAAGCGGAAAAACGATTAAGCAACCACTAGCACATAGTGCCAAACATAATGTGGTTGAAAAGCAAGATGAGTACGAACCAATTTTGGAGGAACAAATGTAGTAGGTGGCCAACCACCATTTTAAGAAAAATAAAGGAGCTTCAAACAACACGATTTCCAGGGAGTTTACTTCTGAAACTTATCCTAATTCACCTTATGATCCACCCATTCCTTTTCCGTAAAGACTTAAAAAGAATAATCTTGAAAATCAATTCTCCAAATTTTTACGTATTTTTAAGAAATTGCATATTAATATTTTTCTTATTGAAGCTTTAGAACATATGCCTAAATATGCTAATTTTTTGACGAATATTTTATCAAACAAGCAGAAGTTGGAGGAGCATGAGACAGTTATACTAATTGAAGAGAGTAGTGCAATTTTACAAAGGAAGTTCCTCCCTAAACTGAAAGATTCAGGGGTTTTACGATACCTTACACTATTGGAAATTTTTATTTTGATAAAGGTTTATGTGATTTATGAGCAAATGTTAATCTTATGCATTTTTCAGTTTTCAAGAAACTTGGTCTTGGAGAAGCAAAACCCATTACAATTCTTTGCAATTGGCAGACAGATCTATCAAGTACCCAAGAGGAATTTTTGAAGATATTTTGGTAAAGGTAGACAAGTTCATTTTTCCAATTAATTTCATAGTGCTTGACATGGAGGAAGATGAACAAATTCTGTTGATTTTGGGGTGACCTTTTCTTGCCACGGAGAGAGCTTTGATTGATGTACAACAAGGAAAACCTATTTTGAGGGTTGAGGATGGGCAAGTAACGTTTGATGTTTTGCCAAAGAACACTCATGTTTTCAAGTAAGTGAAACAAATTTAATTGTGGGCGAGAAACATAAGGCTAAATTTTAAATGTTACCAATCAAAGTATGTCTAACAACTTCAGCAACTATTGAATCTCAGAAAGAAAATATTTTGGAATACGTTATGTATTTGGATGCTGCACAATCTATTTATCCATTTTCTTAGCTGGAATTCAAAGAGGTGAGGATATCAAAGATGCCATCTTCAAGAAAAAAACGATTCAAACTAGAGCTTGAACCTAATCCACATCTGAACAGAAGAATTAGAAAAGATAATATGATGTTGTTGGATTTTGGCATCACATAACCATCTCCGATATCAAGCCTGGTTGAAGACATAAAACTTAGCACTTCTTGGGATGCAACCCATTCTTTCTTTTGCTGCATTTAGATAATATTTTTCCTTCCGTTTTTTATTTTTGATTTTGTTTTATAAGATTGCATAATTTTGGAGGTTTCCAAGCGGAGCTATTTTCTGGACCGACATTGATGGCTGTTTTTAGCAGGAAACAGTCCAAATCTGGAAAAGTGTATAAAATACCGATTGAAGAAAATTGTCTTAGCTTTTCATCATAAAGAGAATCAGGCAATTTGGACATCTACAGCTCCAGATATCACTAAAATAATGAATATCGTGCGTCCAGAATTTTAACACGAATCAGGGGAGCAATTCTGAACTTTTCGCATTCCTTTTGCTTTTCTTTTTCCTTTCCCATTGAGCACAATGTAATATTCACGTTTGGGGGAAGGGGTACTTTTTTTTTTACAATTTTGTTTATTACTTTATATATATTTGAAAAGAAAAACAAAACAAAGCATTGCAATTAGGCTTACCATTACACTTTTAAGTTCTTTATTGTGCTAAAGCATTGATTTTTTATATAGGATAGAAAATATCTTATAAAGCAAGGTTAAGCATACTTATTTACTTTAGGATTATTGAATTTCAAACTTCCATACAAAATTGTGAGAGCCAAGTGATTTTACAAAAAGGAAAGAAAAATGCGATGATTTTTCTTGTGATTACCCCCTTTGATCTAGTCCTAAACAAAGTTTAAGTAAACAGAGTAATATTTATAAAATTGAATGAATAAAATTATATGTATTCCAATGTTTTGAGTTGCTTAGTAACTATGGGTATTCGTCACCAATGTTTACTTTTACGTTAAAGGGCAAGTTGAATTATGAGTATGCAAAAGCACTCTAAGTTTGTTACTTGTTTAGTAACCGGGTGAATTCATCACAAATGTTTGCATCCGCGTCAAAAAGCAAGTGACTACTTAGACAAACAATAAAACTTTAAAATAAAAAAAAACCCTAGTTTGCTACTCGGTTTGTAGTTGCGAGAAGGGGTAATCACAGAATGAGTTGTTACAAGATATAATTACATTAATTGCAAGACAAATATGATTGGGTTAGAAATTATGAATGAATAATTACATTGGAGAAAGTGAGTTTGCTTGGTTTTACTTTATTTCCTATTGTCTATGTATTAAGTTGAAATTTTGATACTTGCATGATAAGTTGTTGTGTAATGAGTTGAGCCTACTTTGTGATTTTTATTCTTTGATTTGTGGTTTGACCTTTTGCTCAAGGACAAGCAAAATCTTAAGTCTGGGGGTATTTGATGAGTGAAATTTATATATAATTTTTAGTACTCTTTTATGCATTAAAATTGGGAGTTCTCATTTATTTCTTTGAAATTTATCTTAATTCCATTCAATATTATTTATTTGTTGTTTTTGTAGTAATGAGATAGATAAGTGCAAAAAGTGGGCGTTTTTGGTGAAATCATAGAAGAAAACAAGGATCAAGATTTCAAAAGTGAAGCACCCAAATACCTATTTTTACGAACTGTCCCATGGAAGAACCAATAGAAAATATATCAATCAACTAGTGGGTAAAATGAAATTTTGTAATAAAAATCAAAATTGAGTGGATTTAATTTAGGGTTAGTTAATTGATTAGTTTAAAATTTTAATAGATTAATTTTAATCTACAGATTTTTAAATTAATTAATTAATTATCTAATAATAATTTAACTAACCCTAATCCTAATTATTTAACTAACCTATTTAATAACCTACCCCGTAATCCCTATATAAGAAAAGGTAGCAGCAGGTTTGGAAGGGCGGCGTGAGAAGAAAAAAAAGAAAAAGAAAGAAAAAAGGGGAGGTAGGTGGCGGTCTGGGTTGGAGGCACGCAAAACAAGGACAATAGGAAGAAGGCTGTTTGGGTGTGCGGCGCGAATTTCAAGGGATAGAGAACAGGAGCACGAGGCGACGTCAGCGAAACAGAAACATAGGAAAGAGGAAGAAGGCACGGATTACGAGGCATGGATTTTCTACAAAAACTAGTTTTTCTTCTTCTCTTTTAATTTTCATTATGCAATCAAAGAACATGTTTGTTAGTTGCAAATTTATTATGAACTAATTTTAATTTTTCTAGGGCATTGATGTAGCCTAGTTTTGAGAACACAATTTTAATTCATATTATTTTTCTATTTTCCATGGTTGTGTGTTTATTTTTTGTTCTTAATGCTTATAACTGTTCGACCAACTTTTGTATGATTTATTAAATCCTGGAGAGACCGAACTGGTAATTTGTGATCTCGAATTAATAAAATTAAACACCGTTATAAGAGCGAATCGCTCTTAATGTGACCGTTAAGAAATCCATAGAACTTAACAAATTTTCAATTAGTAATTTGTGCATGAACTATGATAAATAATTAGTTGAGAATATTTTTGATGTTGCTTGAGAGAGAATATTGAATAATTTGGAAAGTTTGGTCTACAACTTGGAAAAAAATAATATTTTTATTCACATGAAGTTATAAATTATCTGGGATTAACTATGTGAAATCAAAATCCCTAGAATTTGTTTTCCATTAACAAACAACCAAACTTCGGATTCTGTTCATTTTAATTAGTTTATTTCTTTCATTTAGATTAATTTAATTTAGTTGCTATTATTTTACCTTTTTTCGATCTTCCAAATAATAGTTAATCTAGTAATTTCGGTACTCAATATAATAATTAGTCCTTGTGGGTTCGACACTCTTTTCACTTAACTATACTACTTGTTGCGATTTTGTATACTTGCAAATAATCACCTGACATGTGATGCTAAATGAGAATTGGAAATTAAAGCAAGTGTATTATGAGTTGAGAATAAATCGTAAAATAAGTTATATTATAAGATGAGATTGAAAAAGTAAATAAAATGAATGATATAAAATGAATATGAGAAAGTATAGAAAGTGTATAATTCAAAATGGGAATGAAAAAGTAAAGGAAGTATGTGTGTGAATCAATATGAATAAAATGAAGAAATTGCATAAAGAAAATATATTATGCATTACACGGATGAAAGTGAAGATGTATTGTGTGAGTGAAATATATAGTAAAGTGAATTATGCAGTGAATATTATAAGTAAGTGGAATTATGTGATGAGAATGGTTGATAAAATAAAACATCATTTGAAATGAGTTTGATGCACATTGGAATTGTGTCGAGGAACTACTCGCCCGCTATTTCCATGGAAATGGTGGGAACTACTGCCTTAGCATAACTCCCAGGATGGATTGGTGGGTTACTGATATGATAGTTGTATTGTGAGATGGAAATGAAAAGTACAGTGAATTTTAAAATGGAAATGAAAATAAAGTAAAATAATAACCGAGCTACTGGCTTGAGATGTGATGTTAGATTACCCAAGTTCCACTTGGGGTGTGGTGATGATTACCTAGTTTATCTGGGGTGCGGTGATTATCACCCAACCTATCGGCTTTGGGGTGTGATGTAATATTACCCAAACTATGTTTGGGATGCGGAGTATAATTTGATGAGAAAGGAAGTTAAATTAAAATTTCAATATGAGATGTGAATGAAAATGAAAGTAAGATATATTATTGATAAGAATGAGAAGTAACTAAAGTTGTATGATGGGATGAGAATGAATTATAAATTAAAGTATTTGATAAAATAAGAAGAGCATTAAAATAAGTTGTATGATGAAATTAGAATGACGAGAAGGTAAATTGTAATATGTAAAATGAGAATGATGGTAAATGTATTACGAGACGTATGAGATGTGCCATGGGATGTGAATAAATACGATGTTATGAGATGTGATATAATATAGGGATAAATGTGATATTATGAGACTGAAGGAATGTGTTGATATGTGATGATAATGAATGAATGAGGATATGCGATGAAAATGAATGAAAATGAATGAAAGTGATAATATATGATTGAATAAATGTTAGGTTATGCGAATTAATATGATGTGGTGTATATGGGTATAACCATGAAAGAATCGTGCATGTAAAATTAATGCAAATAGCACGAAGAAATTGTTGTATGGAAAAGAGTATGATAAGTAAAGAAAGTGTGTATGTATGATATAATAGTATAGGAATGATATGTAAAGAAAAATTTGATATTGGTGTGAAGCACAAAGTGAAGTGTATTATGTGATGAATATGGGAATGATTTCAAAACTTAAGATAAGTTGTGATATGAGTTGATATAGGTTGATATGCCTTGGAAATGGTGGGAACTACCCGCCGAATCACAATTTCATGGTAGAGAGAGTAGATATGGATATGTGGATGTGTGCAGATTCAGAATGGTACTTTGGTAAATGTCCTTTTATGATGTTTTTATATTGAGATTTCATGTTGAACTTTATTATCATGATATTCGTAAGTCCTTTTGTTATGACCCGCTTCCCTAAAATACGGAATACGAGCACATAACATTGGCCCAACGAATGATTAACGTCATCCATAAGCTGTTTATCCGATCAACTCAATAATATAATCAATACAGAACAATTGCGTAGGGAAAAATTATAATCTCATGAACAATAATACTTGAAATAAAGCAATATATAATATCCAAGTACAATAAGCCAACATTTGGAAACAATAATAGCAATATTCAGGTCAAAAACCCAATACAATAATAAATCCCATTACAATAGTAGCATGTCTCAACACAATAAGTTCATTAAAGCAAAAAGCAATTAAAAAAAAATATTTAAGTCTTTAGAATGTCTGTTCTCCAATTCCAGCAAGCAATTCTCCTTCATTACCTGTGTACACTTTATCTGAAAAGAGAAGAAAAATTATCCTTAGAGCAAGTCATGGACAGCAAGTAGAGAAAGTAAGGAACAATGGAATAACGGTATAACAATGAATCAATGGATCAATAGGAATCAATAACACGGGACAATAACAATAATTGATACCATGATAATCGGTACAATGGTTATCAACAATGATGCAATATTCGGTAACGGTAATCAATGATCAATTACGGTAACACTTAGCCAATATTCGGTATCAATAGAAACAATGATGTATGCAATGTCGGTGATTTGTCAATCCCTATGTCTATTAATCATTTTAAATCCTAACTAATGCACGTACTATTGTGTCCCATATGTCCCATACCACAGGTTCGATGCATATAATTAATTTTGTTTAGACTTAAGTGGTGTACTCTGTAGATCATGTACTTGACAACGGTAAACACTATTCACCTTTCGGTGTACGATACGGTCATCGGCAACGATACAGTATATGATAGACTGGGTTACCATTGTAGCCACAATCACATGATAAAACAATAGCCGAAACATTTTTTAGAGAAACACGGGTCCCTCCTCCAAGTACAGTCTCTACTTTGTTCACTACTCAAATCACCCTTTAAACCTAGAATTATTAATTGTTTATCAATGCAACAATACAATAAGCAATCAATGGACATTTCGATAAACGATAGTATCAATAGGGAAACAATAGGGAAACAATAGGATGATAACTTGAATTGGACAATTAGAACAATAACAATATGGTATTAGGATATTGCAATGCAACACACATACGTTAATTCTTACAATACTACGATATTGAAATAATTAATCTATTAAAATCTGAAATATAAAATTCTGGACAGCAAGAGTAATCTATACAAAAATGCAGATTCCTGCTGTTTTAGAAATCGAAAACTTAATCCGTCAGAAATTCTAGAAACTATACTTCCATACGGTTCCAACGCATGTTTAAAGTATAAAATCCGACAATAGTAGCTAGGTCAATCACAATGTTCTTTTCAGATTTCATGTTCAGGCAGAATTTCGACATCATGTTATTTTATTTTTAGAAACAACAAAAACTCCGTAATAAATTCATAAAAATATTTTCTGGACTCCTAAACATGATTACTAACAATCTGAAAATTATCAGGGTAAAATTTTAACATTTGATTGGCCTTTTTATTGTTTACGCATGCAAGATATAAGAATCTGAAAATCTAAAAGTAAGAACATAGTTGTAGTAAAACGGACATAACTTTTGCTACACATCTCGGAATTCAAAAAATCAAGATGTTCTGGAAACTAGAAAGATAAGGCTACAATTCATATTCATAAAGTAATTCATTTTATGTAACAACCTGAATTTTCAAATAATTAAATATAAATTTTTTATTTGTTTTCACGTATTTCGCACGTGCAAATTATGTGTGTTTTTGGCTTTAAAAGTTATTTTAATGTCATGAACAAATATTTTTTTTCTCTTTTAAAAATCCTATTATTATCATCTATTATTAATTCTTAGGCCTAATAGTTTAATTCTAGCTCACTTAAAATAAAATTAATTAATTGATTAAGAGCCCATGGATTTTTTAGCCCACCTAACTAGCCCACTAATTAATTCTATTATTAATTGAGACAACTTGTATGGTAGGCATGATCAAGTAACTAATTAATTAATAAATTAATGAACAATAACTAGGGTGCATGTTATGGCACGTGCATTGTACATGCACGCGCAATGGGACAAGGAGAGGGAGGCCAGCCATGCATGGAGTGGGAGAGTGGAGAGTGGTTGCTCACTAGTGGGTAGTTCTTGTAACTCCCAATTGTATCCTATCCCTTCATCCAAACTCATCTCAACCATCATTTGCTCTGGAGATGTGTATAAATACCACTCCCTTGTCATTCTTTATCACTTACACTTAGAGAATTTTAAAGAGAAAGAGAAAGAAAAGGCATTGTGAGAAAAAGACTGAGTGTGGAAAAGAAAATTGTGTGAGGGAAAGAAAGAGAGTGTGTGTTCCTTTCCACTAGAGACCGGCCAAAGAAGAGAGGGGAGTTTCGGATTTTGTACAAGGAGGAGGCTCGGATTTTGCACAAGCTAGGAGGAGAAGGGAAGACAATCGTGCTTTCAAGGAGTTTTCTTTCGGAGTTTTCATTGTTTCTCCAAGAAGATGGGTGATTTCTCTACTTCTAATGTAGTTACCATGCTAGGAATTTAATTTCATGAACATGCTAGAAAAACTAATTAAAATTGCCATGTGATTGTCTAAAGAGACTAGTAGAGAAAAAGAGAAAATTTTGATTGTGATTAGTGAATTAGAACTCATCATGGTGTCTTATCAACGAAATTCACGCTAGAATATCTATTTTTAAATGAACCATGCTAGTGTGACGATTTTGTTTAAATGAATGGCTTAGTTGTAGATGAATGGATATGGTTATGTTTAGTTGTAGATTGAGATTAATGGATATTGACATGTTTAGTTGATAAATTTGCTAAATTCGTGTAAAATTAAAAGAGAACAAGAACCTGCATTTTAGTGGATCTATATTGTTTTTTTTTTTGAATGAAACCCATAGTTTTATTTTAAGTAAATAATATAAATTGTAAAGAAAACTTATTTTAATGTCGAAATTAAGAGTTTTTAATTACTGTCACACTGTAGTGTTTACAGAAAATATTCTGGGAGAATTTTGAATTGAAAAATATAAGTTAATTGAGAAATCAAAATTTGTAAAAGAAATTTTTTGAACAAACAAAAAGTATGAAGTTTTTTCGTTTCCTCATCATAACAGAGGATAGGTTTGGGCATACTTGCTTTCGGTGTGAGTATAGGGCACTGTGTGTGGTGTATAGAGTCTCGGGTTTGAGTCTTGAAGAGGCTCTGTTTTTATCAAAAATTGATTTTTCTCAAAATACAGTACAGTCGGTACATAAAGTAACTCAGTATAATAATATCAGTTAGTCACTCTTGGACTACTGGTCTTTAGGTGCGCTTGGGGTCTGTCACTGTAGCTGGACGGGGGGTTTGCTTCTGGGTTCGATTCCGACCCTGCTCTTTTATTATGTTTTTGATATTTTTAATATATTTTGATATTTTTTTGAGATATTGGAGAAATAAAAATATGAAAAAAAATTCTATATATTATATAGGCTTCATGAAAAATAATTACACAACATTTTAATATTTTTTGTGAGAATTGGATGTGGTTTTTATATTAAAATAATGAATTAAAGAACTCGATAAATCTTCTTTAAAATATGGCTTTAGTTTAATTAAAGAAAGAGGAAAAAGTTTAATTGCAAGAAATTTGTGTGGAGATAAAATTATGAGATTGGTGTTTTGTACATATAATTATGCTTGGAAAATGAAACAAAAGGATCATGATCGATTATAGAAATTGAAGAGTATGAACACTCAAATTTTTGGTGAACATGAAAAGAGGTTAAGAACTAGAGCATAGCTAAGTCCTTACACCGTCATGAATGAATTCTTGAAAAATAAATGTTGCAGAAAAAGATCAAGATTGGGTCGTTGTTATCAATTGATGTTTAAGACCGGTGTAGAGGAAGGCTAACTCTCGGGTGTTAGTTTTACTCATAATTCAAATATCTAAGAACTACACTATAGTGAAGATGTGATGAAAGTAAGAGAAAAACACAAGTACGAGGGCCTCGGATCTACGGTGTGAGAGTGTTCACAGGCTATCTGCATGATGCATCATGTCATGATGTGGATACATCTCCGGAATTATCGGGACCATGACGACGCTTGTGGGGTGCTTGGTGACTACGTAGTGCCATCATTCCATGACGGAGGCAAATTGTCCATAGGTTGTCTGCATGATGCATCATGTCATGACGTGGAATTCCCCTTCAGGCTGTCTAGATTTGGGCTCGTAACTCATAAAACATCTAGGATACTTACCATAGTTACCGTAGTAGTTAAACTCGTAACGAGTGGTTCAACCCTACAAGATAAAAAACGGTTAAGGGCTTGCCCTCAGATTTATGTAAAATGAGATGCATAAGTTCGAACAAGTGGGCATTAGTGTCATGAAATAATATGTAACGGTATTTAAGACTAAGTGCACATTCACACACGATATCAATAAGATAGTCCCCCTTAGCTTTGTTTGTGATAAGTGTGTGCTTTCCAAGTAAGAGAAATTGATGTATTATATCCTAGCGTCAGTTGTATGCAACTGACGTGCCCATAGTTTTTATGCAGGATAAAATACATGAAAGGACTAAAGAAGGAATGTTGCTTAAAGAAATGTTCAAATTGTTATTTATTTCATGTATCATGTTGAAATTATAATTCTGCTGCATTGATGTAAACATTGTTGTATAAAGTTTTAAATTCCTTGTAAAATTGTACGAAGTGAAGTATAAAGATCCTGTGGAACTTCGAATTCAGACTTATTTGGAATTAGGGGTGTTACATTTTAAGATAATTTTCTGTTTCAAAAAGAGCAGTCAGCATACAGGTCAGCAGGCAATATAGAGGTTTGGTGTAGTTTTCTTGAAATAAATTAATTTATACATAATGGGTATCGATTCTTTAGTCAATAAATTGTGTAATCAACATGATGGGTGCAATAACCTGATGAATAAGAATAAAATCTATGCATACACTAAATTATAATCGATCAAACAACAAACAATCAACCAAACATACAACCTAGTAGTTGTTTCTACAATAATTAATTGTGTCACGATTATACGGTTAACCCTAATATTAATTCTACATGAATGCGTGAAAGATCCAATCTTTAAAGTCAAAAGTGGCACGATGTTAAGAATATTGAGGTTAGCTCATGTAAACCCTGAATAGACCTAACGAAGATAATCAATACAACGATATGATGACGATTGGGATCTACTTACAAGAATTTCAACAAAACATGAATTTGATACAATGTACAATTCAAGATGACGGTGACTTGCCTATTAGACGGTCAAAACAAATACTAAGAATAACGGGATAAGGATACCGAAGCAACGAACCCACGAACTAGAAATTTAACACGTGCAATACACGTGTAATACATTCCTAAAGAAATAACAACAAGAGTACACAACAACAAGAGCCCAGCCAACACAGCAAGAGAGAGAGAGACTTCGGCAGCAACAGTGGCCAGAGCGACGGCAACGTCACTAGCGAAGGGCGGCGACGGGGGTCGACGTGGTGGTGGGCAAGGGCGAACGGCGTCGGGGTCGACGTCGACGAGGTGGGCAACGGATTGGGGTTTGGTCGCTGTTAATTGTCGAGGAGGGCGAAAGCGGAGGACGGGGTGCGTTTTGGGTGGTGGTGCAAGTAGCTGAGGGGTTGTTGGCGGTCGGGGAGATGGACGGGCGACGCTCAGGAGATGCGTCGACGGCGAGGAGCGCTGGAGAAGAAGAAGTCAGCGATGTGTTCAGGTGGATTTGGGCGGGAATTCAGTTGGGGAGAGAGAAACGGCGAGTTGAGAGAGAGAGAGAAGAGAGAGAATATGCAGATAGGGTTTCGATATTGTGCAATTTTTAGGGTTTGTAGTAAAGTTGTATTTATAGGGTACAATTAGGGTACTAGGTTGGTGATTTAGGGTCCAATAATAGCAGATTTGGGTTAAGAACAAATGAAACTGGGTTTTAGGGTTCAATAAGAGATAGATCAAGATCAATAGGGTTCACAATAAAAATACCCACAATTAAATAGAAGAAAATGAAATTGATAAGAACAGCTCAATCAACAAGAATGAAGAATTTCAAGAACAAACAAAATTATAATAATCAAGAAAGAAGAAAAAAGGGTATTTTATTCAATTTCAAATAAAAATATTACAAAGGGGGAAAATGAAAAATAGAGGAAACGGTAGTTACAATCCTACCAACCTTACAATAAAATTCCGTCCTCGAAAATTAAGCAAGTGGTAGTAGGTAATCCCGAGGAAAAGAAAAGGAATAAGAACTACTAAAAAAGATAGGGAAATCTCTTCTGAATCACACTTTCAAGCTCCCAGGTCGACTTACCAGGCGAGTGAAGATTGCAAGCAACACGAACCAACTTGATAACCTTATTCTTCAAAATCTTCTCACGCCGGTCCACAATCGAAACTGGTTGAATCTCACAAGACAAATCTGGTCAAACTGACGACTCCGAATAGTCAATAACATGACTATCATCCCGAACAAACTTTCTGAGCTGAGAAACATGAAAAATGCCATGCACTCCAGAAAGAACCGACGGCAACACGAGTCTATAGGCCACCTTGCCTACTCGCTCCACCACATCGAACGGACCAATGAATCTAGGGCTCAACTTGCCCCCACCACCATAACGAATCACACCTTTCCATGGAGACACCTTGAGGAACACATGATCACCCACTTCGAACTCTAATGGGCTCCTGTGCATGTTTGCCAATTTCCTCTACCTGTCCTGTGCGGCTTGCAAATGCATCCTAATTTGAGCCACTACATCAATAGTCTTTGTGATCAATTCTGGCCCCAAAATCATTCTCTCACAAATGTCATTCTAGCACACTGGTGATCTACGCTTCTGACCATACAAGACTTCATACGGAGCTGCCTGAAGACTAGCTTGGTAGTTATTATTGTATGAAAACTCCACCAAGCTATTATTGTATGAAAACTCCACCAAGTGTAGATGATCTTCCCAAGATTCTCCAAACTGAGGCACACAGGACCTCAACATATCCTCCAAAGTCTGAATAGTCCTCTCTGATTGACCATCTGTCTGCAGATGGAATGCAGTACTGAACTTCAGCTTACTCCCAAGACTATTCTGAAGACTCTCCCAGAATTGAGATCTGAATCTAGTATCTTTGTCCGATATAATATTGACAGGAACACCATGCAATCTCATAATCTCCTGCATATACCTTTCTACCAGGCTCTCTGTAGACTGACCAACTCTGAAAGGAATGAAATGAGCACTCTTCGACAAGCGATCCACTATCACCCTGATGGCATTATGACCCTTGGTACTTCTATGCAAAGCAGTCATGAAATCCATAGTGATATTCTCCCACTTCCACTCCGGAATAGGAAGCGGTTGAAGAAGTCCAGCAGTCCTCTGATGTTCTGCTTTCACTTGTTGACAGATCAGACACTGCGAAACAAATCTTGCAACATCCCTCTTCATGTCTTGCCACCAGAAATACAACTTCAAATCCCGATACATCTTCGTACCACCGGGATGAATAGAATACTACGAATAGTGAGCTTCTTCAAGTAACCTCTGCCCGACAACTCCCTTCGGAACACAAAGACGAGTCCCAAAGCGAAGAGATCCATCCTCATGAATCACCATATCAGTTCTAGAACCAGCTTCAACCTCAGCTTGAAATTGCTATAACTGCACATCACCATACTATGCCTCCTTAATCTGATCCACCAAAGATGACTTCAACTGAAGCACCATACAACTTCGCTCAGAATCAGGCAATACCACGTCCAATTCCAATCTCCTCATAGCTTCCACAAGCTCCTTCTGCTCAGTAAAAACCATAGTAACAGGTCTTCTGCTCAAAGCATCAGGTACCGAATTAATCTTGCCAGGGTGATACTGCAAACTGATATCACCATCAATTCCAACCATCGCCTTTGCCTCATATTCAGCTCCTTCTGAGTGAACACATACTTAAGACTTTTGTGATCAGTGAAAATCTCCACTCGGTCTCCATGTAAATAATGCCTCCAAAGTTTCAAGGCAAAAATTACAGTAGCAAGCTCCAAATCTTGTGTAGGATAATTCTTCTCATGCAGCCTCAATTGTCTAGATGCATATGCGACAACATTGCCTCGTTGCATCAAAATAGCACCCAAACCTCTACATGAAGCATCACAATGAATTATGAAATCTCCAGACCCATCTGGTATAGTCAACACAGGTGCTGATGTCAACCGATTCTTCAATTTCAACGAAGGATTCTTCACAGAACTCATCCCACACAAACTTCTGATCCTTCCTAGTCAACTTGGTCAACGACCCTGCAATCTTCGAGAAATCTCGAACAAACTTCCTGTGGTAACCCGCTAGACCAAGAAAGCTCTGAACTTCTAATGCAGACTTCAGCGTCGGCCAATCCTTAACCACGGAAACCTTGGATGGATCGACAGAAACACCATCACCAGAAATAATATGGCCCAAGAATGCCACACGATCCAACCAAAACTCACACTTGCTAAGCTTCCCATATAACTGATGATCCCTCAAAGTTTGCAAAACAACCTTCAAGTGCCCAGCATGCTCATCCGGATTCCGAGAATAGACAAGAATATCATCAATGAACACCACCACAAACATGTCTACAAAGGGAGAGAAAACCCGATTCAACAAGCTCATAAACATAGCTGGAGCATTAGTAACTCCAAAAGGCATCACCAAGAGTTCATAGTGCCCATATCTTGTACGAAAAGAAGTCTTCTGTACATCCTCGGCTTTTACCTTAACCTGATGGTAACCAGAACGAAGATCCAGCTTCGAAAATACAGAAGCGCCTCCCAATTGATCAAATAGGTCATGAATTCTTGGAAACGGATACCTGTTCTTCAGTGTGACATTATTGAGCTCACGGTAGTCAATACACAACCTCCGACTACCATCATTCTTATGGACGAACATAACTGGAGCTCCCCAAGGATAAACACTTGGCTTGATAAGACCTCTATCCAACAACTCCTGAATCTGCTCCTTCAACTTAGCCAACTCAACAGGAGCCATTCTGTACGGACTCTTAGAGATTAGAGCTGTTCCTGGCAGAACATCAATACTGAACACCACTTCACAATCTGGCAGTAATCCCGACAATTCCTCATGAAAAACATCCAGAAAATCCCCCACAACCAACGGTGCGACAATATCATCATCACACACTTCCTCCATAACTCCAACTTCCTGACTAGCTAACTTCTCAACACATGTAAGCGGCGTTTCACCGGCATAGAATTCAAATTCCTGACGTTCTGGCATTTGGAACACCACCTTCTTCTTGCGGCAGTCAATCACAACATGAGTTGCACCAAGTCAATCCATTTCTAGAATAACATCAAAATCAGAATTGCTGATGACAATCAGATTGGCAACAAAATCGACACCACCAATAACCAAGGGACTCTGCACACAAATCTGAGAACATACGACAACACCTCCACCTGTAGAAATGTTCCAAGTTACTGGCATAGCGTTGCTAGCCAAGAGATTCAGATCAATGATGTGAGAGGAAACAAATGAATGAGTAGCACCAGAGTCAAAAATAGCATAAGCAGGAAAGGAATGGACAAGGATAATGCCTAGCAAGAAGTCAAAGTAGGAACACAAAAGGCAGAAGCAAAATGCAAGAAACAAGCATGAATGAGAGGCTAACATGAATGAACAACGGGATAGGAGAATAAAATTGCAAGGAAATCCAAAATAAAATACAAAATGAAAAACAACTAAAGATATACCGGCAACAATGCCCAAAGCAGTCTCAGCATCCTGCGTAGTCAAGTTGTAAGTCTAACCACGACCTGCAGGAAGATTATCCTTAGGAGCGGCTCTCCTCTGATCAAAGACCTGCCTCTGCGGAGGAAGCGATGGTCCACCTTGACCACGAACAAGCACCCCCTGAGGAGCGGAGCCTCTAACTGGTACAAGAGGTATGGCTTTCGGGCAATCACGAACCATGTGGTCCATACCTCTGCATGCAAGGCACTGGTGGTTAGCTATCCTGTAGTCCTTGTGCATATGACCTACCTTGTGACAGTAATCACAAATCTGACCTGAGCTTGGAGCAACAAGTGGATAAGGCAATGCCCTGACAAGGAGGGGCGGAGCTGGCCTCCTAATAGGACCACCAGAAGGTCTAGCAGCAATAGAACGCTGAATAGAACGCTTCCTTGTACTGGTCTGTTCATGAATTCTTGCAGCATCCACGATATCAGGATAAGAATGAAGTCGCAAGGCAGCAATACAGTCCTGGATCACAATGTACAAACCCAACAGGAAATGACAACCTCTATCTTCGTCATTTGCCACCATAGTAGTAACAAAACGACTCAGTTGGGCGAATTCTGCAGCGTACTCATCCACGATACGATTCCCCTGATTTAAGACAATATTTAGTTTAATATCGATACTTTATTAAATAACAACGAAAAGCATAAATAAACACTATCTAATGAACCTGAGTTAAAGAAACAAACTATCGTTCCATCTCATTCTTGGTGACATTAGGAAAGAACTTCATGAGGAAGCTCTCAGTGAAAATGGCCCAGGGAATGGGTCGGCCTAATCGTTCAGCCTTAGTTTGCCACCAGATGTGGGCAAGGTCAACAAGTTGGATGCTCATGATATCCACACGATCCACATCTGCAATACGTGTTGCGGTCAACAACTGTTCAGTCTTGATAAGCCATTGATCGGCTTCAAGTGGACCTTCAGAGCCCGAGAACTTGTCGGGATGGAGCCTCATGAAATCTGCCACATTGCCAGGTCTCGGTGGCAGCACGACGGTGGCTAGCACAATAGGTTCTCTATTAGCAGCTTCATAAGCCGTTCTCAACTGTTCATTATGCTCTCGTTGCATTTGCATCATCAGTTCGTTGTGCTCATGCTGCATTTGCATTAGGTGTACAATAGTGGGCTCCCCAGACGGATCGTCCCCAGCACGAGAAGAAGAAGCACATTTTCTAGCCATGGTCTGCAATAAAAGTCAAATGGTTAGCGTCCAGATCATAAGTTGGATAACAATGGTTCATAAGATCACTGTATTGCACATACTGTTGAGTCAAACCGATAAAACCCAAATCTAATTAATATATAATTCAAAGCCAAACTTCCTTTCGTTAGTCACGTTTGACTGATATATTATCCACATATGGGCTCTAATACCACTAAAAACCTTGTCACGCCCCACTTTCCAAAAATACAGAATACGAGCACATGATATTAGCCCAGTGAATGACTAACGTCATCCATAAGCTGTTTATTCGATCTACTCAATAATATAATCAATATAGAATAATTGCGCAGGCAATAATAATAATCTCAGGAACAATGATACTTGAAATGACGCAATATATAATATCCAAGTACAATAATCCAACGATTGGAAACAATAATAGCAATATTCGGGTAAAAATCCCAATACAATAATAAATCCCAATACAATAGTAACAAATCATAATACAATAAGTACATTAAAGCAAAAAAGCAATTAAAAAAAAATATTTAAGACTTTAGAATGTCTGTTCTCCAATTCCAGCAGGCAATTCTCCGTCATTACCTGTGTACACTTCATCTAAAAATAGAAGAAAAATTGTCCTTAGAGCAAGTCATGGACAGCATATTTAAAGTTCAAAATTTGACAACAGTAGCTGAGGTCAATCACAATGTTCATTTCAGATTTCATGTTCAGACAGAATTTTGACATCATGTTATTTTTTTTTAGAAACAGAAAAACTATGTAATAAATTCAAAAAAAATAATTTCTGGACTCCTAAACATGATTACTAACAATCAAGAAATTATCAGAGCAAAATTTTAACATTTGATTAGCCTTTTTACTATTTTAGCATGCAAGATAAAAGAATCTGAAAATCTGAAAGTAAGAACACAACTGTAGTAAAACGGGCATAACTTTTGCTACATAACTCGGAATGTAGAAATTCAAAATGTTCTGGAAACAAGAAAGATAAGGCTACAATTCATATTCAGAATGTAATTCATTTTAAGATCGTATACTGTTTCAAAAAGTGCAGTCAACATACAGGTCAGCAAGCAATATACAGGTTTGGTGTAGTTTTCTTGAAATAAATTAATTTAAACTTGATGGGTATCGATTCTTTAGTCAATAAATTGTGTATTAAACATGATGGGTACAATAACATGATGAATAAGAATAAAATCATACCCATACACTAAATTATCATCGATCAAACAACAAACAATCAACTGAACATACAACCTAGTAGTTGTTTCTACAATACTTAATTGTGTCACGATTATATGGTTAACCATATTATCAATTCCACATGAATGCATGAAAAATCCAATCTTTAGAGTCAAAAGTGGCACGATGTCAAGAATATTGGGGTAAGCTCATGTAAACCCTCAATAGACCCAACGAAGATAATCAATACATCGATATGATAACGAATAGGATCTACTTGCAAAAATTTCAAAAAAACATGAATTTGATACAATGTACAATTCAAGGGGACAGTGACTTTCCTGTTAGACGGTAAAAACGAATACCAAGAATAACGGAATAAGGATCCCGAAGCAACGAACTCACGAACTAGCAATTTAACACGTGCAGTATAATCCTAAAGCAATAACAGCAAGAGTATACAGTAACAAGAGCTCAGCGAACACAGCAAGAGGGACAGAGACTTCGGTAGCAACAATGGCCAGAGCGACAGCGGCGTCGCTGGCGGAGGGCGGCGACGGGGGTTGACGCAGCGGTGGGCGAGGGCGAACGGCGTTGGGGTCGACTTCGAGGAGGTGGGTGACGAGTTGGGGTTTGGTCGGTGTTAATTGTCGAGGAGAGCAGAAGAGGAGGGCGGGGTGGGTTTTGGGTGGTGGTGCAGGTAGTTGCGGGGTTGCCGGCGGTCGGGGAGATGGAGGGGCGACGCTTAGGAGATGGATCGACGGCGAGGAGCGTCGGAGAAGAAGAAGTTAGGATGGGTTCAGGTGGATTTGGGCGGGAATTCGGTCGGGGAGAAAGAAACATCGAGGAGAGAGAGGGGGAAGAGAGAGAATAAGCAGCTAGGGTTTCGATGGTGTGGAACTTCTTGAGTTTGTAGTAGAGTTGTATTAATAGGGTACAATTAGGGTACCTGGTTGGTGATTTAGGGTCCAATAATAGCATATTTGGGTTTAGAACAAATGAAACTGGGTTTTAGGGTTCAATAAGAGATAGATCTATATCAATAGGGTTCACAATAAAAATACCCATAATTAAATAGAAGAAAATGGAATTGATAAGAACAGCTTAATCAACGAGAACAAAGAATTTCAGGAACAAACTAAATTAAAATAATCAAGAGAGAAGAAAACAGGTTATTTTATTCAATTTCAAAAAAAAAATTACAAAGGGGGGAAAATGAAAAATAGCGGAAATGGTAGTTACAACTTTCAATTTTCTTTATATAGTTTCATTTATTTTCTAAACTATTAATTATACTCACACCATACATGGCTAACCCCTGTTATTTTCTGGGGGTTAAGGGATTCCCTCCCTGAGGGTGGACGACCCTAACTCTCCTGCAGGTTTTGATAGCAGCGAGGTGAGATAGTTGTTGTAGTTTGGTACTTATACTTTTGCTCGTTGTAAATTGGAATATATGTATGTAGGTATTATATGTAGAAATGGGAGTAGAATGATGTATTATATTGTATTATGGAAGATTGTGTGTATAGTTGTAAGAGGTAATATATCTATAGTGCTGTGAGGAAGTAAGAAAGTTCGTACCCTCCTCATTGTGGAATACTGGGTTCTATGGTTGGTTTTTGAAAGGTTTTAATAAAGCTTTTCTAAAATTCATATATGTTTTCAAAAGAATTTTTGGTTTTTAATTTGTATCTTGCATGTTATGAAGTATTATGCCCCCAAAGCCGTATATATTGTTGCCTGTGTGATGTTGAATGACATTGCCTGGGGAGGATTGATATATATTACAGTTACATTGATTTTTGTAATTGTATGCAGATTTCCATAAGGAAAATCTGTAAAAGGGCTAATATTTCAGGGGAAATGCCTATATCTTCGCTCAGGCTCCGTTAACAACTGGTTGATTCAAAACAACGAGTTCAAAGCCTTGATCTCCACTCAAGTTCCATCAACAACTCGTTGGCTCCAAACAACGATTTCAACGCTCGGCTCATTGCTCGTGCCCCATTGACCTTCGCTCGAGCTCAATCAACTACTCATTGACTCCAAACTACGAGTTTGATGACTTGATCATTGCCCAGGCTCCATCAATAACTCATTGACTTCAAACAACGAGTTCAACGTCTTGTTCTTCACTCATATTTCGTCAACAACTCGTTGGCTACTAATAACAAGATCAACGCCTTGTTCTTCACTTAAATTCTGTCAACAACACATTGGCTACTAACAACGAGTTCAACACCTTGATCTCCCCCCAGGCTTCATAAACAACTAGTTGACTCCGGACAACGAGTTCAACGCCTGGTTCTTCACTTGAGCTCCGTCAACAACTCACTGAATCAAAACAATGAGTTCAACGCTCCGCTCTCCGCTCGAATTCCATCAAGCAACTCATTGGCTCAAAACAACGAGTTCAACGCACTAATTACCACTCGAGCTCCATCAAAAAATCATTGACTCCCAACAATGAGTTCAATGCCTCGATCTTAGCTCAGGCTCCATCAACAACTCGTTGACTCAAAACAATGATTTCAATGCTTCTATCTTCATCCAGGATCTGTCAAAAAATTGTTTACTCCAAACAACGAGTTCAATGCCTTGATCTCTGCTCAGGCTCCATCAACAACTCGGTTACTCCAAATAATGAGTTCAATGCCATGATTTTTGCTCAGGCTCCATCAACAACTCTTTGGCTTCAAACAACAAGTTCATTGCTCTGTGCACCACTTGAGCTCCGTCAACAACCCATTGACCTCAAACAACGAGTTCAACACTCCGCTCACCGTGCGAGCTCCATCAGCAACTCGTTGGCTCCAAACAACAAGTTCAATGCTTTGCTCACCGAATGAGCTGCATCAGCTACTCGTTGGCTCCAAACAACTAGTCTAACTCTCCACTCTCCGCTTAAGCTCCATCAACAACTCATCAACCCCAAACAACGAGTTCAATACTCTACCCTCCGCTTGAGCTCCATCAAACACTCGTTGGTTCCAAACAAACGAGTTCGATGCCCTGCTCTCCATGAACTTGCTGAGCTCAAACGGCTAGTTCAAATGACTAGCTCTGTCTAAGAGTTGCCTCTACAAACTTGCTGGGCAAAAATGGCATGTTCAAATATCCAACTCTGTCACAGATTCTTTATTAACCTACTGGTGAAAATAGAAAGTCCAACATCAGATCTGTCACAGAGTTACCTCTACAAACACTATGACCAACTCCACCTCGGAGTTGTCTCCACAGAACTTGTTGGGTGCAAATGGCAAGTTTAAACGTCCAACTCCGTCTTAAAGTTGCCTCTTTTAACTTGCTGGGTTCAAATGGCAAGCTCTACCTCAACTCGAATAAAGAGTTATCTATATAAACTAGTTGGGAAGAAACAATAAGTTCAAACGTCTAACCTTGTCAAAAGAGTTCCTTATTAACTTGCTGGGTGCAAACAGTAAGGTCAAACTTCCAACTCCATCTCAGAGTTGTCTCCAAACTCGGCGATATCAAACGGCAAGTTCAACATCAACTTGTCTCAGAGTCGTCTCTCTAAACTTGTTGGGCACAAACGTCAAGTTCAACATTTAACTCCGGATCAGAGTTGTCTCTTTAAACTTGTCGAGATCAAACGACAAGCTATACATCAACTTTATTACCAAAATGTCTCTCTACAAGCTTGCTGGGTGCAAAGAACAAGTTTGAACGTTCAAGTCTATCACAGGAATTAGCTCGACAATAGCTCATCTAGATCAACTACATACTCTATATCCAACAAACAAACCAAGCTAAAACATACAAACTTGGAACTCCTACCTGGACTAAAAGCACCAGAGATGAGAACAATGCCCTAGTTCCACCTCCAAGCAACTGAGCTCAACCCGAGATCGAAAGTGACCTCGAAGTAGATCAGACCCTAACATCGGAGACGATGGAGACAACAACTTATAAGTTCCACACAACCCCAACCAAAGCTTCATACAACCAACTCCAATAGCAAAGAGAATGGACAAAGCTCAAAAACCCAACTTTTGAAAGGTATGAATCTTCAGGTTGGAGCCAAATGATATCTAAAAGAAAAGAAGAAGAAAAAAGAGAAGAAAAGAGTATTAAAGATAAACGGGTGCACGGGTCTTTAAACCCAAACTCGTTTACACTTCAAACCCGAAATCAAAACTCCTCCGTCTTTAGAGCTTCTTTTTTAAAGCCCACCTTCTTCAAAAATATCCGACTCAGAGCCACCATACCTTGACGAAGTTCAAAGCTCTGCCTCCATATCTCGACTGCAGCTCCACTCCGCCAAGCACCAACTCCAGGCCTCGACTCTGCCACGACTTCAACTCTGCAAAAAGCTTCAAGAAGATTAGCATGTGCTCTAGAAACTCAATTCCATCTTCCAAACCCGAAGTTGAGTAAACATAGCTCGCCCAAAAAGTAGTTCGGCAAAGAAGTTCCGTAGCTCGACAAATGGCAGTAAAGATTCTTAGCTCGGCAGCCCATCTTCGTACCTCGGCAAGATGATAGAAGAGCTCCATAGCTCAGCGATAAGGAGCCTTATATCTCAACAAAATGTGTAGCTCTGCGAGAATAGCTCGACCGAACCACCCCCTCCATAGCTCAGCTAAGTCTATAGCTCGGCCAAGAAGATTAGAGTTCGGCATGATGTTCATAGCTCGGCAACGAGGAGCTTCATAGCTCGGCGAGTTAATCTCGTAGCACGAAAACTCCAAATCATCGTCTGACCTCAGCTGAATGAGGTAGCTTGGCGACAACGACGTCCCTGGTAGTTCGACCACAACGACAACCAACCCATAGCTCATTGCTCGATAGCAAAGACTATTTTCACTCATATCTCGACCAAAATAAGAGCTCGACTATGACGAAGTGGGTAGCTCGACATCGTGGTAGTTCTACAAGGGTGAGAAGCCATAGCTCGACCAAGTTCAAAGGCCCATAGCTTGACAAAATCGTCGACCGAGCTAAGGGGCTCCAAAAGCGAACAGTAGCCATCAAATCGTCTAGGAAATCGCACCCTAGAGTGATCGATGCTCTAGATTGAATCACGCTATCCCCATCGCTCTGGTCACCTCTCCACCGCTTGATCTCACTCAGCGGGCGAGCCGAGTGCAGATGGACACTCCTGATGATGCCACGCAGCCCGTCATCACAGTGATCAGACACCGACCTCTGATTTAACTCAATGCGGGAGTCAGAGCTGGTCAACACTGCTGATCGCGCCAAAAATCGTGTCTATGTCAGATTGTTCATAAAAGTCCTAAAAATTCATTTTAAAATTCGAAGAATTAATTAAAAAAACCAAAAATAATTATTTGAATTCAAAAAATTAATTCACATTACGGATAATTTAAAATTGGTTTTATTAATTAAAAGTTCGAAAAAAGAGATTTTATAATTGAGAAAAAATATTTAAAAATCCAGAAAAAATATGAAAAAATCCGAAAAAATATGAAAAAATTCAGGAAAATATTCGTCGCCTTCAGAAGCTTCTGATCAGTTCCAGGTATGTCTAAGTATCCTGAAAGCTAAGATAGTATTCCATAATCCAAAAATAAGGCATACTACTCACCGAAAGCCAAAAAAATTGTCTTTCGGGAGTGGGGGGCTTATGATAAAGGTCAAAATCACAGCAAATCAGGGCCATATGATTCCAACACAGATCACAAAGGTTCTACAGGTAGATTAATCGTAATGGGTCTCTTCAATAGGTCCAGGCCTTTTCCAGACTCCTCTACAAGACATGGGCCTCTTTCAAGCCCATAAAAAGTGATCGATTAGGTTCACTAAGAGAGACCTATCCCATTAAGTCTGTTAGTCAAATCTTTTATCCCCAAACCAGAGAGCTTATCTCTTGAGGGGGAGATTCGAAGGGGAGATAAGAAATTCATAGTCGATCCTGGATTCATATCAATCTCAAGTACTATTTCTCAAGCCTGTAAATACCCTCCCCCTTCCTCAGTCAGAAGGCAGAAGGTAATCAATAGTTTCTCTCTCAAACTCTCTCTGGTTCTGACTTGAGCATCGGAGGGCCTGTTGTCTAGGCCACCCCCGGTGTTTCAAGCTTTTTGCAAGTCTATCGGCTGCATCAGCAACCATCAAATCCAAATCACAGTGTCAATCAACGATCCAGATTTAATCTTAGGACCTCTAACCGCATTTAACGGCAAAGATCAAAGGTCAGTTTTTTAGTAATTTCCATAAAAATTAACTCATTATCTATTTGCTCCCACACCAAAATTAGCAATAACAATTATAAACATGTACTCCTTTTTACATCTCTTTATCTATAGTGGTATTATGCTGGTATTTATATTTCAGAAAAATTTCTCTTTTTCTGTGTTTTGCCATGCCCGGTAGTTTCTCTCACAGAGAATGCTTCTACTTCCTACTTCCTATTGTGTTTCTCAATATATTATATTATGTATCTCTCAATTACTAGATAAAATATTATTGTTGCTTAATGTACTGCTGAAGTCCTACAAATATCACTAACTTAAGGTTAACAGAACCATAACATAAAGTTAATTTTCCCAGTCACTGTTGGTTTATTCTTGCGATTGCTTTATAACAACATGGAGGTTTGGTTAATGTTGATTCACTGATGTTAGAGCAATCATGGAAAATGCTTGTTCCTTTTTTATGGGAATAAGAACTGCAACAGGTAATTTTTCAAACCATTTAAGCACAATACTTGGAATGTTTGGTAACTTATGTTCATCTTGGATCAATTTATTATTTGAAAAGCTTCTAAGTGCTGAAATCTCATAGAGCAGTTTTTCATGCACTACAATTTATGTTGCAATAGTTGAAATAAAATTTATCACTCTTTTTTCTACTTGTAAGAGTTTATATTATGTCATTTTGGAGCATGTTCTAATTGTTAATTTCTGAAAGAAAATCTTTTGCTTCAAGCAACGATTTCATTTGCATAGCAAAATTTTCTAGTGTTAGAAGAACAAAAAAAAACTTCACAAAAAACTTTAGGTTAGTGAGTACAATAGGACGATATCACAAACTTGTTTTTACGTTATAATATAAAGATCATTCTTCCTCAATCTGAATATGATGTGTATGTGCGGACCTTTCTCTCAAACATGTTTCATTACCTATTTCAATAACCATATTTTCATGGAAGAGGTGGATGAAGAAAGAGGTCACAATTGAGAAGTGCCGACGAGAACGGCTGGAGAAGGAGAAGACCAAGCACTAAGAGCACGTGGCGACTACGATAACTAGGGTGATAACTCATTTTTGCTATGTTGGTGTTTGTATGTATATATGGATAAATATATGTATTTGAATGTTGATTGAATGTGGACGAATATTGGATATTATTTTTGTCTATATTATCTCTATATATTTGAATATATTTTTGAATTTAGTATTTGTTACTGTATGTTTCTATGTTATTGTTATAATTATAAACAGGCAAGAGTGAGAAAAAAACCAACAACCCTATTTCGGCATTTTTTTTACCAACATGCTGGGGTTGATCGAATATAAATTTAAAATAATAATAAATAATTAAAATTTTATTAAAATTGAAAAAACAAAAATAAGTCTACCCCTGTGTTTTTGTAAACACCAGTGTAGATTTATGGCTACACAGGCATTTTTCAAAAATACTGGGTAGACCTCAGGGCTACCACGACTCAGGCTACCCCAGTGTTTCTACTCGCATTTTCAAAATTGTTGGTAGGCTCTACCCCGTCTTTTAAAACCATTGGGGTAGGTCAAAAAAATTACCGGAAAAGCCTGTTTGTGTTGTAGTTTTGTTGATTTGATTACTTCTTCTATATGTCTACTTCATGACGCCATTGACTTCTAAACCTATATCGACATTGTTGAAGCAGCGTTCGGTGTCAAGGGGAACGTAGATGTAGGAATCAACATATGTTTTGAGTTGTATATTTCGGGATTCATTCAGCTGATTCTAGAAGGCCATAACTTGGACAAGCTGTTCTCAAACACCAGCATGTCAGTCTTTTTTCGTAACATCGAATGGAAATCACTCTTCATCATTTTTGCTGAAGTCACATTTGTAATGTCCCGATTTTCATTTAATGAAAATTATTTTATTTTGCACGTAGTGTGCACGTGCAATATTTTTGGTTGAATTAAATGTTATGATTATTTTCATTATGATGAGTATAAGTATTTAAATATGTGCTTTTAATTATTTTATACAAAGCCTTCTTTCAATTAGACAAAAAACCTTTTTCTTAAAGCCCAAGAATTCAATTCAATTATTATTTTTATAATTATTATTTTGGCCCAAAAACTAAAGCCCATGAGCTATTCTATTTTTAAATACAACTTGTCATGTAGAACACAATTTAAAGATTATTTTTATACAAAATTTAATGTACAAATTTTTATGGAGACCAAGTTGCATGCACGTGCGTTGCACGTACATGTGCACAAGCACACTTGCATGGCCGGATTGCATTTTGGAGGGAATGGGAAAATTTTGAGTGGGATCATGGTGGAGTGGTTACTTGATCATGGGTAGTTAGTGTAACTCCTCCTTAGATCTAAGCCATTTGTTCCTAACTCCTACTTCAATCCTAGCCATCCATTCTCCTATTTTTTTAGTATAAATACCCCCCCTTTTGGCTAGTATTCTTGTGCAAATCATTCTTCCAAACCTATAGTTAAAATACAAGTATCTAGTAGTTAGTAAGAGAGTAAAAGATTGAGAGATTGTGTGGGATTTTTGCTTGCATCAAGAAGGAGGAGAGGCCGGTTTCATCTAGGAGGAGTGCTCTCGTTTTGGGCATTGTGGAGAGCTCGAGTTGGCTTGTGCGCGCGGAGGAGCATTTGTTTGCAAGGACATTCGTCTAGGAGGTTGCTAATTGTACTTTTCTTCAATAAGGTGGGTAAATTTTCCCTATTTCTAAATAGGAATGCATGCTAGATTTAATTAGAAGAATGATGCATGAAAATGATTAATAAGAGTACACATTTAATTGAAAAATTGACTTATTGATTGATTGATATATGAATGTGCAATTGTATGTGGTTCTATTAGTAAAGGCAAAATTATGTGTGAATTGATTGTAGCCATAAATTATTGAAGAAAGTTTCATTATCTACATCACAAATTATGTACACAAAAGTTAGTAGATTAACCATGCCACTTTATGTGTTTAAATGAATCTTTGTGTTGTATTGAAATAAACGAATTAAAATATAGATTTGTATGTTTGCTAAAAGATTAAAAATTGAGAATTAATGTGAAGAATTGCTAGTAAAGGGATTTGAGATGTTAATTGTTAAGAAATGTCGAAAAGAAGAAATGTGGTAGTTATAATGTAGAATTCGATTTTAATTGTATGAAAAATATGTTTTAATTGTTGAAAAATTATTTTCTACATACTGGTATGTAAATTATGTGAGAAAGAATCAATCTGGAATTTTTCAGTAATTTTTATAAAGGCAAAGTGAAATGAAGACTAGTTGAACATCGAAACGTTTTAATAGCAGAGAGAATTGATCTAAATAAATTTCGAGTTATAACTTTGACAACCTGAGCGCGTAGCTCAAGTGGTCAGGACGGCTCTAATCGCTACAGTATAGGCTCACGGGTCTGAGGTTACTGGTTCGAATCCCCGGGCTGCCATACTTTTGTTTCATTTAAAAAAAAAATATAGGCAGTGACCGAGAGAATTTAATGCTCTCAGTGCATGCTTCTAATGCAAAGGGCACTTGGCCTATTGGTTTGTGCCTTCGGTTGGCTTCCTTGTGGTCGCTGGTTCGACCCTGGCTTTCGGCTGTTGTTTATGTGTGGGAAAAACAATTTTTTTGGGGGTTTTTAATGGTCAAAAAATATGGAAAAAATATATTTATTATCTTAAAAATATGTGGAGCTTATGAAAAATAATTTGAGGATTATTTACACAGAATAAAATATGATTTGAGAATAACTGTGCATATAGAACTATGATTCTACATCTATATTTTGTGAAAATTATATCTTGCAAAAAGAACTTGAAATGAAGGATTAGAAAATTAATATGGCAAAGAAAGAAATTTTTTTTTTGATGTGATGTAAGTTATTCTCATTTGAGAATAGTGTGGAAATTATGAAGTGTAAATGTCCACCTTTGATTGAATAATTAGTGATGTGGGTTTTTATGTGAAAATAACATTTCATGAGTTACATGATGAATAGTTGAATTTCATGTATAATTATGGACTATTGAACGATTTAGCAATCATGATTGGAAAAGAAATATTTTTGAGTATGAAAACTCAACATGTGAACTTATGAGTTGAAATGCTCAACTTTAGAATTTGTGATTGGGAATTGAAACAAAAGAGTAGTTAAGTCTCCCCCGGCATTTGGAAAGAAATGAAATGAAATTTGAAATGAAAGACCAAGGTTGGTCATGTTTGAATGAATGAATAAGTCTGGTTTAGTGGAGAGGCTAACTCTAGAGCTTTGATTTTGTTCATGATTCTGATAAAAACTAAGGATTAGTACATAGTGGAGACGTGATGAAAGTATGAGAAAAACATGAGTATGAGGGCCATTAGATTGGCGGCGTGAGAGTATTCACAGGCTGTCTTCACGATGAGTCGTGACATAACGTGGATACTGCTCCACAGTACCGTCCTGGTGGCGACGCTTGTGGGATATTTGGTGACTGCAAGAGGATCGTGTGCCATGAAGGAGACTGAATTGCCATAGGCTGTCTTCACGGTGCATCGTGACATGACGTGGGATTCCCCTCCATGTTTTCTGTACACGTGCTTGTACTCATAGATCATCTAGGATACCTACCGTAATTACAGTAGTAGATTAACTCATGGCGAGGGATTGAACACTACAAAGATGAAGAATGACTAAGGGCTTGCCCTCGGACCTATGTAGTATGGGATGCATGGAATCCGAACAAGTGCGCATTAGTGTCATGTAACATAATTAACTGCATTAAGGACTAAGTGCACAATCACAACACAACATCAATAGGATAGTCCTTTTAGTTTGATATGTGACAAGTTTGTGTTTGCTAAATATGGAAAATAAGTTATACTATTTCCGGCATAGAGAGGATGGCCGTGTATAATGATCGTCGGTTGAATAAACTGACGTACCCACAGTCTTATATGCTGGTAAATGGCATGATAGAGATTAAAGAAGAACAGATGCTTAAAGATTATTCAATGTTGTTGTACATTTATTTAAATATTGTAATTTTTACTTCCGCTGTGCAGTGTAAATTGTAATGTTTTACTTATAACTCTCATGTAAAGTGAAAAGTTTAAATTTCCTTGTAAAATTGTACTAAATGAAGTGGAAAGATCCTGTAGAACTCTCGAATTCAGTTGTATTTGGGATTCGGGGCGTTACAACATTTCCCTGACCACATGGCTACAGAATCTGGGATTCATCACCTACTTCTCTGCGAAAGGAGTCTTTGCAACGGTTTTTTTTGGTACTTTACTCTATATTGGCATCATAGACACTGGGTTTCAGGAAAAACGGTCACTGTGCAATTTGTGTGGTTTTTAATTGTCTCTAGTATTGAATCCAGATTTGGAAAAAAAAATATTTTTTGATTTTTCATTCTTCTACTGTGTATGTCTTTATATATACAGTACATGCTTGGAGAAGGGGTACAATTGATTGATGGGAAGATTAAGTAGATGAGATATTTGAGGGAATCTATTTCCTATAAGTTAGTAAACTGAATATACAGTTCATATCATACCAACTATATTTTAACACTCCCCCTCAAATTGGCCCATATATATTGAACATGCCCAACTTGTCCACAAATTTCAAGAAGAGCTGATTCCAAACTGCCTTGTTAAGAATATCTGCAAGTTGGTCTCTTGACTTTACCTTAGACATCTCAATAATTTTCTCATCTAATTTCTCCTTGATGAAGAATCTATTCACCTCTACATGCTTCTTCCTATCATGTATCTCAATAATCTTCTCATCTAATTTCCCATTTTCCCGGAGCAAACTTTATATATCTAAGAAATCTCATCACCGCATTCATATGTTGTTCACGAGGTGCATGCATCTGACTTACCACACTTAAGGCATATGAAAAATCCGTCCACGTATGTGCAAGATACATTAGTCATCCTACCAATCTTTGATATCTCTCCTGATCACATGACACCTAATAAGGATCATTCCATAGTTTCAGCCGTTCGTCTAAAGGTGTGTCAATAGGCTGACAAGCAAACATTCCCGTTTCCTTCAACAAATCAAGAGCATACTTTCTTTGAGACAGGAATATACCATTTCTAGAGCGAGAAAATTCAATACCAAAGAAATACTTCAAAGGGCCCAGATCACTCATTTTAACCTCATGTGATAAGTAGCTCTTTAATGTCTTTCTCTCATCAGGATCATTTCCAATTACTATCATATCATCCACATATATAATTACAGTAGTAATCTTACATTCTTTCCTTTTTAGGAACAAATTATGATCTAAGTTACTCTAACAATATCCGAATGTCCTCATTGATTTGGTAAATCTCCCTAACCACACTCTTGGCGACTGCTTGAGACCATACAATGTTTTCTTCAAACGACACACTTTATTACTGTATTGGACTGGTCTATTTGATCCTGGTGGTAGACCATATAAACCTTTTCTGTCAATTCCCGATGCAAAAAAGCATTCTTCGCATCAAATTGCTCCAATGACCAGTCAAGATTTGCAGCAAATGACAGTATAACTCGAACAGTGTTGAACTTTGCCATAGGTGCAAATGTTTCATCATAATCAATTCCATATGTTTGAGTATACCTTTTGGCAACCAACCTTGCCTTGTGTCGCTAAATTGAACCATCAGACTTATACTTCATCATATAAATCCATTTGCATCCTATCAGCTTCTTTCCTGCTGACAGTTCGACTACCTCCCAAGTCTCATTCTTCTTCAAGGACTTCATCTCCTCATCCATAGCTGCTTTCCACTTTGGGTTGGCTAAGACTTCCTGCACACAGTTAGGAATAGATACAATAGATAATTAATTCATAAATAACTATTTGATTCAGACAATCGGTGAATGGACACATAATGATTCATGGGATACTTGACATTACTAGTATCAGGTTCATAAGTGGGTTCTGGGATACCTCTAATAGTATGATTTGGGAGTTCTCTTCTTAGATCTTCGGACAACGACGAAGATTGGTTTTAGGGTTCTGATGGTGCTAGAGAGGACACTAGTGATGGCATGGATCCCGATGGCTTATCTTCGAGGAGGTTCAACACCGATTGCAGTTCCTTCTGGAGATCTTCTCTCTCAACCAAAATCTTCATTCGAGTGATCATCACTACTTACATCCACATTTCACCCCTTGGATCCAATTGTTTACTTTGAATGGTAACCACTTCGTCATAAGCAAGCGTCGGAACTTCACTTCGGTACTCCCCCTGAAGTTCAACTTTAGAGAAAAAATTAATCTCATTTTCATGGAACATAACGTCCATAGTCAAAAACATCCTTTGAGTTGGTGGATGATAACAACGATATCATTTCTTATCCGTTGCGTATCCCATGAAAACACATCGAACAACTTGAGGAAATAACTTATTTTGTTCTTGTTGATGAAAATGAACAAATGCAGTATAACCAAACACACGAGGTGGCAAGTTGATGACTGTTTGGGCATTCACAGCTTTAGTTAATGCCTGAAATGGTGTGATGGAGTTTAAGATACTAGAGGGAACTCTGTTGATTAAGTACGTAGCAGAAGCAAAGGCTTCCCCCTAATACATGAGTGACATATTTCCATGAATAAGGGAAGGACAAATTACCTCGAGCAAGTGTCTATTTTTCTTTCTGCAACCAGATTCTGTTTAGGTGTATACGAGAATGTAGTCTGGTGAACAATCCCATGTTCCACCAAATATTGTTGCAAATTCGAACTCAGGTACTCACCGCCATTATAGCTCCTAAGAACTTGAATCTGTGCTTTATATTGAGTCATAACCCGTTTGTGATATTTCTGAAATAAGCCACTAACTTTACTTTTAGACTTCATCAAACAAATCCAAGTCATACGAGTACAGTCATCAATTAATGTCACAAACCATTTTGCTCCTCCATAAGTAGTGTTTTTGATGGACCCCAAACATCAGAATGAATAATTATAAATGGGAGAGAACTTTTATATAGATTTGGAGGAAAAGAGACACAGTGACTTTTTGCTAGTTCACACACATTACACCGAAAATTAGAAACATCCAACTTCGAAAATAAACTTGGGTATAATTTATTCAAATAACTAAAAAAAGCATGCCCGAGACATTGATGTCATAGCCAAATCTCTGATTTCTTCTTCTCCCCCTCGGAGCTTTCTACAAATAGAGCTTGAGTCAACTTACATGAACTTTCAGATACCAACTCAAGGTAGTAGAGCTTCCTGTATCTAACCCCATAACCAATTGTCTTGTGAGTCGAATGTCCTTAAACAGACAATAAGAGGGCCAAAAAATCATAATACAATATAAGGCAGTAGTTATTTGAGCAACAGATAACAGATTAAAATTCAAAGATGACACCACTAGTACAGTATCGAAGGTTAGGTTTTTTGTGAGAGATATGGAACCCTCGCCAGTAACGGTGGAAGGATCTCCATTGGCAGTAGACAGACTTGATTTGGTGGGTCGTTGTAAGGTTCGTACTTTCCTAGAATCAAAAGTCATATGGTCGGTAGAGCCTGAATCAATTACCCATACATTATTCCTAACAAAGGCAGAAACATTAAAGACCTTACCATGTAGCTGTAACTGATGCTGAGGCATGTCAGCTCCATCAGCAACTCCAACGACGATAGTGGGTTGGTTGCAATTCTTCTTCCGAGTATCCCTTATGATCCCAGTTCTCTAACACCCTTTTCAGCTCCATCAGCTACTCCAACAACGACAGTGGGTTGGTTGCAATTCTTCTTCTGAGTATCTCTGCTATAATCTCAGTTCTTTGGGTAGCCAATAATCTCATAACAGCGAGCTTTCGTGTGACCGATCTTGCCACAACGAGTACACTTCCTCGACTCATAAGGTAGTTTTGGTCCAGATCAACCCGGGTGGCATTTTGACGAACACTTTTGAGACACCATTGCAGCTACATCAGAGGGTTCTGAGGAATTGTTCATGGTGCTTTGTTGGCGAGCCTCACTGCGGACAATGCATAAGATGCCTTAAGATCAAGAGCGGGATCCTTTCGCAAGATTTCTCCTCGAACCTGTTTAAGCTCAGCATCCAATCCTGCCAAGAAGATATGACCCGCAAGCACTCAATCGATTTCCAATAATTTCAACATCATCAGGATTCTTAATGATCTCTTTGTCACGGTGGTCAAGCTCTTGAAAAATATCAATTAATTCTACATAATAAATGGAGAGTGACCTGCCATTTGGCCTTCCCGAGAAGGCTCGCTGGTTTATAGCAAATACATGAACCTCATCGGTTCCAATCATATAATGCCTTTGCTAGGGTATCACAAACATCACCAGTAGTACGCAATCGAATGTATCTCTTCATGATCTTTGGGTTTCACGGACATCAATAACCAGCCTTTAAAATTTTGATTATCAGCATACATTTATCATAGGTGGCATCACCTTCATCAGAAGTCTTACTCTTTTCTTGAATATACTGGATCTTTTCACATCCAGCAATACGCATCTCCATTAACTGGGTCCAGACATTATTGTTTGTTTCATCAAGAGTTATCCCAACATTGAACCCAAAATTGTCGGATTGTACAATAATCGTTGCACTACCCTTACTGTTCGAAGGTTCGTCAGTTTGTCCCATGGTGTTGTTGCGACAGAATAGCAGTGGCTGTAGGAATTTTTTGCGGTACTAGGCCACTTTTTGAAACTATTTACGATTTTAGGCCAGTTCACAAACTATTAGCACTTTTGGCTAGCCAGTGCCACGTCAGCAATGGCCGCTATTGAGAATAGCGGCCTTTTCATTGCGACCTTCCACACTTGTCAGCTTATAGAGAGGATATTGTATGATGGATACGACTTGGTTTAACTGAGGTTGCTATTGTCAATAGCGGCCTTGTATAACCAAGGTCGCTATTCCCAATAGCGACAGCAGGTTGGCCCAATCTCTTTTAGGACCACCTGAGGTTGCTATTAGGAATAGCGACCTTAATTAGACGAGGCAGCTATTGAAAATAGCGACCTCAGTTACACCAAGTGGTTTGCAATTATAAAATACCCTCTATAATCTGACAAGTGTGGGATTCCATTGTGTTGGTCACATTGAAGAGGCTGCTATTCCCAATAGCGGCCGCCGCTGACGTGGCACTGGCAAAAAATGCTAATAGTTTGGTAAGTGGCCTAAAATCGCATATAGTTTCAAAAAGTGGCCTAGTACCGCAAAAAATTCCTGCTGTAGCGCCCCGAATTTTCAATAAATAAAATTAGAAATACGTGGCACAAATTTCAGAATCGACTTCGATTGTAATCATAAACACAGTATCAAATACAAGAAAATTTAAAACTTTTTATTACATCATCTCTTTACAACACAGCGGAATTTAATCTCTTTACTTACAATCTCTTTACAAGATGATAAATTATAATTTTCATTTAACTCTAAGCTCTTTCTCAAATCAACTTTATCCATAACTGGAAACCTACAAAAATCTGAATGAAAAGTGGGCACGTTAGTTAAATGCAACTGACGTCAACTATAATAATAGTGATACTTCTAGATCTCACAATCACAAACTTGATGCATATAATTTAACAGTAATGAATGATGCATAACAATAATAAGTAGAACAACAAGTGAAACATATTAACACAGTAATAACAGATAGAACATGAAACAACGATGAAAGAAATGTAAAGCAACAAGCGAAGCTAGGCTTAGTGTCAAGTGTATGAGATGAAAACAGAAAATATGCATGCATAAAACAAGTCAAGAAATACAAATGCTTATGATGATTTCTAATGCATACTTGTCGAATTCTATGCATCCCATTCTACATAGGTCTGGTGCAAGCACTTATCGTACTCCACTTTATTGTGTTCACTCCCACGCTATGCAACTAACTTATTATAGTAATTACTTTATGATTTAGAGTATTGTGTGAGTATCTAACCAATGCACCGATAATTCCAGAGGTCAATCTGTATCCACAGATAATTCCAGAGACTGTTTCACTCACACATGAGAATCTTCAAGAATACCCCATACCGCAAGCAATGACACCTCATTACACGAATATACCATGAGCGTCTCCTCGATCTCAATAATTCCAGAAATTAATCCCACACCGCAGGTTATTCCAGAGACATTTTCACTCACACCTTGATAATTCTGGTAATTATCTCACACCACAAATCATATGAGGCCCACTATCCATGTTTGCTCTTATTTTATCACAACTCCAACTAATGTCTGTCCTTATATTTATTATTGTTAATTAGAATCACAATCTCCCTAGAGTTGGTGTACCCTACCAGACTTAACTTCTACAAAATCAACAATAAAAGCCCCACTGGCCAAAATTCCACAAAATCTCACTTGCCGGCATGCTAGGGTCCCACTCAACCTCTAGAGTCTTGTAACTCAACATATTATCAACAATCTTTCGAGGGTCCACATCATAACCTCAAGCCTCAAATCAAAATCCAACATGGTTTAATTATACAAACTACTCTTCATTAACCACATTCCTTTTAATCAACTAATACTTCCATGAGAACACGTTTATATGTATGGAAGCATATTCCATCTATGAAAATATAGATTTTAACAAAGTCTGGAAATTATACAATTTTGTTATTCAAAATAGTTCACTCAAAAGTCAATATTAAATTTTGGAAAATTTCATTTAAATTCAACACATATCAAGAAACTCACCATAATAATTTGGACTCAAATAAATTAATTTAAAGGGTTCATATTCAAGATATTTTGAAAAACTATCTTTTATCCAAAAATCTGAAAGTTACATGATTCTGTTCTTCAAAATAGTACACTTTATAGTCGATATTAAATTCTGAAAAATAATCAATTTAAATTCAGCACATAACGAGGAATTCACCATAAAAAATTTAACTCAAATGAATTAATTCAAGGGTTTCATATCCAGCAAATTCTGAAAACTAACCGTTGTTTCAAAAATCTGAAACTACAACAGTACAGTAATAAAAATTGCATATTTTAAATTTTATGAGTCGGATTGAGGATCCGTCAGATGTTTTGGAAACTAGACACAGTGAGCTACAATTTCTATTTAATAAATTTTAGGTACTGTCATCAGAAACTATGTCGAATTCTCGTTCCAATCGGGAGCAGAAAGCTGTCCAGACCTTATAACGACTTCAAAATCTCATCCAAACTCGATCAAATCTCTCATAATTATTAGATTAAACACTTGTATAAATAATTATATACGTGTGCTAAGGTCCCCCCACCCTAACACACAAAGCTACATGCAAAAACCCTTCGAAAACGGTGCAAAATAGCCCAAACAAACCAAGGGCAGAAACTGTACAGTCTCGGGTGAACAGTAACCCTCGGGTTACTATTCACCCGAGACTGTACAGCTCCGAAACTAGGGTTTGCTGACCCCTAAACCTTGCCATTATATATTTGGTCTATTTTTAAGTATATATCCTTCCATATTCGCAATTGTATGTGTAACACCCCGCAAAATTGAGTTAAGACAATTTTCCTACGGGTTTTAAGCACACGTCTTTTGTACTGTTACGAATAATATTCATAACATATCTTGTATAAATGTCATACGTAGTTTATATTCTGATTATTTATTCATTTTCAGTTATCTCAAAATTCATTCTTATCGCATTTGAACCAGCTCAAATATTAATATTCAATTTTTGTGTTTTACGTGTATTGCACGTGTTTTCAATACACGTGTCGATTACGTATATTTACCGATACGTGAAATATCTGCAACATTATTGTTCTACCATTTTTGTATTTTGACTATTTTTTCGTTCTCTCAAATTAATTTTAAATATTTAGCATGTGCATCGCACGTAAAATTTTATGTGCATTTTATTTTTAAAATTTTTTAAGGAGTAATGTTCATTTTTCTTCTCACTTTATGTATTACATTTTTGTAATATTTTTATAAAATCCCATTGGTTCAAAATTGCTTTTAAAGTCGACAAAAATTATTTAAATGGAAGTCTACACAACTTTTCATGTAGAATACCCATTTTCATTCAATAAAAATAAATTATAAATTGTGTGAGTCTGTGCACGTAGAGTGCACGTGCACAAGTGTACACATGTGGGAAATTCAAAAGGGGTCGACTGTTCATGGAAGAAGAAGAGGTGAGTGGGTAATTAGTGTTGTTAGTGGATAATTAATTGCATTAGTGGGTTAATTAAGTTAACCTATATTAATTAAATCTTTTCCCTTATGAACTACCCCTGCCCCCATCTTCTAATAAGAAAAATTAAACAAAAAGAAAAAAATGAAACAAAAGTGATGGTGTTGTTCACGGCCGAAAGCATGTTGGAGATTTCTTTGGGCGCGGTTTTCAAGGCGAACTGAAGGCTTTTTGGAGTTGTACTGCTTGGAGAAACACTTCTATGGGTGGGTTATTTTTTGAACTTTCTAGAATTTAGTAGTATGCATGTGTAGAAAAAATTGATGTATAAAATTAATATTTCATATGTGTTCTAGTCAACATTGTGATGTTACGTATTGATGTTACTTAGAATGTTTAATAGAAAATGAAATATGAAACCCTGTGCATGCTAGTAAGAAGTAATAAATTTTTAAAATAGAAATTTAATTATAGATGATTTTGCATATTGTTGGGCACAAATGATAAGCCATGAGATCATTGAAATATGTTGATATGTTGATAAAGCTATCAAATTGTACATAAAAATTTGTATAAATATTAAAAGAAAATTATAAAATCAATTGAGAGATGAAAATCTCTAAGAAGAAAACAAAGAAATATTCATGCTAGTTGTTTTTAATAGTAAATAAATTGTAAGTTTATGAATGTTCCAAAAATTTTACTATTTACAATATCTGTGTAAAAGTTCTTTCTAATATGGATAAAATTGATAAGAAATTATTTCTGGAGACTTAGAAATATTTTTAAGGAAGAATAAATTGAAAGAAAAGAATTGGAATCAAAATTAGTTGAAAATATTCAAAAAGCGGAATTTTCAAAGACTCGAGTTATATAAATTTAAACCCTATAATAATCAATTAAGCATTTGGACTTGGTGGCTAGCACATGCGCCTGGCATCACCATATGGCGCTCTGGGCTTCTCTCTGGTCGTGGGTTCGAGTCAGGGAATTGGCTCTGTTTTTGTTTCTTTTTCTTTTAAAAATAAAATCAGAGTGTATTTGAGTACAAAAATAACTTAGTGAGAATTTCATCAATAGCCACAAGTGGCCTAGTGGTTGGGGCTTGCTGTGTTGGCATTGGGTTCAAATCCGGAAGCCTCCCTTTTGAGATTTATTTATCTTTTAAGATTTTCATGTTTTTAAGTGGAAAATTCATGGCATTATTCTACAATATTATTAGATCAATTGGGAATTATTTTAAAGTATTCTAAAAGATATTTTGAGAAATAAAGATCATGTTCATGTATTAGAATTCAATAAAAAATGTGTATGACTAACGATATTAAGAGTTGATTCAACACATGATTAGGAGATTCACAATGGAGATTTCTAATGATTAATCTTGAATTAAGAAATGATGTTTTATTCTTAAAGAATTTTTTGTATTGAGAATGATACATTATTGAAAAAAAAGAAAGGGATTTTTGTAATCAAAGAGATTGTATTTTAATCTTAATTAACATGTATGGAGAAAGTTTAGATGAGCATTGTGAAAAAGAATAGTTTGAGATTTTACTTCTTGATGAATAAATAAGAATGAATGAAAGGATTTGAATGAAATATGAATACATGAAATAGAGAATATGAATTATAAGGGTATGAGTACCCCAAGTTGTTGAACATGAAAAGATGTTGATTCTAAAGGCTTAGTGAGACCTAGGTACTGGCAAGTGTTGAAAATGAATAATTGATTTGAGAAGTGGCCAATATGGACTGTCGTTCTCAGTACTTTTTTGTAAGACCGGTAGGAGGGTAAGCTAACTCTAAGTGGTACAATTTTTCATGTTTAAACTTAAGAATAGGCAATAAGGTGAGATGTAATAAAACTTAGGTAAACGTAAGTGGGGCGCGTATATATAGTCGGGTAGTTGATTCCGGGACTTTAGACCCAGACAGTCGGTGGATTTTCGGGAGTGTGGTTGCTTGCGGAGCGAGACGAGCCTCAATTAAATCTGAGATTATGATTGATCGGGCGGTGAATTCCGGGATCATGATTAGTCGGGCGGGTAGGAGGCAGATCTCCAATATATTCTGGGGCTAGAGCGGCACTTGGGGGATGTTCGCACGTTGAGGATTTCTATCTAAGCTTGACGGTGGACTCCAGGGATTGAATCCATACTAGTGGAGTGTCTAAACCTTGATTCTGTTACCGAGTAGTTTTTCATGGCGAGGGATTAAACCCTATGATGTGGAGTACGTAGGTGCTTGCCCTCGGACCTATGTAGTATGGCATGCATAGAATCCGAACAAGTATGCATTAGTGTTATTGTAGTATAACATTTGCATTAGGCATTAAGTCATATCATACACTGACATGTTTAGAATAGTCACTCTTTTACACTTTATTTATGTATTCAAGTTTGTGGTTTCTAAAGTAAGAGATTTCATTATATTATGGCATAGAGAGGATCGCCGTTTACAACATTGCATCGATTGTAAGCAACTGACGTGCACACAAATTTTTTAGTGTAGGACTCGGATTGGTAAGGACTTAAAGGCGATTGATGATAAAGATTATATTCATGATTAAACCTGCTGATGTTAGAGTTGTATTTCATGTTGTATTTTATTTAACTTCCGCTGTGTACTCTATTATGAACAATGTGTATAATAAAAATTTCTTAATTTCCTTGTAAAATTGTACGAAATAAAGTATAAGATCATGTGCTACGAATTACATATAAATAGAATTCGGGGCGTTACAGTATGCATAATTGATTAGAATTTATCATAAAAAAAACTATATTTGCATTAAACAATGAATTAACAATAAAAATTCAACTTTTTAATCTCCCAAGCAATGAATTTGCATATTTTCAATGGTCTATAAATTATCATAACAAATACCCATCAACTATCATAAATTCCATGATCATACAAGTATCAAAACAAGTTTTTTCATACATCATTGTTGCTGCTGATTTTGGTGTGGGAGCAAACATGAATTTGTGGGTTCTTCGAGAAAACGAATAAGCAAACTTGTTTACTTTCACTGACGTTTGATTGGTTTCTCGCCCCTGCCGTGAACCTGCAAAAAGTTTGATACACTTGGATGAATCCTGGTGACGAACCCTCCGACGCTCTCATCAGTAATCAGGAAGATTATGATAGAGCTTTATGTGGAAAAAGATTGATTACCTTGTTATGGTGGGGGAAGAGGGGTATTGATAGTTTCCTTTAGGGACCGGTTTCGAGATAAGGATTTATCTGTACTTTCCGATGTTTATGGATATGGTGGAGAGTTTAAACTCGTTTCGTGATAAGATGTGGTTAAAACCACATCTTAGAGACAATCATGAATTTGAATTACTCTTTAAGTATCTGAATTTGTTCGTAGCAGATTGTTACTTGTACCCAATAAGACAGATCCGTTTATGGGTTATTAGGTGAAAAAAGACTCAGTGCCCATTTCAGACCCGTTTGTAGGTGCAATTACCATTTTACCCCGCAAAGCTTTAGAATTCATGCCAGATTTGAATGATCCTGATTTAATCCTATTTTTAGCCATATCAAGAGCCCTCCCACTCCCGAAGACTGAGTTTAGCAACCTTTGAGGAGTAGTTTTATTGTTCCAATGGCGTACGGGATTTTATCGGAGTTCTTGAGGGTATTTGGATTTTGCTCGAGGTGTAACTGTGTCAATCTGAGTTTGCGGAGTGGCCACAATGATTTTGCAACTTTTCTAGATTTTTCTGATTTTTTTCTAATTTTTAAATTATTTTTTAGATTATTTATTCAATTTCACGAATCAATAATCTATTTTCATAAAGTATTAATTAATCGTTATAACTAATAAGTATTCATCAAGGGGTTCCAAAATATTTTTCGGATTTTAAAATTATTTTTTAGAATTTTAATTAATTTTTTAGAATATTTAATTATTTTTCAAAAATTTCAGCAATTAATTCGAATTAATAATTTAAATAACAGAATTAATCAGGGAATATTGACGTGGCGCGATCTGGAGCATTGATCAAACCCGTTGGTGCGAATTTCAGAGCGATCATGTGGTGGATCTGGTGCTTGGGTGACGTGGCGTGGTTTGTGCGCTCCGATCAGGAGCACGCATCAAGAGATAAGTGGTTTTTTCCCATTTCCAGCTCGGTAGCTCAGATCCTCGGAATATGGATCCGAGCTACGTGGCACATTCTGGGCCGTCTGATGAAGATCTTGCACGAATCACGAATCGATATTTTTTGCCATTTTCCAGCTCGGTAGATCGGATCCTCAGAATGTAGATCTGAGGGTCGTGGCATGATCTGAGCCATCTGATGAAGATCATGCACAAATCTCGAGGCAATGTTTTTCTCTATTTCCCAGCTCGGTATCTCGGATCCTCGGAATGTAGATTCGAGGTTCGTGGTGTGATCTGAGCCATGTGATGAAGATCATGCACAAATCTCGAGGCAATGTTTTTTTTCCATTTCCCAGCTCGGTAGCTCGGATCCTCGAAATGTAGATTCAACGGTCGTGGCATGATCAGAGTCGTCTGATGAAGATTTGGCACGAATCACGAGGCGGTATTTTTTGCCATTTCTCAGCTCGGTAGCTTGGATCCTCGGAAGTAAATCTAAGGGTCGTGGCGTGCTCTGAGCCATCTGATGAAGATCATGCACGAATCTAGAGGCAATATGACTGGTTAACGAGTTTTGGAGGAAGTGTCGTGCTCATGCCTTTTTGATTTCTGTTGTTTAGCCTTCTGATGGGCCTTTCTAGTTGTTCAGGGGGGCCAAAACTCTCGAAAGCCCAAGTGGCACCCCCTCTTTCTACTATAAGTCACCACTCCTTCCATTTTGTCACTCTCTCTTTTTACTCTTTGGAAAAAGAATTCACTGCTGGGCGGCTCAACTAGCGTTTGCGACCAATCATTAGCATTTTTCGGCGATCTTTTCCGACCGTTGCTGTCACATCAAAGTAAATATATATTTTATTTTATATATTTTACGAGATGTCTAGAGCGTCGCCTGGGAGTGAGACCTCCACCTCTGATCAAGAAAATGATCGGCCGTTGGTAGTCCCCTCTATGGCGGACAAGGGGAAGGAAGTAGCTGGGTCAGTGATAGTGGAGACGATAGTCGAGGGGTGAAAAGAGCGGGAGAGCTGGGCAGGATGCCATCTACTTTGTCAAGCCTCGGCATAGTCAGAGAATACTCCGACGACCTTCTGGCCAAGGTTGTGTACGGGAGGTCGGCTTCTGTAACCCCTATTTTTCTATTTTGGATTTATTGTATTTTTATTTTATTTTCTTGATTATTGTATATGATTTCTTTTAATAATAGAAATTTTGCTTTTCTTGGGTTCTTTTATTTCCCTTTTGATCATTCCGTACTCTTTCCTTCTATTTTTGGCTCTTTGCAAATTTTGCTCTTCATGATTTGAGTTTGAATTGTTCTGCTATATGTTCATCTCATTGATTCCTATATGTTTTTTCTCTTTTTGGAGCCTAAACCTATACCCTAAACCCATTAACTTACAACCCAAAACCCCAATTTCTTAATCCCCTATAAATACCCTATTAATTAAACCATAATTATTATAATCCCTACTTCCTCTCTCTTCCGCCGTCTTCTCTCTCCTTACCCCCGACTCTCATCTCTCTCCTCTGTTTCATCCAAACCCAAACTGCCTCCCATCCCTGTTCTCTGATCCTGTCTCCGACCGCCACCTTGACCATCGCCATCGCTCACCATCACCCTCATCATCACCTCCGGTCCTCGCCTTTATCCCGTCGCCTATCCCCGTCATCTCCGTGAACCCATCAACTGCCTGCACCCATCTCCGCGACAACCACCTCGTCGAACACCGAGACCCTCCCCTTATCCCTCTCCGTTCACCCCGTAACCACCGAAGATCCCCTTCGCCCTCGTCATCATCGTCCTGAGACCCAAACCACCCTACCATCTCCTCCTCTATTTCGTCAAGAAACAGAGTCTCCGTCGAAATGTCAAGCCTGGTCGCTGCAATCGCTTCTCGACTGCAGCGCCGCCGCCATTCACTCCCCGACCGCCCTCGCCGTGGGTTGTTGCCATCGCCAGTCACCGAACCTCCCACCATCTTGTTCTCTCTCTGTCGTATTGAAGAAGAAGCACAGTGGAATTATTTGTGAGTTTGCTGTTTGTGAGTAGGGGATCCGCTGTTCTGGTGTTTGGTGTTGTGAAGAGGATCCACTGTTGGGTTTTGTTGTTTTGGTGTCTTGCACGTGGATCACACGTGTTTTCGTGGTCGTGGTCCGTTGCCCAGGATTCTTATCCCGTTATTCTAAATATTCGAATCTACTAACTAAAAGGCAAGTCTTTTCGTGAACTAGTTATTTGTTTTGTTCAAGATTTCTTTGATCTCTGCAAGTAAATTCAGTCCTTTTTATTGTACTGCCATTTGAAATTTTGTTAGGTTTATTGAGGGTTTACACGAGCTAACCCAATATATTCCTAACATCGTGCCTACATCTTTGATCTAAAACCTAGTCCCCCCTTGTACATCGCATATGCACATTTACATAAAAAATAACTAGATCCATGTGATAGGCTTTTTTGATGAATTGCAGACGTTAGATTGATTTGACTTGGTGAGTTGATTACCATGCCTATGAAATTGCAACTTAAAACTGAAATTATGCATGTTAAACATCTAGCATCACTTTCATTATTAATTTACATGAACTATATGGTTGTATGATTAAATTGTTGCCTATTTATGTCAAAATAAATTCTGGACTGCTGGTTGTTCATTTTTGTATCAGATTTTAGACCATGTTGCTATTGTATTTTGAAATAACTTTCTGAATATGAATTATTACCCTATGAATCTATTTTCCAGAAATTTTAACGAATCTAAATTCCGAGTTATACTCTGTTAGATATCAGTATTTTAGTACAACTGTGTCAGAATTTCCAGATTCACAAATTCATGGGTATCATAATGTTTCTTAATTAAATTGAACATGTTAGTGTGAAATAAAAATATGAAATAAATTTGTCTGAGATTAGATATGTGTAAAAACTACCCTGAATTTTTGTAGATTTAACTAATGAGTTTTCTGATCTGTTCCATATGTGTTTATACAATTTACAACTTGCTGCCTGAACATAAAATCTGAAAAGAATAAGATTTTCACCCTAGTTTCTGTAACTTTTATATGGCATATATATATTTTCTTGAACCGGCAAAGAGTCTAGTTTCTATAATTTCTAACGAATCCAGATTTGCTTTTTCGTAGTAGCGGTAATCTGTGTTTTTGTACAGCAACGTCATGATATCCTGGTTATGTAATTTGTGTGTAATTGATATGTCTGCTTCTTGTTTGGTATATAACGAGTAGAATTAGTCTCACCTAGCATAATACAACATTGAAACCTTTTTGCATGCTCACATAGGATGAAAATATACTATTAACAAGCCAGGGTATTATGGGATGACTTGGTAGTGAACGATCGGAGAATGTACTCGGTAAAGGGCTTCTTGCTTGCCTGATTTATTACTTGAAAGGTGGAGAATTGCTTGTCATTGTGTGATCACATTGTCATGATAACTTGTCATCTTGTTACCGAGTTCACGATCCGTGAATTCACCATCAGTCTAAAACGTTCACTTTGTGCTTGCACTGAAACTGTGGTACGGAACATATTGGACGCAGTAGTACGTGCACTAGATAGATTAATAAATGATTAATAACCTGCATTTGACACTTCATACTTGATCCTGTATATCGTCATCAAGATAGAATTTAAATTGACATCATTCATTACATGCATGATTAAATGCAGACCTTTGATATTGTTGCCTATCTTTGCTTTTGTTATTGACTTTGATCCCGTCCCTTTTCTTTGATATACTATGTTCCTATTATTCTCTGTTTCCCTCTACTTGTTGTCGACGACTTGATCTAAGGATATTATTTTCTATCTTTTTAGATCAAGAATTTACAGGTACTGGAGGATCTATACCAGTAGGAATTGGTGAGAAATGATTCTAGATGATGGAATTAAAGATTGAGCAGCTTGGTTTCTTTTGTTGCTAGTTTTATTTCTTTGAACATTGTTTGGATATTATACTTTTTTTTGGGCTTATGTTCCCGTCGTTTATTTTTATTCCCCAGATATTGGATATTGTGTTGGATATTATTCGGATTATTTCATTATTATTATTGAAGTTTATCTTTGATTCATGTGATTATATCTTTCTTGCGTAGTTGTGTTATTGTTCATATTTCTGAGTTAGTCTGGTACAGCTTATGGGTGGTGTTTACATCATTCGCAGGGCCTACGTTACGTACTCGTATTCTATATTTTGGAAAGCGGGGCGTGATAGCTTCGTATAACGAGAACATGCCGAGGGAACACTCCGGGGTTGATGACATCCCCTCGATTCTTACACCGAAGGATCTGCTGCGTATCAGAAGGAGCTTCATGATACTGCCAGAGTTTACTCTCCTCCTTCCTGGTCCAGGGTTCTAAGCGTGTTCGGCAACTTCTCCAGACACATGCATCTTCCCTTTTGATGCGCTCAACGATGGCCTTCATTTTCCCCTACCGCCCTTCGTAACCGAGGTGTTGCAGTCGTATGGACTGAGTCCGGTTCAATATATGATGAACATGTGGCAGCATGTTCTTAACTTCATGCTTCAGTGACAAGCGATGGGGGCCGAGCCTCAGCTCAACGTGCTCCGAAGTCTCTATCGGATGAATAGCATGAGCAAAATGGAGTACCAGTACTACTTGTCGCCATGGCAGGACGTGAAATTGATCGAGAACCCGGACTGAATAAAATTTTGGAAGGAGAAATACTTTTTGATCCGAGGTAACCAGTCGTGGGACTTTCTCACGAGATGGAGGGAGGATGTGCCGAGGTGGATGAAGTCCGAGCCTGTGTTGACCCCAGAGGAAGATACAGTCGCGACAAAACTCCTCGGTCGTCTGACCTTAAGTTGGAAGGATATGACCGAGGAGGTTCTCTTTGGTGGGGGTCTCAGTCCGATCGACCCAGTATGCTCTGGATGTCTGTCTTTTTTTTTTGATACTGCTTTCTTTGTGTGCTAACCTTTTTTTTCTGTTTCTGTAGAGACCCCCGGTATGGACTTTCGAGCAATGTTATTTGATTAAGGGGGCATTGGAGGGGAAAGGTACTGATGGCAAGAAGAAGAAGAGTACCACAGCATGTCCATCATTTGGCCCAGCTGCGAAGGAATCGGCAATGGCCTCCCCGGTGGTTGATTTGGAATCACATTCTTCTAATCCATCTGCCCCTTCCACTACTCCCACACCATCTACCCCTTCCGACCCTTCCTCCAAGGACTTCACTCTTGGGGTTGCACTGGCACTTGAGGCGCCACCCCTTACCATCGAGGCCGAGGCGATCCTCACTGAGGAGCTCAAGAGGCTCTTCGTCCCCGATTGGCAAGTGATGAAGCATGATGGCTTCCTCGGGGACTCCGTCATGAGCATGTAGGCCATCCGCTACTGGCCGACCCCGAAGGACCGAGCAGCATTGAAGGCAGGGACAGTGGGCGACGATGCCCTTGAGATTGCTAGGGTGACGATGACGGTGAGTAACTTATTGGGTTCTCCAAAAACTTATGTTTTTCTTGCACTAAACTTATAGTTTCTCTTCATAGATCTCATGCCACTATAGCCACCTCTTGGAGCTGTTCGCCGAGCAGGAGAAAGAGCTCAAAGCGACGAGCGACAGAGACCGGTCAGAGAGGGCCAAGGCCATGAAGATGTACAAGGCCGAGCAGCGCCTGTCGGAGTCTCAGGCTGCTCAGATTAGCCTCCTCGAGTCTGCCTTGGCGAAGGCAAACGAGCAGACAGCTCGGGAGGTGGCCAGGGCGAACAAGGAGAAGGAAAAGCCAACCAAGAGAAGGAGAGGGCCACAAAGGCGGTTGAGGATGCGGTGGTAGCAGCGGCAGTAGAGGTGAAAGCGCATATGCACGCAAACATGGACCAGTCTTATGCAGAGCCCTCAAACATGTGGAAGCCCATATTCCCAGCTTCGACAGCTCGGGGTATAGCTTGTATACCCTTCTCGAAGGCGAAGTAGTCGAGGGAGCAGAAGGCGCCGGAAGAGGGCAAGAAGAAGAAGAAGGAGAAGAAGAAGAAGAGGAGGAGGAGGACGCCGTGGCGAATCCTCAGTTGGCTATCGTGGAGGTGTCGAAGGCGATAGAGGAGCAGCCCCCCAAGGTGGCCCCTTGACTTTATGTAGCCGCACTCGTTCCTTCTCTTTCTTTCTTTTCGCTCTTGTACGCCTTATAGCGGACTGGCCACCGCTTGTACTTTTTTGACAAAGTTGAATGAATTTTTTTTTGGAACAAGTGTTGGAAAGTTTCAAAATAGTTGTGGGCTTGTTTGCTTTCGGATCAATCTGTAGTAGCACCATCATGTGGCTTCTCAATCTTAGTGATTTAACTTTCTTTTGGTCGACTTCCCTGGTTAGCGAGGTGCCACGTCTCCGTTATGAGCTAGGCATCGTCAAGTTGGGGCTAGCTCGGTCTCGAGAGTTGCTCTATAGAGCAAAACGGGAGATAGGTCATTTAAGAGTGACCCTGGATCATTGAGACATCGGGATAAGGCGCCTTGAGGAGAGAACTCACGAAGTTGCTCCCAAAGGGGAGGATTCCTGGCCCTCGATGGCCACTAGCCAAGGCTTGGGACTCAAATTTCTTCGTCACTCTCTATTCGAGGCGAGATCTGAGAGAGACGAATTGAAGAACGTGGTGCTCGAGAAGAGTCTGGAGTCGGCACATCTTCGAAGGGCTATCTCTGAGGTCTCGCGAGGGAGTAGTTCGGGATGATTGCCTCGTTTGAAGATCAAAGTGACGGATGACTCCTTGAAAGAGCGTGTCGTCATGCTAGAGGCAGAGAATCTTCGTCTGCGACGGCTTTCTGAAGGGAGCAACGTCAGAAGCACTTCCTGCCCTCGGGGTGAGTATGCTCAGGGAAGGTCGTTCCATGAGTTAGCACTTCATTCGCCTCCTATTTTGTGGAATCTAGGTGATGCACAAAGTGGAGTGGCCGGCTCGTCAAGTGGGGCATCTGTTGGGGTGACCATTAGACCCTTAGGTGCCGACGGCGTGACTCGGCTCGCTGGCTTAGAGACCTCCGTGGAGATGAGGCGAGATCAGCACGGTGCTTGCTGTCCTCGTGTATCACCCAATAGGAGAATCCCCCTTCCTAGAAGAAGTTAGGGCTAGAATTAGGCTTGTATCTCCAATATTTTAATCTTTTTGTCTTGTATAACCTTTTGGTCTTGAATAAGACTTGTATTTTAAATTTTGATGGAATAATATGTTGCATTTTTCGATCTAATAACGAGCTTCCTTGAAGAATTTGCGTTTTGCTAACTTTCACAAAAGAATTTCAACAGTTGTGGGAGCAATTCCGAATGGTGAGCTACTTTTTACTCGCTCGTTTGTAAGTAGCTAAAGCGGCATCGAACCAAGTGTTGGACTCCGAACTTGTCATTTAGAGAGATTCAACAGTTGTGGGAGCAATTTCGAATGGTGAACTACTTCGTACTTGCTCGTTCGCAAGTAGCTAAAGCGGCATCGAACCAAGTGTTGGACTCCGAACTTGTTATTTAGAGAGATTCAACAGCTGTGGGAGCAATTCCGAATGGTGAGCTACGTTGTACTTGCTCATTCGCAAGTAGCTAAAGCGGCATCAAAACAAGTGTTGGACTCCGAACTTGTCGTTTAAAAGAGTTTTTTGTACTTGGTGTACATTTTGGGTTGAGGCAACCAAAACATCTGGACAATGGAATTTCCGAGAAAGGAAATTGCTTTCATTAAAAATAACTAAGTGGCTGCTTCTGAGTTTCAAGCAATTATTACACTTCAAAAAATTAATTGAATAAAAAGAAACAACTTTAGAAATGCTTTAAGAACACTCTAGGAGTTGAAGTTGCTTTGAGCGGTGTTCAAACACCCTCTTGGTACTTCAACAAGTGTTCCGCATTCCATGTCCTCAACACTCTCTTTCCCCCCGGGTCTTCAAGTTGATATGCGCCAGGTCTGAGAACTTTGGAGACCCTATACGGTCCTTCCCAGTTAGGTGCCAGCTTGCCTTTCTTGCTTGGAAAAGAAATTGATAGCTTTCTAAGCACCAGATCTCCTTCTTTGAGATTAGTAGGGCGGACACTTTTGTTGTAGGACTGCTTAATCCTACATCGATAGATTTCTTGCCGGATGGCGGACACCTCGCGGATCTCAACAATGAGGTCCAAGTTACCGCGAAGCTTGTTCGCGTTTTGTTCTTCATTGTAGGCAATCAAGCGGGGGGAAGGTAGACCGACTTCTAGCGGGATGACCGCTTCAGAGCCGTAAGTGAGGTTGAAGGGAGATTCTCCTGTAGGGGTTCTCTTAGTAGTGTGATAGCTCTAGAGCACATTGGAGAGCTGTTCGACCCATAAACCTTTAGCAGACTGGTCCTGTTTTTTTTTTCATTTCAGGCCGGAGAGAATTTGCCGATTAGCGTTCTCTGCTTGACAATTAGACTGTGGGTAGGAGATCAAGCAGAATCGTTGCTGGATACTAAGGTCTGTATAAAAAGTGCAAAAGGCTGCCCCCGTAAATTGAGTCCCATTGTTGATCCAAGGCACACCGAATCTGCAGACAATGTTTTTCTAGAAGAAGCGCTGGACTCTGTTCTCTATGATCTTTGCTAGATGCTCGGCTTTGATCCATTTAGAGAAGTAGTCGATTGCCACGAAAAGGAACTTCAACTGGCCCGGGGCTGGAGGGAAAGGCCCGAGCAAGTCCATTCCCACAATGCAAAAAGAGTTGGACAGGATAAAGTGGAGAGCTGGGCTTGTGGTAAGCGGCGGATCGTTGAGAATTTTCGGCAGGGGCCATATTGGCGAACGTGTTGTTCGGCATCGCGCAGGAGAGTGGGCCAGAAGTATCCATAGTTTAGGATTTTGCAGGTGAAGGACCTTGCTCCGAAGTGGGCGCCACACATCTTTTCATGGACCTCCTTCCAAGCATACTGGGCTTCCTCAGGGGAGAGACATCTCAAGTAGCGTCTACCGTCTACTTGAGTGTATGAGCGTTTGTACATGACCCCTCGATGAGCATGTACCGCTCGGCTCTGGTTCGGATCTTTTGAGCCTCTTTAGGATCTGGAGGGAGGATCCCATCATTTTAGGGAACTCAAGCTGGGGTTTCAACCAATTCTCCCTGAGTTCTAGGGCAGCATCTCCATCGGTTCGGGATCTTCTTTCTCGATCCTAGGTCTCAAGAGAACTTCTATTAAGACAGTTTGTTTGAGCCCCTGGAGGAAAGAAGAGGCTAGCTTTGAGAGGACATCCGCTTGCACATTCTCTTCTCGGGGGATTCACTAGAGTTGTGCATCCGCGAAAGATGCCAGCAGTTCTTTGACCTTGGCCAAGTATTTGGCCATGCGACCATCTCGCGCTTCGTATTCCCCTAATACATGATTCACTACCAGTTGCGAGTCGCTAAATATCTTGACGCGCTGGGCCCCGACCTTGCGAGCCATAAACAGGCCGGCTATAAGGGCATCGTATTCAGCCTTGTTGTTAGATGCCCGAAAGTTGATACGGAATGAGTATTGTAGAATGAAATCATCGGGGCCAGTTAGGATGACCCCAACTCCGCTCCCATCGGTGCACGAGGATCCATCAACATACACGGTCCAGAATGGGGGTTCCTTTATCACTTTGCTAACGTTGGGGATTGTGATCTATACTATGAACTCTGCCAAGGCCTGGGCCTTGATAGCGGTTCGGGACTGATAGCTTATATCATGTTTGCTGGTGGTTACGTCGACAGTTATGACACCCTCGATCATCACAGGCACCCTGGTGAACCCGTAGAGAGTGTAGCCGGCGGGCTTGAGTCAATTCCTGGACAACTTAAGACCTTGGAATGCTTCTAGAAGAAGGATGTTGACCGAACTGTAGTTGTCAACCAGGACCCAGCGTACATCGAAGTTGGCCATGTGTAGATTGATCACTAGAGCATCACAATGGGGCGTTCTGACGCCCTTTAAATCTTTTTCTAAAAAAGTGACAGAGACCCCAAGGCCCTTGGGGGAGGATGGTTCTGCACGGAATTCACCTCTCCAACGAAGGTTTTTAAAGAGGAGTTCGAATCTCCCCCATTGGGCCTCCATGTATGAGATGCAGTATAGCTTCAGCTTTAGAATCTGGGGTCTTGGCGTGCCGCTCGTTTCGCTTATTAGCCCCCCTGGGGGCAGAGAAGGATCTGCCCTATCCCTTTCTTACGAACCTGGAAAGCTACCCTCTCTAAATAAGGGCCTCGATCTAGTCGTTTAGGGCCTGATAGTCATCCGTGTCATGGCCGTGGTCCCTATGGAAGCGGCACCATTTGTCCATGTTCCTCTTTTTGCCCGGTGTGTTCATCTTCGGAGGTGGTGGGAGAAGACCTTCTTTCCCGACCTCCATCAGGATGGCTGAGACACTCGCGTTGAGTGGAGTGAACTTCTCGATGCGGGGAGGATGGCGAAGCTGGCCTGCATTATCTTTCTGAAGCTTTTTAGCTCCTTCTTCTTCAGCGCCCTTCTGTTTATTTCTGGAGGACGATCCCTCAAGAGTGGGCCGGGTGAGAGTCTCTTCCACTTGGATGTACTTCTCACTCCTAAGCAGGAGTTCTGCGAAAACCTGATGAGGCTTCTTAGCAAGAGAGGCCCTGAGGTTGTCATTGGTGAGGTTGGATTAAAAAGTAGCAGAGGCCACCGACTGGTCTAGGGAGGCAATGGACCGGGCCTCGAAGGTGAAGTGCTTAACATAGTCCCATAGCCTTTTGCCCTTCCTTTGATGGAGTAACAGTAAGGAGGTGCTTGTCTTTTCAGCGCGGTGGCTACTCACGAAGTGAATAAGGAAGAGCCCTTTGAACTGATCGAAGGAGAGGATGGAGTCCGAGGCTAGTCGTGAGTACCATTCTTTTGCTGGTCCCTTCAGCATGGTCGGAAAAGTTTTGCAAAGAAGTGCATCCGATGCCTGGTGGATCATCATAAGAGTTTTAAAACTCTCGATGTGGTCAGCGGGGTCTGACTTCCCATTGTATGACCCACAATAAGGGGGTTTGAAGTTCTCTGGAACCGGTGCTTCCATTATGGTTCGGGAGAACGAAGGTCTGCTGGGGCAGAAATTCATCGCCCGTTGTTCCTCTTCTCTGTCAAGCCGGTCACAGTGCCTCTCCATCTCATGGAGATAGCGGTAGACCAAATCTCCCCTTCAGTCATATCTTGCTGAGCCCCGGGACTCGTCCACATGCGGAAGGGGACTGGGAGTGCATCGGTGATGGTGATAGCTTGGGGCAGGTTGAGGACTGGGAGTACGGTGTCGATAGGTTGGGGCAGGTTGACGACTGGGCTCCTGCTGGTTGTGGTTGGGAACAACATTGAGGGCCCTCAAGACTGCTTCTTGAAATTGCTGGAACTCCGCCATTGTGACCGGTGCCTCCCGCTCTCGGTGGTCTCGTGGGGCAGGTCGGTCGGTCGGGGAGCGGCTCCTCCTTTGACAACGCTGGGGTGACTCCCTCCGCCTCCTGGGAGAGTTAGATCTTCTGCGATCTAGTTTACGGGGGGATCGGGCTCTAGGAGAATGGATCGCTGGACCCCTTTGATGTTCACGGTGCGGTATCCCATCATGGGTTCACCTCTCATTCAAGCAGGTCCAAAGATCTATCCCATGCTACCGGTTGACAATAATGTACCAGAGATCCTTCGGCATTGGGGGATTGTGAGAGGCCATGGAGTCGGATGAGGGGTTATGTATCGAAACATGGTCATGATGAGGAGGTTGCCCTTGTCGACTTCGGTGGGAGGGTCCCGCGGCAGCTCTTTGAGGCCTTTGAGGAGCCTACTGGGGCTGAGGTTGCTGAGGAAGGGGCTGTCCAGGCTGCGGTTGCTGGACAGGTTGAGGGAGAGGCTGTGTCACGACCCGCTTACCAAAAGGAATAGGGAATACGAGTGCGTGATAAAGCCCAGCGAATTATTTTCATCATTCATAAGTTGTAGGATCGACTCAGCATCATAACAAGAAATATAGCAAAATATATTCAACCACGCATGCATGGATAATTTATTAATCAACAGAAAACATATGAAACAAATGTAAATATCCCAAATAAATTCAATATCTGGATCAAAAGTAAAAAACTTTGGGACTACAAGCCCATTACAAGTTTGAAATAGCAACAAGAATTAAATAACTCAAATAAAAATAACAGAAGCAAGCATTTCCAAGTGAAGACTAGAAGGTTTGCTCACCAACTCCAGCAGGAAACCCGTATCCAAAGCCTGTATATATATATATATAAAGGAAAATAAAGAATCAAAGACAGACGCCCTTAGTGCAAGTTAGGGCCGCAAGTAGTACAAGCAAGGGTATGAAAATAAGTGCAAGAAAGTATGAAACAAGATATGGAATCGAGATTATACAACATGATGCACAAATAAGATAACTCAAGTAACAGGATTGGGTAACAAATACTAGTAGCGGAACAAGTAACAAGTGAACATGTAATTGTATCAAGCATTAAGTAACAAGTATCAAGCAAGACAGGTGTCACATGTGAACAAGTAACAAGTTATTCTTAAGTCTAATATTTAAATCTATCTAAGTAGCACTTCATGCGTCCCAACTATTTACCACATGGCTACTACTTACAAACAGTTACGTTTAGGCTTAGTGGTGGATTTTATAGGCCAGTGTACTCAGACATCATGTATCAAGCAAGCAAGATTCATGAATACAAAAATAATGTAACGAGTTCATGAATCAAGTTCCAGTTCGTGAATGCACTAACAAGTTCAAGAACCAAACTGTGGGTTCATGAATGCACTAAAGATACAACAAGTTCATGATCCAAGTAATGGGTTCATGAATACACTCCAGATACAACAAGTTCATGAACCAAGTAATGGGAAACACGGGCCCCCTTCCGAGTACACTTACCTATATTGTCCACTACTGTGGTCTTCCCCTTAACCCCAGCTTATTATTTATTATTATCATCAACCAAGCATGAAAGTTTGCGAAATAGGGCAAGTATACATGATCAAGGATAGGGAACAAGTCTAGACTAGGTAGGATACATATTCAAGAGTCAAAACAAATTAAATTATCAAGAACGACGAGAATTTCAAATATGGACAGCATGACGTTGCTGCACCAAAACTGAGATTCTCACCACCACAAGAATGCAAATTTGGATTCATCAAAAAATCTAGAAACTAGACTTTCTGCTGAATCCAGTGCAAATAAACGCGATACATAAAAGTTGTAGCATCAGGTGTTAAAACAGCAAACTACACAGGATTCGTGTTCAGTCAGAACTTGTAAAATTGTGTTTATAAACATAAAACATGTTTGAAAATTCATTAATTAATTCAAGAAAAATTAGGGAATGTCCTCTAGTGTGCCTAGTATTAGCATGCAAAATTTCAATTCATTATCTTACAGGTATCATAGTTAAATTAATTGTAAGACAAAGTGTCGCAGCAAAATTTATGAATCTGCGATTTCAGACACAGCAGCAGTAAAACTGCAATAACTCACAAACCATAACTCGAAATTCAATTCTGTTTAAAAGGTAGTAAACTAGAAATCTGGGGCTAAATTTCATGTTTAGAACTCAAGTCCAAATTTTGATGTTATCAGGATCGAAACAGCAAGTAAAAACAGGAACAGCAACATATAGATGGTTTCTTGTATATAAAAGTGGCATGATAAATAACTATTATGAGTTTAAATTAGTGTATGATCCAAATCATGATGTAATAGGTATCAAATCAGCAAGTTAAAATTGTTTCTCAACTCAAAAGAAAGTAGAATCAACACATACATCATATAACGTACATCTACAAGTCAAGGTGGTTCTTAGTTTCATGTGTTCAAGTAATTAGGAGATAAAATGGATCCAACTAGTTGTGAAACAGATATGTATCAACAAAAGATTGGACTCTTATGATCATGGAGTTGATAAGGAATAAAATCATATCGTCAAACGATAAGCCAAAGGAGAGTCACAACTACGATCTACTTGTAATATTTTCAAGTAAAGCTTGTACTAGAACAACAAAATTGTACAAGAAGATACTTACCTTGATTGGATGAGGAGGTTGATCGACGATAGAGATGGGATGGATCGGATCGGTGCAGATCTTGATGGCGATCAAGATCAAGACAATTGGACAGCTGAGATCGCTCTGATCTGATCAAGATGGTGGAGATCAGATCAGATCTGGTGATGGTCACGATCTTGATGAGATCGGATGGCTTAGATTCAAAACAACCCTTCTCCTTTGATCGACAGCAGCGACGGCGGGGAACTTCGGATGGCGACGACTGTGGGCGGCACTGCTGCAGCGAGATGGCAGCGGCGTCGAGGCGCGACTGGGGAGCAGTTGACGGAGGCGACGATGACGATGGGTGGTCAAAGCTCTGTTTTTAGGAGAAAAATAGAGCAATGAGGGCGCTGGCAATGGCGGGAGCTCAGAGGTTCGGCAATGGCGAGGCGACGGAAGGGATGTAGAGGTAGGGGATGACGACGAGGATGGGGCACATGCAATGGGTAATGGGTTGCGGCGATGATGAAGTTGATGGGTTCACGAAGAGGAAGACGGTGGGTTCGATGTGCAGGGGGTACGGGGATGAAGACGAGGGTGAGGGGAATATGATGAGGCGGTAACGGAGACAGGTGGAGGTCGAGGCGGTAGGGAAACATAGAGGAGGGAGGCTTGGGGAGAACGATGGATGAACAGTAGGGAAAAGGAGTAGGCGTCTGAAGGGGGGTTTCAATAGTAATGGTAATTAGGGTTAGGGTTAACCTAGGTTAGGATTTTTATATAGTAGGGTTGTGGGTTTAAGGTTATTGGATAGCGGGTTTGAGTAGGATCCAAAAGGAGATTGAGTCAAAAATCACTATGATTATGCCATATGGATTTGATGAGATGAATTAGTCAATTTCCCTAGAAAAATAGCAAATTGAGCTGATAGACAAGATGCAAATGAAAAAGATTGGGCACAAATTTGAGTTGAAACAACAGAAAGGACTTTATTAGAACTGGATATAAAATACAGAATCTTGGATTGATAAAAGAGTACAATGAAATGAAATACAATGGAATATACAAATATACGGAATAGGGTTACAGGCTGTCTAGGCTGCGGTTGCTGGAGTTGCTAAGCGGGTTGAGGGAGGACCTCTTGGAGTGGAGGAGGAGAAGGAGCGGGAGTGGCTTTGCGGTTTGAGACAATCTTCTTTCCCTTCTTTGGAGGCATAGCTTGAAACTACTTTCGCTGATAAAACAGGGCTGGATTGCTTTTCGACGTTCCCACAGACGGCGCCAATCTGTTGCTGCTGATTTTGGTGTGGGAGCAAACAAATGAATTTGTGGATTCTTCAAGAAAACGAATAAGCAAACCTGTTTACTTTCACCGGCATTTGACTGATTTCTCGCCGCTGCCATGAACCTGTAAAAAGTTCGATACACCGGGATGTATCCCAGCGACGAACCCTCCGATGCTCTTGTCAGTAATCAGGATGATTATGGAAGAGCTTTATGTGGAAAAAGATTGATTACATTGTTATGGTGGGGGAAGCGGGGTATTTATAGTCGCCTTTAGGGACCTGTTTCGAGATAAGGATTTATCCCTACTTCCCGATGTTTATGGAGAGTTTAAACTCGTTTCGTGATAAGAAGTGGTTAAAACCGCCTCTTAGACATAATCATGAATTTAAATTACTCTTTAAGTTTCTGAATTGGTTCGTAGCGGGTTGTTACTCGTACCCAATAGGACAGATCCGTTTATGAGTTATTGGGCTTTGAAAAAAGACTCAATTCCCATTTCAGACCCGTTTGTAGGTGCAATTACCGTTTTAACCCTGAGATCTTTAAGATTCATGTCCGATTTGAATGATCCCGATTTAATCCTATTTTTAGCCATATCAAACACCAATCTCTAACATCAATAATTAATTTATACATGGTAATCACATCTCAATTAGGTTTCATATTCATGAAGATGTTATTTGACTACTTTTCATTAAGATTTACCTTTAATAAATCTACATCAAGTTTTATAATCATGCAAGATATATCATATTTGACCAATCATCATCATATCATACAAGCATATAACAAATCAAGAGATGAGAAGTACCTACCCACCTCAAAGAAGATCAACTTGAAGAACAATAGTAGTAATAAAGAAAAAGCATTCTCCACCATCTTGCGAAAATCCAAGATCCAACTCTAAGAAAATAATGAAAAATTAAATTTTTTGGGTTCCTAAAAGTAGGGCGGCTGTTGATGCTATAGATATAGGCCGGGGTCTGGAGTTTAGGGTTTTACAAGGGTTTGCAAAATTACCCCTCAAGAAAAAAAATATTTATTTACATATATGGATTCTTCCAATTATTAGCTAATCAAATCAATTTTAATTGAAATAAAATTAAATCCCCTAACTATCCCGATTTTGTCCGACCAACATGTGCAGCCCAGAATTTGAAATTTTGGAATTTTACCCCCAAGTGGCGATTTTTCACAAAAGTCATTCTCTTTGTAATATTTTCAAACACGCCATAAAATATTCGTAAAAATCCAGGAAAATTAGAATTATTATCTACTAATAAAGACTAGATTTTCCACAAAAAAAATTCTGACTTTTATTCTCCAGGAATAATATTATCAATAAAGTCCCCAATAATCTCAAAATTGCGTAATTATATATTTATTCAATTAAATCAATGAAATCAATGAAGTATGGATATAACATAATTACTTAGAGCCTTCTACTGAATAGTTGTCCCTAAATGCAGCCAAATAATTCTTAAGTTCAATTTTCACCCCTAAACGACTTTTTACAAAAAAACCCCTTTCTTTCAAAAAATTACAAAAGTAGTTTTCTTTATTTAGAAAAATCCCAAAAATTCAAATATACCCAATAACAAATAATAGAATTCTTTCATCAACTCATAATTATAAATTCACATTGTGAAAATATTTGCACGTGTGAAAATGTCAATTTTACGAAAATTCAAAATAATTAAATAAATTGATTTAAAAATTATTTATTAATTCAAAATATTGTATGAAAAATTACGGGGTGTTACAGCGGCACAAAAGACAAACAAAACAAACAGCAACAATGGATCAGATTTGACCAACAACAACCAAGATCAGGATCTGGATATGATCTTTGGCAACCAACAACAAAAGACAAACAAAACAAACAGCAACAACGGATCTTATTTTTATCAACAACAAACAAGATCAGCACCTGGATCTGATCTTTGGCAACCAACAACAAACAAAGGTTCACCCCCTTCCTCTAGCGCCTGGATCTGATCTTCCTCTAGCGCCAGGAGAAATTTAAGGCTTTCGACGGCGACGGCAGCGGCTTCGGGCGGCAGTGAGGGCTTTTGAAGTGACGACAGTGGCTTTCAATGGCGGTGATGGGCGTTCAAAGGCAGTGACTTTAACGTTTGGTGGTATTCTGGCGGTGCACGCACGGGAAGAGATCGGCTTCAACATATGGTGGTGATGTCAGTATTGGGTTCGAGTTGGGATCTGGATCCGAAGTCGGGGAAGAGGTTGGTGATCAGTGAGGCTGAACAACACCTCTTTTTCTTCCTCTTCTTCACATAGCCTAGGATATTTTAGGCTCTCATACCATATTGAATTAAGATTTGGAAAAAATTATATTTTCTTATTTGTGTATGTCTTTATATATACATTACATTCTTGGCGAAGGGGTACAATTGATTGATAAGAAGATTAAGGAGAGAAGTGATTTGAGGGAATCTTATCCTTATAAATTAGGAAACAAAATATATAGCTCATACCATACCGACTATATTTTAACAACTGGGTCTCTTTTCTATTTGCTTTTATGACCATACAATTTTTCCAACCATGTATACATCCATGAAAGATACTATTAAATTCTCCAAGCAAACCTACAAACTTTCAATATTATCTCACGAGAAAACCTGAAAAGGCACCTGAAGAGAGTAAAGTTTCCGATTACCTTTCACATTTATGCAGACATTGGTAGTTTCATTTATGCTTGGCGCTTTGACTTGTGGACTAGTTGCAATTCTGAGTACCCTTATGTGTGGCAGTATGTGGAATTGGGCATGACATTCATACCATGCCACACTAAATCTTCTACAGCAAGAGTCTACTAAAAAATGGCAATAATCGCCACAACTATTACTCCCTTCACCAAATATACATTGTCCAATATCCTTATGCATATAGGAAAAAAATTTGCTGCTGATGGGAAGGGATCCCGAAACATCTTCCTTCGGTTTCTAGTGGTGGTTGGCACGGTGGTAATTGCTTCACACCATCCATAGTTTGGTTACGTTATGGCAATTATTGGGTCGTTTATAGAGTGTTCAGGTTCTGTCCTGTTTCATGTCTGTGTTACTTGGGTTTTTCATACTGTATATCAAAATGATTTTGTGAAGATCTATTTACCCTTGGTATTTGGTGATGTATTGCTTGGGTTTGGTACCAAGAATGATCACCACCAGCCTATATAGCCTTTTTCACTTGTACTTGTCAGATTTAATTTTGGGTGTCTTCTGTTGAGTCAAATACCCAAACCGAGATGCAAACAAGTAAACGAAGTTAAAGAAACACAAACAAACACAGCCAACAACACAAACAAATGAGATTTTGATCTAGGTTCACCCAATTCAATGGCAACTTCTCCACATAAAGGGACTCCTGCAATTTTCACTAAAGAATATGAAGATAAACATTTTATAATCACTCAATATCTCACCCTCAAGGTGTTTATCTCCACTCCAATATTTCAAGAACGTAGTCCAAACTCACTTTCAATGTTAGAATAACCCTAATATATATATATATATATATATATATATATATATATATATATATCTAATATTATAATGGGAGAAGGGCTTAGTGTCATTTGTAAATGTGTGTCATTTTGTCAACACGTGCAGCGCACGTGTTGGTATTTTTTTTGTCTTTTTCATTCCCCCTCCCCATTTTCCCCACGTGCAACGCACATGTATAATACTAATTTTTTTTGTCCTTTTCATTCCCCCTCCCCATTTTCCCACGTGCAACGCACGTGTATAATACTAGTATATATATATATATATATATATATAAGATTACACAAGATTAGATATCGGTCGTAGATCAAATCTCCGATTTGGTACTGTTGCAGTTGCAGTCGACTACTGGAGACGTGAGCAATTCAGAGAGCCTCACTGATGGTTGTGGTCGACTACTCCTCTTGGCAGTAGAGTGCTTCTCCTTATCGAGAGCAGTCTACCTATTGCAGTTGACTTCAATTAAATATAGTCGCACTGTATTGTTGCTTCTTAAAGCTGCTGGTACTGCTGCTTCGCTTGTTCTCCTTCCACAAACTCATGTTCTCTTTTATGTTTGTATAAGATCCCCACAATCCCAACAATCTCCCACTTGGAGATAAATACACGAAGTTTCTAACCTGTTCTTCATTTCCCTCTTGGCATATTCAAAGCTTGTGCCGCTACGAGTCTCCCATCAATCAACTTGGAGACAATCTGATAGAGAAATAGAAAAGTCAATGCTTCGTGCTATCCACTATCTTTGTGAGCAAGTCAACGGGACTCTTTGTGCCATGAATCTTTGATAGGTTCAACCACTTCTTTTCAACTGCCATCCTAGTAAAGTGATGCTTCTCCTTTATGTATCAAGTCCTAGCATGGAACGCCAAGTTTTTTGGCAAGAATACTGCACTTTGACTGTCACACCATAGATCCCATATGAGTTGCTTTCTACATAACTGACCCATCAGTTCCAAAATCCATAACACGTTACTTAAAGACTCTGTATGTAGCATATATTTTGACTCTGTCGTTAACTGCACTACAACCTTCTATAACTGAGAAGCTTAGCTTAAAGTTGTGCCACCAACTATGAACCCATATCCTATGGTACTCCTACAACCATCACATTCACCACAATAGTCCACATCGACATAACCATTTATTCGCAATGAATCACCCCTAAACTATATAAAATGATATGAAGTACATGCAAGATATCTAAGAGTCCACTTCACTGCATCTCTATCTCTTTATGTGGATTCTTCATATACCGGATAACAGCTCGTACTGCATGTGTTATATCTGACCTTATTGACATAATTGCATACATATGATTGCCAATAGTTGAGGCATAAGGAACTATAGTCATTTCCTCCATTTCTGCCTCCGTTGTAGGACACAAGTCTACAGAAAACTTGAAGTGTGCACCCAAGGGAAATCTTACTGGCCTCGCACCATCTATATTGAGTTGCTTCAACACTTTCTTCGCATAATCCTCTTGTGACAACCAAAGCTTCTTACTCTACCTGTTTCTAGTGATTTTCATGCCAAAAATTTGCTTTGCCTTCCCCAAATCTTTTATAGAAACTGAGAAGCTAGCATCTTTTTTACATCATTAATTTTCATCATACATGAACCTGTAAAGAGCATATCATCTGCATACAAAGCTCAATTTACTATATCATTGTCACCATACCTGTGCAGATTGACACAATGATCTGACTCACATCTTACAAATCTCTTTCCTTGTATTGAACAGTCAAATCTGTGGGTTGCATCATGTACAACTCTTCTTCTACATTACCCTGGAGAGAAATCTGTTTTGACATCAAATTGCTCTAAGTGCAAATTTTCCACTACCACTTTAGTGAGCAAAAACCTGATCGAAACCATCTTCACAACCGGATCGAAGAACTCATTATAGTCAATACCATCTTTCTGAGAAAACCCTTTGACAAGAGGTCTTTTGTACCTTTTGCTTCCATCTCCTCATCCTTGATTATGAAAATCCACTTGTTCATTGAAGCATGTTTTCCTACAAGTAACTTAGTTGACTCCCATGTTTAGTAGTGTATCAAGAAGTTCACCTCATCCTTCATTGCTAACTCTCACTGAATTCGAGCTCTATCGTTCAAAGCCTCATCATGAGTCTGTGGCTCACCTGATTCTGTGTACACAATATCATCATGAAATGTGCTCGCTGAAGGAACAAATATTTTTGTCGGCCTTCTCTGTAATGCTCCGAATCCCAAATACAACTGAATTCGAGAGTTCTACAGGATCTTTACACTTCATTTAGTACAATTTTACAAGGAAATTTGAACTTTTCACTTTACATCAGAGTTTACATAAAACTTTACTCTTTACATTGCACAGCGGAAGTAAATTTACAACACTTAAATAAATATACAACAACATTGAATAATCTTTAAGCATCTATTCCTCTTTAATCTTTATCATGTCATTACCCTGCATATAAAACTGTGGGTATGTCAGTTTATTCAACCGACGAACATTATACACGGCCATCCTTTCTATGCCGAAAATAGTATAACTAATTTTCCATATTTAATAAACACAAACTTGTCACATATCAAACTAAAGGGAATACCCTAATGATGTCGTGTTGTGATTGTGCACTTAGTCCTTAATGCAGTTGTTTATATTATATGACACTAATGCATACTTGTTCGGATTCTATGCATCCCATTCTACATAGGTCCGAGGGCAAGCTCTTAATCGTTCTTCATCTTGGTAGGGTTCAATCCCTCGTCATGACTTAATCTACTACTGTAACTACGGTAAGTATCCTAGATATTTTCTGACATACGAACTCATGTCTAGGTGCCCTGGAGGGAATCCCAATGCACTGACACATGATTCATCATGAAGGCATCCTGTGGTAATTCAGCTCCTACCATAGACATGACACCACCCGCAATCGTCCAACATCCCACGAGCGTCGCCACTGGGACGGTACTTTGGAGCAGTATCCACACCCTATCATGACTCATCATGGGACATCCTGGGATACGCTCTCGCCGCTAATCCAATGGCCCTCGTACTCAATATTTTTCTCTTACTTTCATCACATCTTCACTATGTAACTAATTCTAATGAAATCATGAACAAAATCAAGGTTCTGGAGTTAGCCCTCTCACTACTACCGGTCTTATTTCTTTCACTCACAATGACCCAAATCTGGTCTTTTCAATGTCAAAATCATCATTTTTCACTTGCCGGTGTGAGCTTTGGCTACACTCTAATTTTCAATTTCAATTCATAAATTCACATGGTTGAGTTGTCGTACTCAAAATTATTTCTCTTTTCCAATCATGATTTCTAGATTATTCAATAGTCCATAACTATACATGGGATTCAATTATTCATCATGTAATTCATGAAATATCATTTTCACATTAAAAACCACATCACTAGTTATACGATCAAAAATGAATATTCACTCTTCATGATTTGTCACACTATTCTCCAATGAGAATAATTCACATCACTTCACATAATTCCTTTCTTATTCATATTTCTTTTCTAATATTCCATTTCAAGTCCTTTTGTAAAGTACAAATTTTATAAAAATGCAAGTGTAGAACTATAGTTCTAAATTATACTTTTGTTCTCAAAATATACTCTATTTCATTTAAATAATTTCCAATAAGTCCCACATAATTTTAGAGTAATAATCATATTTTTTTCCTAATTTTTTCAATCATCAAAAACCCAAAAAAAATATTTTTTCTTAACCTTAAAATACTGGCCGAGCCCAATATTCGAACCCACAATCAGAGAGAACCGAGCCACAGGCACAAGCCACTAGGTCACTTGCGCCAGCAGTATGAAAGAGAGCTGAGAGCATTAAATGCTCTCGGCTGACTCTTAATATTTTTTTTTTAGTGTTTGAAACAAAAATGTATGGTGTCAATGGGATTCGATCCCTCAACCTCTGAGAAACTCTGTGTATACTATAGCGATTAAAAGCATCCCAACCACTCGAGCTATAGGCTCGGGTTGTCATAATGCAACTCATTTTTTTAATTAAATTAACCCTCTCTGTTTAGGAAAATATTTCGATGTTCATCAAGTTCTCATTTCATTTTGCTCTCACTATCATGCTGTAAAAATTCCAGATTAATTATTCCCATCATGAATTATGCTTCAGTACATAAAAATAATTTTCCAATAATTAAATATGTATTTCCCAATAATTAACACCTTTCTACCATACAATTAGGTTAGATTTATATACTACTACGAACACATTTCTTTTTCTTTTCGACATTTTAATTTCACTACTCTCTACATCAATTTCTGTGTTTATTCATTTCACAAACATACAAACTATATCTTACTTCATTCATCACAACATTATCATAAAAAGTCCATTTAAGCACATAAAGCAATATTGCCAATCTACTAACTCTTGCATAAAATTTTTAATGTTAATAGTGAAGTTTTCTTCACATAATCCATGGCTATAATCAATTCCCATACAACTTAAATTTTAATGATAGAACCACATGCAATTTCACATCAACATTTCAATCAATCAATAGGTCAATTTTCCAATTAAATGCGTACTCTTGTTAATATTTTTCATGCATCATACTTTCCATTCAAATCTAGCATGCATTCCTAATTAGAAATATGGAAAATTTACCCACCTTAATTTGGAGAGAAAAATACAACTAGCAACACCTCCTAAACAAATGTCCTTGCCAAAAGAGCGATTTCCCTCCTCGTCGACGCGCACACAACCCCAAGCACACCAAAACCCGAGCCTCCCTTGATTGATGCCGGCCTCCTCTTGTTGCAAGCACAACTCCCACACACAAACTCAATCTTTTACTCACTTAATAAACTACTAGATGATGTAATTGAACTATAGGTTTGGAGGAATAATTAGCACAAGAATAACTAGGCTAAGGGGGGGGGGGGGGGGTATTTATACTAAAAATCTAAGAATATGGAAGGCTAGGATTAACTTAGGAGTTAGGAACAAATGGCTAAGATTTAAGGAGGAGTTACACTAACCACCCATGATCAAGTAACCACCACCACCATGACTCCACTTGAAAATTCCTATTCCCTCCAAAAGTTCCAAACCGGCCTAGCTCATCATGTGCATTTTGCACGTGTACGTGCAATGCACGTGCATGTAACTTGGTCTCCAAAAATTTGTACATTATATTTTTACATAAAAAAAAATCTTCAAATTGTATTCTACATTACAAGTTGTATTTAAAAATAAAATAGCTCATGGGCTTTAGTTTTTGGGCCAAAATAATTATTATAAAAAATAATAAATTGAATTAAATTTGGGCTTTTTTTTAAAAAAAAGAGAGGCTTTTTTGTCTAATTGAAAAAGGGCCTCTACATAAAAATAATTAAAGAACACATGTATAAATATCTATACTCATCATAATGAAAATGATCACCGAAAATATTGCACGTGCACACTACGTGCAAAAAATATACATATAATTTTCATTAAATGAAAATCGGGGCATTACATTCTCTCTTGTATAGACCTTCTCAAAGCAGGTACTAATTCACCAACCTGTTCAGGATCCCAGAATGTCTCTAGCTCTACCTGTTCATTTTGGACATCCTGCTTAATCTCAATTTTCTTATCATGAGCATCTGGTGTTGCTAATGGTATAGTACATGTCGCTACACTATAGGGCCCCATCAATATGACTGTCTTCAGAACCTAAATCTGAATCTAAGTCTGGAACTATATCTGGATCTGAATCTGTTGTATCACCCTCATCTGTGTGCATGTCTTTATACAATAACTCGTCATTGAAAACCACATTTCTGCTGCGAATGACCATATTATCAACAAAGTCCCAAAGTCTGTAACCATACTGATCGCCGTCGTAGACATTGAAGACATACTTTGTGGATTTTGAATCCAGTTTCTTTCGTTCCTCCTTATCAATTAGTGAATATAAAATTTTTATTGTGAATAATTAAAAAGTTGACCTGACCATAGTTCTTATAGTATGCCCTTATCAAGGGCAATAGATGGGGAACAGTTAATCAAGTATACTATTGTATCCACTGTAGCTGCCCAGAGATGGACACGAAAACCCACATGAAGATTTATGAATCTCGATCTGTCTAGTATGATGCGGTTCATTCTTTCTGCTACTCCATTTTTCTGTGGAACTATAGAAACTGTCTTGATTCCTTAAATACATGCCTATGCCAGAAAATCACTTAACTCTTTTCTTGTGTACTCGCCACCGTCGTTTAATTTTACTGCTTTCACTTTGCAACCCGTCTCATCCTCAACTTTGGCTCTCCAAGCTTTGATTGTCTCAAACACCTCGAACTTCTCATGAATTTCATAAACCCAAACTTTTCTAGTAGCATTATTGATAAATGTGACTAAGTATCTCTTACCACCATAAGAAAATTTCTTAGCCGAATCCCACACATCTGTATGTACCAACTCTATCTTTTCAAGATTCTTCTCACGCCCCCTCATTTGAAAATTAATTTTCTTCTATTTTCCTATTATAAAATTATTACAAAAATCCATCTCAAACTTCTTTAGTCCTGGAAAAAAATCTCTGAATAAAGCTACTTGACACCTTTTTCACCAAGATGCCCCAACCTGACATGCCATAAGATTGAAAGAGAATTACAGATTGATGTTGTTGCAATGATATCGTCTGAATTACCTCCTCTGAGTAAGTAGAATGTGCGAACACGTTTTCCTTTTGCAACTAACCTTGCACCTGTAGTAATCCTCCACCTTCCATATTCAATTGTTGTCATAAGTTGCTCTATATCCAGTTTGCTAGTCGGCATCAAGCTTGGAATGTGTCTTGCTTCAAGCAAGGCAAGTTGCCCATCATTATGAGTTTTCATTGTAATTGTGTCTTTTTTAACAATTGGGCATCTTTCCCTATTCCCAACTATGACTGAACTAAAATCACTAGTCATATAGTAGTCTCAAAAGCTTTCCTCATGGGGGTACAATGAAAAGAATCATTTGAATCTATAAAACAATTACCTTGCATCATATCAACCCCAACAGATAGATATAAATTATTTAAGAAAGTTTTGTTGCTGACTACATTGGCTTCATGTGGCTTACCTTGCTTTTTCTTGTACTCTTGGCTTTGGTCTCTCCTGTGTCCCGGCTTATGACAATACCAACACTCATCTTTGCGACTTCCGGCTCTAGACTTTGACCTGTGATTTTTTTTCTTTTTTACCTCCCTTTGTTATTGCTTCTCTCACGGTTCTCAACTGACAATGCGAAGTTGCTAGAAGATGACGAAGACTCTTTATTTCTCTTCACTCTTACCTCATCGTTCATGATGATGCTTACAACATCCTCCAGAGTAGTCGAATTAGTTTTAGTACTTGTGATAGTTTGTTCTACTGGACCGTAATTGTCGGGGAGATTAGATAGTAGTAACAATGTATGTGCTCTCTCCACAGACTTCAACACAGACAATTCCAATTGATTGTATACCATACATATATTATTCACATTCTCCATTAATGAACCCCTCTCTAACAACTTCATGTTGACTAACTTTTTCAAACGAAGGATCTGGTTCGATGCAGATAGTTTCTCACATAATCGTGAAAGCCTCCATTGCATCCTTCATGGTGTTTGCCTTCCCAACATGGAATAACATTTTCCTACTCAATGCCAACTCAATTTTTTCAATTGCCTTTTGATCCAAACAATTCAAAGCCGCCAACACAACTAGATCTACCTCGACTCCTTCTGCCTTCGTGCCAAATAATGGACCATCAAGATCTTTCTTTCGAAGATACGCTATCTTCTAGAACTTCCACATCGAGAAGTATGTTCCTTCGAACCTTTCGATATCGCCCATCTCAAACTAATCTTTTGCTCTGATACCACTTTGTTGAGTCAAATACCCAAAACCGAGATGCAAACAAGTAATCGGAATAAAAAAACACAAACAAACTCATCCAACAACACACAAGATTTTTATCAAGATTCACCCAATGTAATGACTATTTCCCTGTGTGGAGGAACTCTTGCAATTTTCGTTGGAGAATATGATCAAAAACACTTTACAATCACTCAAGATCTCACTCTCAAGGTGTAGGGTGTATCACCTTTCTAATCACTCAAGAACGACATCCCAAACACTCTTCCAATGTTGGAATAACCCTAATAATCGTACACTATACATATATATATTATTACATGATATTAGATTTGGTGCCGTTGTGGTCGATTGCACCTGTTTGCAGTCGATGTAATCAACTGATTTGAAACTCTCGCAAGTTAGAGAGACTCGCCAATGGTTGCGGTCAACTACCAATCTTGGCAGTCAACTACTTCTCCTTATCAGAAGAGTTTGCCAATTGCAGTCAACTGAATTAATGCAGTTGACTGCACACTGCATTACTGCTGCTTCAAGCTGGTGTTGTGCTTGCTATTTCTGCTGTTGCTCCACTTCATCTATATTCAGACTCTTGTTCTCTTCTCTGTGAGTATAGGTTCCATGTAATCCCGATATCTTCCTTTATTGTCATTCAGTTATTTTCATTTATATCAAACCTTTTAGTCTGTTTCATGAGAGGCATATAATACCGAGAATTTTGCTGTTTTAAAGTAGATAAAGCAAAGAAATGTATCTTTCTATTATTTAAGGAAGTGACATTTGATTCTACTTTTAACTTTTTTATTTCTGAGAATTTGGTTATTATGTTGTAGGCATTGTTTATGTCTATGACAAACATGAATGTTCATATCCATATATTCTTATACAGAAAACCACTTATTCTTATCCAAATCGTGGAGTACATAGAAAAAGATCATCAGTGGAAGAATTATTAAGACCCGAAAGGAAAAAAACCCCTGATTCCTTGCTTCAACTGTGGTGACACAGGGCATGTGCGAGCCGACAGCACGAAAGAGATAAGATGCCTTAAGAATGAAGTGGGGGTACATGTCCTCTGTGTGTACTAATTTGGTGGTTAATGTGGAGGAGGAGAACCGAGAGGTACGACGGGGGAGGTCACCGGATAGTCCAGTTCAAATTAAACTATCGAATAGCCTTACAGTGACGGTGAGAATCAACAAGGGGAGACCGACCGAAACCCTTTCTTGGAGTCACTTAATGGCTGTTGGCCCATAGGATGGGATAGGGACTGGATTGTGAAGAAGATGTGCCACATGCAGTTTCTCATTTCATTCCCTCACCGGAGAAGCTACTTGACTTAGTTACGATGGGGGCTGTCGACTTTTGACACTTCACCGCCACTTTCACTCAACTGACTCCACAATTTGGGCCCGAACAACCACAAGGGGACACGTTCTGGGTGTGGATCCACAACATGCCCCTCCATTGTTGGCGGAAGGAAGCAGTGGAGGAGATTATCTCTGATTTCGGGATGGTGGTATCTGTTGATCCGAAAATTAGGAGCCCTGATATTAGACTCATGCCAAGGTTTGCAGAGTGCTTCACTTATGAGGCAACTTACTTGATTCACTTCGCTCTAGAAGCCAAGGTGGAGGCGGTGACAGAACTGGAGATTGCGATCCCAAGTGAGACTAGATTCACCATTAGAGACGGGACGACATACAAGCATGCCACTGCTCATGAATTGGTACTTGACTCCACCATTGATGGTGCACAAGAGATGGAGAGAGCTCATAAGAGTGGCAAAGGGGGTTGACAGGGGAGAAAGTTGTCGTCAACCCCCTAAACAGCATGATACAAACCCTAAACCCAACTCCCACATCCAACGGTCCAGATCTGATCAAAATCTCGACCAATGGCCAAGAGCAGCGAATAATGGGTGGTCAAAAGCCTAGCTTGTTGACCTAGCTTGGAACTGACTCTATCAACTCCAACTCTGGGAAAAGAGGGTAGGAACGATAGAATCAAAGAGAGAGTGGGAGTAGAAGAAGCTCAGAGTTCTCAGGGAAAAGGAAAAGAATCCCCTGCAGTAAAAGGAAAGGAAAATGGCTACTTTCGTGGAGAAGGTAACACAGAGATTGAAAGGAGAGGTGAGCTTCCCATAGCTGAACTACGATCTAAGCCCTCTGCCTAGCAAAAAGCAAAAAGTATTGGAAGCGAGAAGAAGAAGATGGATAGGGGTGAAATGAATTTACCAACCTACCCTCTCATCGCCTTGGATACCTCTCCCACTTCAGTTAGAGGGGGGATTTACTATTATGTCCCCCGGATACTTCAAAGCTACCACAAGAGAGTATGCCTAGGGACAACAGGTTAGCAGCACTCCTGAAGCTTCCCACCTGCGAGGCATGTGCCGCACTGTCCTTCTCACTTCATGGGCCTCTTGAATGTGAGCCAAACAAGGTTTCTAACTTCCTTGGTGGGTCGAAGGTGCTTGTTGGGCCTAAAGAGAGGTCTAATAAGAGCATCCTAAATATTTGCAACACGCTACAAAATTGAGGTATTACAATTTTGCAGCAAATGTCATATATACGTGTGTTGTATTATTACGGAAATATCCATAACTTATAAAATTTTTAATACAAATATCCTACGTATTTTTTCATCTCGATTATTTACATATTTTTTCGTTCTCTCGAAAAATCATTTCTCCTATTTTTGAGCCAACTCAAATATATTTTGTTTTATACGGACAATACACGTGTTTATAGTGCAAGTGATAATTGTAAAAATCTTTAGGACTTACATATATATTTTTATTCCATTTACTAAGTATGAAGGCATAATCTAGTTTTAATTGAACTAGCTTACTTTAATTCATATTAATTATATGTGATTATATTAAATAAAATTTTAGTGTGTAGTTTATGTACTTTTAACCTGTTTGAATCCCGTGCTTTTCTCCCCATGGTTGGCCATCCAAAATTAGAAGAGGAGGGAATTTTTGACTTAGTCTAAGGAGATTTAACTTAGTGGGTAGTTATTTAAATCATGGATAGTTATTAGGAAGTTATTTTATAGATAAAAACCCTTCCATTCTGCTCTCTCATTTGGAAAAAAAAACCACCGGTCAATATTTTCATTAGCAGAGAGAGTTGTTCATTTTGAGTGCTTTGGAGTGGAGGAGATGAAGCCTGAAGATTTCTAGTGCAAGGAACACATCAAAGAGGTGGGTGTTTCCAAAATTTCTAATTTATGGTTGTTTTTAGTCACGCTTAGTTGCAAACTTATGTATGTTGATTAAATTGGATATGGAATGTATGTGTGTAGGAATTCATGAAATTTTGTGTCTAAATTGCTATACTAGTGATTATGGTTAAAGGATATGTAGAATTGTAATTAAATTCCTTACATGAGAAAATTGTGTATGTGTTAATCTCTATAAATTATACCCAGTAAATTGATTTTGTTTATTATAACTTAATTCATCATCAAGGATTCTAGATTCAATATTGAGAAATTGCAAGCTGTTAAAATGTGTATATTCAGGCCAAAATATATTAGATTAATTAGAGTTTCGTCTCTGGAAAATTATTAAGAGAAGTTGTATACCATGTTGTGATTGTAATTTGACTATAGGATTGAATTTCAGCAAAAAATTTAATTCGGGTTGCGACACAAAGAGTTCACATTTAAAATTTTGCATTCTTAATATAGATAGATTTTAATGCTTCGTTGCCTGGTTAGTGCGTTCGGGTTTGGTTATTGTGTACAGTAAGTCACTGGTTCAAATCCAAGGGGACTCTTTTTCTTTCTGAAATTTTTTATTTATTAAACAGTGAGCAGTAAACGTTATAGAATTTGTGAGAAGTTTTCTATGCAAACAGTGGGTTGGAAATCTGGTTACCGGGTGTGGTTTAATGTGGGTGGCGCTTTGGTTCGAATCATGGGGGGCACAAATTGTTTATATTAACTAAATTTTTGTCTATTTTTACTTTGGGGGATAATTTGAAACTTAGAATTAATATAACATTCATGAGATTAATTTTTTGAGATTATGTATCTAAATTTAAAAGTTATTTCGAATTAAATTACATTCCAAATTAGATTGGCTTAAAAACTATGTTTATTGGATTGATTTGGATTCATTCTAAAATTTGTATCGTTTGAAAACGAGTTAAATTTGGGGTTCATGTAAATTATTTTGGAGGATAAACTAAGAGCTAACCAAAGTATAGATTTGGAAAATTAGACTTGAGGTATTTGATAAAGTTTCATCAAGTTGAAATTTTGTTGAAAATTCAATTATAATGGGTAAAAATGTTATCTAGTTGTTTTGAGACTGCTTAATTGGAAGAAATGAAAAGGAGAATGAAATGTTTTATAAATGAATGAATGAGAGTTTTTATAAAAGAGGTTAAGAATGACCTGGAAGATCCATGAATTTGGGATGTGTGTATTCTAGAGGCTAAGAGAGACCCATGGTGACTGGCAAGCACTAGAAAAGGAGATGTGATGAAGTTTGGGCAAACGTGAGTAGGGCAGCTCTATATAGTCGGGCAGTGGATACCGGGACTATAATTACAGTCGAGCGGTGGATTTCGAGACTGTAATTGCTATGCGGAGCGAGATGAGTCTCAATTATTTTTGGGACTATGAATGATGGGTCGGTGGATTCTGAGATTATGAATAGCCGAGCAGAAGGGAGGTGGATCTCCAGTATTTCGAGCTAGAGCGAATGTTGCGGGGTGTTTGCACGATCAGGGTTCTATATAGTCGGGCGGTGAATTCCGGGGCTGGAGCCAATACCCGTGAGACGTCTAAACCTTGCCTTTGTCACCATAGTAGGATGTCATAACGAGGGACTGAACCCTATAATGTGGAGTACGTTTAAGGCTTGCTCTCTGACCTATGTAGTATGGGGTGTATAGAATCCAAACAAGTGTGCATGAGAGTTGCACCGTAAGCATAAATGTCTACATTAGTCATTAGGTTCATAGCATACAGTAACATGGTTAGGATAGTCACATTTCATTTGGTTTTGCATTCAAGTTTATGATTGTTAAATTGAGGAATCGTTGTATTATAGCATTGCATCAGTTGCATTCAACTGACGTGCCCGCAGTTCTATAGTGTTACAGGATTTGGAATAGCAAGCAACGTGGGTAAGAGTTTGGTGTCGATGGATGTTGCAAGATTGAAGTTTTCAATGATATAAGTTGCATTTTATATGTAATTTCCGCTGTGCATTGTAAAGAATAATGTTGTAATGAAAGAGTTTTAATTTCTTGTTGATGGACTCAATAATAGTCACTTTTATGAGCAATAATCTTAATGCAAATGGACATTTAAATGCTTTATATGTGGTATTTTACTCTTCTTTTCTTCTTTTCCATAGGAAACAACCAAAAGCAGCAAAACGAAGCAGATTCCAGACTAATACAGACTGAGAGGGTGATATACAGGGAAAAGCAGAGATCAGTCGACTGGTTCTTCAAACAGGCGACTGGACAGAGAGTTTGATGGGGCTCGGCACAGTCGACTGCTTCCCAAGACAGTCGACTGGTCGTCGGCTGAGTCAGAAGATAAGAACATATGAAGATGCATCCTCATCCAAACCCAGGTCGTATGCATGTAACAACTCGTCATTAATTAAGAAGGTGGACTCAGTCTTATGCGTTAAAAGATAAGAAATCAGGAACGCTGCAAATATGGAAGGAAAGAAGAAAAGAGAAAGAAATTAAATGCAGATCAAATAAGGGAGGAAATAAATAAAAAGAAGAGGACCTTTCTATAAAAGAAAAATGCAAACCCTAATTCTCTAGTCGTGTTCTATAAATATCAACTAAGAGGCATTAAGAGAAAAAGGCCGGATCCATCAACAAGAACTTACCGTCGATAGCAAGCATCAAGAAGGAGAACAAGTCGACCGCTGATTGGGCTCAATTTCAACACCATACAAATCAGTGTTCTTCTGTTCTTCCTTTGAGTCTTATTTCTATTGTAGTCATGAATTCTATTTTATCTATCAATAAAAGTTTAATTATGTGGAACTAATTTCATAGTTGGGTAGATTGAAACCTTAGTTATGTAATGCTTCTATTCTTCTGAATGCTATTTTGTTACTTATTGATTAAACCTGAGAGTATTGGTATAGAATTATAATAATCAAACTTGTTCAGAATTCTAAGGGCAGTCGACCGAGGTGACAGCAAGTCGACTAACATATAGAATCTGAGTTTATCAAGTTTGAGTATTATGAATCTGAATCTGTTATATGAGCATATTGAGACGACCCGTATCTCGTGCTCATAACTTGTAACACAGGAGTCCTTAGGGGTTCTTAGTTTAATCAACTTGAAGGATCTAGATCTGATACCAATTTCTAGAACTTTGAGTGTTTGTTCGTTTTCATTGTTCTTATGTTTTGTTTAAGTGCAACTTAGTAGATACCATGCTAAATACTTAAGGAAAGAAACGAATTAGAGTAGATACCATGCCTAATTCTTGGCTAGGGAAACAATACTTTAAGGAGTAGATACCATGCCCTTAGATAAACAAACATGAGTAATTAGAATAGTAGGTGCCTTAGCATTACTGACTATAGGTGGAAATCAATACCCAACTACTTTAATAGATATTCGTGACTCAAATTGTGATGCTATTTAATTTAGATTTTTATCCTTTCATTTCCTTAGACTTTTAGATCAACACTTTAAGATTCTATATTCTATTTTATTGATTAGTGAGTTAAGTACTACAATCTCTGTGGGATCGACCCTTGCTCGTCACTACGCTTCTTCAAACGATTCGTACACTTGCGAGGTTTTTAATTTGTGTCTAGTTTATCTATTTATATAGGTAGCTGGATTTCACAACAAGTTTTTGGCGCCGTTGCCGGGGATTGTTTATTATTTTAACTTGCAAAATCAATACAAATCTTTTTCTTTTTCTTTCTATTTTATTTTATTTTATTTTATTTTATTTTATTTATTTTATTCTTTTCTTATTCTTTTCTCTTAGGTTACATTTTGCAGAGACAGACCAGTCGACTGTACAGCGAATATTTTCAAAATCAACAATGGGGGAGAACGTACCAAATCGAGTACCAATGCAAGACAAATTCATTCCAAAGAATATTGAGCAACCGTCTTGCATAGCTTTTCAACCTAAAGTCACAGGGAATATGCATCTATCTCCTCAATTACTCAGCATGGTTCCCCACTTCAGTGGCAGAATAGACGAGGATCTGCATCTACATTTGCAAGATTTCTTTGATCTTTGCAGAACACAAAGCGTCCAAGGGCTCACCCCTGAACAAATCAGGTTAATCTTGTTTCCATTTTCTTTAAAACTTAATGCTAAATTTTGGTATAATTCTTTGGAACCAGGATCAATTCAGTCATGGGAGCAATTGGAAACAAAATTCTTGAAAGAATTCTTTCCAGCTCAGAAGATCAAACAACTAAAAAGGGAAATTCTACTCTTCCAACAAAAAGATGGCGATTTATTCTTCGAGGCATAGAAGGACTTCAAGAACAAACTTCTCTAGTGTCCTATGCACAACATACCTAAGGATGATCAGGTACAAACATTTTATGAGGGTTTAAATGACACTAACAGAGCAATTGTAGATTCAGCTTGCAATGGAATCTTGATGAGGAAGAGTGGTGAGGAGGCCATCGAGTTATTTGAAGAACTCAGCGAGAACTCACAACAATTCTCAACAAGAAGAGGCATTTCGAAAAAACAGGGAGTCTACGAAATTTCTAGCAATGATAGCATGCAATTAGAAATGGAGATTATGAACAAAAAGATTGATATGCTTGTGAATACAATTTCAACGTTGGGTGGCATAAAAAACCAACCAAAAGAAATTTGTGCAACTTGTTCTCATTCCGATCATACAACTAATACATGTCCTATGTCTTCTTTCACAGATCAGGAGCACGCAAACTACATAGGACAGGGAATGTACCCACCCCAGAACAATACTTTTTCAAACATGTATAACCCAGGGTAGCAAAACCATCAAAATTTTTTATAGAGCAATAATCAAAACCATCAAGGCAACCAATTTGCACAAGGGCATGCGCAGCAACTCCAGATTGGGAATGAGTTTGATCAGCTAGTGCAAGAACAGAAGAAGTTGGATTTCGAATCCACCGTTCTTCAATTACTCCAACAGCAACAACAAACAAGCAACCAACAAGGGCAGGCCATTCAGAAATTGGAAAATCAAATTGGTCAAATTGCTAAGGAGTTAAATGAAAGAAAGGCAGGAGAACTCCCACCAAAAACCATACCAAACGCTAGAGGACAAGAACAGCTCCAATCGGTGACAGCACTAGAGGACGATATTGAGTTTAGAATGTTTGATGCACCAAAAGTACCACACGATGATCATGAATGTTATAATGTTGATGTGGTTCAAACATTTCAGGAACATAGTGTTGATCCATTACAAGCAACAATTACATAATCTCTAACATTATCTCATGTTGAACAGGAATACGATGACTGGAGGATTGCAGAGGCAGTACATTACCTTGAAACTCCAAAGTCATATTCAGATCAGTCGACTGGTGCATGTAGTAAGTCGACACCAGACGTGGAACTGAAGCCGCTGCCTGAACATTTGACGCATGCATATTTGGGGGAAAACTATACATTACCTGTGACAGTTGCTAACCTAAGGATGCAGGAAGAAGAGAAGCTGTAGGGAGTCTTGCAAGAGCACGATGGTGCATTAAGATGGACCATTGCTGATAAACTGATGTCAAGATGGTACGGTCCATAAATTGTTACAAAGGTTTCCCCCACATGGAGCGTTGGCGAATAATCAAACGTTCAAGGTGAATGGGCAGAGGGGGAAACCTTATAATAAGATGAGTTGTGAGCCGCGAGCCATTCAATACATTGCACAACTCATCAAGTCTAGCTGAAGACAGGAAACACAGCGCTTATTGGGAGGCAACCCAATTTTTCAGGGGAGTACTTACACTCACTTCCTTTATTCATTTCTTTAGTTATTCCTTTATTTCTTTATTTTATTTTTCCTTCAAACTGAGTGGTAACACATGCTTATTTTAAGTTTTTGTGCGAACATTGAGGACAATGTTCCATCTAAGTTTGGGGGTAGTTAGTTACATTTGGAGTCTTTCGATTTTTTTTAGGATAAACAAATTCTTATAAAGTAAGAGTAAGGATACTTATTTACTTTAGGATTGTTGAGTTTCATAATTCCTTACAAAATTATATGAGTCATGCGATTATACATAAAAAAACAAATGTGATGCTTTTTCTAGTGATTATTCCCTTTGATCTAGTCCTAAACAGAGTTTAAGTAAATAGAAATATATATATATATATATATATATATATATATATATATATATATATATATATATATATATATATATATTTGAATAAAGTCAATCTACTCCAATGTTTTGAGTTGCTTAGTAACTAGGGGTATTCATCACCAATGTTTACCTTTACGTCAAACGGCAACTTGAAATATGAGTATACAAAGCACTTAAAATCTGTGACTTGTTGAGTAACCGGGTGGATTCATCACAAATGTCTTGCACTCGCGTCAAAAGGCAAGTGACAACTTAGAGAAGGAACTAAAAAAAAAAAAAAAAAAAAAACTCTAGTTTGCTACTCGATTTGTAGTAGAGAAAAGGGATAATCATAGATTGGGTAGTTGCATACTATAACTATAATTAATTGCATGGCAAGTGTGGTTGAGTTTGGAGTTATGAACAGACAATTGCACTAGAGAAAGTGGGTATACTTGTTTTTACTTTATTTGCAAATTGTTTATAATTTTGATTGCAAAATTTTGATGCTTGCATAATGAGACATTTTCTTGGTGTGATGGGTTGAGTCTACTATTATTTTCCCCTTGTTCATAATTTCACTTTTTGCTTGAGGACAAGCAAAAGCTATGTTTGGGGGTATTTGATGGACTCAATAATAGTCACTTTTATGAGCAATAATCTTAATGCAAATGGACATTTAAATGCTTTATATGTAGTATTTTACTCTTCTTTTCTTCTTTTCCATAGGAAACAACCAAAAGCAGCAAAACGAAGCAGATTCCAGACTAATACAGATTGAGAGGGTGATATACAGGGAAAAGCAGAGATCAGTCGACTGGTTCTTCAAACAGGCGACTGGACAGAGAGTTTGATCGGGCTCGGCACAGTCGACTGCTTCCCAAGATAGTCGACTGGTCGTCGGCTGAGTCAGAAGATAAGAACATATGAAGATGCATCCTCATCCAAACCCAGGTCGTATGCATGTAACAACTCGTCATTAATTAAGAAGGTGGACTCAGTCTTATGCGTTAAAAGATAAGAAATCAAGAACGCTGCAAATATGGAAGGAAAGAAGAAAAGAGAAAGAAATTAAACGCAGATCAAATAAGGGAGGAAATAAATAAAAAGAAGAGGACCTTTCTATAAAAGAAAAATGCAAACCCTAATTCTCTAGTCGTGTTCTATAAATATCAACCAAGAGGCATTAAGAGAAAAAGGCCGGATCCATCAACAAGAACTTACCGTCGATAGCAAGCATCAAGAAGTAGAACAAGTCGACCGCTGATTGGGCTCAATTTCAACACCATACAAATCAGTGTTCTTCTGTTCTTCCTTTGAGTCTTATTTCTATTGTAGTCATGAATTCTATTTTATCTATCAATAAAAGTTTAATTATGTGGAACTAATTTCATAGTTGGGTAGATTGAAACCTTAGTTATGTAATGCTTCTATTCTTCTGAATGCTATTCTGTTACTTATTGATTAAACCTGAGAGTATTGGTATAGAATTATAATAATCAAACTTGTTCAGAATTCTAAGGGCAGTCGACTGAGGTGACAGCAAGTCGACTAACATATAGAATCTGAGTTTATCAAGTTTGAGTATTATGAATCTGAATCTGTTATATGAGCATATTGAGACGACCCGTATCTCGTGCTCATAACTTGTAACACAGGAGTCCTTAGGGGTTCTTAGTTTAATCAACTTGAAGGATCTAGATCTGATACCAATTTCTAGAACTTTGAGTGTTTGTTCGTTTCCATTGTTCTTATGTTTTCTTTAAGTGCAACTTAGTAGATACCATGCTAAATACTTAAGGAAAGAAACGAATTAGAGTAGATACCATGCCTAATTCTTGGCTAGGGAAACAATACTTTAAGGAGTAGATACCATGCCCTTAGATGAACAAACATGAGTAATTAGAATAGTAGGTGCCTTAGCATTACTGACTATAGGTGGAAATCAATACCCAACTACTTTAATAGATATTCGTGACTCAAATTGTGATGCTATTTAATTTAGATTTTTATCCTTTCATTTCCTTAGACTTTTAGATCAACACTTTAAGATTCTATATTCTATTTTATTGATTAGTGAGTTAAGTACTACAATCTCTGTGGGATCGACCCTTGCTCGTCACTACGCTTCTTCAAACGATTCGTACACTTGCGAGGTTTTTAATTTGTGTATAGTTTATCTATTTATTTAGGTAGCTGGATTTCACAACACTTGTATTTTTGTAGGAAATTGAAGTAAAGATCCTAGTTGTGCTACGAATTACCTGTGCTACGAATTCGGGGCATTACAATATTTCAGGCTTGTACAATGAAATTTCCTCTGATGGGCTGTTAGTGAGTCTCATTCGCATCCCTAAGTCCTCTAAAGGGCCCATGATATGGTCTATAGAGAGGTCGGGGGGAGATCTGACTTGTTCATCCACTATTGTTGACTCTACTCAGAGCTTGCCCATTATTGATTATGATGAAGCATGCCCCAATCTTGAGGACAATGATCCGTATTAGGAGGATGACTCAGATTTGGAGGAGATAATGGAGGATACACATAAGATTATTGCTAGATGGGAGATGGGAGTGTCTCCTACTGGTGATATGGTACCCTCCACCTTTCCCTTGTCTACTTCTTAGGCTTAGGGGGAGGTGCCACAGAAGATTAGAGGTTTCCAGTTTCAGAAGATAGCAAAAATGTCTCACAGGGAGACTTTAGATGACTACCTGGAGATTACAACTGCAGCCAAGATGGCTAAGCTCAATGGTGGAGGTACGCATAACTTGCTAGCTTTCATTTTCAATTATATGATTGATACTGAAGTATTTAATCTTGCTGAAAACATTTGGTCTGGTGGTTTGCAATGTATACTGAAACACTTCATCTTAATAAGAGAGGGTGGGACTGTTTAAGAGAACAACTAGGCTCACACGCTATACCCAACCCGTTATGTAACTCCAATCCTGTTCTTCTTTTCCGGAACGTTAAGGCCTAGGGGGCAGGGCAAGTGGGAGATGGTCAAGGACCTAATCTCATCCGCTGAAGCAGACATTGTGGGTCTACAAGAGAAAAGGCTTGTCCATGGAGCCATACTTACGAAGATGGGTGGTAGTAGGATCAAGGAATGGAGATGTCGTCCATCCAACGGGGCCTCGGGAGGTATCGCTATTGGTTTCAATACTGATCATTTCATCAATTTAGATGATCTCCTCGAAAATTTCTCACTATCGGTTCTGCTTCAATGCGGAGCTGACAGTTGGATACAACTAGTCACGGTTGTTTACGGGCCTAACAATGCCAAGATTACATCGGTATTCTAGAATGAACTCCTATCCATCTGTTTAAGATGGTAGTTACCTTGGATTGTGGGTGGGGACTTAAACATCACCATATTCGCTTTTGAACACTATGGTAGATGATCCAGTGATGTGGATAGAGAGGAATTCAATCGTGTTATTACAAACCAGGATTTAGTTGACAATCCAATGCTAGTTAGGCTCTTCACATGGTCTAACATGCAAGATACCCCTATCGCATTGTTGGGAAGAAAAAATTTAGTTAGCTTGCACTAAGTCCTTGCCGAGACCTACTTCATATCATGTTCCCTTAGTCCTATCAACTGGCGAATGATATGGTAGAAAACTGATGAATAGGTTTTAAAAGGCCTGGTTGGAAATTTAGGGATTTTACCACATGGTCATGGAAAGTTGGGTTCTACCAACACAGGGTTCCAAAGCGGCGGTGGTTTGGTGTGAAATAATTCATAGATTACGCTCCAGACTATGAAAATGGAATCAAACGAGATTTGCACAGATTTGGTGGGCTAAAATGTCGATTCTAGAGGATATGTATGTGATGGACAAGATAGAGGAAACAAGAGATGTATCTCAAGATAAGTGAAATAAGCTATTAAAATTGAGGGAGGACGTCACCCAATCGTACAAGCTAGAAGAGCTAAAATGGCCACAACGATCCATAATTTCGTGTCCTAAGTAAGGAGACACGAGTACTACCTTTTTTCATAGGGTTGCAAGTGCACGCCATAGGTCCAACCTGATTCATGCACACAGGACGAGGAGGAAGTGAAAAGGACCTTTCTGACCTATTATAAATACCTAAAGTAGAATTTCGAGTTTCGCTTAGAATAGATTTCTAAAGAATAATTCTGAAGGAGTGGGTCATGCATTGTGGGTGATCGAAGTTCCATTCACAGAAGAGGAGGTCAAGGTGGTGATTTCACATATTGGGAGGGAGAAAGCTCCCGGCCCAAATAGGTTTCCGATCATGATCTACCAGTCCTTATGGGAAGAAATCAAAGCTGATTTACTGGTCGTGCTATCAAAATTGTATCACCATAGACTCAGATTGGGTAGACTAAACTATGCAGAAGTTGTCATTATCCCCAAAAAAGAAGAAGCTACTCAAGTCGGAAACCTTCGTCCAATTAGTCTGCTTAATTGTTCTTGTTCGGTTAAGATAGTTACCAAGATCCTCACCAACTTCCTAGGACAGGTGAGGGACAGATTGATTAGTACGGAGTAGGCATGCTTCATTAAAGGCTAATGTAACTGGATTGCGTAGCTACGACTGAAGAAACCATCCATTAGTGTCATATCTCTAACGACAAGAGTTATTTACTGAAGTTGGATTTTGAGAAAGCGTACGATTTCGTGGACTGGGAGTGTTTACGGGAGGCTCTTAAAGGCAGCAACTTCAGGGATAAATGGATTAGGTGGATCTTGTTGATTCTTGGTTTTGATGACTACAACACAATACAAAGTTTGTCTACCACATATCTCTTCCAGAGTGTATCAAAGTCAATACCATGGTGAAATACACAAAGGCAACACAATCTGATGAAGCTGTCAAGAGTAATTGATCTAACTTCAAGACATCTAGACAAAGGCTCAAGCTCAAGACAAAGACTCAAGTTTAAGACAAGATTCAAAATGCTTCAAATCTTTGAACAAAGTGTCTTGTAATATTTTAATTTTAATTCTTTGAGTCTTAGAAACTTGTAATAGCCTTGTCACACACACACTCACACATACTTTCAATAATCCGAGTGTTTTACACAATCAAAATGTCAAAACAAGCTTGAATAAGTTCAGCTGTATGAGTACCAGTCGACCCCTTCTTGGAACCAGTCGACTGTCATAGTACGAAACTGCCTGAACTCATACATGCTCTGGCCAGTCGACTCATTATGGTAACCCAATCGACTGTTCAAACCGTTTCGACAGTTTTCTGAATTTAAAACTTATTTTTCAAATTCAAAATCTTTTTTCACTGCCGTTGTATGGCAGTTGGGATTCTATCTCTCAACGTCCAAACGTTTCTAACTTTATAAAAAGAGTATAGAATTCATTTGGCAAAGATTACTCAACTCCAAGCATTCTTTAAACCCTCAAGTCTTTTGTTTTCATGTGTTTCAAAAGCATACAAACTCTCTAAGACTTGGTTCTCTAAATTTCAGTCTAATATAACATTGATTTCATTTTAGACTAAATTCAGAAGTTGACCTAATAGACACTATACAAAAGCACTATCACATACAAGGCTATAGGTTGTTGTAAACTCAATTTTGTTGTTGTTTTCACTCTCAGGTTGTGAGAGTGGTCATCTCGGTTGGAGAGTAGGGCTCTTGGTTTTAGAGTCAGTTTCACTCTAGGATGTAGCATGGGTTTGCTCTCTCTAGTTGTAAGAGAGGTCTACGGATTTGACATTGTTGTTGTCAAAGGCGGTAGAGTATTCTTGTATTTTTTCAAGAATAATGGAAAATCTCAAGTGGGTTGCTTGGGGACTGGATGTAGGTCGGGAGGACCGAACTAGAATACATCGTTGTGTTTGGCTGTGATTGACTCTCTGTGGTTGTATTCTCTCAACTTGCAATTTCAATCTCTCTGAGTTTTATTTCAAAAACTTGTCTGGTAAGTCGACTGGTTTTCCGCTATAAGTCGACTAATCAGATTTGTAACTCTTCAGTAAAGTACTTTTCTTATCTGACGCAACAATCGACGGTATATCTTTTCAGTCGACTTAACAGTACGAAAAGTTCAAGTTCTTAATCATTTTTTATACAACACTATTCACCCCCCTCTAGTGTTATTTGCCTTGCCTACAGGATCTAACAGATCCGACACTGTCTTACTATCAGCAGAACGACCATTTTTGTTAATGGAATAGCAAGGCAGCCATTCTCTTGCAAATGAGGGCTGAGACAAAGGGAAACCTCTATCTCCACTCTTATTTACTACTGTGGTGGATGCACTAAGAGTCACGTTGGACAACTACAAGTAGGCAGGGTGGATTAATATGGTGGCCAGTGTAAGAAACCGCCTTGGATGTACCATTTTACAATATGTGGATGATACGCTACTATTTGGTAATGGAGATATGGAGGAGATCGTCATTTTCAAAAGTGTACTGTATAGTTTTGAAGCAAGGTCTGGGCTGAAGGTTAACTTCCATAAGAGTGCACTCATACCCATTGCCATGTCCACTAAGGGGGCTGGGGTACATGCTACAATCCTTAATTATCAGGTTGATAGATTCCTTGTCAAGTACCTAGGCTTGCCAGTTAGACCAGAAAAGTTGAAGAAAGCAGATTGGTTCCTTATCATCAACTGGGTCGATAATAGGTTTGCCAATTAGAAAGGTAAATCCCTCTGTATAGGGAGGACAGTTATCCTTATCAATTCGGTTCTATCCAATCTACCAACCTATTATATGTCTCTCTGAAATATCGATATGGGTTATCAACAGGATAGATTAGATCTGAATGGCATTTTTTGTGGAATACCGAGAAGGGGCTGATGCTGACAAGGGAGGCTACCACATTATCAAGTGGGAAAAAGCTTGCATGAAGAAAACTCATGGCAAATTGGATATTATCGATTTGAGATACATGAACCTGCCCCTCATCGGTAAATGGTGGTGGAAAGTGATCCATCATAATGGCGAGGGTTGGCAGGAATTCGTGCAGTCCTATTTGCATGGGAAATTGATGCTTCACCTGGGGTTTAGGGTGGGGCGTAGAGTTTCATGGTTTTGGAGAGGGGTTACTAAAGCTTTTTGAACTGTTTAATAGTTGTGTAATCGTTCATTGGTAATGGTCATATGACTAAATTTAGGTGGGATAGTGTAACCCCTGTTTCCGTAAATACATATTTTCTGAATATTTTTCGTATTTTAATTATTTATAAATTCGTTAATATTTTAAGCTCGAATTGTACCTTCTAATAAAATCTTTTCGAAACAAAAGATTGTATTTTCTCCGAATAGTAGTGTATTCTAACCATAATATTTAATTTCCAAGTGATCGGCCATTAGTATCTTATTTCATTACTACTTAGATTTTAATAAGCTTGTTTACCCCAAATCCTATTATTTATTCTATTTGATTTTAAACCCTATCCTATTTAATAAAAACCAATACCCATTATCTAAAACTATCCAAACCCGTTTTCACATCCAAACCCGTTACCCTAACTATTTAAACCCAAAACCCTCCTCAGTTCCTTATTGGATCCATTATAAACCCAATTTCCTTATAAACCCAATTTTCTTATTGGATAATCCAATACCCATTACCCTATATATAAAAACCTACTCTACTAAACTTAACCCTAAAACCTATACTACTGTGTATACCCAGCCGCCAACCCAATCTCTCTCCATCTTCTACCTTTTCACCTTCCCTTCCTCTCTCATCTCGTCGACCCATTACCCGGTGCTCCATCCTACCACCTTCTTCTGTCCTCTACTTTGTGACGCACCACCATCGTGACCCCAGTCACGTCGCCCTACCCCCTCCCTGCCGCTACTCCACAGCGACAACATCGACAGCCTCCTCCTCTCTCTCCCCCTCTACTGCGTTGCGCCGTGACCACCTCAACCACTCTCGCGACAGCAGCCCGGAAGCGCAGTGCCTGCACCCATTGCAGCACCTCCGCCTCGCCCCGCCTCTCATCTCCTCTTCGCGATGCAGCACCCAGATACCTCAGCGCGCCATGCCCATAGTCGCGACTCCTCCTATCGCGACCCACAGCAATGCCAGCACAGCCAGACGACAGCCACAGTCGACTGGTCTGCCACTGCCCGCAGTCGAGCCCCGAGGCCTCGCCGTCCATGGTCGAACGTCGCAGAGCAACTCCCCCCTTGCCGGTGTACTCCCGCTGCCAGGATGCAGCCACCTGCGACTGCACCACCCGCCGCGGCCCTTGTCGCGACGCCGCGTGATCGCAGCAATGCCAGGTCGTGCGACTGCAGCTCTGCCCAGCCTCCTCCGACTCTCCTCGCGACACTGCCGGCGACTCACAGCAGCTAGCCTCCCGTCGTAGCCAAATCCTCCGGTGCTGTCCCCTTGGCCGGCCCCGTCAGCCTTGCCCTCTGCCTTGCCGCCAGTCCCGCCTTGCCACCACTCGTCGTCGCCGAAGCCAGTGCACCGCCATGCCAATGATGTGTGCTGTTGTGCCAAAGTGTTGATCGTGTGATTATGGGCCGTCCATTCGATCAGATGTTGATCTCCTTAATCGTGGGCCGTTGATCATCCTTTTGATCATGATATCCACCATCTTGATGATCACTTTGATTATGGGCTGTCAGATCTTCATGTTCTTCATCAAGTGATCCTGGACCGTCGATCGCATCTTGATCATCATGATCATCTTGATCACCTTGATCAAGGCCATCTGATCTCTCCTTGATCGTCACGATCATGATGATCGTCAATATCCTTTGATTGCAGTCGCTCGATCGATCGATCTTGATCATCATCATCATCTTCGTCATCAGGAGCTCTGGACCGTCTGATCTTGTTGATCTTGATCATCCCCTTCATCATCGAGATACATGCTTGGTGTTCGTGGTTGTGATTGTGATCGTGTGTTCGTGATTGGTTCGTGTGTTCGTTCGATCCATTCGTTGCGTCCGTGTCGGGATCCGTTTCCGTTATCCATCGGATTCATTGTCTTCTCTTCTAAAGCAAAGTATTCCTCTTGTACATATTTTTGTTCTAGTACAAGCATTCCTTGAAAATACTACAAATAGTTAGAAATTGTGACTCCTCCTTGACTTGTCATTGTTAATCAAATATTAATCCTCATCAATTTTATAATCTTAAGCATCACAATAATTTCATTGTATTATAATATAACTACTTGGACTCATTTTACCCCCTGAACACATGGACACATGAATTAAGGAGCCCTAGATGTGTAGACATATGTTATATCGTGTACTTGATGATCTTGCAATCATTTTGCCTTGAAAAACAATTATTACTTGTTGTTTTGATAACCATTTCCCTGTATTTATATCACACATTAACCTAGACGCCTAATAACAAAATTTCATGTAACCTATACTCGTAAGACATTTTCACATGTTGCTGTCCTGAATCTTGTTATACTGTTTTGATCCCTTTAACATCAGAATCTGAACCTGAGCCCTGAATAGAAAATGTAGCTCTGGATGTTTAGATGTCGATAGCTTCTGAAATTTTTGAAGTTGTAGTTACGGTCTAGGAGTTATTAAAGTTTTACTGCAGCTGTGCAGGTAGATGCAGATTCGCAAAACTGCTGCACAACTTTGCTTTGTGGATTAATTTAACTATGTTAACAGTAAGCATTTGACTTGAAATTTTATATGCGATTGCTGGACACACTAGAGAGCATCCCAAATTTTTTTTAGCATTAATTAACATTATTTCAATACTATTTCACATGTGTAAATACAAATACACAATTTTGCCTGAACACTTGAGCCGTGAAATTCGCTGTTTTGACACATGTTCCCACCACTTTCTCGTACCATGTTTCGCACACTTGTATGGTGCTTGATAAAATTCATAAATGTAACAAGCTGGGGTTTAAGGGAAAGACTATAGTAGTGGACAATATAGGTAAGTGTACTCGGAAGGGGGCCCGTGTTTCTCAAATACTTCGTTCATGAACTTGTTGTATCTTGATTGATTCATGGAGTCAGTTACTTGGCTCATGAAATTTTTTGATTCATGAACCCATTGTGCGGTTCTTGAACTTGTTAGTGGATTCGCGAACTTGTTTCATGAACTTGTTATTTATTTTCTGATTCATGAACCATGACTTGCTTGATACTTGATACCTGAGTACGCCGCCCTATAAAATCCATTACTAGGTCTAAACGAAATTGTTTTGACTGTAACAATCATGTAGTAAAAAGTTGGATGCATGAAGTACTACCTAGATAGTAATCACCACAAGACTTGAACATGAAACTTGAACTCGACACATGTTTACTCGATACATGATCACATGATACATGAAACCAGATACATAAAACTCGAACTTGATACATGCTTACTTGAAGCTTGATGACTTGTTACATGAGACTTGATACTTGAATAATAACACTTGACATTTATAACTTGATACTTGAGACCTGACAACTTGACACTAGACTTGAGACTTGACACCCGACACTTACTAGATGCTTGTCACTTAAGGTTAGATACCCCTACATGTACACTTGTCACTTGTTCCACTATTAGTGTTTGCTACCCAATCTAGTCTCTTGAGTTGTCCTTCCTACTAGTTAGTTCTTGAATCTCCATTACTTGTTGTAAATCCTATTATATTCTTGATTCCAATTCTTGTTTTCCATTACTTGTACTCGTTTTTACTATTTGTGGCCCTAACTTGCAGTAAGGGCATTTTCTCTTGTTTTCCCTACTTTTTTCTTTTTATATTCATTAAGCAGACTTTGGAGATGTGCTACCTGCTGAAATCGGTGAGCAGACGTTCTAGGCCTTGCCTGGGAAAATCTTTATTTAATCATTTCATTTTGTAATTGAGTTATTTCTTTTGTTGTTGCTTAAGACTTGTAACGGGCTACGTTTCCGAGTTTTACATTTGATCCAGACTTGAAAACTATGTGGACATTATTATTTGTTTTCTATTGTTTTATGTTGCTTAATAAATTATTCATGCATGCTTGGTTGTATATATATCTTGTTATATTCTTGTTGTGATGCTGAGTCGATCCTACAACTTATGGATGATATTAAAATCATCCGCTGGGCTTCGTCACATACTCGTATTCCATGTTTTTGGGAAGCGGGATGTGACAAGGTTTTTAGTGGTATCATAGCTCAGGTTTGGCTAATGTGTTAGTCTGACTAATACATTCGACAAACTCGACTCAGTCAGAATTAACTCAACATTAAACAGGCTATGCAACCACATGAATAATTTGATAATCAACTCAATCTGGACACAAGTCTTATCCCATCCATTTTGATCCCTTTATATTCAATTCTTTGATTCATTTATTCCTTCCATCTCTTGCAGTCATTCTGACTTGTTGAATCCTTACTGGGTACGATTTATTCTTTCCGTACCCATATTCTTTTGATTCCGGTGCAGGCGATATCTTATTTTCTGCTTGCCTCGTTAATTTCTTCTTATTCCAACTCATGTGTCGTTCATTGCTTTTCCTGCCTTGCATTCATTTTATTTGTTGATTCATATTGAGTATCATGTTGGTTATTTCTTCCCTGCTATATTCTCTTCAATTCTGATCTTGCCCCTCGCCCTTCTTCCTTCGTATTCAATTCCTTAATTTTCTTTTGTCTCTTCTAGTCATCCTCCTCTTTAACTCTTTATTGGGTGTAGCTTCGTTTTTCTCCTACCTATTTTTCTCTTTATAATTACTTTTTCGAATACTTTCTATATTTCGATTATTAATTGTTATATTTATTTTTGACTTTTTACAAAAATATTTCTCAACAATGATTTGGTTATCTCGAACAATAGTGTATTTTAAACTTCACTTTTCACTTTTGATCGACTACAAATTTCTACTGGATTATTTTGATAAGATAAATTCTTATTTTGTTGTGTAATGCTATTATTACTACCATTATTATTATTGCTATTATTTTCATTATCATTACTGGTATTATTATTATTTTTACTACTATTGATATTCTTATTGTTGTTTTCATTATTTTATTATTATTGTTAATATTAAATTACTTCCACAAAATCACCATTTCGGTGCAACCTAATGTCGAGATGGCAAATATACAACTCGATATCAATGGAGGCAAATTGCAACTGGATACCGGGGAGGCCAAATGTGCAACCGAATATTCAGACGGCAACCTGCAACCTGATGTCGTGAAGGCAAACATGCAACTTGACGTTAAGGAGGCAAGATTTTCTACCTATTTACTAGTTGATATTTCAAGACTTTTTACTTATATAATGAAATTAATGGTAAATAAATATTTCCTTTATGATATTTTGTTTATACAATTACACTCTACGTTTTCATACAATTTGAACTAGTACAGTTGATTTTACTCTATTTCGTGTATAAAATTATTATTACTACTATTATTATTATTATTGCTATTGTTTTCGTTACTATTTTTGGTATTATTATCAATATTATTATTTCTATTGCTGTTATTATTATTGTGTTCATTATCTTTATTGCTATTACATCTATTATTGTTACTGCTATTTTATTATTACTGATACTATTATTATTATTGTTACTAATTTTATTATTATCATTTTTATTATTAGTTTTTATTATTGTTATTATTATTCTATTGCCATTGATATTATTATCATTGATATTTGTTGTTGTTATTATTTTTGTTAAAGCCATTAGTTTTGATCTGTATTATACCTCTTAATTATTTAGATTGAAGCTAAAGCCTTACATTCACTTTGCATTATTGCTTATCTCTATTTGGAGCCATATTCTCTTTGATTTTGATGTCTCATTCTTTTCTTCCTGCTCAAATCGTCGCTTGGTGTCACGTGGTCTACAACGACATGTCTGCAGCTTGGAACGTTACTATCAGAGTGTCGCAGCAGAAGCATGATGGGCCCATAACCCACAGGTCCCAGGATCCTATTGTTGTTTCTTTTTTTTTTCCTTGCATTGGTTGCTATTCCCTATCTCTTGCATTTATTTTCAACCGTTGACTTATTACTTGGTTCAACTTTTCCTTGTCCATATTTTCTTAGACTCCAGCTCTATCTATTTCATCATCTCCTTGCTTTGTTATCTTGCACTATTCTTTCCTTTTGATATTGTTTAATTTCTTACGTGCCTTTCATTTGACCTCATTGTTATCCACTTCCTTATTCTTTTGGTGTTGCCACTGCTTGTTCCTTCCCCTTTAAATCTCTGCCTCGTTACCCTCCCCCCCCCAATTTGCTTAGCCCTATCTTATGTACCGCCTAAGCAAATTTCGAGGACGAAATTTTTTTGTAAGATGGATAGGATTTGTAACCCCTGTTTCCGTAAATACATATTTTCTGAATATTTTTCGTATTTTAATTATTTATAAATTCATTAATATTTTAAGCTCGAATTGTACCTTCTAATAAAATCTTTTCGAAACAAAAGATTGTATTTTCTCCGAATAGTAGTGTATTCTAACCTTAATATTTAATTTCCAAGTGATCGGCCATTAGTATCTTATTTTATTACTACTTAGATTTTAATAAGCTTGTTTACCCCAAATCCTATTATTTATTCTATTTGATTTTAAACCCTATCCTATTTAATAAAACCCAATACCCATTATCTAAAACTATCCAAACCCGTTTTCACACCCAAACCCGTTACCCTAACTATTTAAACCCAAAACCCTACTCAGTTCCTTATTGGATCCATTATAAACCCAATTTCCTTATTGGATAATCCAATACCCATTACCCTATATATAAAAACCTACTCTACTAAACTTAACCCTAGAACCTATACTACTGTGTACACCCAGCCGCCAACCCAATCTCTCTACATCTTCTACCTTTTCTCTTTCCCTTCCTCTCTCATCTCGTCGACCCATTACCCGGTGCTCCTTCCTACCACATTCTCCTATCCTCTACCTTGTGACTCGCCACCATCGTGACCCCAGTTGCGTCGCCCTACCCCCTCCCTGCCGCTCCTCCACAGCGACAGCATCGACAGCCTCCTCCTCTCTCTCCCCCTCCACTGCGTTGTGCCGCGACCACCTCAACCACTCTCGCGATAGCAGCCTGGAAGCGCAGTGCCTGCACCCACTGCAGCACCTCTGCCTCGCCCCGCCTCTCATCTCCTCTTTGCGATGCAGCACCCAGCCACCTCAGCACGCCATGCCCACAATCGCGACTCCTCCTATCGCGACCCATAGCGACGCCAGCATAGCCAGATGACAGCCACTATCGACTGGTCTACCACCGCCCGCAGTCGAGCCCCGCCGCCTCGTCGTCCATGGTCGGATGTTGCAGAGCAACTCCCCCCTTGCCGGCGTACTCCCGCTGCCAGGATGCAACCACCTGTGACTGCACCACCCACCGCGGCCCCTGTCGCGACGCCGCCCGACCACAGCATCGCCAGGCCATGCGATTGCAGCTCTGCCCAGCCTCCTCCGACTCTCCTCGCGACACTACCGGCGACGCACAGCAGCTAGCCTCCCGTCGCAGCCAACTCCTCAGGTGCTGTCCCCTTGGCCGGCCGCCGTCAGCCTTGCCCTCCGCCTTGCCGCCTGTAACCCCTGTTTTCCCAGAAAGGTATTTTTCGATATTTTCTGTATTTAAAATTTTTGCAAATTATTTTTCGGTATTCAACTATTTTGTCAAAAGGTATTATTGGATTTTTCTAATTTAAAATCTATTTTGATCCATAATTTTAGCTAAACTAATTTTCTGTGATTTTTGTATTTAATACAGTTCTTATTATTTTTATAATTGCCTTTATTATTTTGATCGTTTTATTATTATTAATATGGTTACTATCCGTATTATCTTGCCAGTGTGGTTATTTGCATTATTATTTTATTTTATTGTTAAAAATAATATTATTTTATAAATTATATTTATTAGTTATTGTATTAATTTTTGTATTAGATTATTTTCAAATTATATTATTTTTCTTTCATTTTTGACCTCCGTGTTCTGTTTGTGCGCCGATTGTCCGTTTTTCGCCATTTTGAGATCGTTTTCTCATTTTCTTGGTCCCGTTCATATTTAATACTTATTTTTGGGTCATGGTGAATTTTTAGAAGTGTTTTGACCAATTTGAGATTTTTGGCCCTTAAGGAGATTTTTAGGAGCCATAGGATTCATTGCATTTTGTATTCCCATTTGAAGTCTACCCAATATCCATTATCCAATTGTATACCCATTTAATCCTAGTGATATCCACTACCCATTAACCCACATTTGATCCCCTATATATATACCCCTAATATCTAATTAACACAAACCCTAATCTATTCTTTCCCTCTCCTACTCCAAACCGGCTACCCTTCCTCATCAACTCCCGGCCTGCACCCATACACCCCCAGGCCGACCCTCTTCTCCTCTCCTTCTTGCATTACCGACCACATATAATCCCCCATCGACCATAGTAATCAACCCCGCTTCATATAACCTCGTCTCCTTCTCTTTTCTTATGGCCGAACCTATCCAAAACAGCACCCACCTTCAAGAACAGCCCCCCCTCTTCATCCCTTGCTGATTTGGAGTTGTGGGTAACGTCCGTTGAGTTCGTGCATCAAGGAGTCGATCGTAGGCAAGATTCGGTTCATGGGTTCGCTTGGAATCACGCGTGGAAGGACTTTTGCACGTGGGTTTTCATTGCTAGGCTTCGTAGCGCCGTGTTCATCGTCAACAAGGCAAGTAACTTGTACATAATTTTATTAGGTTGATACAAGTCGAAAGTTCACACATAGGGTAGTTTGAGACTAGAGACGGCCAAAGATGATAATTTTATTTGTGGGTTTCATCTCTATTGTTCAAAACAGGCCATAGATCACTTAGAACATGGAGTTTGATAGGTTTATGCCTTAGTATTCACCGAAACGCGATTTGGATCGCGTATACGGTATATTGTATATCCGATGTATGTTGAACACCCATATGAGAAATATTAGATTTTGACATGATAGAAACCCTTAGATATGATATTTAGATAATGGGTAGGCTGTGTTTTGAATTTGGATGAGTTTAGATCATTTTTGTAGAAGTTATGACGTTTTGAAGATGATGTGAGAAATATGGAAATTCGGATTGTACTGGATTGATTGCTGTTTTTACCTAGATTAGAGTCCGAATCTCAACATGGCTATTTCAAAGTAATTTTTAGAGGACTGAATCTATTTTCTAACCCCACTAGTTTCACCCCGTTTGGAGTTTGTATGAATTAGTTATGATCATTTTAGCGACTGTATATCGGTAGTTACCAGATTCAGTTCGGGGTAGTTTTGTGGACAATTTATTTTCAAGATCCAAGTTATACATAATTTCATGCCACAAGACTTTGTCCAGTGTTTCATCATGATGTTAGGTAGTTCCCAGATTTATGTGGTATTTTAAAGACGAGTTTTGAGTGATGTCTTATATTCTTTTCTAGAGATCACTTTTGCTGTAAACTGCGTGTGGTTGTATGTTGAATGCCGTGTTCACCTTATTCCTATTTACTGTATGGAAATATTATGTGAGAAAAGAAAGTTGGGTAAATTTTCTAATTTCACCCCGTTTTGGCGGAAGTGGATTTCGATGCGCTGTTTGCAAGTTGTGTTCAATTTCGTACAGCAGTGTTGAGAAATTCCAGATCCATCAAAACCGTGTTTTGTGTTATTTTTCATTTTTGACAACATAACTTTAATTTCTGAAAAAATATGAAAATTTATATTTTGAGACTATACATATAGGGGATTACCCCAGAATTTTCGTGGATTTAATTGATGACTTTACCTGCAGTTTTCATGTGGTTTAAGTTATTCCCCTGTTTTCTGGCTGTACCGAAAATCTGTGTTGAAATGCGTTTTAAGCTGAGATGTTGTGAACTAGTATATAAATTTATTATACCCGTTAGAACCATGTGGATGTCTAGTTTCCAGATCCTTCGACGGATCAAGATTTGCATGCCTGTAGCTCTTGGAATCCCTATTTTAGTGCTGACTAGTCTTGCTGACCTGATTATGGACCTTGTATATTTTGCTCGTATGTGAATCTATATTACCCATGCACGCTGATTTGATAACCTGAACTTGTACCTGATCCCACCGTGTTTATTTGACACTAGTTTACACGTATACATGTATGTTGGACACTAATAATAAAAGTAATCAAGCCGGGGATTATGGAAAAGATCGAATAGTGGATAATTCAGAAACGTATACTCGGAAGGGGGGCCGTGTTTCCCATGTTGATGCATGATACCTTTGGGTTCATGTACCTATTGATGCACGTACCTTTTGGTCGTGTACCTGTTACCTGTTGATGCACGTACCTTTTGGTCGTGTACCTGTTACTTGTTTATGCACGTACCTTTTGGTCGTGTACCTGTTGATTCATGAACCCGTTGATGCATGAATCGGATGATTCGTGTACCTGTTTTTGATTCATGAACCTGTTTTCCTGTACCTGAGTATACTGCCCTCTATGGTCCACTATGAAATCTAAAACGAAACTGCATTGACTGTAACAACTATGTGATAAAAGGATGGCACATGAAGTGTTACCTAGATAGTAATAATACAAGATATTTAATACCTTACAATTGAACATGATACCTGAATAAGATACTTGACCTGATACGTGCATGTTTGATACTTGCTATATGTTACATGTTTACCTGTTTACCTGATACTTGACACATGTTACCTGTACCTGTTAGTATATGATTATACCATGCTAGGTTTGCGGTTTAGATTCACCCATTTCCATGTGCTTGTATCCTACTCTATTTGTGACCCGGACTTGCCATTGACGGGTACTTGTGTTTTCTCTTTTCCCTTTCCTGCATTCGTTGTATTGCAAATTTTGGAGGACAGGTTCCTAAAGGTATTGGCAAGATGGTGGGCTAGAGGCTGAAATTTTGCTATTACTATTCTTGTTGCTTATTTTGGACAATATTGTATTTTGAGACTTGTATTATTTCTTGTATTTGGGCGATGTGACCCAGGATTATTTGTGTTATTCAGATCATGACTATTTGAGATTAATGCATTTTATTTCAAGTATTCTTGTTGGTATTTGGTTCATATGTGCATGTGGTTGACTTTTCTGGCTTCCGACTCTGATTTTATTGTGATATGTTGTAAAGATTTCTTGAAACAGCTTAAGGATGATAATAATCATTCGCTGGACTTTTGTTACGTACCCGTATTCTGTATTTTTGGAAAGCGGGGCATGACACCGCCAGTCCCGCCGTGCCACCACTCATCGTCGCCGAAGCCAGTGCACCCCCATGCCAATGATGTGTGCTGTTGTGCAAAAGTGTTGATCGAGTGATTATGGGCCGTCCATTCGATCAGATGTTGATCTCCTTAATCGTGGGCTGTTGATCATTCTTTTGATTATGATATCCACCATCTTTATGATTACTTTGATTATGGGCCATCGGATCTTCATGTTCTTCATCAAGTGATCCTGGACCGTCGATCACATCTTGATCATCATGATCATCTTGATCACCTTGATCTAGGCCATCCGATCTCTCCTTGATCATCACGATCATGATGATCGTCAATATCCTTTGATCGCAGACGCTCGATCGATCGATCTTGATCATCATCTTCGTCATCAGGAGCTCTGGACCGTCTGATCTTGTTGATCTTGATCATCCCCTTGATCATCGAGATCCGTGCTTGGTGTTCGTGGTTGCGATTGTGATCGTCTGTTCGTGATTGGTTCATGTGTTCGTTCGATCCATTCGTTGCGTCCGTGTCGGGATTCGTTTCCGTCATCCATCGAATTCATTGTCTTCTCTCCTAAAGGCAAGTATTCCTCTGGTACATATTTTTGTTCTAGTACAAGTATTCCTTGAAAATACTATAAATAGTTAGAAATTGTGACTCCTCCTCGACTTGTCGTTGTTAATCAAAATTAATCCTCATCAATTTTATAATCTTAAGAGTCACAATAATTTCATTGTATTATAATATAACTGCTTGGACTTATTTTACCTCCTGAACACATGGACACATGAATTAAGGAAACCTAGATGTGTAGACATATATTATATCGTGTACTTGATAATCTTGCAATCATTTTGGCTTGAAAAACAATTATTACTTGCTGTTTTGATAACCATTTTCCTGTATTTATATCACACATTAACCTAGATGCCTAATAACAAAATTTCATGTAACCTATACTCGTAAGACATTTCCACATGTTGCTGTCCTGAATCTTGTTATACTGTTTTGACCCCTTTAACATCAGAATCTGAACCCGAGCCCTAAATAGAAAATGTAGCTCTGGATGTCTAGATGTCGATAGCCTCCAAAATTTCTGAATTAGGAGTTACGGTCTAGGAGTTATTACAGTTTTACTCCAGCTGTGTTGGTAGACGTAGATTCGCAAAACTGCTGCAAAACTTTGCTTTGCGAATTAATTTAACTATGTTAACAGCAAACATTTGACTTCAAATTTTATATGCGGTTGCTGGACACCCTAGAGAGCGTCCCAAAATTTTCTTAGAATTAATTAACATTATTTCAATACTATTTCACATGTGTAAATACAAATACACAATTTTGCCTGAACACTTGAGCCGTGAAATTCACTGTTTTGACACATGTTCCAACCAGTTTCTCGTACCTTGTTTCACACACTTGTATGCTGCTTGATAAAATTCATAAATGTAACAAGCCGGGGTTTAAGGGAAAGACTATAGTAGTGGACAATGTAGGTAAGAGTACTCGGAAGGGGGCCCGTGTTTCCCAAATACTTGGTTCATGAACTTTTTGTATCTTGATCGATTCATGCAGTCTGTTACTTGGCTCATGAACTTGTTTGATTCATGAACCCATTTTGCGGTTCTTGAACTTGTTAGTGGATTCGCGAACTTGTTTCGTGAACTTTTTATTTATTTTCCGATTCATGAACTATGACTTGCTTGATACTTGATACCTGAGTACGCCGCCCTATAAAATCCATTACTAGATTTAAACGAAATTGTTTTGACTGTTGCAACCATGTAGTAAAAAGATGGATGCATGAAGTACTACATAGATAGTAATCACCACAAGACTTGAACATGAAACTTGAACTCGACACATGTTTACTCGATACTTGATTACATGATACATGAAACCTGATACATAAAACTCGAACTTGATACATGTTTACTTGAAGCTTGATGACTTGTTACATGAGACTTGATACTTGAATAATAACACTTGACATTTATAACTTGATACTTGAGACCTGACAACTTGACACTAGACTTGAGACTTGACACCCGACACTTACTAGATGCTTGTCACTTAAGGTTAGATACCCCTACATGTACACTTGTCACTTGTTCCACCATTAGTGTTTGTTACCCAATCTAGTCTCTTGAGTTGTCCTTCCTACTAGTTATTTCTTGAATCTCCATTACTTGTTATAAACCCTATTATATTCTTGATTCCAATTCTTGTTACCCATTACTTGTACTCGTTTTACTATTTGTGGCCCTAACTTGCACTAAGGGCATTTTTTCTTGTTTTCCCTACTTTTTTCTTTTTATATTCATTAAGCAGACTTTGGAGACGTGCTACCTGTTGAAATCGGTGAGCAGACGTTCTAGGCCTTGTCTGGGAAAATCTTTATTTAATCATTTCATTTTGTAATTGAGTTATTTCTTTTGTTGTTGCTTTAGACTTGTAACGGGCTACGTTCCCGAGTTTTACATTTGATCCAGACTTGAAAACTATGTGGACATTATTATTTGTTTTCAATTATTTTCTGTTGCTTAATAAATTATTCATGCATGCTTGGTTGTATATATATCTTGTTATATTCTTGTTGTGATACTGAGTCGATCCTACAGCTTATGGATGATGTTAAAATCATCCGCTGGGCTTCGTCACGCGCTCGTATTCCATGTTTTTGGGAAGCGGGACGTGATAGATAGGTGGTGCGGTGCACACTCATTTAAAGAGTTGTTCATGGATCTATATGAACAAACGATACAACCACACGTCACGGTGGTTAAAACTTGGAAAAGGGGTTTATGGAAACCCGCTTTCAAATGGCGACTGAACATGGCATCACAAACTAGGTCAGAGGAATTACAAACTCATATTGGCCAAGCTGGAGTGAAATGCTCAAATGGCCTAGATCAAAAAAGCATGGGGGCCGGAAAGAATGGGGAATTTACGGTGCGGTCAATGTACAATCGACTGCATTTGGAGGATGTAGTCCGAAGTGGTCTACCATGATCTGGAGGACCAAGGCACCACTAAAACTTAAAGTGTTACTATGGCTGGTTCTTAACGATGCTATTTTGATTAGGGAAAATCTGTCTAAACGACAACCTAACACGGAGACCTCATGTGGTTTTGTAATATAAACATGGAATCCAGATTGCACCTCTTTCTTGAGTGTCATAGAAGCAAATCGGTTCTAGTCGAGGTTTTGAGAGCATTAGGCACAAGTTCGTATCCCCTTATAAACGAGGACCTATGGATTGGTCAGAGTTTCTTTGCTTAGAGGAGAGAGATGATGGAAGCATAGTACATTACTATAACCGCCACGACCTGGGTTCTTTGGATTGATAGAAATAACTTTTACTTTCGTAGGATTTATAATAGTATTTCTGGCAATTTAACTCATATTATGCATTTCAGTTCCTTTTGGGCTATAACAGCTGCTTCGGGACTGAGATGAAGGATTGTCCGAGCCATCCAGCTAGAGGAGTATGATGACGAGAAGGTAGAGATTGGGACGACTCATATGTGAGCTTCATTCGTCCATTGTCCGAAGATCCCACCCTCCAGGGTTTCGTTGGAGGGACCTCATATATTTTTGTTTGTATGCTATTTTGTTTTTGTTCCCACCTTCCTATGTTAGTTGGAGGTGATATATTTTATTTTTTTGTATTGTTATTTATGAATGTTGTACTTTACCCAGTCACCTGGTTTGTTTTGTTAAAGACTTACTAATGAAATATGGTGGTTGTACTCCATCTTTTTCTTTAAAAAAAACTTCTTATTCTTTCTGTCGCACATAAAAAAAGCTATTTTATTCTTATGAATTCAACGAATTGAAGGAACGAGATATTTTTTACTATCTTTAAAATGTGCTGCCTTTACATAACACCACTGACATGAGAATACTAATGCAAGCCTATAAAATAAGCTTATGTTCATTGATACGAGCACTAAAAGCAAGTCTACGAGGATGTTTAAAGACATTTTTTATTTAAGCAAGCTCCTAGATTCAAATCTTTTGGTAGCAGTCAGATTGTGGCTCCTCTAACGTACATTAATTAGGAATGAAAAAAGTAACTAACAAGATAAACAATCCAAATCTTCAAATCAGAAAAAGAGCATAATTTTCCACTTTGCAATTTTTTTCATTGTGTTTGAATAACTCAAGTCAGAAGAAAAAGAAAAGAAAAATCAAATCTGAATTGCAAATCATCCAATATCAACAAAGGAAGAACGAAAGAGGGGGATTGAACCTTACTGTGGCCGTCGCCGAAATGGGAAGCCTTGCCGTTGCTATCCAAAACCCTAGACGCCAGAAAGCCCTGCGAGTCTTTGACAAATTCTCAAAATAGAATTGGATGAGATGAGTTTTGATTAAATGGGTTTTTTTTATTTGGAATTATAAAAAATAATAATAATACACTTAGTGTATACTATATGAGCTATGTAGCATAATACAAATAGCGTACGCTACGTGCAAATAGCGTCCCGTCATTTTGTACTTACACTATGTGTGTGCCGCTGTAACGAATGCGCGTGCCGCTATGTAGCGAATTCGTCGTGCCGCTATGTAGCGCAAAATAGCGCACTGCGTTGTGCGCTATTTTCAACACTACCTGAGACCTTATTTATATTAGTTATGTACGAACGGTGCACGAGTTTGTTTGTTTACAATGAAAACCCTAACTCTTATATTATAACATTAGATTAGATATGCCAAAAATGGTCATAAATTATACTGCTTACGGAATAAACAAATCAACTAAGGTGTATGAGTGCAATCCAAAACTTAATGCTCACACACATCTCTGCTAATTCTATCATAACTATCCAACAAAGTAAATATTTCACCAGAAAGAGGATGAGTGCAATCCCCAGCTAAGAATAAGTGAACTCTGTTTTCAACCTCGATCCAACTATAACTAGGCTGCTTCACAATCCGACGGCTATCCATCAGTTGCCTCATTTCCATAGCACCACTTCACCTCCCTTCAGCTGTATGAGCATTAAACAACATCACATACGGAGCGGAGCTATCAACCGAGGTCAGTGCCTCTGCTACCACCTCAAGCAACTTTGCATCGATCGGAGGGCTACCAGGGACCAGGGCCGGCCCTACCCTAGAGGCGGGTAAGGCGGCCGCCTTAGACCCCCCGGAGATTTTGCGATTTTAGGGGCTCCCAATTTTAAACTTTCCTTATAAATATAGGCATGTATTTTGTGCGTAAAAAAAATTATTATTAGGGGGCCCATTTTAAAAGTTTGCCTTGGGCTCCGGGAACTCAGGCCGGCCCTGCCAAGGAATGGAGGCAGTAGGGGGGGGGGGGGGGGGGCAAATGACTCTCCAGAAATTTTTACAAATCCCACTTTGTAATCTAAATTTTCATATGGGCCCCAATCTAAAATAAATTGGGACCCCCACCCATTTGAAAAAGAAAATTTTGCCGAAATGCCCTCTTTTTTGAAAATAATTAGCGACCTACCTTCTTTCGAAAACATTTAGCGATATGCCCTTGTCTGTGACACGTCAGCAACAAACGTTATTGGGAAAAACGGCATCAGCTATTTGCATGCCGTTCTTCCCATTAACAACATACCTTTTTTAAAAAATTGTCATGCCGTTATTCCTAATAACGGCATTGCTTATTTTTTGTTAAGATCTTTATTGTCTCAATCTTGACTCGAGATTGAAATCCAAAAAAGAAAATAACTGATGCCGTTCTTCGGGAGAACAGCATCGTTTATACTAATGCCGTTTTCCACAATAATGGCATCAGTTATTATCTTTTTGCACAAGTCCCTATAATCGAAAAACCTCTTCTTCTTCCCCTTTTCTTTCCCTTCTGATTCGTAAACATCTCTCTCTCTCTCATCGCTCCTTTTACCCACAAACCCTAGATCTCAAAATCAAAAAATTTCAACCAATTGAGTCCAGTAAAATTCCATACATCCAACCTCCTCACTCCCACTCTCATTTTCAACCAATTGGTTTTTTTGGTTTAATTTGAAGGTATTATCAGCTTAACCTTATGTTTGATTTTGATTTCAATGTTTTGTTTATTGTGAGTAGTGAATGACTTGAATATGTTTTAATTTTTATGCATAGGTATGGAATTTGATATCCCTATTTGGTTATATTATGGGGGTGAGTAATTAAGGATCCAAAAATTGGATATTCTTATAGTGATGTTGATCCGGTAATTATTTGGGCTACCCCCAATTTTGGTTACTCAGAATTAATAGATAAGATATATGAAGTCACCAATTAGGATAGAAGTGAAATGAGTCTGAAACTCAGAGCCCGTTATTCTGCTGGTAAAGAGGATGGGCAGTACTTCATGTTGGTACCCATAAACAGTGACAGTTATCTGAGGTCTGTCTTGCTTAGGACACTTCATCCAAGTTGTGGTTGGAATATAGTTGAGTTATATATTGATCAAACGAGGCTTCCAAATACTACAAGAGTTGTTATCGAAAGTCCAAGGCCCACAAGGACTTTGAAACCATCTGCAGAGTCACACGCAAGGATTTCAAATACAATTGGAGATACTAGCACAACTCCAACGGAACCTGTTTCTTCCGAATACGAGCAGGTACATCCGACCCCATTGCCACAAAATTTTATGGTAGCTGGTATTGCTTTGGAAGACTTCGACAACGCCGTTGTGAATAACGACTTGGTAGAAGAGGAAAAAGATGAGGTACGCGGTCTCGAGGATGATGATGAGGATATTGCCGTTGAAGCTCCAGTTATTGATGCCAATGTTCATGTGCCGGTTAACAATGCCTGCGGGTTGCCAAGTCAGGACACAAGTGCAGCTATGCGTGGATCGCAATCAAGCGAATTGATGTCCCGTGCCACTGTACATGAACATGGCCAGTCTTCCATTGGTTCTTCCAACTTGGATGAACTCTTTATTGGTCAAAGATTTCCATCCAAAGATGCTCTACAACATCAAGTGAAGATGTACGCCGTGAAGAAGCACAGAGAATTCGTGACGGTAAAATCAGATCGTTGTCTATACCATGTGAAATGTAAATAGGCGCCCATCCACCATTCAGCCGAGCAGATTGCAGAAAATCCATCACTTCAAAATGAAGTTGGTTGTCCATGGCGCTTGCGTGCAAGTGTTCCCAAGGGTCGTGATTATTTTGTGGTGAAAAAGCTTGAAGGTGTACACACATGTGTGAATCCTACATTGACTCAGGATCACAGTAAAATTGACTCGACGGTCGTATCGATGATGATAATGGATACTCTGAGTTTGAGGTTAAGTTTGAGGGGCGAGGGGATCTCCCAATTCCAATGCTTGTTGTGGTGGTGGTGGGGCTTGGCTTGCGGTAGGCCGTACTTGTTGGCGTTGCTCTTCGGTTGACCGTATTAGTTCATTGAAACTTGGACCATCTCCAACCTCCTCAAGAGAGCTACGGCAATTGCACAGGAGGTCTCGTGCCAATTCTTTGCATGCCTTATTGGCGTTGCTCTTCAAGACACCCGCACATTTTCTTGCCATGGCCCATGTGTTGTCAATCTACAATAGTAAACCATATATGACATGATTAAAGATGCACAATTAAAATTAATCGAAATAAATGAAATTCAACAAACAATCTTATTTACCATTAGACGGTATGATGATGCTTTTGGTTGATACATGGGTTGTGATGATGAATGTGCAGGCGGTGGTTCAACCTGGTGCGCGGGTATTGGTTGTTGGACATCCGCGGGAAGATCAGTTTTTGGTGCGACATACAATCTTGTGATGCGTCTGTACCATGCCATATAAGCTGTATGCATCGATCCGTCATACGGCTGTACAATACCCTCAACTACCAACTCGTACCTCCGCTCATTCCAAGCTCCAACATAAGCACGGTGGTGATCGGCCCAATCCATGTTTGGTAAACGATCTTGACCCGTGATGTTGTGTAGCCTACGATCGTACAATGAGTTCACCGGGACGGGTTGTTGTGCGTTGAATTGGCGAAGGACACGTCCGGGGTAATAAAACTCCACAACTGAGAAGTTCACAAGTGGAGCTAAGGTCAACCACAACTGATTGTTGGCGGTACAAATGGGTGGTAGACGCTGCAGCCTATCGTCTGTGTACGGGGTCCAATTGACGAACTCTTCCCTCAACTGATCGAGTTCGTCCCTGTAGTAGGTGAGGACACCACGTGGGTTATCCCTCCATGTACGCTTCCCCGCCCAGTAGGCACCGAGAGGAGCTCTCAGCACATGATTATCCTGTAGTACTCTCCAAATCTCTGATAAAACTGTGACATGGGGTTGGCCGAGGTGTATTCTTTCCCAACACCATATTTGCAAGATGGATATCGGCCCGGTCATTTGTATCGACCCTATAGAACAGTTACAAAGTGCACGGTAGAGGGAGGCTAGAGCGGTACTTCCCCAACTATATCGGCCGGCCGTCTGCAAGTCAGCTATGAGAGGAAGGTACATTAGGTGGACTACGTCACCTGAAGAGTTAGGGAATAGGATCCCTCCAATCAACGATAGTAGATATGCGCGCGTATAGTTCCGGAGTTTGATGTCCGTCGGCGCAGGTGACATTCGATGAGTGAACTGATCGCCAAGGAATGAACATCTAATGGATTCCCCAACCCATATGCCGTGGTCCTCTTCAGGCACATCCAAGCCGAGATAGTCCTGTACCAATGCAACCTTGTTGAATATCAAATTGCCGGTGACTGCCATCCCATCAATCGGAAGACCCGCAATCACAGCGACATCTTGTAAGGTGACCGTCATCTCTCCAACCGGCAAGTGAAACGTGTGAGTCTCCGGCCTCCATCGCTCCACAAGTGCGGTAAGTACAGCGTGGTCACACTTTATTTTCGTCAGCTTCGACATCCCGTAGAATCCGCTGCTGACCAAGTAATTTTCAATACCGGGGATCACCGGCATGATGTTGTGAATCCGGAAACTCATCTTCTCTACATTCCCGGTCCAAACGGCCTGTGATCTGTGGTCTGGTTGCAAATATAGAACCGTAGGATCTAGTGGACCAGGATGTCCCTGTGGTCCAAATGAAGAAGTAGAAGAAGCACCGGCACCATGCGAAGAAGATGGTTGTGTAGGATCCATTGGCCTGTTAACAATAACAAACAGTAATCAACAACAATTTTAGTAAAAGAATTTTCAAAATAAACAATTCCACCTTTCATTGTTTTCCTAACAAAATGAACAATTCCACCTTTCTCAACAATTCAATATTTTGTAAACCCTACATCACTAACAATACATAATATTATTTCCAAAATTACTACTTCAATAACACAAATCTACATTACTTGTACTATACTACCAATGCACACATCTATCATACTATCAAAATTAACTTTACAAAATACAAATTAGGGTTTTGGATACTTACAATATTCTCAGATTCTGAATGATTCGGGACTCTTAATGAAAGAATGAAGTGTAGACTCCCAACTTCAAATTGATTACACAGCCTCTTAGGTTTTTTTTTGTTTTGTTTAAGGGTTTAGGGTTTTCGGAGTGAAAGTGGGGAAGGAAACAAACCGTAAAAAGAAAAGGGGAAGAAGAAGGGGTTTTTCGATTATAGGGACTTGTACAAAAAGATAATAACTGATGCCGTTATTGTGGAAAACGGCATCAGTATAAACGATGCCGTTCTCCCGAAGAACGGCATCAGTTATTTTCTTTTTTGGATTTCAATCTCGAGTCAAGATTGATACAGTAAAGATCTTAACAAAAAATAAGCAATGCCGTTATTGGGAATAACGGCATGACAATTTTTTAAAAAAGGTATGCCGTTATTGGGAATAACGGCATGCAAATAGCTGATGCTGTTTTTCCCAATAACGTTTGTTGCTGACGTGTCACAGACAAGGGCATCTCGCTAAATGTTTTCGAAATGAGGGTAGGTCGCTAATTATTTTCAAAAAAGAGGGCATTTCGGCAAAATTTTCTTTGAAAAACAACCACAATCTTGGGCTATAATTTAACAGCCAAACTTAACCATTAGTCCGTATGGTCTCTATTTCCACATTTTCTTAATTGTTATGCATATTCTTCAATTTAAACACACAACTGAATTAAAACGATCAGCCAAAAAAAAAAAAAAAAAAAATATATATATATATATATATATATATATATATATATAGAAAAGCCTAGATTTTGAGTTTTAAGATTATAATTTTGGTTTTGATTCAATCAATTTGATTTTCGGAAAAGAATAGTGGTAAGAAAAAAATTTGGCAACAATTATGTGAATGTCGGAAATATAAGTGGGACCCTTATTTTACAATGTCTGACTCGGCCACTGATGATAGAAGCTGTCATTATGTAATTATAATTAGGGGTGGCAACGGGCCGGACTTGGGCCGGACTTATATAAGCCCGAGCCCGAGCCCGAATTTAATTTTTGGGTCCAAGCCCAGTCCGATTTTGCATCGGGATCCAAAATACAAGCCCAAGCCAGAACCCGAATTAACCAAAAAAGCCCAAGTTCGGCCCGATTTCTTTAAAAGAACAATTACATTAAATTTTTTTTATATTTAAACTAATACAAAATAATATCAATTTATCAAAGCATATGATGCTCATCAAAATAATCATTCATAAAAAAATATTTTCAAGCATAAAAAATAATACAACATCACAACTTCACAACCCAGTTTTTAAAATTAAACAAACACAATTGTCCAAAGTCTTCAAAAATATTCAACATTTAGTTCGAAGTAGTTGATATTCTATTGATAGTTTAAATTGAAGACGTGAAAAAATTAAGCTCTTGTTTGTAGTAGCAAGAGATTGTCCAGTAGCTCTAACTGCATCTCATGTCCCCACAATAAGAGTCATCTGTCAAAAAATAACAAAACATGTAAAGGGCATAAATCTATAGAAGTGCTTTAAATAAGATATAAAATATTGTTTAATAAATAAGATATGAAATATTATACCATGCATCATCCTACTCCCCTTAGTTTCTTCTACAGTAAAGAGTCTAAAATTATCAATTCTAACTAGTCAGTTCTTTTGGACTGTTTTCAGATACCCCAGCAATGACAACCAGAGGTTGTTTAAACGGTGATTTCCTTCTCAGAGCACAGCTTGCTAGTACTCTTCAAAGAGGACATGGCAAATATCAGACAGGGCCTTCAGAACAACAGGGATGTTGCCGATCTCAGAAAACGTGTTGAGGAATTCTCCTCACAGTTTTCAATGCCTTGGTCTGAACTATAAGTTCTTTTCTTTAAGTATGGTGACATATGTTCATCACTGAAGCCTGCCTACATTGTAAATTAACTATGTACTTCTATTCATTGTAGAAAGTAGTGTATATACAAGAGGCCAACTGATTGAAGAGCTTGTCATAAACCAATAGACAATTTAATCACCAAACATATATTTGCGAAGAACAAAGAAAAGCAGAACAATTAACTTGATCTGTTTGTATTCAGTGCCATGTTAAATATTTAAAAGAAGCAATATAGTCATCAAAGAAATCATACCACATCTGCAATAACAAAATCAAATTCTTTCATGAAATTCTCTTTGCGTTTCTCATACTCTGCAGTAGACTAGAAAAATGAAATTAGACAAGTTAGTTCTGTAAGAAGAAGATTGAGATATTTATAGATATATTCCTAACAAAAGAATATCAGAACATAGTTATGGTGAGGGGAAGTGCTGACATTGTTAAATTAGCATAAAGGATAGTTTCAAAATTTATTGCAGTTAACATATTCTAATGAACTTAAAATGATGTTGCATTGCAGTTACACAAAAGCAATCACTAAAAACAGAAGTACTGATATGAAGGCATTCTGATATGGTCATGACTCATGAAGTAACTTAGAACATGTATGGATAAAGCTATCTGAAACGTCAAAGTCATGGAAGTTGATTTATAATATTACTATAAGCAGCAAGTACACTTTCAAGAAAGTTAGACAGTGAACCAACATATCAAATGTCAAAAAACTGGAACTCTCTACCAAACTAGTAGAACCTTACTAATAAATGGGTAAGAAGAAATAGTAATTAGTCTTAAAGAATATTAAGTAGAGAAAATGTTATCCACATCACTTAAGACAATGAAGCAAATATTCACCAGTACACCTTTTAGAAAAATGTGGTGGTCATACAATAAGTTGTTCGTAAATTTTAATCCCAAGTAAAATAACCATTTTAATGAAAACTACTACTTAGGGAGAGAAATGGAAAAGCATTATTTATCCAAATTTCTCTTATGGATAACGATGTGTACCTTTAATGATTAACACTACGAGATTATATATGGTTGTTGAAGATTGTAGAAGCATACAGACTACATTACAACAATGCATTGCTAAAATATCCTATGCCTGATACATACTGATACATACTACAACAAAGTTCGATTGCATTATAAATCAAATGTCAGAGCATGCTTATCAGTCTCAACGATGATGCAGACCCTATTGGGAATGGCTGTTTAAGCCATCCTCTTGTCATAATTATATATGATTGCATTAACACTTCAGACATTTGAATGACTATACAAACAAAATGACAAATAATCAATACAAAATAACAAATAATGTACAAATCGCAAGGTCTAACCTATGTGCGAGGTTTGCGACTCTGCGGTGCAAAAGAAAGCGGCGAAAAGGAGCTGGATCTGGTGCTGTTCATCTATTGTAGGCTTGTAGCCGAATCGCAAGGTCAGGTTGAGATCCCCTCTTCACTCTTTAGATTACAGATTAAGATGGGGTTTAATGGTGAAGAGATTGAATTGGTAGCTAGGGTTAGGGTTGATAATGGAATCAGATGGATAAAATGAGGTAATCTGAATTTTTGCGTTCATGATGAGAGAGATTAGAGATATAGGGAGAGAGACGGAGACGTTTCGAATTTTTGCGAAAGACGAAGCGCTCGAAGCCTCGAAGAGATGAAGGGACGGGGAGGGGAGAGAGATGAGCGACGGGAAAAGGTGAGAGAGATGAAGGGACGGGGAGTATTTATTAGACTTATATAAATCGGGTCGGGTTCGGGTCGGACTCATACACATCCGAACCCGGCCCGAAAATTTAATCGGGCTTATTTGTTGAGCCCGGGTCCAAAAAAAATGAAAAAAATCAGGCCCAAGTCCAACTAAAACGGGTCGGACTTGATCGGGCTCGGATCGGGCTCGGATCAATTGCCAGCCTTAATTATAATTAGAGCTCCTCATACTGCTTTATCTGGTCTCTCAACCACTTCTTTAATCACCTTCAAGCCATCTTCTAATTTTCCATGCCCACCAAGAAGGTTGATGAGCAAAGTAACTCTACTTTAGGTGTTATTCCGAAATCCTTTGACCACCGAATCAAATTTTTTCTAACCCTTCATCTAGTAGTCCTGCATGAACACAAGCATTCAGATCTGACACAAAAGTTATGCGTGTTGGCTTTACGTTCATCCTCTTCATCTCATCAAAGATTTCAAGGGCACTCTTTACATGGCCATGGTGGGTAAAATCCCTTATCACTGCATTCCACAAGAGCACATCTCTTTCCGCATTGCCATTTCATCAAGCACGGCGTTGGCATAAGTCACAGCGTCACATCGCGATTACATTATGATGATCGGGGCATTGTTAATGGGAATGTCCGGTACTAATTTTTTGGACGTAAGTACGTTGATGAATCTGGATCCGGAAATGATAGAAAGCCATCCATGCACAGGCACTAAGCACGAAGAGACTGTATGCTTATCTGGGCTCTCAACAATCTCTTGCATATGTTCATACAGATTGATAGCTCCTTCGTAATCTCCATTCAATTCATAACCAGTTATCATCCATTCCACGAAACACACGACAACATATTTAATAGATCAAGCGCTTTTTTCCAACTTCCCATTGTCACCTAAACCAACCCACATATTATTGATTATACGTCCAAGAATCAGGTATTTTCAACTTGTCAAAAAACTTAACATCCATCTCATTGTCGGGTATATGTCTTTCATTCTATGCTACGAATAAAGTTGGAAATTGAAGAGGCTAAATGAGAAGAAGAAACAAAGCGAAAATGGCGTTTAATAAGCTCCTGCTGCCTGGGAGCTAAAGGTCGACTCTCATTTGGGAAGGTGAGCCATTATAATGGGCACCCGCCCATATGGAAGGTCGGACCTTCTTACCCTCTAGAGGAGAACGTGGTATCTATGGCCGACAGTCTTAGGAAGTTCCACCTTCTGCCGGCTGACAGTTTTGGGCTGAGTCTGTTTAATGACTTTTTGAAACCATCTTTCTCTTTAAGTAACACTAGTATTATACACGTGCTGTGCACGTGGGGGAAAATAGGGAGAATGAAAAGAGCAAAAAAAAAATTACCTACACGTGCGTTGCACGGGTTGGGTTATGGACAAAGGCCTTCTCCCATTATAGTAGTAGAGATTGTACGGGTCTAGTCACATGGATATCTTTTTAAACATGTTAGATAGCGGAGGTTCAATAGTACAACTTACGAATTTTTCTAAATCCCTGTAATTATCTATTGTGGCCTCCAAAAGGACATAGTAGTTCACATGAGTGTTTTTCATTCTAAACAGATTATCTTTTATTGCGAGCTTAAGAGCTAGATAGATTGTTGGTGAGAGAATTATTATAACTTCTTGTATCATATCCTGTTAAATATAATTTTTGATATATCTCCTTGTAATAGATTCGCTGGATCTAGAAAAATAGTATGTTTAGTGTGATATATTTTTCTTCTTAACTATTATACTTGATTCGCCATTGTTCTAGTCTACTTTTGTTGCACCACATTGTCGAATTTCCTGACAACTAGTGTCAGAGCTCCTCAAGGTTGCAAGTTTCTTCGTGAAAATGAGGAATCATGTTAATTTTATGAAGATCATGAAGTTTGATGGCAAAGTCAATTTCAATTTCCAAATGTTGATAATGTTCTAGTTGGAGATAAAGGAATGTCAAGCGACATGAATAAGGAGAAGTAGGTTAAGACTTGTTTAAAAACATTATGTTTCAGCCAGCCGTCTTTGACGGGAGGAGTAAAGTGTAATTTTCACGATGAGAAGAGCCTGGAAAGTCAGTAGGGCAAAACTAAAGCTTTGACTATATAGGGTTGTTTTTACTATATCGGATGTACTGGAAGAGAAAACAGTTCTTTTGGGTATATATGTTTACTTTTTTGCAGAAAACCCTACAGAACATTATAAGGATAAATGGTTCTTTTATGCAAAAATTAACTGTCAACCAATAGTATGGTGAACTGCAACAACTTCAAGCCTATAATAGGGTCATTTGCAAAAAATAGAATTTAGTAGGGTTATATGCAGATTGATAAAAACTGTGTAAGGTTTAGTGAAACTTTTCCTTTTAGTATTGGCTAATATATGTTCTTGCAATGGTTCAAAAAAAAGGTTTGGTGGTTATGTTAGCAAAAGGAGGAAAGAAAAGGATTATGATATTGATCAATTCTTGCTAAGATGATGACTGATAATAATCATAATAGTTGCTGCTTTTTTTTCTGTGTGGGGGCAAACAAATGATGTGAATTCTTTTAGAAATAATAAAAAACCTGACCTTTTAGTTATCATCGATGTTGACAGCCGCAAATTGATCTTGACTCCTGAATGTGACTTGTTTGAACTGTTGGATCTTATATGGATGACGATTACTCCGATGACCTACAAAGGTCTGAAACACCAGGGTTGGCCCCGGCGATAGACCCTCGAAGCTCAGGTCAGAATTCTAGATATATATTAGAGTTTTTAGTAGTCAAATACTGATTACTTTAAATCTATGGAAGTCATGGGGTATTTATAGTCGCTTAGGGGGCCAGTATGAAGATAATGATTTATCTCTACTTCCCGATGTTTTGATAGAGTTTGTTACTTTCTTCTTCATGAAGAGAAAGCGTTATGACTCTTCCCTCTGTGAAGAGATAAGGTTTTTAAAACCGTCTCTAATGGATAATTATGAGTTTAAATTATCATAATAAATAATTATGAACTCCCTTGATGTTGGGTTGCTATGACAACCTAGTATGACGAATCCGTTTTGGATAGATGTGCTTGGAAGAGGCACGACTCCCTTTTACAGACCCATTTTATGGAATTTACTGTTTTACCCCTGCAAGCTTTAAGACTCATGTCCAATTTGAACGATCGTAATTTGGTTCTATTTCTACCCATATCAAAAATGCCCCACTACTGAAGACTGAGTTTCACTAGCTTTGAGGAGTAGTTCATCCGTTTTTAATGGTTTACAGAACAATATCAGAGTTTTCAGAGATGTTTGAATCTTGCCCAGGGTGTAACGGTAATATTTGAGTTTGTAAAATACCCAGAATTATTTTTAGAATTTTCTTGATTTTTTATGATTTTTCCAGATTTTTCTGAACTTCTTCCAATATTTAATTTTTTTCGAATTAATAAACATTTTTTAGAATTTTTAATTAATTATTTGATTTTTTTAATTATTTTTTTGAAATAGTTAATTCAGTTTAATAATTAAATAAAGAAATTAAATAAAAATAAATTTACCTGATTAAATCTAAGCTGTTGATCGTGAACTGGCGCAAAAATTGGGGAGATCGGACGACATGCATGCCCATTTTGGTCGGTAGCGCTTCTGCTCGGTGGCTCCCCCCCCCACCCCACGTGGCACTGAGTGGTGCCACATGGTGCATTTTTATGCCTGTTCTGGTCGGTGGCTACCCCGATCCCACGTGGCAGTGATATGTCATCTATGTGGCGATGAGGTGTTTTTTTGTGTGGCTAGCACGTGCAATTACTATAATGCAAAATAATAATGTGCCGAGCTTGGGGTTCTCCGATCCCTCGTGGCACCGACATGGGGGAGCTCACGTGGCGCCAATGTGGAGCCTACGTGGTGCTGACGTGGTGCCACATGGTGCATTTTTATGCCCCTTCTAGTCGGTGGCACTTCTACTTAGTGGTTGCCCCCGATCCTGTATAGCGTCTACGTGGTGCTGAGGTGGCTTTTTTTTTGCCAGCATGTGCAATTACTCCAATGCAAAATAATAATGCACCGAGCATGGGGGTTGCTCGGGGCTGAACCACCAACCTTGGGGTTGGGAGGTGAATGACTCAACCGGCAAGCTATGTGATTGGCTTGTAAAAGGTTCTCATCACAACCTATTTATATTGGTGTACTTTCTAGAGAGATCGGTGTGCAGCTATAGTATAATGAGCTTTTTCGGTGCTACAGAAGTCTGATTGGAGTGTGTGACCCCTCGTTTCAAAGGTGATTCGAAGATCTATAATTCCTCTTCAAAAAACAGTTGAGGAATCATCCATCTTTATGGTCAAAACAGGTCTGCAATATCTTTGCATACATGAAGATTAGAAGAGCTTCAGCGTCGGGGATCTATGAAGATGATTTTTGCCCCTGGAGGGGCTATGAAGAAGAGCTTCATAAAACTCTTGCCACTTAGATGGCAAGTTTGTGGAGTAGCTCTAGTGATGAGTTGAGCTCCAAAAGTGATTATAGAAGAAGCAAGCCTGCTCGGGAGGCAAGCGGGATAAAGGGCATCATCGGGCTCTATGGAGGAGCCATTCGGTAGCGAGTTTGGGGAGTACCGCTACACGAGTTGGGCTCTGAACTCGTTATGGAAGAAGAAGGCCGGTCGAGATGCGAACGGGATGAAGCATCACCGGGCTCTAGAAGAGAGCCATTCGAGAGGCAAGTTAGATGAAGAGTATCTTTGAGCACTACGAGAGAGCCACTCGGGAGATGAGTTTAAGCACCAGCTCTAGGGGTGAGTTGAGCTCCAAACTCACTATGGAAAAAGAAGATTACTCAGGTAGCGAGCAGAGTATTGGACTCATTGTATAGGGTGAATGAGTTGTTTGAGAGGGGCTCGGATGATGGGATTTGCCCCGAGGAGCGATGAAGTTGAGCTTTTTCCACTGAGGAACTATGAAGAGAAGCTTTGCTCCCGATGGGCTAAGAAGAGTAACTTTGCCCCGATGAGCTACGAAGAGAAGCTTTACTCCCGATGGGCTATGCGCCTATGATGGAGGGTTGATATGGATTTTCCAAGTGTTGTTGCCTCCAATCTTGCTCTCTTGGTGTTGCAGCTCATTGCTTTGGGTCCATAAGTTGGAAGAGTGGCTCTAGTGACGAGCTAGACTTCAGACTTAGAGCTTCCTTATTGACAAGTTGTAGGGGCAGTCCTAGCAGAGGTGTTGGAATATGAGCTTGCCATTTGGGAGTTAGTGAATTATGGGAGAAGCTCTATATGGTAGGTGGACTCCGAACTTGCTACTTGGAGTTGATGAACTGTGGGAGAAGATCCAGAGGGGAGGTGGACTTTGAAATTGCTACTTGGAGTTAGAGAGCTTAGGAGGCAGCTCTAGAGGAGAGGTGGACTCCGAACTTGTTGTAAGTTAAGCGAGTTTTGGGAGAAACACTAGAGGGGAGGCTAGACTCGTAATTGTCGTATGAGGGAGGTAACGAGTTATAGGGGTCGTCTCAAGTGGCAGCTCGGATTCCAAACTTGACTTGCTCATAAGTTTTCTTGGGGTAGTTTTTTAGGAATGGTTGAGGACTCCGAACCCGTTGTTTAGGTACTAGCAGGTTGAATGAGCATACCATCATTCTAGTCAAGCTGCTATTTAACTATGGGCAAGTAGACAGAGAGACTACGAGTTTTGAAGGTATGGACTCTGAACGTGTTGTACCCTTATTTTGCCCAGTTAGGGGAGTAGCGCTAAGGGGAGCCAGTCCTATAATCTGGCTTATTAAGGGAGTTTTTGGCAAGTGTTGCTTAGGGTTTAGTTCGCAATCTTACTTGGGGTAGATAACAAGTATGCGAAGAGTCGCCTCGGTGGTGAATCGAACTCCAAACTTTACTTGCACATAAGTTTGCTTGGAGTGAGTATCAGCCGCGATTATGGTCTCCGAACAAGTTGGCTCTGGGGGTAACGCGTTGTGGGAGTACATCAAATAGCGAGTTGTGATCTGAAACAGCTTATGTGCAGATTGTTAGAGTGACATACGAGCCATGGTTAGGGACTCCGAACGTGTTTTAAGTACCAGCTTATTTTGGGAGTCGGCCATAAGGTGAGTCATACCTCTCACCTTGCTTGCGTGGTAAATAGGTGGAGAGATTTCTTCTCATGAGCGTGGACTCCATACAAATTGTACCCTCGGTTATTCAAGTGAAATGAGTGGTTAGACTCTTGACTTGGAATCAAAGGAGTTTGTTCCAGAAGCCAGTGAGTCTCCAGTGTAGTTCGGTAGGAGGGTAGGACACTTGACTCATTGTGTGCTTTTAAATTTTTGTATGCATATAGTGTAAAAGAAAATACTAATCTTGTAGTATAAGAAATTAACGAGTTGTGGGAGCAGCTTTAGCTGGAATCTGAACCTCCTTTTGAGTTAATAAGTTGTTAGGGTATAGCTCGGAAGAGGAACTGAGCACCTAACTCATTACTTGGAGTTGATGAGTTGAAGGTGTAGCTCGGAAGAGGAGCTGAGCATCTGACTCATTGTAGGAGTGGATGAATTGGGGGCGTAGCATGGAGAAGGAGATGAGAACCAAACTCATTGGCTGGAGTGGATGAGTTGGTGGCGTAGCTTGGAGGAGGAACTGAGCACCGAACTCGTTGGCTGGAATTTGAGAGTTGCAGCTATAGCTCGGGATGCTGCTTGGCTTCCTTTCACTTCCCTTACCCCGGAGGATGTTGGGAATTTCTTCCTTATCTGGAAAGCTGAAGGTACAACGTGGAGAGCTGCGAGGCCGGGATGGCCGAGGATGGCGTTGTAAGCAGCCTTAATGTTGACGACCACAAATTCCATGTCCTCGGTTCCAGAGGATGGGAACTTATCAGCAGTTACATCTAGTGTGACTATTCAATCTATCTAGATGGGGACTCCGGAGAAGCCATACATAGTATATCTTGTGGGCTTGAGACGGTCTCGGGAGAGCTTAAGATTTTCGAATGCATCTATGAATAGTAAGTTTACTTAGCTTTTGTTGTCGACCAGGATGCAGCACCTCATAATTTTCCATATCTAGGTTGATGACTAGCACGTAGCAATGAGGTGTTCGGACACCCAAACGGTCCCGGTCTAAGAAAGTCACTAGAACTCCTAAGCCAGTAGCAGGGGGAATGTAATGCACTGATTATACTTCTTTGATGAAGGATTTATGGGAGGAGTTCGACTCCCCTCCCATTGGTCCCCCATTGTTGGAGTGGAGAATTGCTTTTGATTCCATGTCATGGGACTCGAAGGGTTTCTCTTGGTGCTTGTCAGCCCCCCCCTCCCCCCGCGAGTAGGAGGAGGGCCAATGTCATTACTTTTAGTGAATTTGGAGAGGTAGCCTTATCGGACGAGGCCATCAAATTCTTCTTCGTGGGCTTTGCAATTATCGGTGGTGTGCCCATAGTCTCTGTGATACGCGCACCACTTGTTCCTATCCCTCCTCCTTGTTGAGGAGCTCATCTTGGGAGGAGGCCTTAGTAGCCCTTCCTTGTCGACCTCCATGAAGATGGTGGATATGTTTGCATTGAGTCTAGTGTAATTCTAGAAGCGTAAACCTGTCGAAGGGCGACGCAGAACTGTATTATCCTTCCATAACTTTTTGTGTCCTTCATCATTACTCTTGCGCTTGTTCTTGGAGGAAGACTCCCATGGAACCCGAGGACGGAAAGGTTTTAAAGCATCTTTTGCTCATATGTATTTCTCTATCCTTTAGAGTAGGGTGGAGAAATTCTGAGGGGCTTCTTTGCGATGGACTTTTTGAGAGACTCATGTCTCACATTGTGTTCGAAGGCAACGAGTGCAATTGATGAGTTGTGAGAGGGGATGGCATGTGATTCGGCGGTGAATCTTCTAACAAAGTCCTTGAGTGGTTCTCCCACTTTTTGCTTTAACTCGAGCAAGGAGGCCTTGGTCTTCATAGTCTTTCGGCTGCTTGAGAAAGAGTTCCTCAAACTGATCGAAAGAGAAGATGGTGCCTGGAGAGAGGCGGAGTACCACTTCCTTGTTGGTCCCTTGAGAGTTGTTGGGAATGTCATGCAGAGGAAAGTATCAGAGGGTTGGTGGATTATCATGAAAATTTTAAAACTCTCAAGGTGGTCAGCCGGGTCTGTGTCTCCATTGTAAGTTCTCGAAGGTTGGTGGCTTAAACTTCTCTAGGATACGAGCTTCAAGGATATACTTGAAGAACAGGGGCCTACTAGGGTGATATCTTACGGCATGACCTACTTCCTCTTTGTCGATTCTTGCAAAGCGGTCCTCCACTGCTTGGAGGCGGCGGACAACAGGGTCTTTCCTTGGCTCGGATCTTGTAGAGCCATAAGATTCTTCTTCTTGCACAGTTAAGAGACGACTCCTACTTGTGTGCCAACCACTGCTTGGGATGACTTGTAGGACTTTGCAGATTTCGTCGCTGAGTTCACAAAATTCGGCCCATGTGACAGAGGCCTCTTCTTCCTTAGGGTCTTTGCAATTGCGCCTATGACTGGAGGAGGGCTTTCCACTTCGACCGCGAGAAGGAGTAGACCTCCTATGACATGACCAATGGGGGAGGTGCTCCCTCTGCTCCCATGGTGCTCTGAGCGGGAGCTTTAGCCTTTGGCGCGCCTCTCTTCACGGTGACGGCGGAACTTTTTCTCCTACTGTCTGTTGTTAATAAGTGCACTATGATCTGGCTGTATCAAGGGTACTATAGGGAGCACTCCGGGGAGGGACCACAGGAGGAACTGTGGAGTCGATGTGGAGTCGATGACTGAATGGACCGAGGGTCTATTTCCCCTCGATCGTTCAGAGTGAGGTCCAGAGTGGCGTGCAGAGTGACGTAGTCGAGAGCCTGATGATGCAACCCCGATGAGAAAGGGTTGCGACATTGGGTAATCAACTTGTTAAGAAAGAGATGGAGGTTGTTCCCCTGTTTGTGGGGATTGTTACCCTATTTGAGGGAGTTGTTGCCTAACTTGAGGCGATTGTGGCCCCGTTTGAAGGGGAGGGGGAGGATTGGTAGCTGAACGGCTAGTGGCCGCTGCATTCTTCTTCTTTGGAGGCATGGCTGAAAAAATTAATAATTTACTGGCGAAGTTTGATAGAAGATCTTTGTTGTTTTTTGCAGACGGTGCAAATTTGTTGCTGCTTTTTTCTGTGTGGGAGCAAACGGATAATGTGAATTCTTTTAGAAACACTAAAAAATTTGATCTTTTAGTTATCATCGATGTTGACTGCTGCAAACTGATCTTGACTCAAGAATCTCTCCAGTTTATACCGTTGAATCTAATCTGGATGATGGTGATTGCTCCGATTGACCTACAAAAGTCTGAAACACCGGGTTGGGCCCTGCAATGCTCAAGTTAGAACTCTAGAAATATATGAGAGTTTTTACTGGACAAATACTAATTACCTGAATTCTTTGGAGGTTATGGGGTATTTATAGTCGTTTAGGGGGTCCGTTTTAAGATAATGATTTATTTCTACTTCCCGGTGTTTTGATAGAGTTTGTTACTTTTCTTCACGAAGAGAAAGAGTTATGACTCTTCCCTTGGTGAATAGATAAAGTTTTTAATATCGTCTCTTATAGATAATTACGAGTTTAAATCATTATAATAGATAATTATGAACTTCCTTCATGTTGGGCTGCTATGGCAACCCAGTATGATGAATCCATTTTGGGTAGTTAGACTTGGAAGAGGCCTGACTCCCTTTTACAGACCCGGTTTTTTGGGGAATTTACTGTATTATCTTTGCGAGTTATAAGTTTTGTGACCGATTTGGTTCTATTTTTATTCATATCAATAATGTAACACACCGAATTCCAAAACAGACTGAATTCAAAATTCCACAGGATCTTTACACTTTTCTTCGGAAAATTTTACAAGGAAATTTAAACTTTACTTTACATCAGAGTTACATTTACATTTACACTTTAAATAGCGGAAGCAATTTACAACATTTACATAAATAAATGTACAACACTTGAAACATTCTTTATGCTGCTTGCATAATTTAATCTTTGTCAGTTCCTTTACCCTGCATAAAGACTGTGGGTACGTTAGTTCATTCAGCTGATGAGATATTATACACGGCCATCCTCTCTATACCGAAAGAGTATAACGATTCTCAATACTTAACAAACCACAAACTTGTTCACAAACAAAGCTAAGGGGACTATCCTGTTGATGTCGTGTTGTGATTATGCGCCTAGTCCTTAATGCAATTTATTATTATTATTATTAGATGACACTAATGCACACTTGTTCGGATTATATGCATCCCATACTACGTAGGTCCGAGGTCAAGCCCTTAATCGTTCTTCAACTTGTAGGGTTCGATCCCTCACCATGACTTAATCTACTAATGTAACTACGGTAAGTATCCTAGATGTCCCATGAGTTACAAGCCCATGTCCAGACAACCTGGAGGGGTATCCCACGTCGTGACATGACGCATCTTGCACAACCTATGGTCAATTCAGCCTCCGCATGGACCATGGCACCACCTTTAATCAATCAAACATCCCAAAAGCGTCGCCACGATCCCGATAATTCAGGAGTAGTGTCCATGCCAAGACTTGACTCATCAAGTAAGCAACCTATGAATCACTCTCACACCGTAGACTCGAGGGCCTCATACTTGTGGTTTTCTCTTACTTTCATCACGTCTTCTCTATTGTTTGGTCCTTAATTGTATGAATCATAAATAAAAATCAATTTCTAGGGTTAACTCTTTCCTCTATACCGGTCTTAACCATCAATCAATGCATTTGACCCAAACCTAGTCTTTCACCTCAAATATCATATTAACATTTCTTTTATTGCCGGTATGAGACTTAGATACTCCCTAGTTCTTAATTTCAACTCATAATCACAACATTGAGTTCTTTCATACTTATAAGTTCTTTCATGATTAACAAAATTTTCATTTCATGTTCATAGCATTCAGGTATTCGTATTCGTAAGATCTTTCATAACTTATCAAACATTCACTTTTAATTTCATGTACACTATCATGCATAACCAAATGAATTTAATTTTTCTAACTAGTCACATTCAACAATATGTGCCTTTCCACATAATCCTCTTAATCTTATTTTAAAAATCATACTAATTTCACAAATCCATACTTTTATTTCACAAGTTACAATTTCTCATTTCTAAGTCTCATTTCGAATTTCTTCAAATAACTCATTTATTTTCTTTCTCAAAATTAAACAAGTCATTTCTTGAAAATAGTCCCAAATTTTCAATTACATTTCATCAAAAGTTATAGAAGTTTAATTCATGAAGTTTAAATAATTTCTAGGATTTTTTCCCACATTTTTTTCCCAATTTTAATTTATTTTTACACCTCAAAGTATTAATATTTTCTTAAAAAAAACCACTTTATAAACCAAAGTCCACACCCGGATTCGAACCCACAACCAGCGGCCAAACGGGTGCCACCCGAGACCACTGCGCCAAACCACATAGGCGACAAGAACTGGGTTTTAACCCATGTGTATTAATTTTTTGGCATTCGGGATTTTTAACAAAATAAAAAAAAAGTAAAGCTCCTACTCAGGATCGAACCCGAGACCAGAGACAACCCCACACTACTGTAGCGCCTAAACGCTCTTCGACCAAATGGTCTAAGTGACCAGATTGTTTTGAAATGAGTTTGGTTGGGTTTGAACTAGTTTTCTGTTAATCTCTAAATTTCATAATTTCTCTAAACGATTTTGTTTCTTTTTCTTCTCTTTTTGAACTCAAATTTTCCAGAATATAAAACATATGAAATTACAGTAAATCAGTATTTTATAGTCATTATTTGCCTTATAAAAATGCATTTTTGGTCTTATTTTGTGTTCTATGTCCATAATTTTGACATTGAGACCGGTTTACATTTCTACATAATTTGAGAATTAGATTTTCACAAGACAACTCGTTTCTTTGTTCTTTTACTCATTAGTCAACCTACAACATTTTTAGAATATAAATTCTCACTTTTCTAAAATAGTGTAACTTTAATTTAAACGGACAATCATACATGATGCATTTAACTAAACTATTTGTCTCACAAGCACAAATTTTCCATAGAGCTTAACTCATAAACAAATAGCATGGTAAGATGATAATTTCTAACACTTTGATTGACAATTTAGCAATCATTTTATCAATCATCCTCTAATTTATCATTTCATCTAAAAAACAATCATAAGTCCAAATTACTTAGTTTTTCTCTTAGTAGCAATTTATTCCTAGCATGGTGACTAGATTAGAAACATAAAAAACACCCACCTTATAATGGATAGATTACCAAAGAACACCTAAAGAATCTCCTACAACAAATGAAAAAAGCCTTCTCCTCCTAGATCAACCACCAAGTTGTGCCTTTCCTTGTTGCACTGGTGGAACCCGAGCTCTCCCTTCCTGGTCCTTGAGATGCCAGCCTCCTCTCCTAGTTGAAGCACCCACACAAAACTCTTTCTCTTTTCAACTCACAAAACTCCTCAATCTTTTGTCTCACGACTTGAATTTTTTCCTCTCTTTCTATTCTTTCTTTTAGGTGCAATGAGAGCTAATGAAAGGGGGGTATTTATACAAATTCTTAGGGTGAATGGAGGGCTAGAATTAGATCCAATGGTTAGAGATTAAGGGCTTAGATGAAATAGGGAGTTATATAAACTACCCATGATGAAAAACTACCTCTCCACCACCTCCATCTCTCCCACTCACTCCATCACAATCCGACCAAGGGGAAAATGGTGTGCAATGCACACTTCCATTGCATGCATGTGCCACCTAGTGCCTCCCATTTACAAATTTGTTCATGTGACAAATTTAATTGTCAATGAGTCTACAGTACAAGTTAGACCATTTCAAAAGAGAATTAAAGTAAATGGACTCACTAATGGGCCAAACTAACCATGGGCTCAAAATAATTAAATAATTAATAAATATAGTGGACTTAAAAAGGACAATTAGGCCTGGATTTAAATTAGGCTTTTAAAGAGAATAATTTTAGAAAAATAAAGATAACAATTACTATATAAAAATAATTTCTACGAGAAATTAAACAAACGAAATCATACGTGCACAACACGTAAAATCACAAAATCTTATAAATCAAATCTAGGGTGTTACAACACTCTCTCCTTAGAATAGTTCGGTCCCCGGAACTACACTTAAAGAGTGAGAAACAAGATTACAACAAAGAGATAATAAAGAAAAGAAGATATAAATCACTCAAAGAGCTCAGGATGTTCTTTCGTCATCCACTCCTCAGATTCCCAAGTAGCCTCTTCGATCAACTGGTTTCTCCAGACTACTTTGACCATCGGTATCATCTTGTTCCTCAAGACTTTCTCCCGACGATTGACAATTTCAACCGGAAGCTCAATGTAGCTCAGATCCAACTGCAAACCCTCCGGTACTTCGGGCAAATGGTGACTAGGATCTGGGATGTATCCTCTCAGCATGGACACATGGAAGACATTGTGCACCTGAGACAACTCTTCCGTCAACTCCAACCGATAAGCAGTTTTCCCAATCCGCTTCAATATCTTATACGGGCCTATAAATATCGGGGCTAACTTACCATCTCTGCCAAAATGAATCGCACCCTTGCTAAGTGAAACCTTCAGATAGACAAAGTCACCAACCTCGGTCCCTCCTCCGGTTGTCTGCATAGCTCTTCTACCTACTTTGAGCATCCACCAGCCTCTTCCTGATCAGATTAATCTTTTCAGAGGTCTGCTGCATAATCTCAGGCCCAAACATCTGTCGCTCCCAAACTTCGAACCAACAGACAGGTGTTCTGTACTTTCTTCCATACAGAGCTTCGTACGGCGCCATTCCAATACTAGTCTGAAAACTGTTGTTGTAGGCAAACTCTACCAAAGCTAGATGCCTTTCCTAACTGCCTCCAAAGTCTAGTACACAACACCGAAGCATGTCCTCAAGAATATGATTGGGTCTCTCGGTCTTCCCATCGGTCTGCGGATGAAAAGCATTGCTGAAATCTGTCTTGGTACCCAAGGCTATCTGAAGACTCCTCCAGAAATACGAAGTAAACCACGAATCTCGATCAGACACAATGGTTAACAGAACACCATGAAGTCTGAAGATCTCACTTACATACAGCTCAGCTAACTTGTCCATCGAAGCAGTGAGTTTCATCACCAAGAAGTGAGCGGACTTGGTCAGTCGATCGACTATGACCCAAATTGCATTATTGCCCTTGGAACTCTTGGGCAAACCCGTGATGAAATCCATACTGATATTATCCCACTTCCATTCCGGAATAGGTAACGGTTGCAATAGATCTCTGGGTTTCTGATTCTCGGCTTTGACTTGTTGACAAATCTCACACCTCGACACAAATTCAGCCACATCCCGCTTCAAACCTGACCACCAAAAGTGTTGCTTAATGTCCTTATACATCTTGTTACTTCCAGGATGTACAGACAAAAGAGTAGCGTGTTCCTCTTGAAGAATGCTCTCCCACAGTTCTGCTTGATACGGGACACACAAGCTCTCTCCGAACCACAACACCTCATCCCTGATCTGGAACTCTGACAACTTGCCAGCACCAACCTGCTCCTTCATCTTCTAAATCTCTGCATCTTCCTTCTGACTTTTGATAATCCTTTCATTCAGCGTTGGTTGAAGCCTCAACTGAGCTAAAGATAATCCCAAGCCTTGCAGAACAACTTCAATACCAGCCCGATCCAACTCCTCAGCAAGCTGCCTCTGAGATGTAATCAAACTAGCTAGACTGGTCTTGCGGCTAACTGCATCAGCAACAACATTAGCCTTCCCAGGATGGTACTTAATCTCCATACGAATGTCCTCAAGCACCTCCAGTCATCTCCATTGCCTCAGATTCAGATCTTTCTGTTGATTGATGTACTTCAAGCTTTTGTGGTCTGTGTACAAGTTCAATTTCTCACCGTACACATAATGTCTCCATTGCTTTAAGGCGAAGATATTCGCAGCCAACTTCAGATCATGAGTTGGGTAATTTTTCTCATGCGGTCTTAGTTGCCTAGACCCATAAGCGATCACTTTTCCTGCTTGCATTAAGACACAACCAAGCCCACGATGTGAAGCATCGCTGTAGACATCATACTCAACACCTGCTCTAGGCAAAGCTAAAATGGGTGCAGTAGTCAGCTTCTCTTTTAACTCCTGAAAGCTCTTCTCGCACTGCTCGGTCCATTTGAAGTTCACATTCTTCTTGGTCAGACCGGTTTGTGGCACGGCTATCTGAGCATAGCCCTGAATGAACATTCTGTAGTATCCTGTCAATCCAAGGAAACTCCTGATTTCCTTTACTGTAGTAGGCCTTGCCCAGTCTCTCACCGCCTCTATCTTCTACGGATCAGTTGCCACTCCCTCCTTAGAAAGGATGTAACCTAGGAATGCCACTTTAGATTTTCAAAAATCGCACCTGGACAACTTGGCATACAACTCCTACTCCTAAAGCTTCCTCAAAACTACTGCCAGATGCTCCGTGTGTTCCTCCTCCGACTTGGAGTACACAAGAATATCGTTGATAAACACCACGACGAAAGAATCAATAAACGGCCTTAGAACTCCGTTCATCATATCCATGGAAATTGCAGGTGCGTTCGTCACTCCAAACGGCATAACTAAGAATTCATAATGTCCGTGTCAAGTTCTGAACAAAGTCTTATGCACATCTTCAGCTTTCATTCGAACTTGATGATATCCTGATCGAAGATCTATTTTGGAGAAAACAGCTGCTCCTTATAGACAATCGAACAAGTCATCAATTCTTGGAATCGGATATTTGTTCTGAATAGTGACCTTATTCAGCTCTCGGTAATCGATGCACATCCTCATCGAACAGTCCTTCTTCTTTACCAGCAGCACCGGTGCTCCCCAAGGTGACGCACTCGGTTGAATAAAGCCTTTCTCCAATAGTTCCTTAATCTACCGTTTGATCTCATCCTGCTCTACAAGCGCCATCCTATACGATGGCTTGAAAATGGGTGCACTCCCCGTCTAAATAGTGATGTTGAACTCTACATCACATTGCAGAGGTAACCCGGGTAAATCATCCAAGAACACAGTCAGATAGTCTCGAACCACATGAATCCCTTGCACTTCAACAGGAATTTCCTCCCTGCGGATGGCTGCAACCAACCTGGAACACTTCTTCTTCCCTTGGAAAGTGACTTCAGGTCCACCTGGAGCCTTCACTGTTGCTTTCTTGGTCTTGCACTCGATGCTTGCACTGTACACCGACATCCAATCAATGCCAATGATAACATCGACTCTCGAGATAGTCAGCTCGATCAGATCAATCCCAAAAATTTTGTTCCCAATCACGATCTCGCAGTCCGCATAGTACCGATCAGTGGTTAGAGTCTCCCCTGATGGAGTAGCTACCACCAAGACCTTGCCTGAAAAGAATTTCGGTTCGACTCCCAAAACTTTAGTAAACTTAGGTGACACAAAAAGTATGAGAGGACCCAGTATCGAATAAAACAACAGTCTTCTTTCCATTCAAACAAAGTTCTCCTGTTACATAACACACACTCGTTACATAACAGTTCACTATTAAAGCAGGAAAAAGAAATAGCAGAAAACACTCTTAAACATCCCCCCTCATACCAGTGATGACATGATCCACCTCATCGGCGTCAGCTTCAGTCAAGGTAAATACTCACCCCTGCTGGTACGGCTTCTTCCGATTTTGCTGCGTTGGTCCATTGCGGACGACATCTCGCAACTTTGGGCAGTGAGATCTGTAATGACCGGTCTTTCCACAGTTGAAACAAGTCACTACAGAAGCTCTCACAAAACCATTTTTGGGTCTTCCAGCCACGTTAACAGCGTTCGCCCCTATCGGTGTGAACCTTTGAACTGGTGGTTGTTCCCTAAAATTGCCAGAAGCTGCGGGCCTTTTCCCCACGTTCCAATTGTTCCTCCTATTCTAAACAGTGTGGAATTGCTCCATATCCTCTTCCGTAGCTGCAGCTCGTTTGACCAACTTGTCAAACCTCCGGATACCAAGGGGTATCATCTTGGATCTCAGACTTGGCCTTAAACCGTGCTCAAACTTTCGAGATTTCTTCGCAACGTCCATCACCAATTCGGGAGCATACCTTGAGAGCTGATTGAACCTCGTCTCATACTCTCTAACCAACATGCCGCCCTGCTGCAGCGCCAGAAATTCTATGGCTTTCTTCTCCTGGACGTCTAATGGAAAATAATGACTGCGGAATTCCTCCAAAAATTTCTCCCAGCCAAGAACAACATCTCCCATCGTCCGCTTCATCGATTACCACCACACAGCCGCATCCTTCTCAAACTGCAGTGCCGCTAACTTCACCTTGCTACCCTCCGGAGTCTCCAAAACTTCGAAGATAGTCTCTACCTGTCGGATCCAGTTGTCAGTCGCGTCAGGGTCTGACTTTCCTTCAAATACTGGTGGTTTCATCTGTTTGAATGATTCCACGAGTTTGATAGCTTCAGGTACTGGATTCACAGGCACCCTCCCTTGGTTCTGAATCATGGCAACGGCATTGAGTGTCTGATAGACCCTCGTTAATTCTGTTTCCAAGTCCAGACCTTCACCATTTTGAGCTCCTCTTCTAGCCATATTCTGAAGCAAAGATCCATTAAATTCGAAGTAGAATAACATGAATTTTAAGTTAACTTTTCATTTCATTGAATTTCAAACTTTATACATTTGAATTTAAAACATTTCTGACATCAAATGAAAGCAATAAGAAGTTACAACAGTTTAGTTCCTATGGTTCCTCTTGGCTTCACGAATCTCTTCCCATAGTTCCTCCACTTCCGCCTTTAGTACATCGGACATATTTTTTCTCTTCTCGAGTTCCCAAACGCGATGATTGAGAATTGCAATGCTCTTTTTGCTCTTCGTACACTACGCCTGCAACAGCTCTGCTCTCTCCCTCTGAGTCTAAACCTGCCTCTGAGGAGATGCAATGAGATTACTCGGAACTGGTTCTTCCTCGTCAGAGGAATCATCAGATGAATTCGGAGGTGGAGTGATCTGTAACGCCCCGCCCCAATACTCAGACAAATTTAATATTTTTAGAAGACAAATTAGATACTATGTAGTACAACTGCCCCCCACAGGCTGCCTCTTAAAAGGTGATTAACCAATTAGGTGACTCTTGATCATAGGCAATTATATTTATACTCAAATTATTTTTGTATATTTTTCCAATATGGGACTATTATTCCCAAATCTCCTTTACAAATCCCGTGCACACTATACTTATATAATGCCACGTCATCTTTTTCAAATCTATATCCCGAAATCATGGCAAATCTTGCCTTTGACCTTTCAACATGCGGGCCCCCCCACATCTCCTCCACGTCATCACGTGGAGGAGTAAACCCCTCAACAAACCCAGCACTTAACGTGCTGTTCTTATTCCAAACCGGTGGGGCCCCCATTCTCTTCAAATAACCGGGATTGTATAAATCCCCCCTATAGAAATATTCTATAGGACAACCCAAAATTCATTTTATATATATATTTATTATACTTATTCACAAATCATTTGTAACGCCCCATCCCAATATTCAAACAATTTTTATTATTTTTAGAATACAAATTAGATACTATGTAGTACAACTGCCCACCACAGGCTGCCTCTCGAAAGGTGGTTAACCAATTAGGTGACTCTTGATCATAGGCAATTATATTTATACTCAAACTATTTTTGTATATTTCCCATGTGGGACTATATTTCTCAAATCCCTTCACAAATACAGAGTACTTCATGTACACTTCCTATTTCAATCTATATCTTCAATATTACATACCATACAATTGTTAGGGTTATATACTGAAAGCATCACTTTTGTATTAACTTTATTTCCTTTTTTTTTTGAGTAAAAATCATATGGGCATATGTTTGCATATTGTGTTTATTATAATATTAATGCAAGTATCTGATATTCTATAAGGCTGATAATATGGTGTGAGGTGACACACAGAAGATCATATTATCAGTTCCCTATGGAATATATAAATAGTTCACAACCTAGACGGACTTGGATAATCCATTGAAAAGGTTGTAGTATAATCTGGTATTAGTCTATCTTGACTATAGGTTTACACTAGTACACTTTGTGTGTATTGAACAGGACCACTTGAGGTTGTTCTCTTTGTACTGACTATAAAAGAGAACAAACACCTCTGTTATTATGGATGCTTATGCTCTTAATCCAGATATAATAACAGACATGTATATGCAGTGTGCATTACTTTGACTCATAAAAGAGTGAGATTCATTATGGATCAACAACCTCTATGAATTGGGTAATAGCATTGTATGTATGATGGGCTGTTGATTGTAAAAGGAATCCATGTCCCGATACATCGGGTTGATGATGTCCCCTTAAGGAGCTCATAAGGATTGTCATGTAAACCCTGCAGGTGGATTACATCCGACATGACAAATAAAGTTGAGTGGTACTACTTAAGGATAAAAGATGTTGATCAATATAGTTGTCAGTAACTTAATTTGATCGACGGACATTCGATATCTTAACATGGGGAGCTCAACGAGCATATAATAAAAGGAGCCCATAAATATAATTGGGGATTAGGAAGGTAGTGCAACAATAGCTCCTTAGTGGACCGAGCTATTGTTAATGGGCCTGGGTTGTGTGTTCGGGCTGAACACAGGATACCCAGATTCGTTAGGAGACCTAACCCTAATTTCTCCTCATGGTCCCTGCCGTAGCCTTATATATATCCTCTATTTCTCTGGCCATTATTTGATCATCTGAAATATAAGATTTTTTCTCTAAATTCGTGATTCACGTAAGGAGAGAAAGAGAGGTCAGCCAAGGAGAAGAAAGGTTGGGAGATCGTCGCCCACACGACGTCCAACCCGAGGAAGGAATACGTGCAGAAGATCTTGGGGTCGCTGTCGTCTTCTTCTCACCGCAGGTATAATTCGTGAACCCTAGATTCCGCTATATAGGGTTAGATCACGTATTTAATCTGTTAATCTTTTATGATCGATATGCACACCAATCCGTAGTCCTGGGAATCATCTCAGTTCCATCAACAATCCCAAACCATATCTTAACAAATCTCAACAACCTACAGCATACAATCCCGTATACTGTTTTTCTTTCCAAACCGGTGGGGTCCCCACCTCAATCAAACTAGATTCTATTGAATCCTTTTCAAATCCAAACATTTTTTCACAAATCCAAATATCATATACACAGCCAACTTTCTTATATATTTATTTTATTTATTATTCACAAATTAGGGGTATTACATGATCTCTCTAGACTTAGGCCATTCCTCCTCCAATTCTTCAGGATCTTCTTTGTCTAAATCAGCTTGCCCAGGGTAATAATCTTCCTCAACTATGTGCCAATCGTCGCTTCCAGCTGGGTCGCACTAGTCCGCCATCTTAGAAAAAGGAGAAGAAGAAGCATTAATCATAGAGCAACACAAATGAAAGCGACTTACATTTAAATCTCTAGACTCAACACACGCTCTAATGTTCACTCTAGGGTGTCGTTCCTTATAAATTTGTACTACTTGAAAGAGGGGCTCTATACCACTCTGTAACACCCCGAGTTCCAAAACAGACTGAATTCGAAGTTCCACAGGATCTTTATATTTCTTTTCGTACAATTTTACAAGAAAATTTAAACTTTACTTTACATCAGAGTTACAATTACATTTACACTTTAAATAGCGGAAGCAATTTATAACATTTACATAAATAAATGTACAACACTTGAAACATTCTTTATGCTGCATGCATACTTTAATCTTTGTCAATTCCTTTACCCTACATAAAGACTGTGGGCACGCCAGTTCATTCAACTGACGAGATATTATATACGGTCATCCTCTCTATGCCGAAATTGTATAACGATTCTCAATACATAACAAACCACAAACTTGTTCACAAACAAAGCTAAGGAGACTATCCTATTGATGTCGTGTTGTGATTGAGCGCCTAGTCCTTAAGGAAATTTATTATTATTATTATTAGATGACACTAATGCGTACTTATTCGGATTCTATGCATCCCATACTACATAGATCCGAGGGCCAGCCCTTAACCGTTCTTCAACTTGTAGGGTTCGATTCCTTGCCATGACTTAATCTACTACTGTAACTACGGTAAATATCCTAGATTTCCTATGAGTTACGAGCCCATGTCCAGACAACCTGGAGGGGAATCCTACGTCGTGACATGACGCACCTAGCAGAGCCTATGGTCAATTCAGCCTCCGTCATGGACTATGGCACCACCCGTAGTCAATCAAACTTTCCACAAGCGTCGCCACGATCCCGATAATTTCGGAGTAGTATCCACGCCAAGAGTTGACTCATCAAGTAGGAAACCTATGAATCACTCTCACACCGTAGACTCGAGGCCCTCATACTTGTATTTTTCTCTTCCTTTCATCACGTCTTCTCTATTGTTTGGTCCTTAATTGTATGAATCATGAATAAAAATCAATTTCTAGTGTTATCTCTTTCCTCTATACCGGTCTTAACCATCAATCAACGCATTTGACCCAAACCTGGTCTTTCACCTTAAATATCATATCAACAATTCTTTTATTGCCGGTATGAGGCTTAGCTACTCCCTATTTCTTAATTTCAACTCATAATCACAACATTGAGTTCTTTCATACTCATAAGTTCTCTTTCATGATTAACAAAATTCACATTTTATGTTCATAGCACTAAGGTATTCGTATTCGTAAGATCTTTCACAACTTAACGAACATTCACTTTTAATTTCATGTACACTATCATGCATAACCAAATGAATTCAATTTTCCCAACTAGTCCCATTCAACAATTTGTGCTTTCCACATAATTCTCTTAATTTTATTTTAAAATCCATACTAATTTTACAAATCCATACTTTTATTTCACAAGCCACAATTTATCATTTCTAAGTCTCATTTCGAATTTCTTCAAACAACTCATTTATTTTCTTTCTCAAAATTAAACAAGTCCTTTCTTAAAAATAGTCCCAAATTTTCAATTACATTTCATCAAAAGTTATAGAAATTTATTTCATGAAGTCTAAATAATTTCTAGGAATTTTTCCAACATTTTTCCCCAATTTTAATTTATTTTTGCAACTCAAAGTATTAATATTTTCTTCAAAAAAAACCACTTTACAAACCAAAGCCCACACCCGAATTCGAACCCGCAACCAGCGGCCAAACAGGCACCACCCGAGACCACTGTGCCAAACCACAGAGGCGACAAGAACTGGGTTTTAACCCATGTGTATTAATTTTTTTGCATTCGGGATTTTTAACAAAATAAAAAAAAGTAAAGCTCCTACTCAGGATCGAACCCGAGACCAGAGACAACCCCACGCTATTGTAGCACCTAAACGCTCTCCGACCAAATGGTCTAAATGACCAGATTGTTTTGAAATGAGTTTGGTTGGGTTTGAACTAGTTTTTTGTTCATCTCTAAATTTCATAATTTCTCGAAATGATTTTGTTTCTTTTTCTTCTCCTTTTGAACTGAATTTTTTCAGAATATAAAACATATGAAATTACAATAAATCAGTATTTTTATAGTCATTATTTGCCTTATAAAAATAAATTTTTGGTCTTATTTTGTGTTCTATGTCCATAATTTCGACATTGAGAACGGTTTACATTTCTGCATAATTCGAGAATTAGATTTTCACAAGACAACTTGTTTCTTTATTCTTTTACTCATTAGTCAACCTACAACATTTTTAGGATATAAATTCTCACTTTTCTAAAATAGTGTAACTTTAATTTAGACGAATAATCATACATGATGCATTTAACTAAACTATTTGTTTCACCAGCACAAATTTACCATTGAGCATAACTCATAAACACATAGCATGGTAAGATGATAATTTCTAACACTTTGATTCACAATTCAGCAATCATTTAATCAATCATCCTCTAATTTATCATTTCATCTAAAAAACAACCATAAGTCCAAATTACTTAGTTTTTCTCTTAGTAGCAATTTATTCCTGGCATGGTGACTAGATTAGAAGCATGAAAAGCACCCACCTTATAATGGAGAGAAAACCAAAGAACTCCTAAAGAATCTCCTACAACAAATGAACAAAGCCATCTCCTCCTAGATCAACCACCAAGTTATGCCTCTCCTTGTTGCAATGTTGGAACCCGAGCTCTCCATTCTTGGTCCTTGAGATGCCGGCCTCCTCTCCTAGTTGAAGCACCCACACAAAACTCTTTCTCTTTTCAACTCACAAAACTCCTCAATCTTTTGTCTCACAACTTGAATTTTTTTCTCTCTTTCTATTCTTTCTTTTAGGTGCAATGAGAGCTAATGAAGGAGGGGTATTTATACAAATTCTTAGGGTGAATGGAGGGTTAGGATTAGATCCAATTGTTAGAGATTAAGGGCTTAGATGAAATAGGGAGTTATATAAACTACCCATGATGAACAACTACCTCTCCACCACCTCCATCTCTCCCACTCACTCCATCACAATCCGGCTAAGGGGAAAATGGTGTGCAATGCACACTTCCATTGCATGCACGTGCCACCTAGTGCCCTCCATTTACAAATTTGTTCATGTGACAAATTTAATTTTCCATGAAATGAGTCTACACTACAAGTTAGACCATTTCAAAAGAGAACTAAAGTAAATGGGCTCACTAATGGGCCAAACTAACCATGGGCACAAAAAAATTAAATAATTAATAAATATAGTGGGCTTAAAAAGGACAATTAGGCCTAGAAATAAATTAGGCTTTTAAAGAGAATAATTTTAGAAAAATAAAGAGAACAATTACTATATAAAAATATTTTATACGAGAAATTATACAAACGAAATCATACGTGCACAACACGTAAAATCACAAAATCTTATAAATCAAATCTAGGGTGTTACAACACTCCCTCGTAAGAATAGTTCCGTCCCCGGAACTACACTTAAAGAGTGAGAAACAAGAATATAACAAAGAGATAAGAAAGAAAAAAAGATACAAATCACTCAAAGAGCTCAGGATGATCTTTCATCATCCTCTCCTCAGATTCCCAAGTAGCCTCTTCGATCAACTGGTTTCTCCAGTCTACTTTGACCATCGGTATCGTCTTGTTCCTCAAGACTTTCTCCCGACGATCGACAATCTCAACCAGAAGCTCAATGTAGCTCAGATCAAACTGCAAAACCTCCGGTACTTCGGGCAAATGGTGACTAGGATCTGGGATGTATCCTCTGAGCATAGACACGTGGAAGACATTGTACACCTGAGACAACTCTTGCGGCAACTCCAACCGAGAAGCAGTTTTCCCAATCCACATCAATATCTTATACGGGCCTATAAATCTCGGGCCCAACTTACCACCTCTGCCAAAACGATTCACACCCTTGCTAGGTGAAACCTTCAGAAAGACAAAGTCACCAACCTCAAACTCAAGGTCCCTCCTTCGGTTGTCTGCATAGCTATTCTACCTACTCTGAGCATCCACCAGCCTCTTCCTGATCAGATCAATCTTTTCAGAGGTCTGCTGCACAATCTCAGGCCCAAACATCTGTCGCTCCCAAACTTTGAACCAACAGAGAGGTGTTCTGCACGTTCTGCCATACAGAGCTTCGTACGCCGCCATTCCAATACTAGTCTGAAAACTGTTGCTGTAGGCAAACTCCAGCAAAGCTAGATGCCTTTCCCAACTGCCTCCAAAGTTTAGTACACAACACCGAAGCATGTCCTCAAGAATACGGTTGACTCTCTCGGTCTGCCCATCGGTCTGTGGATGAAAAGCAGTGCTGAAATCCGTCTTGGTACCCAAGGCTGTCTTAAGACTCCTCCAGAAATGCGAAGTCAACTGAGCATCTCGATCAGACACAATAGTTAACGGAATACCATGAAGACTGACGATCTCACCTACATACAGCTCAGCTAAATTGTCCATCGAAGCAGTGGGTTTCATCGCCAAGAAGTGAGCAGACTTGGTCAGTCAATTGACTATGACCCGAATCGCATCATTGCCCTTGGAACTCTTGGGCAAACTCGTGATGAAATCCATACTGATGTTATCCCACTTCCATTCCAGAATAGGTAACGGTTGCAATAGACCTTCGGGTTTCTGATTCTCGACTTTGACTTGTTGACAAATCTCACACCTCGACAGAAATTCAGCCACATCCTGCTTCAAACCTGACCACAAAAAGTGTTGCTTAATGTCTTTATACATCTTGGTACTCCTAGGATGTACAGATAAAAGAGTAGCGTATGCCTCCTAAAGAATGCTCTCCTGTAGCTCTGCTTGATCTGGAACACACAACCTCTCTCTGAACCACAACACCTTATTCCTGTCCTGGAACTCTGACAACTTGCCAGCACCAACCTGCTCCTTCATCTACTGAATTTCTGCATCTTCCTTCTGACTTGTGATAATCCTTTCATTCAGCGTTGGTTGAAGCCTCAACTGAGCTAAATATGATCCGAAGCCTTTCAAAACAACTTTAATACCAGCCCGATCCAACTCCTCTGCAAGCTGCCTCTGAGATGTAATCAAACTAGCTAGACTACTCTTGCGGCTAAGTGCATCAGCAACAACATTAGCCTTCCCAGGATGGTACTTAATCTCCGGACGAATGTCCTCAAGCACCTCCAGCCATCTCCTTTACCTCAGATTCAGATCTTTCTGTTGACAAATGTACTTCAAGCTTTTGCGGTCTGTATACATGTTCAATTTCTCACCGTACACATAATGTCTCTATTGCTTTAAGGCGAAGATAATCGCAGCCAACTCCAGATCATGAGTTGGGTAAATTTTCTCATGCGGTTTTAGTTTCCTAGACCCATAAGCGATCATTTTTCCTTCTTGCATTAAGACACAACCAAGCCCACGATGTGATGCATCACCACCCCAGACTCACTCCACCTTCCTCCAGACGTCTACCTTGGCAACAACCACATCCATCATCTCTTACTGGCATAATTCCTTCTCTCCCGACGACGTTGTTGTCATATCGCCACTCTAACCCAACCACGATGCCATCTTTCGATTGCGTCAAATCCAGCTCTCAACAGTAGCCATAGTTCTTAACCTACAAGCCAATGGTCCGGACGAACTCCCCCGTCGACGAACACCTTCCCCGTGACAGCTCATATTAGGGGATCGCCCTATCGAGCCCAAATTTCTCAAACATACTTTGAATTTTCAAAAATCTTGTATGAAATTCAAAAGTCAATCAAATTTCCTCTCTCACTCACCGAATATGTTTTGAATTTCAAACATCTAAATTGAAATTCAAAAATGAACTAGATCTTCCCCTCCATATATTTTTCGAATTTCAAAATTTTAAATGGAAATTCAAAAATCATTCAATTCTTTTCCTCCGCCCCCAAACAACATGAAGATATTCAAAAATCATCCAAATTCAAAAATCTTTCTCTAATGTTATAATGGGAGAATTGGGTTGTCATTTGTAAATAATCGGTATTTTGTAAAAAAACCAACCAACCATTTAATCTCAATAATTTATTTTTAAATGAGAGTTATATTAACCATTCATTTCGATTTATTTTTAAGTTGGAGTTATATTAATAATTCATTTATTCAATTGTTGTCAGTTACCATAATACTCTAAAAGTTCAAATTTATGTACTACATAATTATTTACAAAAGTGTCACTCAAATAAATTAAAAGTTGATGTCATTAGGGGTAATTTGTAAAAATTATGTTATGAGTAAAGAGATGTCTCAGGTTCGATGTCAGATTATGTTTTAGTATTTACTTTTAGAAGAAAAAATAATTTATTAGGATGTGCATTGCACGTGCAGATTACTAGTCAGTTATAATGTTATAGCATTTCTAAGTGTATTGCGTTTCCTTTTAAATAGCTACACTTTGCTTTCTTTTGAAGAGAAACAGAGCAAGCGGAGTTCGGATATCGGACCTTTTGCTCGCAAACGAAAACGTTAATCACTATGTACCTTGTGACCATTGAAAATTGTAAGAGTACTAGATTTACTCGTGAACACGTGCCTACGACACGTCTTCGGAACAATACATCATATGAAAAGCTTTGTAAATAGTAAAACAACAATTATGTAGCTCAAGTTTGAATAGTATGACAATAATTAGTTGTAAATAAAAGTCCATGTTTCCATTAGTATATGTTGAAAAATAATTATAAATGGGGGTATAAAATCCAACTTCTTAGAACTTTAAGGGTCGAAAATGATGAAATTTAACTATTGACGAGATATTTGTTATTTTCAATATAACATATGCAATAAAAAAACATAAAAAATCAGAAAAATTTACAAACCTTAAATCTAAAAATCTAACTTTCTGAGTAAATAGAGAGAGAATTAGAGAGAGAGAGAGAAAAAAAAATTTAAATAAATAAAGGAGTTGTTTTGGGGGGATTTGAATTTGAGTTTTGAGGAAAAACTTTTGGGTGGGAAAATGTGTTTTGAAAGTTTAGATCTGGACCATTAATTTCGTTACTATTGACGGAGAGCCACTTGATAGCTTTCTTTGTGTTTTATTATAGAGATTTTATAAATAGTATATCATAGTTCATACTCCTTTTTTTTCTTTCCGCATATATCAGTTTTAAGATTTCAGTTTTAGGATGTGTAAGTGTCTAGCATTATATTTTATTTCCCTGATCGCTTTTCTTGGAATGTATTTAAGCTAATGTTTCCATTACTATCATGGTAACGAAGCAAAGGAAGTATTTTCCATCTATTAACTAAAACAAAAATAAGTTTCTTGCATTTCTAATTGTGTTCTTTTCGGCCAAGTCTAGTCACACTCTTTTTTATTTTTATTTTCTCATGATACGAAATAGTGCAAGCTAAACTCAAATATCATATCTCATGTAACACCCCGAATTTTAAATAAGACCGAACTTGAAGTTTCACAGAATCTTTACACTTTTCTTCGTACAATTTTATAAGGAATTAAAAATATTTATTACAACAGAGTTGACGTCAATGCAGCGAAAATATAAGTTACGACATGTTACATGAATTAAACAATAACTTGAACCATTCTTTAAGCCGCGATCAATCTTTAGTCTTATCAATCACTTTATCCTGCATAGAAACTGTGGGTATGTCAGTTGCATACTGATGCTAGGATATAATACATCAATTTTTCTTACTTAGAAATTACACACTTATCACAAAGAAAGCTAAGGGGGACTATCCAATTGATGTCATATGTGAATGTGCACTTAGTTCTTAATGCAGTTATTTATATTAAATGACACTAATGTGTACTTGTTCGGATTCTATGCATTCCATACTACATAGGTCCGAGGGCAAGCCCTTAATCATTCTTTATCTTGTAGGGTTGATTCCCTCGCCATGATTTAAAATAGTACGGTAACTACGGTAAGTATTCTAGGTGTTCTATGAGTTACAAGCCCATGTCCATACATCTTGGAGAGAATCCCACGCACTGACACATGCCGCATCATGCAGGCATCCTGTAGACAATTCACCTTCGCCATGGATAATGGCACCACCCGTAATCACCAAACACCCCACAAGCGTCACCACCGGTACGATATCCTGCAGTAGTATCCATGCCCTGACATGACGCATCATGAGGACATCCTTTGAACACTCTCACACCGCAGATCCAATGGCCCCCATACTTATATTTTTCTCTTACTTTCATCACATCTTCACTATGTGTCTAATCCTTAGATAATAGAATCATGAATAAAAATCAATACTCTAGAATTAGCATTACCTCTACATCGGTTTTAAATATCAATCATTAACCATGACCCACACGTGGTCTTTATTTATCACATTTCTCTTTTCAAAAACTTTCATTCTTGCCGACGTGAGGACTTAGCTAAAATTCTAGTCTCAATTCTCTTTTCATGCTCATTGAAATGAGAGTATACATATTCACAAATTTCACATTTCATCATGTTTCTTTTCAATTTATTTTCCATGTGCAACTTGCATAATCTTAAACAATCTTGCATTAAATTTTTACTCACTAATTTATATGTCAAAATCTCATTTTGAACTCTTCAAAATTTTCTCTATATTCAACAAATTATTTTAATCTTTAATTACAAAAAGAATCATATCCAAAAAAAAAAATTTTAATTCTTATTCTCAAAACTTTACTTCCAATTCCCATTATAAAAGCTCAAATATTCAGGAAATAACTTGTATGAAGTCTAGGTATTTTTTTTAGAAATTTTCTAATGACTTTTCTCAATTTTTAAAACACTTCAAACTAAAAAAATATATAATGATATACCAAAAAATCAAATTTTTTCAAAAAGTGGCTGAAGCCGGATTCGAACCCACACACAACAGCCCCACCTAGCTACAGTAACCGCACTAAGGTGCAGCCGAAAACCAGTATGGCCATAGTGGCCAACTGTTAAGTGTAGAACTTAAATTATAGATATGTTATGGACTTCAGTATTTGATTAAATATTAATATTCAGAAAAATAAGTCTCTGGAGAGCTTCGAACCTAAGCACACGGTGCCCCGCCGTGCTACAGTAACACTCTAAGGGCGCACCCGAAGACCAGTAAGGCCACAGTGAAAAACTGATGTGCGATGGGTTGAGTTATTTTTAACTCGATTCTCTGTTTGTTATTAATATTTCATATTTCAAAAACTCTTATTAAACTCTTTTCTCCTCTAATTTATTTCATGAAAATTTCTAAATTACTAATCTTATAGATTTGCAACATAACAGTATTTTAAAATTATTATTTTGACATAAAATACATGAATTTTTCTGTCTAATTTGTATTCTATGTCTACAATTTCGATATTTAAAGACGACCATGTTTTCCACCAATTTTAGCACCACAATTATCACATAAGTTTGTTTTCTTGCTTTCCTTTATTTCTACAACAATTTCTAGAACATAATCTCATTTATCATATTAGTGTCACAATAATTAATATAGCAAAAATTAAATATTTCAATTTACCAACTAGCCATTTACAAGCATATTCTACATCTAGCATGGTTCAAAATTCACATTTTCATAGCAACGTGATAATTCTAATGTAATAATCACAACTTATAGTATCTATCAATCAATTCAGCAAGCATTTAACTAGTCTCTTTTTAAACAAACACATGGCCAAATTTACTAGTTTTTCTTAGCAATTTCATCAATTAAATCCCTAGCATGATATCTACATTAGAAGCTTGAGAAATCACCCACTTTTTTGAAGGAAAACAATTGAAAAACTCCTAGAAATCTCCTTGAACACACGAACGGTTCCTTCTCTTCCTTGATTGTGCCACCAAAAGCTCCTTATCCTCCTTGCTTGATGGAACCCGAGCACTTCCCTTGTCCTCTAGATGTAGGCCGGCCTTCAATGGGTGCAAGAACACACAACAAAACACAACTCAATGTTTTACTCACAAATGCTCTCAATCTTTTTCTCACAACTAATTTCTTTCTTTCTTTCTCTTGCAAATTTTTCGAGTGCTTTTCATGAAGAGAATGAGGGGGGGTATTTATACTTTTTTCAAAGCAAAATGGAGGGCTAAGATTGTTCTAGATGGATGTAGATTAGGGGCTAGGATGTATTAGGGAGTTAGAGAAACCACCCATGAACACAAAACTATCTCTCCACTACTCCATCTCTCCCACTCTCCACTATGCACACCCGACCTACCTCTTCTCTTATGCTTGGCACGTGCAAGTGCAATGCATGTGTCACACAAAGCACCCCTAGTTACTAGTTGTACAAGTTAGTTTAATTAATTGTTACAAAAACAAGTCTACCCTACAAGTTGTCTCATTTAAATGAGAATTAAGCTAGTGGGCTCAAATTAGTGGGATTTAGAATTCATGGGCTTATTAATTAAAATAATTAATTTAATTAGTGTGGGCTAGATTTAAACAATTAAGCCTAGGATTTAAAATAGGCTTTTGAATTAAAAGAAAAGAATTAAAATATTTTGTTCATGGTATAAAATAAATAATTTTTAAGAGAAGATGTACATAAATTTGCACGTGCAAAATACATAAAATCAAACAAATTCTTATTTAATTATAATTGAAAATTCAGGAAGTTACATCTCATGCTCACTAATGAAAAAGCTAATCACTACCATGTCGTTATGACAAAAAGTAAAGGCCCGTTTGGATAGTTGTTTTGGGCCCGTTTTGTGAATTTATTTTTTTTTGAAAACACGTTTGGTTACGCGTTCAGGACTCATGTTTTGGGGCCTGTTTTGGGGCCTTTTTTCAGAAAAAAAACCAACCCTCTCTTTTCAGATATCGTTCTCTCTCTCTTTTTTTGGTTACCCCCTTCCTCTCTCTTCTTTGATGCCGACTTCAGAAAGAAAACCCTAGACCCTCTTTACTTCCATTTACTCCCATCTCCAAGTATCCTTTACTCCCTCTTTACTCTAATCAAGAGCCGATCCTTTCTTCTGCGATTCGCTATATTTTCCCCCTTCTCAACCTCCTCGAAGGTCGATTCATGGTCTGTGAGATCAGATCTGCTTTTACAAGAAGGTGTCTTCGAGAACGTTACAGTAGAATTACACGCCGGCTGAGGCTTGAATCTGTCGGAGACAACTTCTTGAGCTTTGGAAGCAAGCAAACCAAGGTATGTTTAAAATTGATCTAATTTTTTTGCTTGTGTTTTGTTTTGGGTCATTGTTGATTCCAGATCTGTTCTAAAAAAAAATCGCCTTTTTTGTGTTTTTTTTTGTCGAAGTACCGATTTGAGGGATTAATTTTTTTTTTATGCTGTGATTTGGAGATGATGAGTACTGATCCTCAAGTTCGACGTCGATGTCTTAATTTCGGATCTGAACCCAAAAAAAACTTGTTTTTTTATTTTTTAACCTATACTGAATTGAGGGATAAAGATTTTTATTGAACTGAAATTGGAAATGATGAGTTCTGATCCTACGATCGATGTCTCTTTTGTTACTTGTGGAAATTGGATATTTCAATTGAACTAGAATTTATATTGAACTGGATTAAAGATGGTTGGAGAACTAGAATTGGAGATTTTTATTGAAATGTGATTTTTATTGAACTGGAATTGGATAGAAGACATCAACTACAATTGCAATAGTAACCTCAAAAAAGTTTTCCTGTTCACTGTTATAATTGAGCAATTGATGATTGTTATTTTATATTTATCGTTTCTGTGGCTAATCAAGATGACTAGTAAGGAAAATGAGGTGGAGGTGGAGAGTGATATTGTCATTTGGCCAACATGTAATGTACGTATATTTGTGAAATTGATGAAGGCGGAGGTCGATCGAAATAGTTTGAAAAGTTCGACCTTTGAAGCCAAATTTTGGCAAAATTTTGTGAGATGTTTGAATCACATGTGTAACCGTACATACACGGTTAAACAATTAAAAGATAAACATTCCCGACATAGGCAGCAGTGGAGGGAGTTTCACAATTTGAAGAATCAAAGTGGTATGGGTTGGGATGAAGACAACCATACAGTCACTTGCGAGCCCGATGTTTGGGACACATATGTCAAGGTTCACATATAACTTATTTTTTTATGCAGTGTGTGATTATCATCGTAATATACTTATTCATAACTTTAGTACTTGTAAACTAACAACAGATAATTTTTGAATAGGCACACCCTAATGCTAAACAATTCAAATCGAAGGATTTAGCCAATTATGATGCTTTGACCAAAATTTTTGGTCAGTCTACTACCCAGGGCTTTCTTTCTAGGGATTTAACTTAAAGGGTGTATGACTCCAATGAGGAATGGAGGGTCAATTTTGAGTTCACCCACCCTACCCCACCCAATGCACCACAAAGTAAATTTGGTTGATGATGATGATTACGAACCAATACATTCGGGGTCTCACAAGATGCGATCTGGTGGGTCTAGTGGTCGAGCAACAAAAAGCTCGAGAATGGATATTTGTATTGATGCCAATACTGATGCGCATGTTGCAAAAGCAGAATATTATAAAAAGAAAATGGGGAAAATGGGCGCAGAAAGTGTTCGCTCGGATGCAGCAGATTCGTTCTCCATTGATAAGTGCATTGAAATAGTTGATAACATGGATGGGCTTGATCCCAAAATGCTCCGTGTCGCAATGGATAACATAGTTTCAAAGAAAAGTTGGCGTCGTGGTTTCATTCTTATGAAACCAGATTTTAGGCTCTTGTGGTTGGACCAACTTGCGAATGAGTAGAGGGATCTCATTTGTTCAAGTTGATCCAACCCAATGTATTGTTTAAATGTCTTAACAATTTATTGAAATATTTGTTTATCAGTATATTGTGAATATGTAATGGCACAATGTGTTCGGTTTTCATTGGTACCGGTTTAATTTTAGATGCATTTGCTATTACTAGCTGTTGTTGTTTTTGTTTTTTTGGGTTAAACTTTGGTAGATAACATAACATGTTAGTGTAACTATTTATATAACATTCACTATTTCATAAAGGAATTAAATTTGATTATTATTCCTTTGGTGTATTCTACTATTTCAGAGTGAACTACTAGTGCAATTGTTACCATACTGATAGACTTCCCAAGTGACACATCATATGATGACAGTGACGGGGTTGATGACTTGTTGGGACTTCAGTTTCTAGAGAGTATGTCTAAAAAAATTCCCCGTTTCACTTCTAAACTATCAGGCCGTGAATATCTACAAGAAATCCTAGATGGTCCCTCGGATAAGTGTAATCGCATATTCCGCATGAATCAATTTTTTTTTTGGCTTTGTGTCAATTTATTAAAAATGGCAACTACTTCGAGGAAATGCACAAGGAAGCCCAATATAGACATGTCCCTATTGAAGAAAGTGTTGCCATTTTTTTGTACATTGTCGGTCATAGTCATAGAATGAGAGCGGCTGCTGATCGGTTTCAGCACTCATTGAAAACAATTGAACGACATTTTACTGATGTGTTGAAAAGTTTGGAAAGAGCAGCAGCAGTTTTCATTACTCCCCAAACATGACACATGTACATGAAAGAATCAGTATTTCCACAGACTTTTATCCATGGTTTACGGTATTTTGTTAGCTTCATGATTACCACCATATTATTCTAATATTTCAAATGTATTCACTTAAGTAGTACGTTTCAAATTCACTAATGTAGGGAGCTATTGGTGCTGCCGATGGCACATTAATAGATTCTTGCGTACCCGCTAGTCGACAAAATACTTGTCGTGGCCGGAAAGGCAATATAACTCAAAATGTGCTAGCCATTTGTGATTTTAATATGATGTTCACATTTGTTTTTGCGGGATGGGAAGGAAGTGCTAATGACTCCCGGGTCATACAAAGTGCATTAACAGAAGGACTGTTGCAAATCCCTGGCGATGATAAATATTACTTAGTAGACTGTGGTTACACGAACATGCCCAGATTTTTAGCTCTCCTACCGCGGGGAGCCATATCACTTGCAAGACTTCAAAGGGCCTAATCATGCACCAACCCAACATAGGCAACTTTTCAACAAAATGCATGCAAGGCTACGAAATGTCATTGAACGAACCTTTGGTGTATTCAAAAAAAGGTTTCACATATTCAAGTATACGACCAACTACATGTTCACAAGGCAAGTTCTAATGGTACCAGCCTGTTTTGCAGTTCATAATTTTATACGTAGATATTCAACGGACGATGCATTCTTTTCTGATTTAGAAGATGAACAAATTACTCATCTACACAATGAAGATAATGCTTCCACATCTCAACCTTTGGATATGTCATCTTCTCAATTGAATCGCATGAATACTAAAAGAGATCAAATTGCTATGGCAATGTGGAATACAAGACATTAATGTAATTTTATAATCCAATGTACTTGTTCATGGCTTCATTGTGCTATTCCAATATATGGTTGTAAATGCTTTTCTTCCATTTGAAGTCCATCTATTTGATAATCGCATCTGAATTTGATTTAAGTATGTTGGTTATGATGAAATTCACACATTGTATTTAGAGGCATATGTGTCCCCCCCCCCCCCCCCCCCAAAACCTGCTAGTTTTGTATAGTTCTAAATATGAAATGAACACCCGCAGTGAATATCCATCAAAATGAACATACTTGGGGATGATTTGTATTGACCCTTATGGTTTATGTTAAGCAAGATGGGTTATTATGTGGACTATTCATGCTAAATTGATTGAATGTTTTTCATACTTAACTATAGGTGGTGGAGAGGGTGGACAGTTGATTAGATATAGATGCCATGACATAATAATGTAGCCCTATACTAAGCTTGATGCTTCATTTGAACAAATGTTCTATACAAATGTGTTCTAAGCCTACGACTAATTCAATCCTCTAAGAACACATGATTGGTTCAGTGGGATGGGATGCATACATACAAAATCAAATATCTGATACGCATTAACCTTTGCCCATTTTGGATTTTTATGAAAAGAGAAGCAAAAATTTCATTTTAGAAGAGGGTAACCAAACGCTTTTCATGTAAAAAGTTTTCATCTTATCATGATAGTTAAATAGTTATTTATAATGCATCTTCAACCTTGTATGATTTCGTTGCTTTATTTTCATTCTGATTGTGGGATATGTGACGGGTATTGATGTTTTGTTTCCATGGTGTACTGATGTATTTGCAAGTTGTACTTGGACGTTAATGTAGTGCAGTTGGATGCATGCAGTGTTTTTTTATGCAGTGCACTATGATACTTTAGATGAATGAATGGAGTTTTCTCCTGACATGAACTGCCTCTCGTTTAAATATATTTAAAAGTATTTTTAATATATGTCGTTCTAGGCAATGATGAAATATAATATCAATGAAAAGGTTCGGTGTCCACCCCCACCTACCATCATGTGCCACTGATCAATCTAGATATGATGGATATGGTAGATTCTGATCCAGATTTTTTTTATATTATTGTAAACAGAAAACACTTTTATGATGATATATTCCCATTATACTGATCCAATGAATGATGTATTCAACTATGGGTGACGGATGGGGTGGACACATAATTAGTAGTAGTTGACAAGGCATTTTAAAAAATGCAGCCCTACACTAATATTGATGATTTAGTAGAACAATTGTTCTATGATGATGTGTTTTGAGCCTACGACTAATTGGGGAGATGATGAAGATATATTGTGATCTTATATAACCTTGTTTTGTGTTGACATTTTATTTCATACACAGTTAGAAATGAAATACATGCTACATTTTGTTACCTTCTACTAGCATTAGAAGCCATCATCACTAGATTCATGTCAGGCTCATGTGAGAATTTTGTGATTGTTTACTAGTATTTCAAAATCTGGATATGATGATGCTTTATTCTGATCCTATATACTATTTGGAGTAATGACAACTTTGATGTTGCTCATGACAACTTATGTTTACTGATGGATTGTGAAGACTTTTATTTTGCTTTATAAGGGACTAAGGACTGAGTTTCACAATGGAAAATTTCCATACTGTACACACCTGATATGGCTAAAAATGGGGTTTAATCGGAACCGTCCAAATCGGGCACGAATCTTGAAGCCCAGGGGTAAAACGGTAATTTCACCCACCAATAGGTCTGAAGCGGGTACGGGTTCTCCTCCTCGAAGACCCACTAACCCGCGAACGGATCCACCTCAACTGGATGCGGGTTTCAATCCGCAGCAAACCCGGTCCAGAAAGGATAGAATTAGGGTTTCTGATAAATCCTAATCAACGGCCCTGATTCATATCTATCCTTTCACTGGGATTAGGGATTATATTCCTTATCTAACCACAGGGATTACCTTCCTAATTTGATTCCAGCGGCGCCTATAAATACCCCCCATCCATCTTCATTAAGAGGTAATCAATCTTTTGCCAGTTTTACGCTCTTTCATAATCATTTCTGATTACTGACTTGAGCGTCGGAGGGTGCGTCGCCGGGAACAACCCCGGTGTCTCGCACTTTTTGCAGGTGAACGGTGGGAGTCAACAGTCAAACTCCGGCGGAACAGGTAACAGGTTTGCTATTCAAAGTTTCCTAAGAATCCACAAATACTATCTGTTTGTCCCCACACCAGATTCAGCGACAACAGATTGGCGCCGTCTGTGGGAAGCAACGAATAGCAGCCTCCCCTCTTCTCGTTGGTCAGATATTCTCCAGCATGCCTCCGAGGAAAGCCAGATCCAGAGGGTCCGACCGAGGACCCAACCTCGATCAGCAATAGGAAGTCCCCCTCAACCCGCTCAACAGCAGGGGCCACTTCCGCCTCAAGCCGAGGACCCTCTCCAACAGGACCTGCCTCATCATCAGAATTAACAACCTCCTAAGGGTCCCAACCCGCAAAAACAACCTCTCCATCCGGACCACGTCTCCATCCATAATGCCTCTTCGAATTCTATGGCCTCCCACAATCCCCGAGCATCCGACCTTCGCAACACCGTCCTCAATCGGCAGAAGGATGAGGATCTTCGCCGCCATCTGGAAGAAAAGCGGGCCCGAGAGGGAGCCTCCCGCCAGCAACGTCTGGATGAGCGATCTCCTCACCGCCGAGACTACAGAAGGTCCCCTATCCGAAGGGGGCGGAGAGAGTCCCCCGAGCATCACAGGAGAAGATCCCATTCCCCTGCCGGTCGGAAACATCCTAGGAACGATGAGGCACCCATCACCCGTGCCGAGTTCCAGCAGTTCCAAGCAACCGTCCTACAAGCTCTCAATCTCCGTCCCAACACTAATGCTCTAAGGATTCCCTCTCCTCCTCCGGTCCGAAGTCCTCGCCGACGGTCCCTAACTCCTCCAGCAGCTCCAAGCAACCCCTGGCACATGCCAAGTCCTCGCTGCTCCAGAAGCTACCGTCGTCGTAGCCCCCGCTCTCCCTTGTACGAAGACGAGTCTAAAGGCTCGACTGATTACCGTCGAAGGGATGACGCTGTCTACCGCCGTCTCCACGAAATGGAAAGGCACTTGGGTCAGTTGGACCGTGAAGAAGAACTTAGAGGAAGGACCCTTCGTCCTAGTCGACCTCCTTTTTCCCGAACCATAATGGATGCACCCGTACCATAATGGATGCCTCCTCAATTTGAGACTTATTCCGGGGAGACTGACCCCGTCGATCACATCGAAAGCTTCAAGACCCTTATGCTCATCCATCAAGCTTCCGATGCTCTGCTCTGCAAAACCTTCCCCGCAACTCTCAAGGGTCCGGCTCGAGAATAGTACTCTCACCTTGCCCCTTCCTCAATATTCTCCTTCGAGCAATTTGAGACACTTTTCGTCACCCATTTTGTGAGTAGCCGCAGAACTGAGAAGACCCGCATTTCGCTACTCTACCTCCACCAGAAGAAGGTTGAGAAGCTGAGAGACTACGTGAAAAGGTTCACAGTTGAAGCCAGGTCCATAGCATCCCTCAACCAGTCGGTCGCTACAGCAGCATTTCAATCCAATGTCCTCAACTCCAGCCTCCGCTCCTCCCTCGCCAAGAAGTCCCCACAGAACTTCTCTGACCTTCTCCTCCGGAGCGAAAAGTATATTCGGGCCGAAGAAGCTGAGTACCGCCCCAACTTGGAGGGGTCTTCCTCCGGATCTAAGAGAAAGGGAACAGAAGAGGAAGGAGCTAAGAAGCTCCAGAAGGATAATGGCGGCCAGCGCCGACCTCCCCCCAGATTTGAAAAATTTACTCCCCATAATGCCAACATCTCCACCATTCTATTGGAAGTTGAGAAGGAGGGGGTCATACCTCCTGCTCCGAGGATGAACACCCCCACCAAGAAGAGAGATAAAGAGAAGTGGTGCCGTTACCACCGGGACCATGGCCACGACACCAATGATTGTCAGGCCTTAAAGAATGAGATAGAAGCCCTCATCCAGAGGGGGCAGCTGACCAAGTTCGTGAGAAAGGACCGAGCCGACCTTCCTCCCCCGCCTCGGGTGGCTAACAAGCATCCTGAACGTGATGAAACGCCCGACTTCGAAGAGGAGCGTGTCCTACACCTCATTCATGGGGGCCCAATGGGGGGCTCCTCAAACTCCTCTCGAAAGGCATTCATTAGGGAAGTCAATTCGGTTCGCACCACCCCTCCTCCTAAAGGCCTCCGTCACATTTTCAGACGAAGATCTTGAAGGTGTCCGCACCCCCCATTGTGACGCACTCGTCATCAATCTCCATTTGGCGAACTTCAAAGTGAAGAGGATCCTAGTGGACAATGGCAGCTCCGTTAACATCCTCTTCCTCGCCGCTTTCAAAGGCCTCAAACTATCTCGAGACAGACTCAAGCCCGCCGACTACACGCTCCATGGGTTCACGGGAGTGCCAGTGACTATTAAAGGGGTGATCACCCTTGACGTAACCGCTGGCAAAACTCCTACTACCCAAACGGAGTCGATGGTCTTTATGGTCGTGGATGTCCCTACAGCTTACAACGTCATTTTGGGTCGGCCCGACCTTGCTACCCTTGAAGCCGTCCCCTTCGCCTATCACCTTAAGATGAAGTTTCCCATTCGGGCCGGAGTAGGGGAAGTAAAAGGCAATCAGGAAACAGTCCGTACATGCTACATGACCTCTACCCTCGGTCCAGTCCTCTCCCTAGAAACTCTGGAAATCCCCCAAGATGTTTCCCGACCAACTTCCGAGCCGGTGGATGAGTTGGAGGAAGTGCTCTTCTCTGAGCAGGATCCAAGCCGAAAGTTCTTTGTTAGAAAGACCCTCCCATCCGCCCTACGCTCCAACATAGTCCAGTGCATCCGAAGGAACCGAGACGTCTTTTGCTTGGTCAGCTGCGGACATGCCCGGAATTTTCGAAGAGCTCTTGGTCCACCACCTCAGCGTTGCTCCGGGGTCCAAACCGGTCCAACAGAAGAGGCGCAAGTTTGCCCCCGAGTGCCAGCTAGCTATAAAATAGGAGGTGGACAAGCTCTTGAAAGCCCGGTTCATACAAGAGGTGAACTATCCCGAATGGTTGTCGAATGTAGTAATGGTGAAGAAGTCCAATGGGACCTGAAGGATTTGTATCGATTTTACCGATCTCAACAAGGATTGCCCGAAGGACCCCTTCCCTCTTCCAAGTATTGACACTTTGATTGACGCCACTTTGGGTCATGAACTCCTCAGCTTCATGGATGCCTTCTCAGGCTACAACCAGATCCGGATGTTCCCCCCAGATATCCCGAAGACCTCATTTGTGACCAATCAGGGCCTCTACTGCTACAGAGTTATGCCCTTCGGTTTGAAGAATGCAGGCGCCACATATCAACGCCTCGTCAACAGGTTTTTCCAAGCTCAAATCGGCCGGAATATGGAGGTATATGTTGACGACATGCTTGTAAAAAGCATCCGAGGTGCCGATCATGTGACCGACCTACAGGAGGCGTTCGATGTTCCGAGAAAGCACAACATGAGACTCAATCCAAACAAGTGTGCGTTCGGAGTCTCGTCAGGAAAGTTCCTCGGCTTCATGGTTAGCCAACGAGGAATTGAAGCTTGTTGATTCTTGATTTTGATTATCACAACACACTGCACATGTATCTATGCTAATCTTACAGGTGCTATACACAAAGGACTTATTACTTTACAGCTGAACAAATGATCAAGCATAAAAGCTCCAGATAAAAGACAATGGCCAAAGCTTCACTCAAGATAAGACTAAAGACTCAAATCAAGACTCAAGACTCAAGGCTTCAAGCTCAAATGTGTCAAATTGTTGTGTCTTGTAAAATATTGTATTTTTACTTTTGTTGAGTCTTAGTTTGATTGTAAAGCCTTGTCACACACACATATACTTACAATTTCATAATGTGTGTTTTTCAAAAACCTCAAAAAAGAGTCAAAACAGTTTGAAGTAATTTAACTGTTGAGTACCAGTCGACTGATACCTCTGGCAGTTGACTGACAGTACAAAACTGTTTAAATTTATTCAAACTCTGACCAGTCGACTCATATGGCAACCCAGTCGACTGTTCGAGTACTTTTGACCGTTTTCTATTTTCAAAAATTGATTTCTCAAAATCAAAAGCTAAAGATCCGTTGGTTGACAGTTGGAATAACTGTCTCCCAATGTCCAGGAGATCAAACTCTATAAATAGAGTTCAAGATCTCACTGAAAAGATCTTACAACAACTTTTTATGATACCGAGCACTCTTTGAGAAATTTCAAGTGAAAAGTGAGAAAAAGCTTTCAACTTCAAATTTTCTGGTTCTCTACACTCAGTCCAGTATAGCAACGATTTCGCTCTGGACTGGGTATAGAAGTCGACCTTGTTTTTAGCCACGTGCATCAACACAATACACCAACAAGGTTATAGGTTGACTGTATAGTTTTTCTTGTTTCTTTTGCTCTCGGTTGGAGAGTATTTTAGACTCTAGGTTGTAGAGTCAGTTTGTTTCACTCTTGGTAGTAGAGTGGGTCTGCTTTCTCTGGTTAAGAGAAAGGACTACGGGTTAGACAAGGTTGTTGTCTTAACGCCGTAGGGTATTCTTGTAAACTTTTTTCAAGAATAGTGGAAATCTCAAGTGGGTTGCTTGGGGACTGGATGTAGGTCGGGAGGACCGAACCAGGATATATCTTGTGTACTCTGTGATTGGTTGTCTTGATTTTGCATTTACTTTTGTTTACTTAAGTTCTGTAAAATTTTTCTGGACAGTCGACTCCTTGCACTATCAGTCGACTGGTCAGTCTCGTATAAGTTGTATTTTCATTGTGTCATCAGTCGCCTGCCTTATCTATAAGTCGACTGCATAGAGTTACTGTTTTTGCTTTAATTTGGTCATTTCAGTCGACTGGTTCACAACCAAGTCGTCTGCACCGAAGAAAATTTCCGCAGTTTTTTATTAACACTATTCACCCCCCCTCTAGTGTTTGTTGTCTCGCCTACAGGATCCAACACTTGGTATCAGAGCAAGGTTACAGGCTATGGCAACTACTTCAAATACAAATCAATACCATGAAGGCCAATCTACACAACGGCCACCGCTATTCGATGGAACTAACTACAATTATTGGAAGTGCCGAATGAGAATCTACCTCCAATCAATCAACTACGAGATATGGCAAATGACAGAGACGGAATTCATTGCCCCTACCATTCCATATGCACAATGGAATGATGATCAAAAGAACCAAACGATGAACAATGCCAAAGCAATGAATGCCTTATTTTGTGCACTCACAAAGGAAGAATTCAACCGTGTATCCAATGCTACAACTGCACATCAAATCTAGCATACACTCGTGGTAACACATGAAGGAACAAATAAAGTTACGGAGTCTAAAATTTCTGTTCTTGTTCACAGGTTTGAGATGTTCAGAATGAAGGACATTGAAACCGTATCCGAGATGGTCACCAGATTTTCTGATATCACTAACTCTCTTGTGGCACTTGGAAAGATTTACACTCAAGCGGAGATGGTTAGAAAAGTCTTACGTGCACTCACTCCAGAATGGGAAAAGAAGATCACAGCAATAGAAGAAGTAAATGACTTGTCACAACTTTCTCTTGAGAATCTTGTGGGCAATCTCATGGCATACGAGGTCCAACTTGAAGATCGAAAGAAGGATACAGAATCACACCAAGCAAAGAAGAAATCATTGGCTTTTAAAACCATGACAGATTCAGAAGATGAGGAAGAAGATGAAGAGGAGATATCAATGTTCACTCGAAGATTCAAAAAATTCTTAAAGAAGGGTAAGTTTAATTCTAAAAGTAGAGATTCTAATGACCCTCCTACATGTTTCAGGTGCAATAAAACAGGACACATGAAGAAGGATTGTCCCCTTGAAAATGCAAAGAACAAGGGAAAATCATCCAACTTAAAAAAGGACAAATATTCAAAGAATAAGTTTGCCAAGCACAAGAAGGCCTATCAAGTTACATGGGATGATAGTGATTCGTCTTCCGAAGAAGAAACGGATGAAAACAATGAAGTGGCAAACATGTGTTTCATGGCTTCACAAGATCATGTAAGTAATGACTATGATTCAGAAGATCTTCTTGATGCTTTTAATGAAATATTCCAAGAGTTAAAGAAAGAAAAGATTAGAGTTAAGAATCTTGAGAAAGTGAATCAAACACTTAATCAAGAAAATCTTAACATTGATAAGGAAGTAAAATCCTTAAATTCTCGCATTGCAAATTTAGATACTGATCTTGAAACTCTCAAAAAGAATTATGAAGAGATATCAAAGAACGTATCTAAGTTTAACAAAGTCAAAGAGAATTTAATTGATGTCCTTCATCATCAAGTAAAATCTAGTCAAAAATATGGTCTTGGTTTTAAAAATTCTTTTGTAAAAGAATCTCCTGCTAAAAACACTAGTAGTAATAAATCAGCACCTATTTCTAGTGTTACACACAAGTTGTATGAATTTTTTAAAAAGCCTAAGGTTGTTAATGTAAGTGATAAAAGCAAGCCTAAAGTTCGGTTAAGTCGACTGAACCAATCTACCAGTCGTCTGTCCAGAGGAATTGAATCTCATTCAACGAGATCAAAACCTCATATAAGTCGACCTAGTGTACCATCAAGTCGACTGACTCACACTAACAGTCAACTGAAGGACACTATTAAGTCGATTGGACAGAAAAAGTTTGTATGGGTTCCAGTCAGCTTAAATCAGAATGATAGAATTGCTTATATTAACTCATATGTTTTAACTGTGTGTAATTCTATTAATTATATTCCTGCTTATGGAGGAAGATCAAACTCTTCATGGGTTTGGTTTCCCCCAAACTAATGTGTTTTGGACCCAATAAAAAGGGTACCATATTTACCTTAAATTTTTTATAGATACCCAAGAAAGAACGCTGGATACTAGACAGCAGGTGTTCAAAACACATGACAGGACATGCCAACCTGCTATCCACCATTCAAAGCATAGATGGAGGAACTGTCACCTTTGGAGATAACAACAAAGGCAAAGTCATAGGAATTGGCACGGTCGGTAAAATTTCTAACCCAACCATAGAAAATGTATTATTAGTTAGTGGTTTAAAGCATAATCTTTTAAGCATTAGTCAATTATGTGATAAAGGGTATAAAATAGTTTTTAAAAAAGATGCATGTTTGATTTATGATTCCACTATGCAAAATATTATTTTTCAAGGTTTTCGTAAAAATAATATTTATGAATTGTATTTAAATGCAATTGAATTTTCAAATGATTTTTGTTTAATAGCTTCTAACAAGGAATCTTGGCTATGGCATACATGATTTGGACATGTGAACATGAAGAATCTCTCAAAATTATCTAAGTATAACCTAGTTAAAGGACTGCCAAAACTATCCTTTAAAAAGGATAAGTTATGTGATGCATGTCAACTAGAAAAACAAATCAAATCCACTTTTAAAACAGAAGAAGTAATCTCTACTAGTAGGCCGCTCGAATTAATTCATATGGATTTATTTGGCCCTGCTAGAGTTGCTTCTTTAAATAAAAGTAGATATGTATTTGTTTTAGTAGATGATTTTTCAAGATTCACTTGGACATTCTTTTTAAAACATAAAAATGATGCTTTTGATGAATTTGCACATTTTTGTAAACGTATTCAAAATCAAAAATCTCTAACCATAGTCACTATTAGAAGTGATCATGGTGGAGAATTTGAAAATGAGACATTTACAGAATATTGCAACAAGAATGGTATAACACATTCATTTGCATTTCCTAGAACTTCACCACAAAATGGAGTGGTTGAACGGAAGAATAGGACTTTGCAAGAATGTGCACTTACCATGCTTGTTGAAAGCAATTTACCAAAGTACTTTTGGGCTGAAGCTGTTGCTACAGCTTGTTATGTTTTAAATAGAATTCTTATAAAACCTAAGCTAAAGAAGACTTGTTATGAATTGTTTTATAACAAAATTCCTAAAGTTTCTTACTTTAAGACATTTGGTTGTAAGTGTTTTATTCTAAACACAAAAGATAATTTAGACAAATTTGATCCTAGATCTAATGAGGGTATCTTTTTAGGATACTCAAATAGGAGTAAAGCATATAGAATTTTCAATAAGTCTACAATGACTATTGAAAAGTCAATGCATGTTTCATTCGATGAATCTCTGCCTTCTTCAACTTTAAATAAAGATGATGAAATTGATTCATCACCTTTAGATAGTGTGATTAAATCTTTAGAACAAACTAATCTGACTGATAAGTCGACTGATAAGGACTTCCAGTCGACTCAAGTGAAGCAGTCGACTGAAGAACCTGTCAAGTCGACTGATCCTATTGTGATATCTTCAACTTTACCAAAATCATTTGTTGAAGTTAAAGATCATCCTCATGACTTAATAATTGGTGACATCTCCCATGGTATTCAGACACGTTCACATGTTAATATGATTTCTCATACGGCTTTCTCATCGGAATTTGAACCGAAAAATATACAAGAAGCTTGTGAGAATGAATATTGGATGAATGCCATGCAAGATGAACTAAACCAATTTATAAGGAATGATGTATGGGATTTAGTTCCACGACCTCCTGATCAGACTATTATTGGTACCAAATGGGTATTTAAAAATAAGTTAGATGAATCAGGACAAGTTGTTAGGAACAAGGCTAGATTAGTTGCTCAAGGATATAATCAAGAAGAAGGTATAGATTTTGATGAAACATATGCTCCAGTTGCTAGACTAGAATCTATTCGTATTTTATTATCTTTTGCTTGTTTCATGAATTTTATACTTTATCAAATGGATGTTAAAAGTGCTTTCCTTAATGGGTTTATTAAAGAAAATGTTTATGTTAAACAACCACCAGGTTTTGAACATGAACAATTTTCAGATCATGTTTATAAATTGAAAAAGGCTTTACACGGTCTTAAACAAGCACCTCATGCTTGATATGATCGTCTGAAAACTTTTCTTTTAGAAACAGGATTTGAAATAGGTAAAGTAGACACTACATTGTTTATCAAAAGAGTTAAGAATGATATCTTAATCATACAAATATATGTTGATGATATAATTTTTGGTTCTACTAATAATAATCTATGTCAAGAGTTTGCTAATACCATGAAAAACGAATTTGAGATGAGTCACATGGGTGAACTCAATTATTTTCTTGGACTTCAAATTAAACAGTCCTCAAGTGACATATTTATCAATCAAGGAAAATATGCAAAGGAATTACTCAAACGTTTTAACATGGATAGTACTAGTAGTAAATCCACACCTATGGCTACTACAACTACTCTTGACAAAGATATATTAGGTAAGAGTGTTGATCAAAAACTCTATCGAGGTATGATTGGTTCACTCTTATATATTACTGCAAGTAGTCCAGATATTATGTTCAGCGTATGTTTATGTGCTAGATATCAATCTAGTCCTAAAGAGTCTCATTTAAAAGCTGTGAAACGAATTTTAAGATACATTAAAGGCACGTCTGAATATGGTTTATTTTATCCACGCACCGATAATTTTCAACTTCTGTCATATAGCGATGCTGATTTTGCTGGAAGCAAAACTGATCGCAAGAGTACTAGTGGTACATGTCACTTTTTGGGACATTCCCTAGTCTCTTGGTGCAGTAAAAAGCAAAATTCCGTGTCTCTATCAACCACAGAAGCTGAGTATATCGCTGCAAGTTTGGCATGTGCACAAATCTTGTGGATGAAACAAACCTTATTAGATTATGGTATTTCATTTGAAAAACCTTCAATTATGTGTGATAATACCAGTGCAATTAATTTATCTAAAAATCCGATTCAACATTCACGTACGAAACATATTGATATTCGACATCATTTTCTATGTGATCATGTTTTAAAAGGAGATATATCTTTAGACTTTATCTCTACTGATAAACAAGTAGCAGACATATTTACCAAACCCCTTAAAGAAGATACTTTCATCAACTTAAGAAGAGAACTTGGAATTTGTGATTTTATTGATATTTGTTGAAAATTATTTCTGTTAAGTCGACTGTACTGTATTTTCGTATATACCTATTTTGTTCTCTGACCAGTCGCCTGATCTTTAAACCAGTCGACTGCTCAGCAGATATAAAAATTTTTTTCTCGACTAAGTCGACTGATATACCCTACCAGTCGACTGTCGCGAGTTCAAATGTCTTCAGCGACTATTCATCGCAGCTTTGGAGATAAAAATCTCTTAATTTTTTCACCCGTGACCTCTTATCTCAGTCGTCGCTCTCTGTTCTCTCAATCTCAGCCCTCTATTCTTGGTTAAAAACCCCCTTTCCACCACCCCCTTCTTAACAGCCTTCATCTTCCATTTTTTACTGTTATCCCCAAATCTCAAACCCTTAGGAGAGAAGAAGATCAATTCCGAAGAGTCGACTGTCGCATCTTCTGCAGCCGCTGATCCTCATCTTTCATCTTGCTGTCTTTCTTGTTGGTATAATCTCATCTCTTGCATTTCTATTTATGGCTCCTAAAAGATCTAAGAGATCTCATGAGGCTAGTTCCTCTCAAGATTACTCTCAATACTTGTTGAAATCGGATCTTCTAGAACGTTGGCAATTGATGTGTAGCATTATCATTTTCCCGGGTCGGTTTGTTAACTTTAATGATTTGGATAGGTTTAATCTAGTACCCCTATTCCAAAATTGTAGTCTTTATGAATATCTTTCTCTTGCTAACCAACCTGATTATTATCCACAATTAATCTATCTCTTTTATACAAATATGAGAGTTGTCCAATTAAGAGATGGAAATATTGTGATTCGTTCTTCCGTTAAAAATACCCAGATATCTCTCACACCCGAGAGAATCAATCAAGTAATGGGTATTGATAACGAAGGACTTGACTTAGGTGACATAGTCCTTGATGACTTTTCTATCTTATCTAAAATGGTTTTACCTAATCAAGGACCCCCAATGACAAGCAAAAATATAACTCCTGTTGCAAAACTAGTTGCACGAATATTAGCTTATAACATTCTTCCCAAAAAAGGAAGTTATGATCAATATTCACTAGAATTGCAACAAGCTGTTTATGCCATCTTTGGTAAAATAGCTATTAATTGGGGTCGTATCATTTTTTCTAAACTCCAACAACATCATGTTCATTTTCTACCTTTTGGAGGTCTTCTCACTAGAGTCTTTACAGCTTTCGGTATTGATCTCGATTCCGAGACCAATGTCGTTACACACTATAAGTGTTTCGATTATGCTAGTTTAGCACGTATGAAACTTCTTGATCCTCCTCCTAGAACCACTCCTAGGTCTCCTCCACTCTCTCAAGTTCCTTTGGCTTCTACCTCTAGACCTTCTAGACCCTCTGCCTCTACTAGTTCAGACCTTCCTCAAGCTAAATATGAGGATCCTGCCACTCTCTATGAATGTGTCAACTATCTTATGAAACATTCACAGATTGTTGATTCTCACATTCACACCCGTGATTCAAAACTTGATCATCTCACTGATCTTTTCCATAATCAATTTGCTCCTCCCTCTCATGCTGCCGATGAAGACTCCGATGAGGCGAATTGAAGACTTTTATCTTTATACTATTATGTAATTTTTCTATTTTTTGTATTAATGAACTTCTTTATGTATGAGACATTTCTTAGTTTAGTTTTATGCAAAAGGCTGTTTATTTTGTGTTTTTGTTGATGACAAAGGGGAAGAGATATCCTCTTATTTATGCAACTGTGTTTGATTTCTGTGTATTGAAAATTTCTCTGGTCAGTCGACTGGCTACAAGTATATCAGTCGACTGCTGCATCTGTGATTCTCATGTTACTGCATCTGAAATTGTGATTTTAGTATGTATGTTTTTATCTGATCAGTCGCCTGATATATTGTTAAATCGATTTATACATACTTTGTGATACATTTTTTCATATGCATGATGTGTTTTCGATAGGGGGAGCATATCATTACTATGCTTGTATATTATCAGCTATTGTGTTGTCATCATCAAAAAGGGGGAGAATGTTGATTCTTGATTTTGATGCTCACAACACACTGCACATGTATCTATGCTAATCTTACAGGTGCTATACACAAAGGACTTATTACTTTACCGCTGAACAAATGATCAAGCATAAAAGCTCCAGATAAACGACAATGGCCAAAGCTTCACTCAAGACAAGACTCAAGACTCAAGGCTTCAAGCTCAAATGTGTCAAATTGTTGTGTCTTGTAAAACATTGTATTTTTACTTTTGTTGAGTCTTAGTTTGATTGTAAAGCCTTGTCACACACACATACACTCACAATTTCATAATGTGTGTTTTTCAAAAACCTCAAAAAGAGTCAAAACAGTTTGAAGTAATTTAACTGTTGAGTACCAGTCGACTGATACCTCTGGCAGTCGACTGACAGTACAAAACTGTTTAAATTTATTCAAACTCTGTCCAGTCGACTCATATGGCAACCCAGTCGACTGTTCAAGTACTTTTGACCGTTTTCTGTTTTCAAAAATTGATTTTTCAAAATCAAAAGCTAAAGATCCGTTGGTTGACAGTTGGAATAACTGTCCCCCAACGTCCAGGAGATCAAACTCTATAAATAGAGTTCAAGATCTCACTGAAAAGATCTTACAACAACTTTTTAAGATACCGAGCACTCTTTGAGAAATTTCAAGTGAAAAGTGAGAAAAAGCATTCAAGTTCAAATTCTCTGGTTCTCTACACTCAGTCCAGTATAGCAACGATTTCGCTCTGGACTGGGTATAGAAGTCGACCTTGTTTTAAGCCACGTGCATCAACACAATACACCAACAAGGCAATAGGTTGACTGTATAGTTTTTCTTGTTTCCTTTGCTCTCGGTTGGAGAGTGTTTTAGACTCTAGGTTGTAGAGTCGGTTTGTTTCACTCTTGGTAGTAGAGTGGGTCTGCTTTCTCTGGTTGAGAGAAAGGACTACAGGTTAGACAAGGTTGTTGTCTTAACGCCGTAGGTTATTCTTGTAAACTTTTTTCAAGAATAGTGGAAATCTCAAGTGGGTTGCTTGGGGATTGGATGTAGGTCGGGAGGACTGAACCAGGATATATCTTGTGTACTCTGTGATTGGTTGTCTTAATTTTGCATTTACTTTTGTTTACTTAAGTTCTGTAAAATTTGTCTGGACAGTCGACTCCTTGCACTATCAGTCGACTGGTCAGTCTCGTATAAGTTGTATTTTCATTGTGTCATCAGTCGCCTGCCTTATCTATAAGTCGACTGCACAGAGTTACTGTTTTTGCTTTAATTTGGTCATTTCAGTCGACTGGTTCACAACCAAGTCGACTGCACCGAAGAAAATTTCCGCAGTTTTTTATTAACACTATTCACCCTCCCTCTAGTGTTTGTTGTCTCGCCTACAAGATCCAACAAAGCTAACCCTGAGAAAATTAAGGCCATATTAGACATGGCCCCTCCTAAGAACGTTAAGCAAGTTCAGAGGCTAACAGGCCGCCTAGCCGCCATAGGGCGTTTTCCCTCGAAGTCCGGGGATAAATGCCTCCCCTTCTTCAAGGCCCTCAGGGGGGCTAAAGGTTTCGAATGGGGTCAATAACAACAGGAGTCGTTCGACCAACTCAAGGCTTACCTCGTCAATCCTCCTCTTCTCAGCAAACCAATCCCTGGTGAACCCCTTTACCTCTACCTGGCAGCCTCCGAACAGACCCTCAGCGCCGATTTAGTAAGGGAAGAAGACCGGGCTCAAAAGCCCATCTACTATGTGAGCAAGGTACTTCGGGATGCCGAGCTCCGCTACCCGAGGATAGAAAAGATAGCATATGCCCTAGTGATTGCCGCCAGGAAGCTTCGCCCATATTTTCAGTCCCATTCGGTGGTCGTTCTTACCAACCAACTGCTGAAGCAAGTGCTCCACAAGCCGGAGACCTCCGATCGCCTTATGAAGTGGTCTATCGAGCTAAGCCAGCATGATATAACGTATCAGCCTTGGACCGCGATCAAGGCTCAGGCCCTGGCAGAATTCATAGTTGAAAGTACCATCCCCGAGTTCAGCCTAGCAATGAAAGGACCACCTGTCTGGTCGGTTTATGTGGATGGCTCCTCTTGTAACGAGGGAAGCGGGGCTAGGGTCATTCTGGCAGGCCCAGATGACTTCATCCTCCAATACTCCCTCCGTGTCAACTTCAAGGCCTCTAACAACGAAGCAGAATACGAGGCACTCATAGCCGACCTTGGAATGACTCGCAATGCAAGGGCGCAGCGCCTCCGGATCTTTAGCGACTCTCAGCTGGTCGTAAATCAGGTCCTAGGCGAGTATGAAGCACGTGATGACCGAATAGTTAAGTACTTAGCCAAGGTCAGGAGCCTCATGGCCCTATTTGAAGAAGCTCTCATCCATCGAATCCCCAGAGAAGAGAATTACCAGGCTGATGCCCTCTCCAAGCTAGCCTCTTCCTCCCTCCAAGGTCTCGAGCAGACCGTCTTGATAGAGGTCCTCCTGAAGCCAAGTATAGAGGATGAAACTTCCGACTCAATGGAGTCGCTGCCTGTCCTACTTCATGATGATTGGATGAAACCCCTCGTCGAATTCGTAAGGGACGGGCTCCTACCCGAAGATCCAAAGGCAGCTCGCCGAGTAAGAACCCGAGCAGAGCGATACACACTTATCGAAGGCATCCTGTATAAGCGCTCCTTCACATAGGTAGACGGCAGGCCTTATTTGAGATGCCTCTCCCCCGAACAGGCCGACTATGCCCTGCAAGAACTTCACGAGGGCATCGGCGGGGCACATTCAGGGTCCAGATCCTTAGCCCGCAAAGTGTTGAATTATGGATATTTCTGGCCCACTCTCCTACAAGACGCCGAACGACACGTTCGGCAATGCAGCTCATGTCAGAAGTACTCCAACATCCGTCGCCTCCCACAAGCTCCACTTACTGCCCTATCAAGTCCAATCCCTTTCGCAATGTGGGGGATGGATTTACTAGAGCCATTTCTGCCAGCTCCTAGCTAGTTCAAATTCTTAGTCGTGGCAATCGACTACTTCTCAAAATGGATAGAGGCCAAGCCCTTAGCCACGATCACCGAGAACAAGGTAGTTCAGTTCTTTTGGAAGAACGTAATCTGCCGATTCGGCGTTCCTCAGGTCCTCATAACAGACAACGGAACCCAGTTTACTGGGGCTGCCTTCCGAGCTCTATGTTAAAACCTTGCCATCCAACACCGATTCTCCTCTGTTTTCCATCCACAGTCGAATGGCCAAGTGGAGAATGCTAACCGACAAATCCTCTCCGGCATTAAGAAGAGGTTGGATAAATGTTCCAAAGGCTTATGGGTCGATCAGCTCCCCAACGTGCTGTGGAACTACCGCACTACCAAACGGACCCCCACAGGAGAGAGTCCATTCAATCTTACCTATGGGTCCGAAGCTATGATCCCCCTAGAAGTCGGTATACCCTCTCCTCGTCTAATGGCTTATGAAGAAAAACAAAATGCCAGAGAGCTCCGAGCAAATCTAGACCTGATTGATGAAATCCGAGAAAAAGCTGCCATTCGTCAACAAAGCTACCGAAGAAGGATCGAGTTGGCATACAATAAGAGAGTCCGTCCTACCAACCTCAAAGAAGGGGACATGGTCCTCAGAAAGTTAGCCATCTCTTTCCCCGGTCAGAAAAGCAAACTGGCTCCAAATTGGGAGGGACCCTATAAGATCGCCAAAGTAGTTCGACCCAGGACATACAGACTAGAAGACCTCGAAGGCAGGGAGATCCCCAGGACTTGGAATGCCGACCATCTCTTGAAATACCAAGTGAGAGCACTAACGCCTCCCTAAGTATTCTGGGATGTCAAACCATTCCTCTCCTTTTACTTGTATTTTTTTCTTTATTTCTCTCTTGTAATAATGGCTCGCAACTTTAGAAGCAGCCGACTATTAGTCATCAATAAATAAAGCTTTTTCATATTTTACTTGTAAAACTGTTTGCATCTCCCTGCTTTTACTCTTCACTCTAACGATGGTTCGGAGTCCAACACTTGGCTCAATCCTACTTTGCAAGCTCGCTATTAAGCGAGCTAGAAGTAGGTCGCCATTCGGAATTGCTCCCACAACCGTTGAACAACTCTAACGATGGTTCGGAGTCCAACACTTGCCTCGATTCTACTTCGCAAGTTCGCTCTTAAGCGAGCTAGATGTAGGTCGCCATTCGGAATTGCTCCCACAACTGTTGAACAACTCTAACGATGGTTCGAAGTCGAACACTTGGCTCGATCCTACTTCGCAAGCTCGCTCTTAAGCGAGCTAGAAGTAGGTCGCCATTCGGAATTGCTCCCACAACCGTTGAACAACTCTAACGATGGTTCGGAGTCCAACAGTTGGCTCGATTCTACTTCGCAAGTTCGCTCTTAAGCGAGCTAGAAGTAGGTCGCCATTCGGAATTGCTCCCACAACCGTTGAACAACTCTAACGAGGGTTCGGAGTCCAACACTTGGCTCGATTCTACTTCGCAAGTTCACTCTTAAGTGAGCCAGGAGTAGGTCGCCATTCGGAAATGCTCCCACAACCGTTGAACAACTCTAACGATGGTTCGGAGTCCAACACTTGGCTCGATTCTACTTTGTAAGTTCGCTCTTAAGCGAGCTAGAAGTAGGTCGCCATTCGGAATTGCTCCCACAACTGTTGAACAACTCTAAAAATGGTTCGGAGTCCAATACTTGGCTCAATTCTACTTCGCAAATTCGCTCTCAAGTGAGCTAGAAGTAGGTCGCCATTCGGAATTGCTCCCACAACCGTTGAACAACTCTAACGATGGTTCGGAGTCCAACACTTGGCTCGATTCTACTTCGCAAGTTCGCTCTTAAGCGTGCTAGAAGTAGTTCGCCATTCGGAATTGCTCCCACATCCGTTGAACAACTCAAACGATGGTTCGGAGTCCAACACTTGGCTCGATTCTACTTCGCAAGTTCGCTCTTAAGCGAGCTAGAAGTAGTTCGCCATTCGGAATTGCTCCCACAACCGTTGAACAACTCCAGCGATAGTTCCCGGTCCTAAACTTGGCTTGGCCTTGCTTCGCAAACTCGCTCTTAAGAAATCGAGAAGAAAGGCCTCCGGGAGCAACAAGCAGAAGCAGAAGCCACCCCTCTACCGCATAAGGCTCACTCATCTTACAAATTCACTAGATTAAATGATCGAAGCAGAAGCTCGGCACCCCTTGCCGAACGCTCATAATGCCGACCCCCAAGGGAGCAGAAGATCAGCTCGGGGTCCTCGGCACAATGAAGACAGTCACAAACAAAACAACCACACAGGGCCACTAAAAACGCACAAGTCTAAGAAAGAAACATTATTAAGAGTGGGGACACAATACAAGACGACTCTTTCTTACAACCAGATTACAAGGCATTAAAAAGCAAAAATTACAATGCTGGCTTGTTACACTTAGACTAAATACAAAGGCCTCAAAAGCAAGATCTTCAACGCCGCCTTGGCACAGGGATGTTCCGCTTCAAGGACACTCGAGTGCAGCGACGTTTGCCTCCAGAACTCGACCCCAAACCAACAAATTGAGACGTATCCTCGGCGCTGCTCCTAACAGTCGCTCCGACGGATGCTCCGCTCGATGAAATGGCAACCCCGCTTTGTGCATCCCCCGGACTAGGTTGGCCGATGGGCGAACGGGTCACGAGCTCATAAAATGAAATGCCCCGCTCGCTCTCCGCACGAGTACATGAAGTGCTCCTAACATTGATCGGCCCCGAACGTAGCTTGAGGCGAGCCACCTCCGCCTCCAGCTCTGAGATCCGCTACCTCAGAGAGTCATCTTTTACATCGACCTCGAAGCGAGGAGGTATTGCGGAGCTCGGAACGCCAGAGCGACTGGCGATAAGATGGCAGAGATGAGTGACTTCGATGCTCTTGTCCACCGTGGCTCTCTTCAGCGCGTCGACCTCGGCCGTCAGTTCGTCACGTTCGGCCGTCAGTTTGGCCACCTCTGCCGTCAATGCCTCTCCCTCCGTCCGAAGGTCTGTCTCTACCGTTTGCAAGTGACGAATCTCAGAGAGCAGATCGTCCCTCTCCGCTTCAAGGACACTCGAGGGCAGCGATGTTTGCCTCCAGAACTTGACCCCAAACCAACAAATTGAGATGTATCCTCAGCACTGCTCCTAACAGTTGCTCCGACAGATGCTCCGCTCGATGAAATGGCAACCCCGCTTTGTGCATCCCCCGGACTAGGTTGGCCGATGGGCGAACGGGTCGCGAGCTCATAAAACGAAATGCCCCGCTCGCTCTCCGCACGAGTACATGAAGTGCTCTAACATTGATCGGCCCCGAACGTAGCTTGAGGCGAGCCACCTCCGCCTCCAGCTCTGAGATCCGCTACCTCAGAGAGTCATCTTTTACATCGACCTCTTAGCGAGGAGGTATTGCGGAGCTCGGAACGCCAGAGCGACTGGCGATATGACGGTAGAGATGAGTGACTTCGATGCTCTTGTCCACCGTGGCTCTCTTCAGCGTGTCGACCTCGACCATCAGTTCGTCACGTTCGGCCGTCAGTTTGGCCACCTCTGCCGTCAATCCCTCTCCCTCCGTCCGAAGGTCCGTCTCTACCGTTTGCAAGTGACGAATCTCAGAGAGCAGATCGTCCCTCTCCGTTGCTATTTTCGATAAAGTGTGGCGGATGCACTTGAGCCGAAGGCCGTAACTAAAGGCGGTCGACGAATCATCATCCTCTCCTAAGGGGGCCATCTCGGCGAGCCTGCTCTCCAGTCCCTGAATCTCAATGTCCCGCCGACCCAGGATGAGTTGCAGGTTGTTCCGCTCACTTACGGCTCTGCGCAATCCCAGCTCGACTTCATAGAGCCGCTCTCGGCACCTCGTCAAGCATAGCCTCGTTGCCCCTAAGCCAACCTCGAGATGAGCACTTTCCCCCGAGCAAGTAGGCTTGACAGTTTGAGTCACCACCGCAAGCTGAAAAAAGTCGAAGCAAACAACAAATTTTCAACACTTAGCCGAATCCCCACACTTAGCCAAATTTTAAGAGTTTTTTGACAAAGTTATGATAGAGAGATGCGATGTCGAGCCCAAAAGGATATTTTCATTCATTACAAAAAAGCGGTAGCCAGTCCGTAATTAGGCATTACACTTAAAAACTCAAAAAAGCAGAAGAAAAGAAAAAGCAAGCGAAGTCAGGGCGCGACCTCTTTCCCGGGGCGGCGAGAGTGGGTGGGGGCCGACGTCCCTGAAGGGGTCACCATTGCCAGCGGGGTGACCACAGACCCCTAGGCCTCGCCGACGACCTCAACCTCAGGCTCGACTTCGTCGTCCCCTTCATCTTCTTCTTCTCCCTCCGACTCGGGGTCGAAGCCTTCGACGTGGCCCGAGAACAATCTCCGTCCCGAACAGTCCACCTCGGGGTATGCCTTCGACACCCGGGTGAGGGCTTCGGCGTAGGCTTTGGCCATGTTATGGGCAAGAAAGCCTTGCGCCTTCACCATAGTGGCGTCCTCGGCCTCCTTCACCACTGCAGCCTTGGCCTCTGTCGCTTCGGCCAATTGTTTGGCTACCTCCTCCTTCTGGCAAAGAAGGTCTCCTTCCAGCTCAGCGACCAGGCCCTCAAGGTATTCGACCCTCGTCGTCCTCCCCTCGTACTTGACCCTGAACTTGTCGAGCTCGTTCCCCATGCGAGCTTTATCCTTCCGAACTTGGTCGGACTCCTGCTTCAGCTCCTTCTCCAGAGCCGTCAACCTCTCCGAGAGGTGACCAAAGTGGACGATGATCTGCGACAAGAAACGAGATGTTCAAAGAGTTAGAGAAATTAGACAAAGGAAAAACCAATGATGGCAAAAATTTAGCACTTACCGAGACCGCCGAGCGAGCAATCTCGATGACATCGTCGCCTTCCAGCCCGGTCTCCATGGCGGCCCAATCCTTCGGTGTTGCCAGGTGCTTGATCACCTGCATGCTCGCCAAGGAGTTGCCCAGGAACCCGTCATGTTTCCGAACTTGCCAGTTCGGAACATGGATCTTCTTATGCTCCTCGGTCAGGAGCTCCTGGCCGCCACTGTAAGCGGGGGCGTCGCCATCTTGAGGGCTGCGGCGATCTGGAAGTCACCAACCTCGGTTGATGCCGAGGCAATTCCTTCGGCCACGGCCGTGTTGATTCTTGATTTTGATGATCACAACACAGTGCAACATGTGTCTATATTATACAGCTAACATTGCAGGTTGTACATACAAAAGACTATTTTAACTGAACAAATGAACAAGCTCAAAGGATACATTTAAAGACTTCACTCAGACAAGATTCAAGACTTCACTCAAGACAAGACTCAAGACTCAAGACCTTTAGCTCAATTGTGTCAAGATTGTAGTGTCTTGTAAAAACATTGTATCTTACTTTTTGTTGAGTCTTAGTCTGATGTAAAGCCTTGTCACACACACACACACTCAAAATTTCATAATGTGTGTCTCTTAAAAACCCCCAAAAAGAGTCAAAACAGTTTGAAGTAATTTAACTTTTGAGTACCAGTCGACTTAAGCCTCTGCCAGTCGACTAACAGTACAAAACTGTTTAAATTTATTCAAACTCTGATCAGTCGACTCATATGGCAACCCAGTCGACTGTTCGAGAGCTTTTGACCGTTTTCTATTTTCAAAATTGATTTCTCAAAAGCAACAGCTCTTAGATCCGTTGGTTGACAGTTGGAATAACTGTCCCCCAACGTTCAGGATATCTAACTCTATAAAAAAGAGTTCAGATCTCACTGAAAAGATCTAACAACATTTACAAAACCTTTTGAGATACCGAGCACTGTCTTTGAGAAATTTCAAGTGAAAATATTTGAGAACAAGCCTTCAAGTTCAAACTCTCTGGTTCTCTACACTCAGTCCAGTATAGCAACGATTTTGCTCTGGACTGGGTATAGAAGTCGACCTTGTTTTTAGCCACGTGCAACAACACTATACACCAACAAGGCTATAGGTTGACTGTAAAGTTTTTCTTGTTCTTTTGCTCTCGGTTGGAGAGTGTTTTTGACTCTAGATTGTAGAGTCGGTTTGTTTCACTCTTGGTAGTAGAGTGGGTCTGCTTTCTCTGGTTGAGAGAAAGGACTACGGGTTAGACAAGGTTGTTGGCTTAACGCCGTAGGGTATTCTTGTAATCTTTTTCAAGAATAGTGGAAATCTCAAGTGGGTTGCTTGGGGACTAGATGTAGGTCGGGAGGACCGAACCAGGATATATCTTGTGTACTCTGTGATTGGTTGTCTTGATTTGGCATTTACTCTTGTTTACTTAAGTTCTGCAAAAAGTGTTTGGACAGTCGACTCCTTGCACTATCAGTCGACTGGTCAGTGTCGTATTAGTTGTAGTTTCATTGTGTCTTCAGTCGTCTATCTTATCCATAAGTCGACTGCACAGAGTTACTGTTTTTGCTTTATTTTGGTTATATCAGTCGACTGGTTCATAACCAAGTCGACTGCACCGAGAAAATTTCTGCAGTTTTTATTAACACTATTCACCCCCCCTCTAGTGTTTGTTGTCTCGCCTACAGGATCCAACACTTGGTATCAGAGCAAGGTTACAGGCTATGGCAACTACTTCAAATACAAATCAGTACCATGAAGGCCAATCTACACAACGGCCACCGCTATTTCATGGAACGAACTACAATTATTGGAAGTGCCGAATGAGAATTTACCTTCAATCAATCAACTACGAGATATGGCAAATGACAGAGACGGAATACACTGCCCCTACCATTCCATATGCACAATGGAATGATGATCAAAAGAATCAGACTATGAACAATGCCAAAGCAATGAATGCCTTATTTTGTGCACTCACAAAGGAAGAATTCAACCGTGAATCCAATGTTACAACCGCACATCAAATTTGGCATACACTCGAGGTAACACATGAAGGAATGAATAAAGTAAAAGAGTCTAAAATCTCTGTTCTTGTCCACAGGTTTGAAATGTTCAGAATGAAGGACAATGAGACTGTGTCCGAGATGATCACCAGATTCACAGACATCACAAACTCTCTTGTGGCACTTGGAAAGACTTACACTCAAGCAGAGATGGTTAGAAAAGTCTTACGTGCACTCACTCCAGAATGGGAGAAGAAGACCACATCAATAGAGGAAGCAAATGACTTGTCACAACTTTCTCTCGAGAATCTTGTGGGAAATCTCATGGCATATGAGGTCCAACTTGAAGATCGAAAGAAGGATACAGAATCACACCAAGCAAAGAAGAAATCATTGGCTTTTAAAGCCATGACAGACTCAGAAGATGAGGAAGAAGATGAAGAAGAGATAGCAATGTTCACTCGAAGATTCAAAAAGTTTTTAAAGAAGGGTAAGTTTAATTCTAAAGTTAGAGATTCTAATGACCCTCCTACATGTTTCAGGTGCAATAAAATAGGTCACATGAAGAAGGATTGTCCTTTAGAAAATGCAAAGAACAAGGGAAAATCATCCAACTTCAAGAAGGACAAATATTCAAAGAACAAATTTGCCAAGAATAAGAAGGCCTATCAAGCTACATGGGATGATAGTGATTCGTCTTCCGAAGAAGAAACGGATGAAAATAACGAAGTGGCAAATGTGTGTTTCATAGCTGCACAAGAACATGTAAGTAATGATTATGATTCAGAAGATCTTCTTGATGCTTTTAATGAAATATTCCAAGAGTTAAAGAAAGAAAAGATTAGAGTTAAGAATCTTGAGAAAGTGAATCAAACATTTAATCAAGAAAATCTTAACATTGATAAGGAAGTAAAATCCTTAAATTCTCGCATTGTAAGTTTAGATACTGATCTTGAAACTCAAAAAGAATTATGAAGAGATTTCAAAGAACGTATCTAAGTTTAACAAAGGCAAAGAGAATTTAAAATATATGCTTCATCATCAAGTAAAATCTAGTGAAAATATGGACTTGGTTTTAAAAAATCTTCTCTAAAAGAATCTCCTGCTGTAAACACTAGTAAAAATAAATCAGCATCCATTTCTAGTGTTACACACAAGTTGTATGATTTCTTTGAAAAGCCTAAGGTTGTTAATTTTAGTGATAAAAGCAAGACTACCATTCGGTTAAGTCGACTGAACCATACAACCAGTCGTCTGTCCAGAGAAATTGGATCTTATTCAATGAGATCAAAACCTCTTATAAGTCGACCTAGTGTATCATCCAGTCGACTGACTCACACTAACAGTCGACTGAAGGACACTGTTAAGTCGACTGGACAAAACAAGTTAGTATGGGTTCCAGTCAGTCTAAATCAGAATGATAAAATTGCTTATATTAACTCATATGTGTTAAATGTGTGTAATTCTATTTATTATATTCCTGCTTATGGAGGAAGATCAAACTCTTCATGGGTTTGGTTTCTCCCAAACTAATGTGTTTTGGACCTAATAAAAAGGGTACCATATTTACCATAAACTTTTTATAGGTACCCAAGAAAGAATGCTGGATATTAGACAGCGGATGTTCAAAACATATGACAGGACATGCCAATCTACTATCCACCATTCAAAGCATAGATGGAGGAACCGTCACCTTTGGAGATAACAATAAAGGCAAAGTCATAGGTATTGGCATGGTCGGTAAAACTTCTAACCCAACCATAGAAAATGTATTATTAGTTAGTGGTTTAAAGCATAATCTTTTAAGCATTAGTCAATTATGTGATAAAGGGTATAAAATAGTATTTGAAAAAGATGCATGCTTGATTTATGATTCCACTATGCAAAATGTTGTTTTTCAAGGTTTTCGTAAAAATAATATTTATGAATTGTGTTTAAATGCAATTGATTTTTCAAATGACTTTTGTTTAATAGCCTCTAACAATGAATCTTGGCTATGGCATAGAAGATTTGGACATGTGAACATGAAAAATCTCTCAAAATTATCTAAATATAACCTAGTTAAAGGACTGCCAAAACTATCCTTTAAAAAGGATAAGTTATGTGATGCATGTCAACTAGGAAAACAAATCAAATCCACTTTTAAAACAAAAGAAGTAATTTCTACTAGTAGGCCGCTCGAATTAATTCATATGGATTTATTTGGCCCTACTAGAGTTGTTTCTTTAAATAAAAGTAGATATGTGTTTGTTTTAGTAGATGATTTTTCAAGATTCACTTGGACATTCTTTTTAAAACATAAAAATGATGCTTTTGATGAATTTGCACATTTTTGTAAACGTATTCAAAATCAAAGATCTCTAACCATAGTCACTATTAGAAGTGATCATGGTGGAGAATTTGAAAATGAAACATTTACAGAATATTGCAACAAGAATGGTATAACACATTCATTTGCATTTCCTAGAGCTTCACCACAAAATGGAGTGGTTGAAAGGAAAAATAGGACTTTGCAAGAATGCGCACGTACTATGCTTATTGAAAGCAATCTACCAAAGCATTTTTGGGCTGAAGCTGTTGCTACAGCTTGTTATGTGTTAAATAGAATTCTTCTAAGACCTAAGCTAAAGAAGACTTGTTATGAGTTATTTTTTAATAAAATTCCTAAAGTCTCTTACTTTAAGACATTTGGTTGTAAGTGTTTTATTCTAAACACAAAAGATAATTTAGACAAATTTGATCCTAGATCTAATGAGGGTATCTTTTTAGGATACTCAAATAGGAGTAAAGCATATAGAATTTTCAATAAGTCTACAATGACTATTGAAGAATCAATGCATGTTACATTCGATGAATCTTTACCTTCATCAACCTTAAATAAAGATGATGAAACTGATTCATCACCTTTAGATAATGTGATTAAATCCTTAGAACAAACTAATCTGACTGATAAGTCGACTGATAAGGACTACCAGTCGACTGAAGTAAAGCAGTCGACTGAAGAACAAGTCAAGTCGACAGATCCTATTGTGATATCTTCAACTTTACCAAAGTCATTTGTTGAAGTGAAAGATCATCCTCATGACTTAATAATTGGTGACATTTTCCATGGTATTCAGACACGTTCACATGTTAAAATGATCTCTCATACAGCATTCTTGTCGGATTTTGAACTAAAAAAATATACAAGAAGCTTGTGAGAATGAATATTGGATGAATGCCATGCAAGATGAACTAAACCAATTTATAAAGAATGATGTATGGGATTTAGTTCCTCGATCTCCTGACCAGACTATTATTGGTACCAAATGGGTATTTAAAAACAAGTTAGATGAATCAGGACAAGTTGTAAGGAACAAGGCTAGATTAGTTGCTCAAGGATATAATGAAGAAGAAGGTATAGATTTTGATGAAACATATGCTCCTGTTGCTAGACTAGAATCTATTCGTATTTTATTATCTTTTGCTTGTTTCATGAATTTTATACTTTATCAAATTGATGTTAAAAGTGCTTTTCTTAATGGGTTTATTAAGGAAAATGTTTATGTTAAACAACCACCATGTTTTGAACATGAACAATTTCCAGATCATGTTTATAAATTGAAAAAGGCTTTACACGGTCTTAAACAAGCACCTCGTGCTTTGTATGATCGTCTGAAAACTTTTCTTTTAGAAATAGGATTTGAAATAGGTAAAGTAGACACTACATTGTTTATCAAAAGAGTTAAGAATGATATCTTAATCATACAAATATATGTTGATGATATAATTTTTGGCTCTACTAATAATAATCTATGTCAAGAATTTGCTAATACCATGAAAAACGAATTTGAGATGAGTCACATGGGTGAACTCAATTATTTCCTTGGACTTCAAATTAAACAGTCCTCAAATGGCATATTTATCAATCACGGCAAATATGCAAAGGAACTACTCAAACGTTTTAACATGGATAGTATTAGTAGTAAATCCACACCTATGGCTACTACTACTACTCTTGACAAAGATTTATTTGGTAAGAGTGTTGATCAAAAACTCTATCGAGGTATGATTGGTTCACTCTTATATATTACTGCAAGTAGACTAGATATTATGTTCAGCGTATGTTTATGTGCTAGATATCAATCTAGTCCTAAAGAGTCTCATTTAAAAGCAGTGAAACGAATTTTAAGATATATTAAAGGCACATCTGAATATGGTTTATTTTATCCACGCACCGATAATTTTCAACTTTTGTCATATAGCGATGCTGATTTTGCTGAAAGCAAAACTGATCGCAAGAGTACTAGTGGTACATGTCACTTTTTGGGACATTCTCTAGTCTCTTGGTGTAGTAAAAAGCAAAATTCTGTATCCCTATCAACCACAGAAGCCGAGTATATCGCTGCAAGTTTGGCATGTGCACAAATTTTGTGGATGAAACAAACTTTGTTAGATTATGGTATTTCATTTGAGAAACCCTCAATTATGTGTGATAATACCAGTGCAATTAATTTATCTAAAAATCTGATTCAACATTCACGTACAAAACATATTGAAATTCGACATCATTTTCTACGTGATCATGTTTTAAAAGGAGATATATCTTTAGACTTTATCTCTACTGATAAACAAGTAGCAGACATATTTACCAAACCCCTTAAAGAAGATACTTTCATTAATTTAAGAAGAGAACTTGGAATTTGTGTTTTTATTGATATTTGTTGAAAATTGTTTCTGTTAAGTTGACTGTGTTCTTGAGTAAGTCGACTGTACTGTACTTTAAACCATATCTATTTTTTTTATCTGACCAGTTGCCTGGTCCTGATACCAGTCGACTGATAAGAAGACATAATTTTTTTTAGTCTCTTCTCGACTCAGTCGACTGATATACCCTACCAGTCGACTGTCGCGAGCTCAATCGTCTTCAGCGACTATTCATCGCGACTTTTGAGATAAAATTCACTTCTCTTTTCACCCGTGATCTCTTATCTCAACCGTCGATTTCTTCCCTCTTTGATCTCAGCCGTCTATCCTCAGTTAAAAACCCTTTACCAGCCCCTCTTTCTCACCTTTACCGATCTCCAATTTCTTTACCCAAAATCCCAAACCCTAATCTGTGAAGAAGAAGTAAGTCGACTCACAACTGCTGCTGGTGCTCGCCTCTGGTCTGATCTTTCGTCTTTTTCTTTGGTAAAATCATTTCACCTCTCTCTTTTTATGGCTCCTAAAAGATCCAAGAGATCTCATGAGGGTAGTTCTTCATCTCAAGATTACACTCAATTTCTTTTAAGTCCCGATCTCATTGAACGATGGTACATTATTTGTACCATTACCATCTTCCCTGGAAGATTTGTTAACTTCAATGATCTTGATCGTTTTAATCTTGTCCCCTTATTTCAAAATAGTAGTCTTTATGATTTTCTCTCTCTATCTAATCAACCCAACTATTATCCCCAACTCATCTATTTGTTTTACACAAATATGAGGGTTGTACAAAAATACGATGGGGATGTAGTTATCCGTTCGTCTGTGAAAAATGTCAAAATGACACTCACACCCACTAGAATCAATTAAATACTGGGTATTGATGACGGAGGATTATATCTTGATGATGTTATTTTAGATGATGCCTCTGTTTTATCTAAAATCTTTTTTACCCAATCATGGACCTCCAATGACTAGCAAAAATATTAAACCTATTGCTAAGCTTGTAGCTAGAATACTAGCCTATAACATCCTTCCCAAAAAGGGTAGTTATGACCAGTATTCTCTAGAATTACAAAAAGCTGTCTATGCAATATTTGGTAAAATTGCTGTCAAATGGGGTCGTGTCATCTTTTCTAAACTTGAACAAAACCACACTCACTTTCTACCTTTTGGTGGTCTTCTCACTAGAGTCTTTGTAGCTTTTGATATTGATCTCGATTCCGAGACCAATGTTGTTACTCACTATGAGTGTTTCGATCGTGCTAGTTTAGCACGAATGAAACTTCTTGATCCTCCTTCTAGATCACCCCCTAGGTCTCCTCCACTTTCTCAAGCTCCTTTAGGTTCTACTTCTAGACCCTCTAGACCTTCTACCTCTTCTGATCCACCTATTCTTCAAGCCAACTATGATGATCCTCGTACTCTATATGACTGTGTCTCCTATCTTATAAAACATTCAGCCACTGTGGATACCCAACTTCATAACCTTGATTCCAAACTTGACAACATTGATACCAAACTTGACAACCTCACTGATCTCTTCAATTCTCAATTTCATCCTCCTTCTCATGGTGACGATGAAGACTCCGATGAGGACGATTGAAGACTTTTTATTTTATTTTTTCTATTATGTAATTTTCTTTCATAATGCACTTATTTATGTATGCGACTCTATCTTAGTTTCTTTTCTATGCAAAAGATTGTTATTTTGTGTTTTTTGATGATGACAAAGGGGGAGAGATATCTGTGTTATGGTTGCTTTATTATCTGTGTTTGATATGTTTTGATATCCTCTTGTTTGTTAACTTTAACTTTGTTCTATTTCTGGGTATTGAAAAATTCTCTGGTCAGTCGACTGCCAACAGGCATATAAGTCGACTGCTGCTGCTGCATCTGTACTTATTGTCTGATTGTGATTTTTCTATGTATGAGTTTCCTGATCAGTCGCCTGCCATTTTGATAAGTCGACTGATACATGTTTTATGAAACATTTTTTTTTATAAAAAAAACAATGCATTCTGTGTTTTTAATAGGGGGAGCATGTCTTTACTATGCTTGTATATTATCTGTTATTATCAGCTATTGTGTTGTCATCATCAAAAAGGGGGAGAATGTTGATTCTTGATTTTGATGATCACAACACAGTGCAACATGTGTCTATATTATACAGCTAACATTGCAGGTTGTACATACAAAAGACTATTTCAACTGAACAAATGAACAAGCTCAAAGGATACATTTAAAGACTTCACTCAGACAAGATTCAAGACTTCACTCAAGACAAGACTCAAGACTCAAGACCTTTAGCTCAATTGTGTCAAGATTGTAGTGTCTTGTAAAAACATTGTATCTTACTTTTTGTTGAGTCTTAGTCTGATATAAAACCTTGTCACACACACACACACTCAAAATTTCATAATGTGTGTCTCTTAAAAACCCCCAAAAAGAGTCAAAACAGTTTGAAGTAATTTAACTTTTGAGTACCAGTCGACTGACAGTACAAAACTGTTTAAATTTATTCAAACTCTGATCAGTCGACTCATATGGCAACCCAGTCGACTGTTCGAGAGCTTTTGACCGTTTTCTGTTTTCAAAATTGATTTCTCAAAAGCAACAGCTCTTAGATCCGTTGGTTGACAGTTGGAATAACTGTCCCCCAACGTTCAGGAGATCTAACTCTATAAAAAAGAGTTCAGATCTCACTGAAAAGATCTAACAACATTTACAAAACCTTTTGAGATACCGAGCACTGTCTTTGAGAAATTTCAAGTGAAAATCTTTGAGAACAAGCCTTCAAGTTCAAACTCTCTGGTTCTCTACACTCAGTCCAGTATAGCAACGATTTCGCTCTGGACTGGGTATAGAAGTCGACATTGTTTTTAGCCACGTGCAACAACACTATACACCAACAAGGCTATAGGTTGACTGTAAAGTTTTTCTTGTTCTTTTGCTCTCGGTTGGAGAGTGTTTTTGACTCTAGGTTGTAGAGTCAGTTTGTTTCACTCTTGGTAGTAGAGTGGGTCTGCTTTCTCTGGTTGAGAGAAAGGACTACGGGTTAGACAAGGTTGTTGTCTTAACGCCGTAGGGTATTCTTGTAATCTTTTTCAAGAATAGTGGAAATTTCAAGTGGGTTGCTTGGGAACTGGATGTAGGTCGGGAGGACCGAACCAGGATATATCTTGTGTACTCTGTGATTGGTTGTCTTGATTTTGCATTTACTCTTGTTTACTTAAGTTCTGCAAAAAGTGTCTGGACAGTCGACTCCTTGCACTATCAGTCGACTGGTCAGTGTCGTATTAGTTGGAGTTTCATTGTGTCTTCAGTCGTCTATCTTATCCATAAGTCGACTGCACAGAGTTACTGTTTTTGCTTTATTTTGGTTATATCAGTCGACTGGTTCATAACCAAGTCGACTGCACCGAGAAAATTTCCGCAGTTTTTATTAACACTATTCACCCCCCTCTAGTGTTTGTTGTCTCGCCTACAGGATCCAACAGGCCGGGCTTCCCAGGGTCTCCACCTCCTCGACCACCTCCGTGACCCTCGGAGTCTTTGCGGTCGGCAACTTGGTGGCCACCCTCTTGCGCTTCTTCGGCGCCTTCAACCTCTTCCTCTTCGGCACCTCCTCCACCCAATTAGAGGGAATAGGCCAGGCCTCCACACTCCGCACTATCAAATACTTATCATGCCAGTGCTTTATAGAGTCGGGGCATATAACGAGCCTACCGCCATGCCTCGGGGCCAAGTAATACTGAAACTCTGATCGGTTCACTTGGTGAAGCCGGTAGATTGTCCGAAGTACACTCAGCTCTGGCTCGATCCCAGCAGCTTGGCAGTGAAGCACGAAACCATTTATGACTCTCCACGCGTTTGGCATAAGCTGGATGGGGGTGACCCCAAACCACCTAAGAACAAGGGTTGCGAACGGATGGAGAGGTAGCCGAGCCCCGGCGATAAAGGCATTAACCGGCTAGCAACACATAGTCACTGGCAGCGGCGAGTTGGCCCTAACCCCGGGACCCGGCAGCATAAGTTCGTACTCCTCCGGAATGTGGAAACAATCCCGGATCACTGCCAAGTCTTCTTCGCGGAGGATCGACACCGTCTCATCAGCCTCGGTCGTCTCCCTCGCCTCATTCTCATCAAAAGTCCTCCCCCTCCCGTGAACAATATGCTCGGCGTGTTCCTCCGGAAGTTCTCGAACTCTTTGAAGCCCGGTCAGTGGTCCTGGCAACCTGCCAAATGGCCCCATGCGCTTCGGATCCTCCACGATCGTATCTCGGCCAAACACCTTCTTGCCTTTATCTGGGCGATTCGGAGTGCGGGCTTCGGCAACTTGAGGGGAGGGCTCGGACCAAGAAGAAGACGACTCGGAGACAGAGGAAAGAGACATATTTATACTTGGAAAGATACTAAGTATAAATTACCTTAAAGATATGCTGTCGGAAACTTCACCGGAAAACGGACGACGATCACCTGAAGCTCTCGCTAAGCACAAATCACTGCCTGAGTAAAAAAGTGGAGAAGTGAAAAATGAGAAGGGGGGGTAAGGTTTTATAGAATGAGGCGCGCAAAACGAGGTTAATGGGCCCAGACTGCCAGCCCATTTATGCAAAACGACAAAAACAATCTGAACCGTCGCCTTGTTTACCACGCCAGGCCGCACATCGCATTAATTACTGTCCCATCTGACGAGACCTCAGAGGTCATTGCATTAAATAAGCGTCACATCTGTGCTGTTAGAAGTTCAGAAGCCATCACATTTAATGGCTGCCACATCTGTCAGGAGCGCAGAAGCCGCCAACTCCGCCGGGCGTGCTCTGCCAAAAACGACAAGTCAAAGACTTCGGCACCAGCTACCAAGCGTTCTTGACACCAACCATGTTACATGGAAAGTTGGACTTCGGTACCAGCTTCCGAGCATTCTTGACACCGACCATGTTACATGGAAAGTTGGATTTCGGCACCAGCTGCCGAGCGTTCTTGACTCGGACCACGTTACATGGAAAGTTGGACCTCGGCACACGCTGCCGAGCATTCTTGCCACCGACCATGTTACATGGAAAGTTGGACCTTGGCACCAGCTGCCGAGCATTCTTGACACCGACCATGTTACATGGAAAGTTGGATCTCGGCACTAGCTGCCGAGCGTTCTTGACACCGACCATGTTATATGGAAAGTTGGACCTCGGCACCAGCTTCCGAGCGTTCTTGACACCAACCATGTTACATGGAAAGTTGGACTTCGGCACTAGCTGCCGAGCGTTCTTGACACCGACCATGTTACATGAAAAGTTGGACTTCGGCACCAGCTGCCGAGCGTTCTTGACACCGACCATGTTACATGGAAAGTTGGACTTCGGCACCAGCTGCCAAGCGTTCTTGACATCGACCATGTTACATGGAAAGTTGGACGCTCAGCACCAGCTGCCGAGCGTTCTTGACACCGACCATGTTACATAAAAAGTTGGACTTCGACACCAGTTGTCGAGCGTTCTTGACACCGACCATGTTACATGGAAAGTTGGACTTCGGCACCAGCTGCCGAGCGTTCTTGACACCGACCATGTTACATGGAAAGTTGGACTTCAGCACCAGCTGTCGAGCGTTCTTGCCACCGACCATGTTACATGGAAAGTTGGACCTCGGCACCAGTTTTCGAGTGTTCTTGCCACCAACCATATTACATGGGAAGAACTGCCTCGGACCTCGCCGAACTCCCTCTCCGCACTTACAACCTGGCCGATGTGCCTCTGCACTTCGGCAGAGGGCGCCGAACCACCCATGGACTTCGGCCTCCTTGGTAGCAAGCGCTCGAAGGGGTCGGCGGTGAGGTAAAAGCGTGTAGGCCGCACAACGAAGGAAACAACCGAGCCGTTCGCCAAAAAATTGCCAAGAAACAATTAAAAATTCGGGAAAGTTAAGAAAAACTCCTGGAAGATAATTATAAAGCTGGGGAAACATTTTCTAATCCCCAAGCGAGTAATTATTGCTAAGGACAAACTATTAAGACCCCCGAACGACGGATCGACACTTCACAAAGTTAAACGAATATTCCTGCGAAAACACCGCATGACCCAAAGAGCTCAGGAGCAACTCAGAGTGCAACCAACATGAAAAATCACTGTACTACCTCCTTCAAAGATTCAAAACATTCCATTTGGACTCCGATACAACTCCATTAGCCATTAAAATAGTAAAACTACTCCTCAAAGGCTGATCAAACTCAGTCTTCGGGAGTGGGGGGCTCGTGATATGGCTAAAAATAGGGTTTAATCGGAACCGTCCAAATCGGGCACGAATCTTGAAGCCCACGGGTAAAACGGTAATTTCACCCACCAATGGGTCTGAAGTGGGTACGGGTTCTCCTCCTCGAAGACCCACTAACCCGCGAACGGATCCACCTCAACTGGGTGCGGGTTTCAACCCGCAGCAAACCCGGTCCAGAAAGGATAGAATTAGGGTTTCTGATAAATCCTAATCAACGGCCCTGATTCATATCTATCCTTTCACTAGGAATTAGGGATTACATTCCTTATCTAACCACAGGGATTACCTTCCTAATCTGATCCCAGCGGCGCTTCTAAATACCCCCCATCCATCTCCATTAAGAGGTAATCAATCTTTTGCCAGTTTTACGCTCTTTCATAATCACTTCTGATTACTGACTTGAGCGTCGGAGGGTGCGTCGCCGAGAATAACCCCGGTGTCTCGCACTTTTTGCAGGTGAACGGCGGGAGTCAACGGTCGAACTCCGGCTTAACAGGTAACAGGTTTGCTATTCAAAGTTTCCTAAGAATCCACAAATACTATCTGTTTGCCCCCACACCAGATTCAGCGGCAACAACACTGTACTTCGAGTGATGGGTTTTGATGCTGCTATTACTAGCTGATGGCGCATGAATGCTTATGATGGCCTCTTCTTGCTTTATGAAGGAGTAATAAGGTATTATTTTCACTTTGGAAAATTTCCATATTGTAGACAAGAACCTCCTTTGATGGGTTTTGATGCTGCTTTTGGTAGGAGATGATGGTGTACTGATGGATTGTGGTGGGTTTTTTATTGCTTTATAAGGGGTTATGGTTTGAGTTAGGCAATTATGAAAATATCCATATTGTACACAATGTACCTTACTATGATGGGAACTGATGCTGCTCATGGCAACTGATGACTTCTGACTGCTTATATTCCACAGTACTACCTTTATAGGGAAGTAATGTATGATTTTCAATTTGGATTATTTCCATATTGTACACAATGTCCTACATCCAATGGGTTTTGAAGCTACTCATGGCTACTGATGGGTTCTGCTCAAACGTGAGAAGGCTCTCTTCTGACTTTATAAGGAATTAAGGTATGAATTTCACTTTTAAAATTGAATTCTTGTTACTATGTTATAAAAGTTAATGTGTTCTGGCACAATGTGATGGATTTTCATGGTGGGGCAAAAAAAGTTTGCTGTGTACAATTTTCTGTGCCACTCATGAATGTGGACATGATGGCCTCTGATCCAATTTACCTAAACCATTGAATTCTTCCTTGATTAAAATTTCATACTGTGTACAATACCTTCCTGTCATGGGATCTGCAGTTGCTCATGGTTTTTTAGGGTAGCTGATGGATTGTGATGGCTTCAACCTGGTTTTAATTTTTGGTTACATTCCTTTTAACCATAATGTTGTTCTCATGGGTTTTGCTACTGGTCATGTATGCTTCTGTGATGTGTATTGCGGCTGCTCATGGATTCTGATGGCTTCTGTTAGATTATGTTGACTTCATCTACCTTTATAACAGATTATGGTATGAATTTCACTTTGAAAAGCTACATTCTTGTTACTATGTTATGCTTGTGAAGGCTGTGAAGGCTTCTAATGCTTGTATTGGGTTCTCATTTCTGAACAGAGGCTATCGATTTCTGTACAAAAGCTACATTCTTGGCTGTGAAGGCTTCTGATGCTTGTGTTATGCTTGTCATGGGTTCTGATGTTGCTCATAACAGCTGATGGATACTGATCGGTCGCAATGACTTCTTCTTGCTTTGTAAGGGGTTAAGGTGTGAGTTTCAATTTGTATAATATGGATACGGTGTACAATTATCTTCCTATGATGAGTTCTGATGCTGCTCATGGCATATGATGGATACTGATGGATTGTAATGGGTTCTTTTTTCTTTGTAAGGGGTTACGGTGTGATTTTCACACAGAAAATTGAATTCTTGTTAGTATGTTATAAATTTTGAAGGCTTCTCATGCTTGTGATGCAAAATTCATGCTTGGGCCATCTCAGTTTGTGAAATAACTGTAACCAACCACAAATTTCTAATGGATATTTTGTACATGTTCCTCTCATGAATCTGGAGATGATGACTTGTGATCCTGTTTAACTAAATTTTGATTTCTTTGTATTTAAAATTTCCATACTGTGTACAATACCTTCCTCTGATGGTTTCAAGTGTTGCTCATGGCATCTGATGGGTACTAATGAATTGTGCTGGCTTCTTCTCGCTATATAAGGGGTTAAGGTCTGAGTTTCACTTTGTAATATTTGCATACTATGTCCAATATCCTTTTGTGGTTGGGTTGTGATGCTGCTCATGGCTTCTAATTTTTATGATGGATTCTGAAACAATCCGATGCTTTATAACAGATTAAGAATGAAGTTTCACTTTCATTTATTAACCGCTAATTTTGTTTCCGCACAAAATTTGTAGATTACAATTGCTGTATTAGCCGACTCTTACACAATTCAGATAAAACTTTGTATAGTCGAAAGCTTGGCAGTGATGGGGATATACGAAGAAGAAACAAAAAAAAAATTTAAGCGAAGAAAACTTTACATAGTCGCACGCTGCTTGTTCGTATACTTGTAGAACTTTGCTTTGTAACTGCAAAGAAAAAAAAATTCATAAGAAAACTAATGCAAATTGATTAAACATACACTGTTTATAAGCTCATTGTCACTTTTAGAATTTAATTTTAAACTCAAACGCCTTTTCTAACCACATTATCCAATAACTATTTTTTAATAAAATTTCAAATTATTTGGTTTATCCAACCGCATTTTATACTCTCATTTTAAAAAAACAGTTTTTCAAAAAAAAAATATTACCAAAGAGCATTTTAGAGTCGAGTTTTCAGAAAAAATTATTACCAAACAGGTGTTACAATCTCGTTTTCATAAAATAGTTTTCAGAAAAAATTACTATCCAAACAGCTTTTGTACTTTCATTTTCACAAAACAGTTTTCTCTATCCAAACGCACTCTAAGGATCTTTAACCTTGGAGCGACATCTAGTACCTCTTTTCTATTCGATGTTGCCCACGTAGATACAAACAAAGGGCTTATATTCAAAAATAGTACCTTAATTTAACTACCTTTACTTGTAAGTCCTTTTTAATACTATTTCCGTCTTGGGGTGTAGTATTTATGTATTTCACATATAAGGGTATTTCCATGTAATTACTCATATTGACATGCGTTTTTAACTACTTTCATGAATTGCTAACTAATTACTTTTTCCAACCGACCATTTACCAAATAATTAAAGTGGTGATACATTGTTGTATCCTGTATGGGCTGGTGGCATATGAGAATGAAATATTGTCGTTGGGTTAAAAAAGTGAACTATGTTCTAAATGTTATTAGTATATAACCGTTATCTCCAAGATTTTATAATTCCTCCCCCACCATCTCCTACTTCTCCCACCTCTTATACTTGTCTCTTTTATAATTTATGATGTCCTTTGTTACCCAATAAATATGTGGAGTACTGCACATATGAGAAATACAGAAAAAGAATAAGAAATTCGTCCTTCTATCTGTATATATTTTAATATTATTTCTTTATATTTATAACACATTATCAACCTGATCTCTTTGATGAGTGGCTTCCCGAAATCTGATCGACATCAAATTTTGAGAGCACGAGCACAACATATTGGAGAGAAACATTCCAAAATCAGATCGATCAAACAGTAGGTTTGTGAGAAACTAATTTCCTATTATCTTTACATTTTAATAGAATATTATAACATCCGTTAAATTTTATTTTGAATAACATCTCATATGGTTGTGAAATCAATTTTTTTTATAGAACTTTTTAGGATGACAGATTTTCATATATTATATAGCATATTTGTCTTTAAATTGAATTTATTTAAAAAAACATACAAGTTTTAATGCAGTTTTTAATAGAAAAATTAGAACTTTAAATCCAACCGTTGAAAATTTTCGAAAACTTTAAATGACATTCTTTTATGCGTCTATAGAATCTTATATAAATGTTGTGATAATCAGACAAGCATATACTAGTCTAAAAATTGGGATCAGAATTTATGTCAGAATTTTATTTTAGAACCCGAAGTTTTATACATTCAATTAAATTCGGACCAGATACTTCGTACGCATTTTATTTTAGAACCTGAAGTTCTATACTTTCAACTTCATATATAAAGTTCGAAGTTTTATATAATAAAACTTGAAGTTTTATTACTTTCATATTAGAGTTTGAAATTCTAAAATAATATATAAATAGTCAAACCCGAAGTTTTGATATTATAATTAGATTTGGACTCGTTATTCTCTATATTCAAAGCAAGCCTAATTTCTTTACACAACCAAAAGTTCTATAAAAAAATTATGTATTAGAATAATAAACTTGAAGTTCAGAGCTATGAGTGAGGACCTGACGTTCTAACATCAATTAACAAATATTTATTTATTTGCTGATGTTCATGTATAATCTACTAATTTTATATATTTTATCTCAGGTTACTGAAAAGATGTCGGACATTGTTACATTCGACCATAAGGCTTTTGCAGTCAATGGTGAAAACTATTTATCTTGGCAATTGGATGCTAAGATCCATTTGCGATCGAAAAAACTTGGTGATACTATTGTTGAAGTAAATAAGGTGTCTCCGGAGGACAAAGCAACCGCTCTCATTTTTCTGCGTCATTATATACATAACAACAACAAGAACAACAACAAAGCCTTTTTTCCCAAATAGTTGGGGTCGGCTACATGAATCCTGGTTTTCCATTCTGCTCGGTTTAGCACAATATCTTTTGTAAGATCACAAGCTATCATATATTTTTCACCGTTTCTGTAGCGCCTTGAATTTTCAATAAATAAAATTAGAAATAATTGACACAATTTCCAGAATCAACTTCAATTGCAACTATAAACATAGTCCCAAATACAAAGAAAATTAAAACTTTTTATTACAACTGTTCTTTCTTACATTTGCACAGCGAAAAAAATTTAATATATTAATTACAACACAACCCAACACTTAAACTTTAGTCATCTTAAATCCAGGCTTCCACTTTACTTGTACAACTCACTTGCAAATCCTGTGAGATAAACTAAAGAGTGGGCATGTCAGTTGAAGGTAACTCACGTCAACTGTAGTAGTAGTGATACTTCTACATCTCACAATCACAAACTTGATTCATATTAATATAGCAATAATAAATGATGCATAAACAATAATAAATAAAATATGGAACAACAATAAGTGGAGCACAAGACAACAAGTGAGGCTAGGCTAATTGTCAAGTGTATGAGATGAAAACAGAAAACAAGTATGCATAAAAAAAGTCAAGAAACACAAATGCATCATTTATTGTTGTATGAGATGAAAACAGAAAACAAGTATGCATAAAAAAAAGTCAAGAAACACAAATGCTTATGATGATTTATAATGCATACTTGTGAGATTCCATGCATCACATACTACATAGGTCAGGTGCAAGCCCTTATCGTTCTCCACTTTATAGGGATCAATTCCTCGGTATGTAACTAACCTACTTTGGTAATTACTTTAAGAATTAAATTATTCTATGAGTATCTAGTGCCATGCCCCGATCATTCTTGAGAATCAACTTCCCACCACAAGTGATTTTGGGTACACTCCCTCACACTCCGATCATTCTCGAAATTAAAACTCACACCGCAAGGCAAATGGTACCTCATCACATGAACATCCCATGAGCGTTGCCTCGATCCTGATAATTCTGAAGATGCATCTCATACCGTAAGTGATCACACCCCGATCATTCGTGAGAATCAACTTCCTACCGCAAGTGATATTGGGTACAATCCCTCACACCCCGATCATTCTGGAAATTGAAACTCACACCACAAGTGATTACACCCCGATCATTCTTGAGACCATCTCCCACTGCGAATCATATGAGGCCCCCTTACTCATGTTTGCTCTTATTTAATCACAACTCCAACTACTGTCGGTCCTTATGTTTATTAAGTTCAATTAGAATGACAGTCTCCCTAGAGTTGGTGTACCCTACCGGACTTGACTTTACTGAATCAAACAAAAGTCCCCACTGGCCAAATTCCAACCAAATCTCATTTGTAGGCATGCTAGAGTCACACTCAACCTCTAGAGTCTCATAACTCCAAAATATCATCAACGATCTTTCTAGGGTCCACATCATCGCCATAAGCCTTAAATCAAAACCCAACCTAGTTTCATTATACAAACACTCTTCATTAACCACATTCCTTTTTAACCCACTCATACTGCCATAAGAACTTCTTCATATATAGAAACACATTTCATTTACGAAAATATAGATTTTCACAAAATCTGAAAGTTATATCAATTTGTCCTTCAAAACAATACACGCCAAATTTAATAATAAATTCTAGAAAAATTAATTTAAATCCAGCATATATCAAATAATTCATCATAAAAATCTGGACTCAAACAAATTAATTTAAATGGTTTAAATTCAACAAATTCTGAAAACTATCTGTTATCCAAATATATGAAAGTTATACCATCTTATCCTTAAGAACAATCCATTCAAAAATGAATATTAAATTCTGGAAAAAATTAATTTAAATCCAGCTCATATCAAGGAATTCACCATAAAAATCTGGACTCAAACAAATTAATTTAAATTGTTTAAATTCAACAAGTTCTGAAAAACTATCTGTTATCCAAAAATATGAAAGTTATACCTTTTTATCCTTAAAAACAGTTCATTAAAAAATCAACATTAAATTCTGAAAAAAATAATAATTTAAATCCAGCACATATGAAGGAATTCACCATAAAAATCTAGAGTCAAACAAATTAATTTAAAGTGTTTAAATTCAACAAGTTCTGCAACTATCTTTTATCCAAAATCTGAAAGTTATCAACTTCAAAACATCATAAAAACTATATCAAATCCCTCATAAATATTAGTTTAAACACATTTACATACACTTCTATATGTATACTAGGTTTCCCCCACCATAGCACACAAAACCACACACAAAAACCCACTTGAAACATCAAAAAATCCAACTGAAACCCAAAAAAAAAAAGGCAAAACTCCTGCTGGTTACTGTTCAGGTTTGAACAGTAACCCCGAGTTACTGTTCACTCGAACACTAACCCTAATTTTCTTTTTTAAATTTCAAAACCCTAGCCCCCAATAAATTTTGATTTTTTACTATTTTTCATATAAATTACTTTCCTTACACACTTTGCATGCACAACTAATAGGGTTTATCGTCAACAATTTTATTTATATTCAGACATCGAAGTAGACATTAAAAATCTCATCTTTTAATCCTTTAAAACATGCCTCATGAATTAAAAACCAAGATCCAACTTCAACAATGACATCTGTTCTTATTAAATTCATTTCTTTAAACAAAATATTAATCTTTCATGCATAAAACAACTTTTTGTTCAAGATAAATTAATTTAAATCTATACAACAATTATTCAAACCCTAATTTTAAGCTTGGATTTTTAATAATTAAAAATAACGAATACACATAGAAAAATCTCAACTTTAAAATCAGTCAACCATGAATTTAAGAGCATACAACAAGTTCTAATTATCTCTACAAATCTCCATCAACTACAATTAAACCTATAGTCATCCAATCAATTCTATGGATAAAATTTAGATTCATCATACATCGATAATATCTAAAATTCAAGATTAATAAAACATGATCATCTTTCATAAAAAATGCATCTTTATTTTATATAAACGTCCAAAAGTTCATTCATCATGCATAGCAACCATCATCTCATTTTCAAATCATGATCATACTATCAAAATATAGATCTACAAATTCACAACAAGCCCTTGCATGATATCTACTAGATTCATCATAAAAATATAATAAAAACACATCAAGAGACAATAAGTACCACCCATCTCAAAGAAGACCAATTGAAAGATAATAATAATAAGAAAAGAAAAGCTCCTCCTCCTTCTTGTGAAAATTGAGAGATCCAAGCCTCCAAAACTGCAAGAAATAATAAAGAGAATGATATTTCTTTTCGTCACAATAGATGAAAGGCTGTAGCAGCCGCTAATATACGCCGGGTTTCAGAATATTAGGGTTTTACTGCAGTTTTGCAAAATAGACCCCAACAATCCTAAAATTGCATAGATACATATTTATTCCATTAAATCAATTAAAATCAACCAAATATGTATAAAATCTAATTTATTAGAGCCTTCTACTGAATAGCTGGCCCTAAATGCAGTTGATATGGCTAAAAATAGGGTTAAATCGGAACCGTTCAAATTGGGCACGAATCATAAACTTACAGGGGCAAAATAATAATTTTACTTACAAACGGGTCCGAATTGGGAACCGGGTCTCTCCTCTTGGACCCGCTAGCCCATGAACGGATCCTTCCAGCTCAGATTGGGTCTCAACCCGTTAAGGACTAGTTCAACAGGATATGAGAAAATCTTGGTTCGTCCTTATCCACTGGAGGTGGTTTCAACCACTTCTATCCAGTCACACCGGGAAGTAGGGATTCATTCTTATCCCGAAGCAGATCCCCACGGCGACTATATACCCCCCCTACCTCCTGCCATTACATGGTGATCACCCTTTGTCTACGTAAGCACTTTTCCATTTCTTTACTGAGTATGACAAGAGCGTCGGAAGGTTTGTCGCCAGGATTCATACTGGTGTTTTAAACGTTTGTGCAAGTCCGCGGAAGCACCAAGGAGCCAACTCGTCAACAAGGGAAGAAGTCAGATTCAGCCCTTTCGAGTTCCCACGAATCCACAAATATTGTCTATTGCCCCCACACCAGATTCAGCGGCAACAGATTAGCACCATCTGTGGAAAAGTCTCGAATAGCAATCCAACCTTTCTCATTCAACCAAAGCTACTCCTAGCCATGCCTCCTAAGAAGAAGTCCGCTAACTCCAACCGAAGAACTACTTCCACTATTCCTCTTCTTCCTCCTCCACCGGAGGATCTCCCTCTGCCCATCCAACCAACCCTGCAGCTCGAACAGCTAAACCCTTAATTCGTTCAGTAGGCTCGAGGGCCCCAAGCAACTGTTGGGGAGCCCTCTCGGCGAAGCCACCAGAAGCATCCTCTACATCAAGTCCGGGTCTCCATCCATAATGCCTCCACAGATTCCATGGCCTCCCATAGCCCTCCAACACCGAAGGATCTATGGGATGTGCTAAACAACTGACAAAACGATCCCAGACCTGACCTTCGGATTTGCCTGGACGAGAGGCGGACCCGCGAAGCGAACCCTCACCGGGAGCACCCGAGGAACCGGTCTCCCCGCTGAACAGACCGTAGGGGGTGCGGAAAGAGTCACCCCAACATCGCCCAAGGCAAAGTCACTCCCTAGCTGGCCATCCTGCAGCTCGAGCCCATCGGGAGTAGGAGGCCCCCGTCACGAGGGCGAAATTCCAACAATTCTAGGAGGCAATCCTTCGAGTGCTCAACGCCACCCCCAACAACGGCCATCAGGCTCCCAGCCCTCGGCCGGCTCCTCACCATCATTGTCGCTCCCGCAGTCCTCGGCCAGCTCCGAGCCATCATCACCATTCCCTAAGTCCTAGGCCAATTCCGAGCCATCGCCGCCCTTCTCCTCATCACCACCGTCGCCTCGAAGTCCACCATCATTCTATCAGTCCACCACCTACTCAGAGCCGTCACCGCCGCAGACCTAGCCCTCCTCTGCGTGAGGACGAGTCTCGGGGCTCAGCAAGGTACGACCTAAGGGAGGACTCGGTCTACCCCCATCTCCACGAGATGGAGAGGCGCCTCGACCGGCTGGACAGAGATGAGGAGCAACGGACGAGGAACCTCCGCCCAAGCAGGCCCCCATTCTCCCACACCATCATAGAGGCCCCCGTCCGAGACAACTTCAAGCCTCCACCGTTCGAGACTTACACCGGTGAGTCGGACCATGCAGATCACATCGAGAGTTTCAAAACTCTCATGATGATCCATCATGCATCCGATGCCCTCTTCTGCAAGACCTTCCCGGCCACACTCAAGGGACAGGCTCGGGAGTGGTATTCTTGACTTGCACTGGCATCTATCTTCTCCTTCGACCAGTTCGAAGGCCTCTTCCTCATGCATTTCGTAAGCAGTCGCCGCTCGAGAAGATGAGCACCTCACTGCTCTTCCTCAGCCAAAAGAAGGGCGAACGGCTGAGGGATTATGTGAAGTAGTTCACCGCAGAAGCCAGGTCCATCACCTCCCTGGATCAGTCGGTAGCTTTGGCTGCCTTCCAATCCAACATCATCAACCCCGACCTCAGGGCTTCCTTGGCTAAGAAGCCTCCTCAAAACTTCGCTGATTTACTCCTTAAGAGCGAGAAGTACATCCGAGCTGAAGAGGCTCTCAATCGCCCCACTCTGGAGGGGTCGTCTTCCGGGAACAAACGGAAGACTGCAGAGGAATAAGGAGCTAAAAAGCTCCAAATGGATAACAGAGGTCAGCAGCCCCTCTCCCCCGCTTTGAAAAATTCACTTCACTCAATGCGAACGTCTCCGCTATCCTGATGGAGATTGGGAACGAAGGTCTTATGCCACCACTTCCGAAGATGAACATCCCCAGGAAGAAGAAAAATCGGGACAAGTGGTGCCGCTTCCATCGGGACCACGGGTACGACACCGATGATTGTTAGGCGCTGAAGGATGAGATCGAAGCCCATATCCAGAGGAGGCAGCTCGCTTGATTTGTAAGAAGGGACAGAGCCGATCTGCCTCCACCGCCCAGGGGGCTAATAGGTGAACAGAATAGCGCGTAGAGACTCCAGAGGCCGAAGCAGAGGCCATCTTGCACCTGATACACGGAGGACCAATTGGGGGAGATTCTACCTCCTCCTGAAAAGCTTTTGTTAGGGAAGTCAACTCCGTGCAGAGCCATCCTCCCTCCAAGGGCCTCGAAGTCCCTGTGACGTTCTTCGATAGGGACTTGGAAGGTGTTCGCACGCCCCGCTGTGATTCCCTCGTCAATAACCTCAAAATGGCCAATTTCGACGTTCGCCGGGTGCTGGTGGACAATGGAAGTTCGGTCAACATCCTCTTCTTGGAGGCATTCAAGGGCCTCCAGCTATCAAGGGACCGGCTCAAGCCAGCTGGCTACACCCTTCATGGGTTCACCGGGGTACCGGTGACGATCGAGGGAGTTAAAACTCTCGACATCACCGCTAGCAAAGCCCCGATCACCCACACAGAGCCAATGGACTTCATGGTGGTGGATATGAAAGCCGCTTACAGTGTGATCCTGGGTCGACCAGGCCTCGCCGCACTCCAAGCTATCCTTTCGGCCTAGCACATGAAGATGAAGTTCCCCACTCCCGCAGGAGTAAGAGAAGTGACAGGGAGTCAGGAGGTGGCTTGCAAAGCTATATGACCTCAATGGGAGTCCCGGTCCACTCCCTAGAAGCCCTTGAGCTCCCACCGGAGAGTAGCCAGACCATCTCCGAACCGGTGGATGAACTAGAAGAAGTTGCCTTCTCAGAGGAAGATGCCACCAAGATGTTCCGGGTCAGCAAGGCACTTTCCCCCTCCATCAAAGAAAACATCTCCCAGTGCATTAGGGAGAACCGCAATCTCTTCGCCTGGACCGCGGCCGATATGCCTGGGATCTCCGAGGAGCTCCTAATACACCATCTCAGCATTGCCCCGGATGTCAAGCCCATTCAGCAGAAGCGACGCAAGTTCATTCCCGAGCATCAACAGGCGATCGAAGAAGAAGTCGAGAAGCTCTTAAACGCCCGATTCATACAGGAGGTGAATTATCCCGAGTGGCTATCCATTGTGGTGATGGTTAAGAAAGCCAACGGGGGTTGGAGGATATGCATCGACTTCACCGATCTCAATAAGGCATGCCCGAAGGACCCTTTTCTCCTTCACAGCATCGACGCCCTGATTGATGCGACCTCCAGGCATGAGCTCCTCAGTTTCATGGACACTTTCTTGGGATACAACCAGATTCGAATGTTTCCCTCCCGACATTTCGAAAACCTCGTTCGTGATGGATCAGGGCCTGTATTTCTACAGGGTTATGCCGTTCGGCTTGAAGAACGTGGGAGCTACTTATCAGTGCCTCATGAACAGGGTCTTCCGAGACCAGATTGGCCGAAATATGGAAGTCTATGTAGAAGACATTTTGGTCAAGATCACCCGAAGGCAGGAGCATGTTCTTGACCTCCAAGAAGCCTTTGGGGTGCATAGGAGGCACAATATGAGGCTGAATCTGAACAAGTGTGCGTTCAGAGTCTCATTCGGCAAGTTCTTGGGGTTTATGGTCAACTAGAGGAGCATAGAGGCCAACCCAGAGAAGATCCAAGTCATTCTCAAAATGGTTCCTCCCTCTAGTGTCAAAGATGTACAGAGGCTCACTGGGCGCTTCGCAGCAATTGGGCGATTACTCTCCAAGTCCGGGGAGAAGTGCCTCCCCTTCTTTAAGGCCCTCAGGGGGGTAAAGGCTTCGAATGGGGGCAATAGCAACAAGAGTCCATTGACCAGCTCAAGGCGTACTTGGCTAACCCTCCACTCTTGCGCAAGCTAGCGCCTGGGGAGGTCCTTTACCTATATCTCGCCGCTTCGGAGCAAACACTCAGTGCGGTCCTTGTAAGAGAAGAGGATAGAACACAGAGGCCCATCTATTATGTGAGTAAGGTCCTCCGAAATACTGAACTCCGTTACCCGAAGCTGGAGAAGATGGCTCTCACCTTGGTTATAGCGGCTCAAAAGCTCTGCCCTACTTCCAATCTCATTCGGTGGTCGTTCTTACCGACCAGCCACTCAAGCAAGTTCTCCATAAGATCGAGACCTCCGGGCGCTTTATGAAGTGGTCCATCGAGCTAAGCCAACATGACATCAGCTACCAGCCCAGAACAGCAATCAAGGCCCAAACTCTTGTAGAATTCATTGTGGAGAGCACCATCCCCGACCCTTGCGAGTCATTTGCCGACCCCCTGGTCTGGACCGTTTATGTGGACGGATCTTCTTGCGCTAACGGAAGTGGGGCTGGCATCATCTTGACCGGCCTAGACGCTTTCGTCTGCCAATACTCCCTCCGCCTAAACTTCCCGGCATCAAAAAACGAAGTAGAGTATGAGGCCCTCATAGCTGGGCTCTGTATGGCTCGCAATACCGGGGCTAAGCATGTCAGAGTCTTCAGTGATTCGCATTTGGTTGTCAACCAAGTGTCTGGGGAATACAAGGTAAGGGACGAGTGTATGGCCAAGTACTTAGCAAAGGTTAAAGAGCTACTAGCCTTATTCGAAGACGTTCAACTCTAGCGGGTTCCTTGTGAGGAAAACGCATAGGCGGATGCTCTCTCAAAGCTCGCCTTCTTGCCCCTCCAAGGCCTAGAATGGACCGTCTTGATAGAGGTCCTCCTCAGACCAAGTATTGATGAAGATAGTCCGGATCCAATGGAAACCTACCCCCTAACACTTGGGGAGAATTTGATGAAGCCCCTCCTCGAGTATCTCAGAGACGGAGTCCTTCCCGAAGACCCGAAAGAGACAAGGAGGATCAGGACACGAGCCGAGCGGTACACACTCCTTGACGGAGTCATGTACAAATGCTCTTACACTCATATTGACGGCCGACCCTATCTGAGGTGCCTCTCCCCGGAGGAAGTGCTCTATGCCCTAAAGGAGGCCCATGATGGTCTGTGTGGCGCGCACTTGGGAGCAGAGTCCCTCGCCAGTAAACTCTTAAATTATGGCTACTTCTGGCCCACACTAATGAGTGACTCCGAGTAGTACGTCTGCCAGTGCGACTCTTGCCAGAAATTCGCCCAGATCCGTTGCCTTCCTCAAGCACAACTCACCTCATTGGCAAGTCAAATCCCCTTTTCAATGTGGGGGATGGATTTACTTGGACCCTTTCCTCCAGCACCGGGCCAGCTGAAGTTCTTAGTCCTGGCGATAGACTACTTATCATAATGGATCGAGGCTGAACCTCTTTCGATAATCACCGAGAACAAGCTCCAAAAGTTCTTTTGGAAGAACATCGTTTGCCGGTTTGGGGTACCCTACATCCTCGTAACCGATAATGGGACTCAATTCGTGGGAGCAACCCTGCAAAACTTTTTCGTCGACGTCGGCATACAGCAGTGATTCTCCTCGATAGCTCACCCTCACTCCAATGGCTAAGTGGAGAACACAAATCGACAAATCCTCTCTGGCCTGAAGAAGAGGCTCGACAAATCCACTAAGGAGCTGTGGGTCGAACAACTCCCCAACGTGCTTTGGAACTGTCGCACCACCAAAAGAACTCCGACAGGGGAGTCCCCCTTCAACCTCACATATGGTTATGAAGCTCTCATTCTCTTAGAAGTGGGCCTTCCTTCACCCCGACTGATATCCTACAGTGAAGAACAGAATGCGAACCAGGTTCGCAACTACCTAGACTTGATAGACGAGGTCCACGAGAGAGCTGCAATTCGACAAGAGACCTACCGCCGTAGGATCAATCAGTCTTACAACAAGAGTGTACGGCCAGCCAAACTTAAAAAAGGAGTCCTAGTGCTCCGAAAGTTGTCGATCTCCAGTCCAAGCAAAAAGTGCAAGTTGGCACCCAATTAGGAAAGACCGTATAGGGTCTCGAGAGTTACCCGCCCAGGAGCGTATCAACTCAAAGACCCGGGGGACAGGAGAATACCGAGGACATGGAACGTGAAGCACTTGATGAAGTACCAAGAAGGTGTCTAAACACCACTCCAAGCAATTTCCCCAAGAGCGCTCCAGAAAACATGTCTAAAGTTCTTACTTGTATTTTTATTATGAAAGTGTAAAAGCGACTCGCAACTTAGAAGCGGCCACCTAATTGTTTTCAATAAAAGAAATCTTTCCCTGCAAGTTCTCTTTTTTGGAGTAGTCCAATTGCACTTAAAAAAAATTCGCATTAAAATGGCACGTTCAGAGTCCAACACTTGGTTCTACTCCGCTTCAAATACTTGTTTTTAAGCAAGTATAAAGTGGATCACCATTCGGAATTGCTCCTACAGCTGCTGAAATTCTTCAAACGATGCGCTTGGAGTCCAACACTTGGTTCGACTCCACTTCGACTACTTGTTTCTAAGCGAGTACGAAGCGGAACACCATTCAGAATTGCTCCTATAGCTGTTGATATTTTCTAAACGATGCACTTAGAGTCCAACACTTGGTTTGATTCTGCTTCAACTACTTGCTTCTAAGCAAGTACGAAGTGGTTCACCATTCGAAATTGCTCCTACAGCCGTTGGTACTCTCTAAACGACAAGTTCGGAGTCCAACACTTGGTTCGATTCCACTTCAACTACTTGCTTGTAAGCAAGTACGAAGTGGTTCACCATTCGAAATTGCTCCTACAACTATTGACAATTGCAAACGCTAGCAAAACACACAAGTTCACAAAACAAGTACTAGTTCATTAAAGTTTGAGAGACAAATCTAATTACAGACCAACTACTCATCTTTACATCGAGATACAAAACTTTTGAAACCAAGATTACAAGATCATAGAAGGCTACTTCAGCCCCTCCTAGGGGCGAGGATAGTTCTGTTAAGAGACACACGTGGGCGACGAATGTTGTGCTGCCGATGCCCTACTTCGACGGATGTCCCTGGGCCGGCAAGCTGAGAAGCATCATCTGCACCCTATCTAACGGTGGCCCCAACAAATGCTCCGCTCGACAAAGCTGCCTCCCCACTTTGCGCATCTCCGAGGTTTTGATGTATAGAGGTGAGCAAAGAGTGAGCTCGTGGAACGTTAACCCCCTATCATACTCCTCCCGAATGCAAGAGGTAGTTCTGATAGTGCTTCCCCCAGATCGCGGTCAAAGACGAGCATTCTCTACCTCAAGCTCAATAATTCACTCTTTAAGAGAGTCGTCCTTCACAGTTATCTTCAGACGCGGCAGTCGTATCGAGCCTGCACCGCGAGAGGCATCGGTGATTGTCCGCTGAGCAACCTCCATGCTCTTATCGAGAGTTAGCTTCTTCAGTTCGTCCCTCTCCGCTGTCACCTTGGTCAGGGAGTCACGAAGGCGCCCAAGTCTCAAGCCGAGGTTGGCAGCCGCCGACGAACCCTCCTCATCGCCCTCGAAGGTCGTATCGTTAATCCTCTCTTCTAATCATCTCCTCTCTATGTCTCTATGAAATAAGATCAATCTCAGATGATTCTGCTCACGCTCCGCTTTACGAAGCTCCCACACCAATTTGCGAAGCCGCTATTGGTTCCTTGCAAGCCCCAACCTCGTCGCCCCTAGACCAGCCTTGAGACGTGCCACTTTGGCTACCTGAGGCACTTCGGCAAGTTGTAGCGCTTCAACGATTTGAAAAAGCCAGAGCACGGAGCTACTAAGTTTACACGACTCGTATCCAATAACTCAGAAAAACAAGACAATCAGTTTTGAAACTTCTCCAACACTTAGACAAAAAATTTCATTTCATTGAATGCAAAAGGCGGTGGCCAGTCCGCAACAAGGCAATACATGAAAAGAAAGCAAAAACACATAACAAATCAAGAATCGACCTCTTGCGAGCGATCCACTGCTAAAGACGCTTCCTCAGCGGCCACGATGGCCAGGGGCGTAGCCTCCGACGGAGCATCCCCCTCGGCCTCAGCACCTCCCCCCTCGACCTCGACCTCTTCTTCTTCTCCGCCCTCCTCATCGTCCTCCGAGACATCGTCAAACCCGGGGACAGGGTCCGAAAAGAGGTGCCATCCGGTGCAGTCCACTTCGGGGAACTTCTCTGTCACCTGATCTATGGCTCGAGCATACGCCTTCTCCATGTTCATGATGAGGAACCCCTTTGCCTTTGCCATGGCCTGCTCCTTAACCATCTTCGCCGCCTCCAGCTTCGCCGCGGCCACTGCGTCTGCCTTGTCCTTAGCCGCCTCCTCAACAGCCTTAAGAAGTCGAGCGTTGTCAGCCTCCAACTTGGCGACCACAGCTTCGAGGTGCCCCAGCTTCGAGTTCTTTGAACGGCCTCGAGCCTCGCCTAGTCAAGGTCCTTGGCAGTTCGGATCTTCTCTACTCGAGCCTTCTCCACCTCGAGACTCAGCTCCTTTTCTTGTTCGGCCATCTTCTCCATCAGATGAACGACATGGCAAGTGATCTGCAAAGAGTACGACTTGGGTTGTTAAAAAAAAACTATGTGCTCAGCCAAAAGAAAACAGAGTCATCGAAACTTACCGACACTACCGAGCAGGCGACCTCGAGCGCGTCATCCCCCACACTGCCCGCCTCCATGGCCGCCTTGTCCTTTGGTGTTGCAAGGTGCCGAACCACCAACATACATGCCGATGAGTCGCCTAGGAACCCGTCGAGCTTGCAGACCTGCCAGTCCGGGACGAAAATCTTCTTGTGCTCCTTAATTAGGCACACCTCGGCCTCTACAGTCGGTGGCAGAGCCTCTAGCCCTAAGGGTACCGATATCAGGAAGACTCCCGTGTCAGTAGAAGCCGAAGCCACCGTGGAGGCGAAGGCTTTGGAGCCGAGGGGGGTCGCCTCCCCAGCTGCTCCACGGCAGCGCAGTGAGCTTGTACTACCTCCGAGGCGGCCTTCGAGGCAACCCTCTTCCTCTTCTTCAGGGCCTTACTGCTCAGAACCCCATGCTGCGTCAGCAAGTTGTCGAAGTCCATTAATTCTGCAAAAAAGAAAAAAAAGGGAGAGGAATTAGAAACATGGCCTACTTGGCTCGGAACACAAAAGAAGAAGCTATTGCCAACCACAACAAAAAAAAAAAAAAACAAAACAAAACCGTACTAGGGTTTATTGGGCTAAGACCCCCCTCCGGAAGAGCACCTCCTCGGTCAAGTCCTTCCAATCGAACTTCGGGCGGTCGAGCAGCGTCCGAACCATATCTTCCTCCTCAGCGCTAAGAGTTAGGCTCTCCTGACCTTCTTTGGGACCGACTCTACCCAAACTATGGGGATTCCCCATGGCCCTCGACCTCGGATGAGGAAGTACTTGTCCCTTTAATTTTTTATCGAATCCAGACAGCTAACCAGCTTCGTCCTGAACCTCGGATCCAGATAGAATCGGTACGCATCCTTATGCTGCTGGTGCATCCGGTACACCGTTTGGAGCACACTCGACCTCGGCACAAGACTCGCCGCTTGACAGTGGAGGACGAATCTGTTTATCAGCCTCCACACGTTCGGCATGTACTGAACGGGCTGACGCGAAACCACCTCAACACTTCGGTGACGAAGGGATGGAGAAGGAGCCAAACTCTCGCCAAGAACGCATCGACTGGCCAGAAGCACATGTCAACAGGCATCGGCGAGTTGGCCATCACCACCGGCCTGGGGAGCATTAGGTTGAAGTCCCTTGGGATTTGGAAGCACTCCCGAATCCTTACCAAGTCCATTTTGGTAAGAATAGATATCATCTCGTCTGCCTCTGACGTCTCTCTGGTCTCCTTTTCATCGAAGCTTCGACCCATCTCGTATATTATCAGCTCCACCTGGTCCTCTAGAATGTCTCGAACCCTCTGTAGTCCGGTTAGAACCCCAGGCCACCTCCCGAACTCTTCCATTCTCCACTCCTCTTCGACCCTCGTCTCAACAATTACCGAAGTCCTCCCTACCACGGCTTTGCCCTTATCGATTGGGGGGGCCTGACTAGAGGAAGCCTCGGGGGCAAGAAGAGGGGAGGTCTCCTTCCTCGAAGGGTCGGTAGACATTCTTTAAAAGGAAATAAGCTAAGTATAAAGTTACCTTGATTTGACAGCTACGGTTGGAAAACACACCGGAAGATGGAGAAAACTCATCGGAAGCTCTTACTAAGTAAAAATTTTGCCTGAGTAAAAAACAAGAATAGTGAGAAAATGAGAGGAGAGGTGGAGATTTACAGTGACTGAGGTTGGTGGCACACTTACCAAAGTTAAGAGGCCCCCAACAATGCAAAGGCCTGGCCCATCTAGAGAAAAATGCCAAGAAATTGCGTTGACTGGTCAAACGGTCCTGGGGCCCACAAGCCAGGTGTCGCCCTTTCATTCGTCGACAGCAGCTCCGAAGTCACTTGCCACCGACGCCAAAATGCCAGAAATTGTGTTGACTGGTCAAACGGTCCTGGGACCTACATGCCACGTGGCGCTCCTCAAGACCTCGGCAAGATCTCCAAAGTTGATTTCCACCGATGTCAAAACGCAAGAAATTGCGTTGACGGGTCAAACGGTCCTGGGGCCCACAAGCCACTTGTCGCCCTGTCATTCGTCGACAGTAGCTCCGAAGTTGATTGCCACCGACATCAAAACGCAATAAATTGCATTGACTGGTCAAACGGTCTTGGGTCCTACAAGCCATGTGTCGCCCTTTCATTCATCGACAGTAGCTCCGAAGTCGATTGCCACCGACGTCAAAACACAATAAATTGCGTTGATTGGTCAAACAGCCTAGGAACCCACATGCCACATGGCGCTCCCCTAGACCTCGGCAAGCTTTCCGAAGTCGATTGCCACTGACGTCAAAATGCAAGAAATTGCGTTGACTGGTCAAACGGTATTGGGGCCCACAAGCCACGTGTCGCCCTCTCAATCGTCGACAGCAGCTCTGAAGTTGATTGCCACCGACGTCAAAACGCAAGAAATTGCATTGACTGGTCAAACAGCCTAGGGACCGACATGCCACGTGGCGCTCCCCTAGACCTCGGCAAGGTCTCTGAAGTCGATTGCAACCGATGTCAAAATGCAAGAAATTGCATTGACTGGTCAAACGGTCCTGGGGCCCACAAGCCATGTGTCGCCCTCTCATTCGTCGACAGCAGCTCCGATGTCGATTGCCACCGATGTCAAAATGCAAGAAATTGCGTTGATTGGTCAAACGGCCTAGTTACCCACATGCCACGTGGCGCTCCCCTAGACCTTGGCATGCTCTCCGAAGTCGATTGCCACCGACGTCCAAACACAAGAAAATGGGGGACCCACCTGCCACGTGGCGCTCTCCTAGACCTTGGTAAGCTCTCCGAAGTTGATTGCCACCGACGTCCAAACGCAAGAAAATGGGGGACCCACCTGCCACGTGACGATCCCCTAAACTTCAGCGAGCTTTCCGAAGTCGTTTGCCACCGACATCCAAAACGCAAAGAAAGAGGGGCCCACATGCCACTTGTCGCTCCCCTTGACTTCGGCGAGCATCCCGAAGTCGATTACCACCGACCTTCAAACGGGCAAAATTTTCCCTCTTTACAGCTGTCGGATCACCCCAAAATTCGTGCGACAATCTGATCAACGTCTCAGATTGATCTACGTCATTGAGTGCTGATCCACCATTCGATCCTCCAGAATTTCACGCCTAGGGCTGATGGACGATCCAGATCATGCCACGTCATAAATAGGTGATAAAATCTATTTTGTATTTTATTAATTCGAATTATCTAGTTAAAAATTACAAAAAAATGATTAAAAATACGGGAAAAATAATTATAAATTTGGGGGAACATTTTTGAGCCCCTGGGTTCATAATTATTGGTTAAAACAATTAATTAGTGCTCCCGGAAAGCAAATCATCGTTTTGCAAAATTGAATAAACGGTTCGAAAAAATAATATAAAATTGGGAAAAATCTCCAAAAAATCCAGAAGAACCTAAGAACAATCTTGAGCACGTTACTAGCTCAGAAAAGCACCATTAGCCCTCAAACGAGATTCGAACACCCTTTGAGAACTCCGATAAAGCCCTATACGTCATTAAAACAAAAAAAAATACTCCCCATAGGCCATAACACACAATCTTTGGGAGTGGGGGGCTCGTGATATGGCTAAAAATGGGGTTAAAACGAAACCGTTCAAATTGGGCACGAACCTTAAAGTTACAGGGGCAAAATAGTAATTTTACTTACAGACGGGTCCGAATTGGGAACCGGGTCTCTCCTCTTGGACCCACTAGCCCATGAACAGATCCATCCAGCTCAGAATGGGTCTCAACCCGTTAAGGACCAGTTCAAAAGGATATGAGAAAATCCTGGTTCATCCTTATCCACTGGAGGTGGTTCCAACCAATTCTATCCAGTCACACCGGGAAGTAGGGATTCGTTCTTATCTCGAAGTAGATCCCCACGGCGACTATAAATATCCCCCTACCTCCTGCCGTTACAACGTGATCACTCTTTGTCTACCTAAACTCTTTCCCTTTTCTTTACTGAGTATTGACAAGAGCGTCTAAAAGTTCATCGCCGGGATCCATCCCGGTGTTCCGAACATTTGTGCAGGTCTGCGGGAGCACCAAGGAGTCAACTCGTCAATAAGGGAAGAAGTCAGATTCAACATGTTCGAGTTTCCACGAATCCACAAATACTGTCTATTACCCCCACACCAGATTCAGCGGCAATAGCAGTCCATAAATTTTTAGTTCAAATTTCACCTCCAAACAACTTTTTACAAAAAAGTCCATTTCTTTCGAAAGTTTACAAGAGTAGTTTCCTTTATTCAGAAAAATACAGGAAATTTAGAATTACTATCTACTAATAAAGATTAGATTTTCCAAATAAATATTCTGACTTTTATTTCGAAAGAAATATATTTGCACTAAAGTTCCTAACAATCCCAATATATATATATATATATATATATATATATATATATATATATATATATATATATATATATATACTCAATAAAATAAAATAAAATCAAATTAAAGGGATAAATTTGCTCCCCCCAATCTCTCCACTGCCATATCGGCCTACAAAAACATCAAAACAAAATTTGAATTTGAATTTTATCTCCAAACGACATTTTGTACAAAAACCCTTTTCTTACAAAGTATTTAAAAAAAATAGTTTCTTTATTCAGAAAATTTCCAAAATTTAGAATATACTCAATTATAAATAGGTTAATTTATTCAGCAATTAAAAAGTAAAAATTTGCACATCAAAAATATTTGCACGTATTTTGCACGTGCAACGACAATTTCATAAAAATGCAAATTAATCAAAAATTAATTTAATATCATATGTTAATTAAAAATGATATATACTTAATAGAAAAATACTTTTGATTTAATAGTTGTCTGTTTTACGCTAGGAATGTAATTCTTTCATCAAAAATCAATTATATCAACATAGAGTCCAAAGATTAGTTTCTTTAATCAAGTAATCTGAAAAATAAAATGTATCATACCTAAATGAGGGACATCAATTATTGAAAACCAACTTTTGAGAAATTCAAAATTTTCTAACTTTGCACGTGCTTTGCACGTGCAACAACAATTTCAAGAAAATGGTCAAAATAGTCCATTTAACTAATTCTTCAAGAATACATTTTACTTTTACGGGGTGTTACATCACTCTTCCCTTAGAATAGTTATGTCCTCAAAATATTCTTAGTAAGAGGAAAACAAAAGTACAAAACTTACACAACAGTTTCAGAAAACCATTCTACCTTTACTTTCTAATTACATTGGGTTGTTATTGCTGCTGATTTTTGGTGTGGGAGTAAATAGATGAAATTGTGGATTCTTGAAGGAAATAAGCAAGAAAACCTATTGACTTTCTCCGGCGTGTTGACTGGTTTCTCGCTGTTGCAGTGTAACATCCTGAATTTTCATATAATTAAAATATAAATGTTTTTTCATTGATTTCACGTATTTTGCACGTGCAAATTAATGTGTGCATTTGGCTTTAAAATTATTATTTTATATGTCATGAACAAACATTTTCCTTCTCTTTTAAAAAGCCTATTATTATTGATTATTAATTCTTAGGCCTAATAACTTAATTCTAGCCCACCCAAAATAAAATAAATTAATTAATTAAGAGCCCATGGAAATAGCCCACATAGTTAGCCCACTAGTTAATTCATTTATTAATTAAAACAACTTGTATGGTGGACTTGTCATGTAACAAATTAATTAACAAATAAATGAACAAACAATTTAGTGTACATGTGAGGGGACGTGCACTGCACATTCATGTGCAATGGATGAGAAGACTAGGCCGGCCAATGCTTGGAGTGGGGAGATGGAGATAGTGGAGAGTTGGTTGCTCACTAGTGGGTAGTTCTTCTAACTCGCAAATGTATCTTAGCCCTTCATCCAAACTCATCTCAACCCTTCATTTGTTCATGAGTTGTGTATAAATAGCCCCTTGGTCATTCATTACTCCTTGCACTTAGAATTTTGAAAGAGAAAAAGATTGAGTTGTGTGAGCTAAAGATAGAGATTATGTGAGAAAAGATTGAGTTGAGTGTATGTGTGTGCTCTTGCATATTAGAGGCCGGCTACCAATCAAGGAGGAGAAGGAATCCGGTTGTATACCATTAAGGAGGAGAAGTCTCGGGTGTGCACTAGCTTGGAGGAGAAGGCTCGCGGCTAAGAAGGGAAGGCAATCGTGCCTTCAAGGAGTTTCTTTGAGAATTCTTAATTCTTTCTTCAAAGAAAGGGGCAATTTCTCTACGTCAAATGTAGTTAACATGCTCGAAAATTAATTCCATGAATATGCTAGAGAAACTAGTAAAAATTGATAATGTGATTGCTAAAAAAGGACAAGTAGGAAAAAGAGAAAATTTTTATTGAATTAGTGACTTAAAACTCATCATGGTGTCTTATTAATATAACCCATGCTAGAATATCCATTTTTAATGAACCATGCTAGTGTGATGATTTTGCTTAAATGAATGGCTTAGTTGTAGATTGAGATGAATGGATATTGTTATATTTAGTTGATAAATGGATAAATTGATGTTATATAAAAGAAAAATTGCTAGACTCTTGTAGAATTGAAACAGAACAAGAACCTACTTCAAGTGGATTTATATTGGTGTTGTTGACAAGGAACTATAGTTTTATTTCAAAGTCAATGAGGTATTCTTTAAATATAAATTGTAAAGACAACTTATTTTAAGGTCAAAAATATGAGTTTTAATTGTTGTTATACTGTATTTTTTAGGGAAATATTCTAGAAAAAAATTGATTTTGAAAGATACAAATTTATTGAGAAATTGAAATTTGGTAAAGGAGATTTACAAACAGATAGAATATATGAAGCTATTTCGACTCCTCTTTATAACAGTAAATTGGTTTGGGAAGTTTGGCTTTCGGTGTGAGTATAGGCGCTGTGTACAGTGTATAGTGTCTCGGGTTCGAGTTTGGAAGAGGCTCTGTTTTATCAAAATTTAATTTATCTCAAAATACAATACGGTCTATACAAAAAAGTATTTAACCAAACTCATATCAGTTAGTCACTCTTGGACTCTTGGTCTTCAGGTGCGCTTTGGGTCTATTATTGTAGTTGGGCGGAGGGTTTGGTCTTGGGTTCGAATCTGACCCCCTGCTCCATTTTTTGGTTTTGATATTTTTAATATATTTCAATTTTGGGTATATTCTTGGGTTTTAAAAAATAAAAAAAATGGAAAAAAATTCTAGTATTCCTCAGATATTATCTAGCCTTTTTGAAAATTATTTCCATAATATTTTAATACACTTTGTGAGAATTGGAAGTAATTTTTATATTAAAATGATGGGAGAAATAACTTGAAAATTCCTCTTAAAAATATGAATTTGGTATAAGTAAAGAAAAAAGAAAAAGAAAATTTTGTGGAGATTAAATTATGAGATATGGTAAGTTAAATAAGGAATTGATGTTTTGTACATATAATTGTACTTGGAAAATGAAACAAAAAGATCATGACGGATTATAGAAATTTGTGAGTTTGAACACTCAAATTTTTGGTGAACATGAAAAGAGGTTAAGAACTAGAGTGTTGCTAAGTCCTTATACCGGCATGAATGAATTCTTGAAAAATAAATATTGCAGAAAAAGACCAAGATTGGGTCGTTGTTATCAATTGATGTTTAAGACTGGTGTAGAAGAAATGCTAACTCTAGGGTGTTAATTTCACTCATGATTCAAATATCTAAGGACAACACTATAGTGAAGGTGTGATGAAAGTAAGAAAAAAACACAAGAATGAGGGCCTCGGATTGATGGTATGAGAGTGTTCACAGCCTGTCTACATGATGCGGTATGTCATGACGAGAATTCATCTCTGGAATTATCGGGATCGTGGTGACGCTTGTGGGGTGTTTGGTGACTACGTAGTGCCGTCGTTCCATGATGGAGACAAATTGTCCATAGGTTGTCTGCATGATGCGTCATGTCATGATGCGGGATTCCCCTCTAGGCTATCTTGGCATGGGCACGTAACTCATAAAATATTTAGAATACTTACCATAGTTACCGTAGTAGTTAAACTCATAGCGAGGGATCCAACCCTGCAAGATGAAGTACGGTTAAGGGCCTGCCCTCGGAGTTATGTAGAATGGGATGCATAAGTTCGAACAAGTGTGCATTAGTGTCATTAAATATAAATAACTGCATTAAGACTAAGTGCACAGTCACACACGAAATTAATAAGACATTCCCCCCTTAGCTTGTTTGTGATCAAGTGTGTGTTTTCCAAGTAAGAAAAATTGATGTATTATATCCTAGCATCAATTGTATGCAATTGATGTGCTCACAATTTCTATGCAGGATAAAATGAACGAAAGGACTAAAGAAGGAATGTTGCGTAAAGAACTGTTTGAAGTGTTATTTTATTCATGTATTATGTTGTAATTTTCTTCCACTGTGTTGATGTAAACATTGTTGTATAAAGTTTTTAATTCCTTGTAAAATTGTACGAAGTGAAGTATAAAGATCTTATGGAACTTTGAATTCAGACTTATTTGAAATTCGGGGTGTTACAGAATGGTATCAGAGCCACGTTTCCAAGTAGTAAAAATTTATAAGGAATGACACCCTAGAGTGGACATTAGAGTGTGAGTTGGGTATAAAGATTTAATGTAAGCTGCTTACATTTGTGTTTCTTTATGATTGATGCTTCTTCTTCTCCCTTCCTAAAGATGGCGAACCACCACGACCCAGTAGACAATGGTAATTGGCATATAATTGAAGAGGACTACTACCTTGGACATGGAGACTCCGACGAAGAAGATCCCGAGGAATATGAAGGAGAATGGCCCGAGTCCCGAGAGATCACTCCGCCTCCGGACTCATCAGATGATTCATCCGACGAGGAAGAACCAGTTCCGCAAGATCGCATCGAATCTTTTCAGAGGCAGGTGGAGACTCAGAAGGAGAGAGCAGACCAATTGCAGGCCTAGTGTGCAAAGTTCAAGGAAAACATTACAACCCTCAGCCATCGAGTTTGGGAACTCGAGAAGAGAAAGAACATGTATGATGTGATGAAGGGAGAGGTAGCAGAACTACGGGAAGAGCGTAGGGATTAGAATGTTGTAGTATCTCAATGTTCTACGCATGGATGTCAAATGAATTTGAATGTACAAAGTTTGAATTCAATGAAATGAAAGTTGATTTAAATTCATGTTTCTACTTTGAATTTAGTGGATCTTTTGAATCAAGATAAGGCTGGAAGGAGAGCTAGGAATGGAGAAGGGCCCAATTGTGGACTCGACCTGAAAATGGAGTTGGCCAGGTTCTATTAGACCATCAACGCCATCGCCATGAACCAAAACCATAGGGGGATGCTTGCAAATCCAGTCCCTGATGTGATCAAACTTGTGGAGTCATTCAAGCGGATGAAGCCACTAGTGTTTGAAGGGAAGTCAGACCCAGATGCAGCTGACAATTGGATTAGGCAAGTCAAGACTATTTTTGAGGTCTTGGAAACTCCAGAAGGTAGCAAGGAAAAGCTGGCTACATTGCAACTCGAGAAGGATGCAGCTGTATGGTGGCAGTCCATGAAGCGGACTATGGGAAATGGTGTTATTGGCTGGAAGGAATTCATGGAAGAGTTCCGCGGTCACTACTTTCCATCTGACATCCAAGAGAAGAAAGCGATGGAGTTCCTGGCATTGCAACAGGGAAGCATGTCTGTCAGGGAGTATGAGATAAGGTTTACTCGATTTTCGAGGTATGCACCCGAACTTCTGATAAATGAGGCAAAGAAGGCTCAGAAGTTCAAGCACGGATTGAGGTCGAGTCTGAGATCAAGGATGATACCCCTTGGTATCAGGAGGTTTGACAAGCTAGTCAAACGAGCTATAGCCACAGAGGAGGATATGGAGTAGTTCCATGCCGCCCAGAATAGGAGGAACAATTGGAATGTCGGGAAGAGGCCCGCAGTTTCTGGGAATGTCAGGGGGCAGCCGCCATCTCAAAGGTTCAAACATACGGGGGCGAATGCTGTCAATGTGGCTGGAAAACCTAGAAATGGTTGGGTGAGACCTCCTGTGGTGACTTGTTTCAATTGTGGAGAGACATGTCATTACAGATCTGAATGTCCCAAGCTGCAAGATGTCACCCGAAATGGACCACAAAATCAGGTTGGGAAGAGGTCGTACCAGTAGGGGCAAGTATTCTCTTTGATTGAGGCCGATGTTGATGAAGTTGATCACATCATTACCGGTATGGAGGCGGATATTTAGATCTTTTGTTGTTCTTTTAACCTTTTTATTTAGTAAAGACTGTTATGTAATGAGAGTTTATTATGTAACAGGAGAACTTTTATTAAATAGAAAGAAAGCTGTTATTCTGTTCGATACTGGATCCTCTCATACTTTTGTATCACTTAAATTTTCTAAAGTCTTGGGAGTCAAACTGAAGGTCTTTCCAGGCAAGGTCCTAGCAGTAGGTACTCCATCAGGAGAGACTTTAACCACTGATCGGTATTATGCAGACTGTGAGATCGAGATTGGAGAGAGGATCTTCGGGATTGATCTGATCGAGCTGAATATCCTAGGGGTCGATGTTGTCATTGGTATTGATTGGATGTCAGTGTACAGTGCGAACATTGACTGTAAAAACAAGGAGGTAACAGTGAAGGCTCATGCAGTCGCTTTCTAGGGGAAGAAGAGATGTTTAGGTTTGGTGGTAGCTATCAGCAAGAAGAAGGTTCCGGTGGAGGTGTGGCAGATTCCGGTGATTCGGGATTACCCGATGGTGTTCTTAGAGGATTTGCCCGGGTTACTCCGCATCGTGATGTAGAGTTCAGCATCACTATCCAGCCAATGAGTGCACATATTTCCCAAGGCACCATATAGGATGGCGCCTGTGGAGCAGGATGAAGTTAAACAACAGATTGAGGAGCTCTTGGGAAAAGGTTTTATTCAGCAGAGTGCGTCACCTTGGGGAGCACCAGTGTTGTTGGTGAGAAGAAGGATGGGTTGATGAGGATATGCATCGATTACTGGGAGTTGAATAAGGTGACCGTTCAGAATAAATATCCTATTCCATGAATTGATAACCTATTCGATCGTCTACAAGGAGAAGCTGTTTTCTCCAAAATAGACATTTGATCGGGATATCATCAGGTTCGAGTGAAAGTGAAATATGTGCATAAGACTGTATTTAGAAATCGACAAGGGCATTACGAATTCTTAGTTATGCAATTTGGAGTGACGAATGCACCTGCAATCTTTATGGAGATGATGAACAGAGTTATGAGATAGTTTATTGATTCTTTCGTCGTGGTATTCATCAATAATATTCTTGTGTACTCCAAGTAAGATGAGGAGCACACTGAGCATCTGGTTGAGGTTCTGAAGAAGCTTCAAGAATATGAGTTGTATGCCAAGCTATCCAAGTGTGATTTCTGGAAATCGATAGTGGCATTCCTGGGTCACACCCTTTCTAAGGAAAGAGTGGCTACTGATCCTTAAAAGATAGAGGTTGTGAAAAATTGGGCAAGGCCTACTACAATGAAAGAAATTAGGAGTTTCCTTGGGTTAACTGGATACTACAGGAGGTTTATCTAAGGCTATGCTCAGATAGCCGTGCCGCTTACTGGTCTGACCAAGAAGAATGTAAATTTCTAGTGGACTGAGTAGTGTGAGGAAAGCTTTCAGGAGTTGAAAGAAAAATTGACTACTGATCCCATTTTGGCTTTGCCTAGAGTAAGTGTTGAGTATGATGTCTACAGAGATGCTTCACATCGTGGGCTTAGGTGTGTCTTGATGTAAGACGGAAAGGTAATCGCCTATGGGTCTAAGCAACTAAGACAGCATGAGAAGAATTATTCAACTTATGATCTGGAGTTGGCTGCGATCATCTTTGCTTTGAAGCAATGGAGGCTTTACGTGTATCGTGAGAAGTTAAACATGTACACGGACCATAAAAGTTTGAAGTACATCTATCAGCAAAAGGACCTGAATCTGAGGCAACGGAGATGGTTGGAAGTACTTGAGGACATGCGTCTTGAGATTAAGTACCATCCGGGTAAGGCTAATGTGATTGCTGATGCACTTAGCCATAAAAATAGTTTGGCTAGTTTGATCACGACCCAGAGGAATCTTGCAGAGGAGTTAGATATGGCTAGTATTAAGGTAATTCTACAAGGTTTTGGAGCATCTTTGGCTCAGCTGAGGCTTCAGCCCATGCTGAATGAAAGGATTATAGAAGGTCAGAAGGAAGATGCAGAGATTCAGAAGATGAAGGAGCACGTTGGTGCAGGCAGATTTTCAGAGTTTCAGATCAGGGATGAAGTGTTGTGGTTTGGAGAGAGGTTATGTGTTTCGGGTCAATCAGATTTGAGAGGGAGTATTCTTCAGGAGGCACATGCCACTCTTTTGTATGTACATCCTGGGAGCATTAAGATGTATAAGGACATCAAGCGACATTTCTGGTGGTCAGGTTTGAAGCGTGATGTGGCTGAGTTTGTGGTGAGGTGTGAAATTTTTCAGCAGGTGAAAGCCGAGAATCAGAAGCACAGAGGTTTGTTGCAAGTGTTACCCATTCCAGAGTGGAAGTGGGATAACATCAGCATGGATTTCATCATGGGTTTGCCCAAGAGTTCGAAGGGTAATGATGCGATTTGGGTCATAGTCGATCAACTAACCAAATCGGCCCACTTTTTGGCAATGGAACTCACTTCTTCTATGGATAAGTTAGTCGATCTGTATGTTGGAGAAATCGTCAGGCTTCATGGTGTTCCGTTGACCATTGTGTCTGATCAAGATGCGCAGTTTACTTCACATTTCTGGAGGAGTCTTCAGGTAGCTTTGGGTACAAAGATGGATTTTAGCACTGCTTTCCATCCTCAGACTGATGGGCAGACTAAGAGGGTCAATCGAGTTCTTAAGGATATGCTTCGGTGTTGTGTTCTAGATTTTTGAGGCAGTTGGAAGAGACATCTAGCTCTGGTAGAGTTTGCCTACAACAACAGTTTGTACAACAACAGTGTGTGATTCGTTTTGGCAGAGGTGGAAAATTAGTCCCAAGGTACATAGGCCCATATAAGATACTGAAAAGGATTGGGAATACTTTTTACCGGTTGAAGTTACCGGAAGTGTTATCTCAGGTGCACTATGTCTTCCATGTGTCTATGTTGAGAGGTTATATTCCAGATCTAAGTCACCATTTGCTCGAAGTGCCAGAGGGTTTGCAGTTAGATCTGAGATACATTGAGCGGCCGGTTGAGATTGTGGCTCATCGGGAGAAAGTATTGAGGAACAAGATGATACCGATGGTTAAATTAGTCTGGAGAAACCAGTTGGTTGAGGAGGCAACTTGGTAATCCGAGGAGAGGATGCTGAATGATCATCCTGAGCTCTTTGTTTGATTGTATTTTTCTTTCTTTCTTCTTTTATGTTTTGTTTCTCACTCTTTAACCGTAATTCCGAGGACGGAACTATTCTAAGGAGAGAGTATTGTAACATCCTGAATTTTCATATAATTAAAATATAAAAAAAAAATTCATTGATTTCACGTGTTTTGCACGTGAAAATTAATGCGTGCATTTGGGCCTAAAATTATTATGTTATATGTCATGAACAAACATTTTCTTTCTCTGTTAAAAAGCCTATTATTATTTATTATTAATTCTTAGGCCTAATAACTTAATTCTAGCCAATCCCAAATCAAATAAGTTAATTGATTAAGAGCCCATGGAAATAGCCCACATAGTTTGCCCACCAGTTAATTCATTTATTAATTAAAACAACTTGTATGGTAGACTAGTCATGTAACAAATTAATTAACAAATAAATTAACAAACAACTAAGTGTACATGTGAGGGCATGTGCATTGCACATGTACGTGCAATGGATGAGAAGACTAGGCCGGCTAATGCTTGGAGTGGGGAGATGGAGATAGTGGAGAGTTGGTTGCTCACTAGTGGGTAGTTCTTCTAACTCCCAAATGTATCTTAGTCCTTCATCCAAACTCATCTAAACCCTTCATTTGTTCATGAGTTGTGTATAAATAGCCCCTTGGTCACTCATTACTCCTTGCAGTTAGAAATTTGAAAGAGAAAAAGGTTGAGTTGTGTGAGAGAAAGATAGAGATTGTGTGAGAAAAGATTGAGTTGAGTATGTGTGTGTGCTCTTGCATATTAGAGGCCGACTACCAATCAAGGAGGAGAAGCAATCCGGTTGTACACCATCAAGGAGGAGAAGTCCCGGGTGTGCACTAGCTTGGAGGAGAAGGCTCGCGGCTAAGAAGGGAAGGCAATTGTTCCTTCATGGAGTTTCTTTGAGAATTCTTAAATTTTTCTTCAAAGAGGTGGGCGATTTCTCTACGTCTAATGTAGTTACCATGCTAGGAAACTAATTTCATGAATATGCTAGAGAAACTAGTAAAAATTGACCATGTGATTGCTAAAAAAGGACTAGTAGGAAAAAAGAGAAAATCTTGATTGAATTAGTGACTTAAAACTCATCATGGTGTCTTATTAATTTAACCCATGCTAGAATATCCATTTTTAATGAACCATGCTAGTGTGATGATTTTGCTTAAATGAATGGCTTAGTTGTATATTGAGATGAATGGATATTGTTATGGTTAGTGATAAATGGATAAATTGTTGTTATATAATGTTGATGTGATAACAGAAAAATTGCTAGACTCTTGTAGAATTGAAAGAGAACAAGAACCTATTTCTAGTGGATTTATATTGGTGTTGATGAGATGGAACTATAGTTTTATTTCAAAGTCAATGAGGTATTCCTTAAATATAAATTGTAAAGACAACTTATTTTAAGGTCAAAAAATAAGAGAATTGCTGTTATACTGTATTTTTTAGGGAAATATTTTGGAACAAGTTTGATTTTGAAAGATACAAACTTATTGAGAAATTGAATTTTGGTAGAGGAGATTTACACACAGATAGAATATATAAAGCTATTTCGACTCCTCTTTATAACAGAGAATTGGTTTGGAAAATTTGGCTTTCGGTGTGAGTATAGGCACTGTGTACAGTGTATAGGGTCTCGGGTTCGAGTCTTGAAGAGGCTCTGTTTTATCAAAATTTGACTTTTTTCAAAATTCAGTATGGTCAATACAAAAAAATATTTAACCAAACTCATATCAGTTAGTCACTGTTGGACTCTTAGTCTTCGGGTGCACTTTGGGTCTGTTACTATAGCTGGGCAGAGGGTTTGGTCTTGGATTCGAATCCGACCACCTGCCTCTTTTTTTTGTTTTGATATTTTTTATATATTTCGATTTTCGGTATATTCTTGGGTTTTAAGAAATTAAAAAAAATGGGAAAAAAATTCTAGTATTCCTCAAATATTATCTAGGCTTTATGAAAATTATTTCGACAATATTTTAATACACTTTGTGAGAATTGGAAGTAACTTTTATATTAAAATGATGTGAGAAATAACTTGAAAATTCTTCTTAAAAATATGAATTTGTTATAAGCAAATAAAGAAAAAAAAGAAATTTGTGTGGAGATTAAATTATGAGATATGGTAAGTTAAATAAGGAATTGATGTTTTGTACATATAATTGTACTTGGAAAATGAAACAAAAAGATCATGATGGATTATAGAAATTTGTGAGTATGAACACTCATTTTTTTGGTGAACATGAAAAGAGGTTAAGAACTAGAGTGTAGTTAAGTCCTTATACCGGCATGAATGAATTCTTGAAAAATAAATGTTGCAGAGAAAGACCAAGATTGGGTCGTTGTTATCAATTGATGTTTAAGACCTGATAGAGGAAAGACTAACTCTAGGGTGTTAACTTTACTAATGATTCAAATATCTAAGGACTACACTACAGTGAAAATGTGATGAAAGTAAGAGAAAAACACAAGTATGAGGGCCTTAGATTCACGGTGTGAGAGTGTTCACAAGTTGTCTACATGATGCGTCATGTCATGACGGGAATACATCTCCGGAATTATCCGGATCTTGGGGCCGCTTGTGGGGTGCTTGGTGACTACGTAGTGCAATCGTTCCCTGACGGAGGCAAATTTTCTTAGGTTGTCTGCATGATGCTTCATGTCATGACGTGGGATTACCCTCCAGGCCGTCTGGACATGGGCTCGTAACTCATAAAACATGTAGGATACTTACCGTAGTTACTGTAGTAGTTAAACTCTTAGCGAGGGATCCAACCATACAAGATGAAGTACGTTTAAGGACATGCCCTTGGATTTATGTAGAATGGGATGCATAAGTTCGCACAAGTGTGCATTAGTGTCATTAAATATAAATAACTGCATTAAGACTAAGTGCACAGTCATATATGACATCAATAAGATAGTCCCCCCTTAGCTTGTGTTTTGATCAAGTGTGTGTTTTCCAAGTAAGAGAAATTGATGTATTATATCCTAACATCAGTTGTATGCAACTGATGTGCCCACAGTTTCTATGCAGGATAAAATAAATTAAAGGACTAAAGAAGGAATGCTGCGTGAAGAATTGTTTCAAGTGTTATTTTATTCATTTATTATGTTGTAATTTGCTTCCGCTGTGTTGATGTAAACATTGTTGTATAAAAGATTTAAATTCCTCATAAAATTGTACGAAGTGAAGTGTAAAGATCCCATGGAACTTCGAATTCAAACTTATTTGGAATTCGGGGTGTTACATGCCGTGAACCTTCACAAAATTCGATATACCGGGATGGATCCCGGCGACGAATCCTCCGACGCTCTTGTCAGTAATCAGAAAGATTATGAAAGAGTTTTAGGCAGAAAAAGATTGATTACTTTTTTACGGTGGGGGGAGAGGGGTATTTATAGTCGCCTTAGGAACCAGTTTCGAGATAAGGATAAATCTCTAACTCCCGATGTTTATGGATAAGAAAAGAGTTTGACTCATTTCATGATAAGAGGGACTGTTTAAACTGTCTTTTAGAGATAACCACGAATTTGAATTACTCTCTATCCATCTGGGTTGGTTTGTAACGGGTTGCTACCCATACCCAGTAGGACAGATCCGTTTATAGGCTATTGGGCTTTGCGGGAAGACCCAGTTTCCAATTCAAACCCATTTGTAGGTGAAATTATCGTTTTGCCCGTGAGAGCTTTAAGATCCATGCCCGATTCGAACGGCTCCGATTTAATCCTATTTTTAGCCATATCACGAGCCCCCCGCTCCCGAAGACTGAGTTTAACAGCCTTTGAGGAGTAGCTTTGTTGTTTCAATGGCATACAGGATTTTATCGGTGTTCCTCAGTAGGTTTGGATCTAGCTCGCGGTGTAATGATGCTAGTTTGAGCTTGTAAAGCACCCAAAATTATTCTAGAAATTTTCTAGATTTTCCCTAATTTTTAAATTAATTTTCAAATTTTTTATTCAATTTTGCAAAGTGATGATCTATTTTCAAAAAGTATTAATTAATCATTCTAATTAATTATTATTTATCCAGGAGCTCAAAAATATTTCTCTGAATTTATAATTATTTTTTTATTGAATTTTTAATCATTTTAGCAATTTTTTAAATAATTAATTATAATTATAATTAAAATAAAATAATTAATCATATGAATATCGACATGGCACAATCTGGAGCATTAATCGAGCTCTGGCGCAATTTTTCAAGCGATCAAATGGTGGATTTGCCTGTGTTTTCCGCCATTTGGGGGTCGGTGGCAAGAGCGCTTGGCACTCGTTGCCGAGGTCCAGGGAGCGACACGTGGCATGTTGACCGTTGACCGCTGACCAGTCAAAGCGTTTTCATACATTTTGACGTCGGTGGTAAGAGTGCTCGGCGCTTGATGCCGAAGTCCAGGAGAGCGATGCGTGGTGCGTTGACCGTTGACCAGTCAACGCATTTTCTTGCGTTTTGACTTCGGTGGCAAGAGTGCTCGGCGCTTGATGCCGAAGTCCAGGAGAGCGACACATGGAGCGTTGACCGTTGACCAGTCAACGCATTTTCCTGCGTTTTGACGTCAGTGGTAAGAGTGCTCGATGCTTGATTCCGAAGTCTAAGAGAGCGAAACGTGGCGCGTTGACAGTTGACCATTGACCAGTCAACACATTTTCTTGCATTTTGACGTCGGTGGCAAGAGTGCTCGGCGCATGATACCGAAGTCCAAAAGAGCGACACTGTAATTCCCCGATATCCATACACTGGGAAACCATGACATAAGCTAGAATCTTTTCCTCAATTAGCCATAATACACAGAAAAACAGAAAAATTTAAAAAATTTTATTCAACACAAATGTCACGCCCCGCTTCCCAAAAATACGGAATACGAGCACGTAACAAAAGCCCAGCGAATGATTAATATCATCCATAAGCTGTTCAGGAAAATCTTTACAACATATCACAGTAAAATCAGAGTCGGAAGCCAGAAAAAGATCAACCACATGCACTTATGAACCAAATATCAACAAGAATACTTGAAATAAAACACATTAATCTCAAATATTCATGATCTGAATAACACAATAATCTTGGGTCACATTGCCCGAATACAAATAATACTCAAGTCTCAAGTACAGAAATATTCAAGTTCACGAATACAGAATAAAGTTCTAACAGGAAACAGAAATAATAATCAGCAACTAATACTGCGAACTACCAGTACCTTCTTGAATCTGTCCACCGAAATCTGCAATCATCGAATACAGGAAAAAGGAAAAGAGAAAACATAGTACCCGTCAATGGCAAGTCCGGGTCACAAAATAGAATAGGATACAAGCACATGGACAAAACTAAACAGATCTAACTAACATCAGAAACAGACCTAATATGGTATGGTAAATTCAACTAACATAGTATCCTAGCAGATGTCTCAGATATTAAGTGTCAAGTGTCATATAACAGATATGTCAGGTAAACAGATATTCAGATATGTCAGGTAAATCAGATAACAGATTACAGATAATAGGTATTCAGATTCAGATTCAGATTCAGATTTTCATATATAAGATTCAGATTCAGACCTCAGAAACAGATTCAGAAACAGATTTAGATTTATGTAAGTCTTGTGTGATTACTATCTAGGTAGCACGACATGCATCCCAATTTTTACTACATGGTTGCTATAACAAAACACTTTCGCTTTAGATTTCGTAGGGGATATTGTAGGGCAGTGTACTTAGGTACAGAAATAGTAACAGTAACAGGAACAGTTCGAACCTAGTGGTCCGCCTCCGAGTACACCTTCCTATAGGGAAGTGTGCAGTCAGGTAATCAGTAACAGTAACAGTTCGAACCTAGCGGTCCGCCTCCGAGTACACCTTCCTATAGGGAAGTGTGCAGTCAGGTAATCAGTAACAGAACAGTTCGAACCCATTGGTCCGCCTCCAAGTACACGTTTCTATGCTTTCCCTCTACTAGATCTGTCCCATAAACCCCGGCTTGATTACTTTTAGTATTTATATTATCCACAGGCATGAGAGTGTGCTAAATAATGTCCAACTAACAGGTCATAATCAGGTTTAGTCTCAGGGAATTAGATCAGCAAGTATAGGTGCAAAACATTCACAAATACGAGCAAACTAGCGTATGTTTATAAACAGGACAGCAAGACCAGTCTGTACATAAACAGTGATCCAAAAATCTACAGACAGGAAAATCATAATCCGTCAAAGGATCTGGAAACTAGACTTTCACACGCTTCTAACGAGTATAATAAATCTATATGCTATTTCACAACATCACGACTCAAAAGACAATTTAACACAGTTTTCATGTACAGTCAGAAAACAGGGGAATAACTTAAACCACATGAAAACAGCATACAAAGTCATTAATTAAATCCACGAAAATTCTGGGGTAATCCCCTATAAGTATAGTCTCAAAATATAGATTTTCATATTTTTCCAGAAAGTATAGATATGTTTTCAAAAATGGAAAGTAACACATAACACAGTTTTGATGGATCTGGAATTCTTCAACACCGCTGTACAAAATCATGCATATCTTGCACACAGCGCATCAAAATCCACTTCCGCCAAAACCGGATGAAAGTAGATAAAATTACCCAACTTTCATATCTCACATGAAATATTCATACAGTAATTAGAAATAAGGTGAACACGGCATTCAACATACAATCACACGCAGTTTACAGCAAAAGCGATCTATAGAAAAGGATGTAAGACATCACTCAAAACTCATCTTTTAATCACCAAAAAAATCAGAGAAATACCTAACATCATGGTGAAACACTGGACAAAATCTTGTGGCATGAAATTATGTCTAACCTGGATCTTGAAAATAAATTGGTGATAAAATCTACCCCGAAATAAATCTGGGAACTACCGGCATACAGTTACTAAAATAATCATAACTAATTCATACGAACTCCAAACAGGGTGAAATCAGTGGGATTACAAATTAGATTCAATTCTCTACAAATTACTCAGAAATAGTCATGTTGAAATTCAGACTCTAATTCAGGTAAAAACAGCAATCAATCCAGTTCAATCCAAATTTCCAGATTTCTCAACTAAGTTTCAAAACGTCATAACTTCCTCAAAAATCATCAAAACTCTTCCAAATTCAAAACACTGTCTACCCACTACCTAAATGTCATAATGGAGGGTATCTAACATGTAAAAATCTAGTATTTATCATATGCGTGTTCAAACATACATCGAGTATACAATATGTCGCATACGCGATAACAATCGCGTTCGGGTGAATCCTAAGGCACAAACCTATCAAACTCCATGTCCTAAGTCGTCTATGGCCTGTTTTGAACCTTAGAGATGAAATCCACAAATAAAAACATGATCTTTGTCCGTCCCTAGTCTCAAACTATCCTATGTGTGAACTTTCTACTTGTATCAACCTAAGAAATTTAAGTACAAGTTACTTGCCTCGTTGATGATGAACACGGCGCTACGAAGCCTAGCAATGAAATCCCGCGAACAAAAGTCCTTCCACGCACGATTTCAAGCCAACCCACAAACCAAATCTTGCCTACGATCGTCTTCTTGAAGCACGAACTCGAACGGACGATACCCTCTTCACCAAATCAGCGAAGAGATGAAGGAGGGGCTGTTCTGAGATGGTTGGGGGCTGTTTTGGGATGGTGGTCGGCCACAAGGAAGAAAGGGGAGTTGTAGTATTGATGGATTTGTCTATATGGAGATGGAGAGGGATGAGATGGTCGGATATGGAGGCAAGGGGGGGAGAGAGAGGCTCGGTTTGGAAAGGGGGTTATGCAGGCCGGTTGTGGAGAGGAGAAAAAAAGAAGAGGCCGGGTTGTATTTTTGGAGAGGGAGAGAGAAAATAATTAGGGTTAAGGTTTTGGGAGATTAGGGGTTATTTATATGGGTCAAATGTGGGTTAATGGGTAGTAGATATCAATATGAAATAATAGGTATACAATTGGGTAATGGATATTGGGTAGATTTCAAATGGGGATACAAAATGCAATGAATCCTATGGCTCCTAAAAATCTCCTTAAGGGCCAAAAATCTTAAATTGATCAAAACACTTCTAAAAATTCATCATGACCCAAAAATAAATAACAAATATGAATGAGACCAAGAAAATGCGAAAAAGAATTCAAAATGGTGAAAAACGGACGATCGGCGCACAAACAGCACACGGTGGTCAAAAATGTAAGAAAAATAATATGAAATGAAAATAATCCAATAAGAAAATTAATACAATAATTTATAAATATAATTTATAAGATAATCTAATTTTAACAAAAAAAAATAATTTGCGAAAATTTTAAATACAGAAAATATCGAAAAATACCTTTCTGGGAAAACAGGAGTTACAATCCTACCCACCTTACAACAAAATTTTGTCCTCAAAATTTGCTTAGGCGGTACATAGGACAAGGCAAAAACAAACTGGGTAAAATGACAAAGAAGAATTGAATCAAACAACAAGTCAGCGGGTGAGAACGAATGCAAAAGATAGGGGGTAGTAAACCATACAAGGAAGGAGAAGCAACAAGAGAATCCTGGAACCTGTGGGTTATGGGCCCACCATGCTTCTGCTGCGCCACTCTGATGGTGACGTTCCAAGCTGCAGACAAGTCGTTGTAGAACACGTGACAACAAGCGGCGATTCGAGCAGGAAGAAAAGTATGAGACACCAGAATAAAATTGGAATTGAGAGGAGGGTTTTAATTTAAATAATTAGGTCAGAACTAATGGGCATTAACAAAAATAATATTCATAATACAAAATCAACACATAATAATAATAAAATAATAATGACAAAAATAATAAAAATAATAATCACAATAATAATCATCATAAATATATTGGTAAAAATAATAATAATAAAATATTAACAATACTGGTAAGGATAATAATACAAGCCAGAAAATAATTTGGGGTTCATCAATTTAGAGAAAGTAATTCAACATCAACATCAAAATAAAATAGTAAGAAAATACAACACTAATAATAGTAATAGTAATAACGAAAATAATAATGATACTAATAATAATAAGGAAAACGATAATAATAATAGTAGAAATCCTTTGATGTGGGTTCGCCTCATTTGTATCCATCGGTAGTCTTGCATTCCCGACATCAAGTTGCAGGTTTGCCATCCCGACAACAGGTTGCAGCTTACCATCTGGATATTCGGTTGCATATTTTGCCTCGCCGGTATCCAGTTGCAATTTGCCTCCATTGATGTCTAGTTGCATGTTTGCCATCTCGACATCCAGTTGCAACAAAACGATGAACGAAATGATGCGATCTTCCACACGTAATTAGATATTGATTGCTCAATTTAAGTACGAAGATACGTTTTGAAAATTTGTGATATTAAAATACACAGTTATTCGAAATAATAAAATTTTAGAAAATAATTTTATAGAAGATCCAAAATATAATAATTATCGAAGAACACAAAATATTCAGGAATATATATATATATATTATAAAGAAAATATAGGCATGAGAAGAATGGATTTTATACTCAATGAAGAGTCAACAACTTGAAGATGAAAGAATCAAAGAAATATGGGTACGGAAAGAATAAATTTGTACCCAATAAGGAATCAACAAATGAGAACAACTAAAAGAGACGGAAGAAACAAGGAATCAAGGAAATCAAATAAGAAGGGATCAAATGAATGGATTAAGACTAGTATCCAGATCACTGTTGGTAATAATTCACTTATGCATGTATGGTTGGTGAAATGTTGCGCAGATTCCAGATCGAGCCAAGCTTGTCTAATATATTAGTCAACTAATACATTAGCCAAACCTGATGCTCTGATACCACAAAAAACCCTGTCACGCCCCGCTTCGCAAAAATACGGAATACGAGCACGTAACAAAAGCCCAGCGAATGATTAATATCATCCTTAAGCTGTTCAGGTAAATCTTTACAACATATCACAGTAAAATCAGAGTCGGAAGCCAGAAAAAGATCAACCACATGCACTTATGAACCAAATATCAACAAGAATACTTGAAATAAAACACATTAATCTCAAATATTCATGATCTGAATAACACAATAATCTTGGGTCACATTGCCCGAATACAAATAATACTCAAGTCTCAAGTACAGAAATATTCAAGTTCACGAATACAGAATAAAGTTCTAACAGGAAACAGAAATAATAATCAGCAACTAATACTGCGAACTACCAGTACCTTCTTGAATCTGTCCACCGAAATCTGCAATCATCGAATACAGGAAAAAGGAAAAGAGAAAACATAGTACCCGTCATTGGCAAGTCCGGGTCACAAAATAGAATAGGATACAAGCACATGGACAAAACTAAACAGATCTAACTAACATCAGAAATAGACCTAATATGGTATGGTAAATTCAACTAACATAGTATCCTAGCAGATGTCTCAGATATTAAGTGTCAAGTGTCATATAACAGATATGTCAGGTAAACAGATATTCAGATATGTCAGGTAAATCAGATAACAGATTACAGATAATAGGTATTCAGATTTAGATTCAGATTCAGATTTCCATATATAAGATTCAGATTCAGACCTCAGAAACAGATTCAGAAACAGATTTAGATTTATGTAAGTCTTGTGTGATTACTATCTAGGTAGCACGACATGCATCCCAATTTTTACTACATGGTTGCTACAACAAAACAGTTTCGCTTTAGATTTCGTAGGGGATATTGTAGGGCAGTATACTTAGGTACAGGAAATAGTAACAGTAACAGGAACAGTTCGAACCTAGTGGTCCGCCAACGAGTACACCTTCCTATAGGGAAGTGTGCAGTCAGGTAATCAGTAACAGTAACAGTTCGAACCTAGTGGTCCGCCTCCGAGTACACCTTCCTATAGGAAAGTATGCAGTCAGGTAATCAGTAACAGAACAGTTCGAACCCATTGGTCCGCCTCCAAGTACACGTTTCTATGCTTTCCCTCTACTAGATCTGTCCCATAAATCCCGGCTTGATTACTTTTAGTATTTATATTATCCACAGGCATGAGAGTATGCTAAATAATGTCCAACTAACAGGTCATAATCAGGTTTAGTCTCAGGGAATTAGATCAGCAAGTATAGGTGCAAAACATTCACAAATACGAGCAAACTAGCGTATGTTTATAAACAGGACAGCAAGACCAGTATGTACATAAACAGTGATCCAAAGATCTACAGACAGGAAAATCCTAATCTGTCAAAGGATCTGGAAACTAGAATTCCACACGCTTTTAACGAGTATAATAAATCTATATGCTATTTCACAACATCACGACTCAAAACACAATTTAACACAGTTTTCATGTACAGTCAGAAAACAGGGGAATAACTTAAACCACATGAAAACAGCATACAAAGTCATTAATTAAATCCACAAAAATTCTGGGGTAATCCCCTATAAGTATAGTCTCAAAATATAGATTTTCATATTTTTCCAGAAAGTATAGATATGTTTTCAAAAATGGAAAGTAACACATAACACAGTTTTGATGGATCTGGAATTCTTCAACACCGCTGTACAAAATCATGCATATCTTGCACACAGCGCATCAAAATCCACTTCCGCAAAAAACCGGATGAAAGTAGATAAAATTACCCAACTTTCATATCTCACATGAAATATTCATACAGTAATTAGAAATAAGGTGAACACGGCATTTAACATACAATCACACGCAGTTTACAGCAAAAGCGATCTATAGAAAAGGATGTAAGACATCACTCAAAACTCATCTTTTAATCACCAAAAAAATCAGAGAACTACCTAACATCATGGTGAAACACTGGACAAAATCTTGTGGCATGAAATTAAGTCTAACCTGAATCTTGAAAATAAATTGGTGATAAAATCTACCCCGAAATAAATCAGGGAACTACCGGCATACAGTTACTAAAATAATCATAACTAATTCATACGAACTCCAAACAGGGTGAAATCAGTGGGATTACAAATTAGATTCAATTCTGTACAAATTACTCAGAAATAGTCATGTTGAAATTCGGACTCTAATTCAGGTAAAAACAGCAATCAATCCAATTCAATCCAAATTTCCAGATTTCTCAACTAAGTTTCAAAATGTCATAACTTCCTCAAAAATCATCAAAACTCTTCCAAATTCAAAACACTGTCTACCCACTGCCTAAATGTCATAATGGAGGGTATCTAACATGTAAAAATCTAGTATTTCTCATATGGGTGTTCAAACATACATCGGGTATACAATATGTCGCATACGCGATAACAATCGCGTTCGGGTGAATCCTAAGGCACAAACCTATCAAACTCCATGTCCTAAGTCGTCTATGGCCTGTTTTGAACCTTAGAGACGAAATTCACAAATAAAAACATGATCTTTGTCCGTCTCTAGTCTCAAACTATCCTATGTGTGAACTTTCTACTTGTATCAACCTAAGAAATTTAAGTACAAGTTACTTGCCTCGTTGATGATGAACACGGCGCTACAAAGCCTAGCAATGAAAACCCGTAAACAAAAGTCCTTCCACGCGTGATTTCAACCGAACCCACTATCCGAATCTTGCCTACGATCGTCTTCTTGAAGCACGAACTCGAACGGACGATACCCTCTTCACCAAATCAGCGAAGAGATGAAGGAGGGGCTGTTCTGAGATGGTTGGGGGCTGTTTTGGGATGGTGGTCGGCCACAAGGAGGAAAGGGGAGTTGTAGTATTGATGGATTTGTCTATATGGAGATGGAGAGGGATGAGATGGTCGGATATGGAGGCAAGGGGGGGAGAGAGAGGCTCGGTTTGGGAAGGGGGTTATGCAGGCCGGTTGTGGAGAGGAGAAAAAAAGAAGAGGCCGGGTTGTATTTTTGGAGAGGGAGAGAGAAAATAATTAGGGTTAAGGTTTTGGGAGATTAGGGTTTATTTATATGGGTCAAATGTGGGTTAATGGGTAGTGGATATCAATATGAAACAATAGGTATACAATTGGGTAATGGATATTGGGTAGATTTCAAATGGGGATACAAAATGCAATGAATCCTATGGCTCCTAAAAATCTCCTTAAGGGCCAAAAATCTTATATTGATCAAAACACTTCTAAAAATTCATCATGATCCAAAAATAAATAACAAATATGAATGAGACCAAGAAAATGCAAAAAAGAATTCAAAATGGTGAAAAAGGGATGATCGGCGCACAAACAGCACACGGTGGTCAAAAATATAAGAAAAATAATATGAAATGAAAATAATCCAATAAGAAAATTAATACAATAATTTATAAATATAATTTATGAGATAATCTAATTTTAACAAAAAAAAAATAATTTGCGAAAATTTTAAATACAGAAAATATCGAAAAATACCTTTCTGGGAAAACAGGAGTTACAACAAATGTATTACAAGTCCGAATGTTATAAAATTGCAATACATTACATCAGTGTTACAATAATGCCATACAAGACCAAGTGTTACAATTTCAATAAAAATTATATCAAAGTACAATGAATAATATATAATACTTGGTACTTTCACTTAGATGCTTCTCAACATAAATAAATTTACAGTTGAAATAATGGTAACCAACATATATTACAATTGAAACAAAATAAATACTTTGCTTCTCTTGCCTTGAGTCCTCCTGAATTCTGTACCTGTAGTTTTGCAATCCAGTACATTTGAAGTGGGAAACGCCAGTACATATACTGACGCTTTTAGACTGATGACTAGCAGCGATTCTCAACTTTAAACAAACAGATTAATGAAAAAAGAAAAACTAAAAAAAATAAAATAAGAAAAATAAATAAAAGTAAAAGCTAGTCAAAAGAAAATAAAGATGTAAAATAATAATAAAATAAAAATAATTACAAAAAATCCAAACTAGTAATAATCTAGCAATTTTCAATATCAATAAAAGAATAACTAGTCCCCGGCAACGGCGCCAAAAACTTGTTGTTGAATATTTCCAAGTGTACAAAATCGCAACAAGTAATATAGTTAGTGAATAGAGTGTCGAACCCACAGGGACTAGATATTTTATTGAGTACCGATATCACTAGATTAATCACTATTTGGAAGATCGAAATTTATAAACGATAAAACAACTAAATTAAATTAATCTAATTAAAGCTAACTAAATTTGTAAAGAGGGAGAGGACTGTGAAACTGTGAAGCTCTTGTAATTTGTTAAAGGTAAAATTAGTTCTAGGGCTCTTGGTTCACCTCGTTTATCACACACACAAATTATAACTCCTTATGAATAAAGATATTACCTTTCCAAGTTGTAGACCAAAATCCTAAAAATATTAACCACTCTATCCACGTAATCTAAAAATTATTCTCAACTAATTATTTGCTTACCCATCAAATTATTAATTGAAAATTTGGATTTCTTAATGGTCACGTCCTCCAATAATGGTATTTAATTTTTATTAATCACAAATCACCAGTTCGGTCTCTTCATTATTTAAAAGATCATACAAATGTCTATCTACCATTTTGTACGCATAAATAATAAAAATTAAAACACAACCAGGAAAAATAGAATAATAATAAGGAATTAAAATTTGTGTTCTACAAAACTCGACTACATCTTAGCCACTAGAACAAGAAATTTAGTTCATGTTCAAATTGCAATTAATAAAAATGTTTGGGATTGCATCTAAAAATTGGAGAAGAAGAGATATAAAAAGAATACAAAAATTTAATCCAAACCAGTCCTTTCTCTCTCTTCTATCTCAAATAACCAAACCCAAAACTGTCGTCAACTCGCCTCGAAAACCGCTCCGTCTGCAGAACGCCATGTCAGCAGTCAGAGGCGTCTGAACCCGCCTCTGACGATCTGTCACGTCGAAAAAAAGTCAGCAGGTGTCTGTCTGCTTCGCTGCGCATGCCAGAAGAAGAGGCAGGAATCCCCACCTGTCACGTGGGACCCGCCTGCTGTCGATGTCTCTGCACGCCACACGTCGCTCGCCTTGGAACTCGTGCGCTTGCTGCTTCTCCTTTCTGCTTCGATTTCCACGCCAGATCAAAGAAGAAGAAGATGCCAGTTGTTGACCTGCTGCTTCTCCTTGTCTCTATGTGGGTGTGTGTCTTTGAATCTTGAATACCGTGTTAGCTTGTAGTCTCAATCAGAACTCAAGAAAGAGAGAGAAAAGAGAACTCTCTCTTTAGTGTCTGGGGAATTGTTTTCTCTTTTTTTTTTCTTTATGATTAGCAGCCGTCACCTCTTCCCTTTAATTGCTCCAACTTTGTATAGATTTATAGGCAAACGGGAGAGGAGTTAGGGTTTGCACTTTTTGCAGAAAGATCCATTCTTTTCATTTATTTTCTTCCTTCGTTGACCTGAATTTTATTTCTTTCTCTTTTCTTCTTTTCTTTCCTTTCTGCCAACCACGTGGTGCTGCATACACAAAATAATACCAGAAATTAGGATTTAAAAATAAAATAAATTAATTAGTTTAAAATTAATTAAACTAACTAAAAATTGTATTAGCTTATTAAAATCCTTTTAAAATTATTTATCGCACTTTTAACTCAACAAAACAATAAAAATTAATAAATCCATTATTTTATTTTGTTTGTTGATTTTTTTCCACAAATCTTTACTTTTTGCATCCAAAATATTATTTCTTCAAAAATAATTAATTAATTGAAATCTTATAGAAATAAGATGAATTACGAACAATATCAACGAAAACAAGTAATTTTAATGGGTAAATGAGTACAAATATCTATATATAAATTGGACACATCATGTGGGGACGCCAGTACATATACTGACGCTTTAAGACTGATGACTAGCAGCGATTCTCAACTTTAAACAAACAGATTGATGAAAAGAGAAACGTGTATATATAATTGATGTGTCAGTGTATGCAATGACTTAGAATCTAATGTATGATTAACTAATGCAATGATGCACTTATTCCAAAGTAAGCAAGACTCTGGAACAGTATGCAGACCATACTAGATATGTCCATATCAAGCCGTTTCTTCATATATAGGGATTTGAACCCACGCCATGAATTCTACTCTTATACTCAACCAGTTTCTGAACATACAGCGTGACTAATGAGGTTGCCCTGAAACAGTCTAATCCCGTCATTCACAGTCATATATTGGTGTCTCCATTTGCCACTATTGTTGTAATGCCCCGAATACCAAAATACGGTAATTCGTACCTCAACAGGATCTACACTTCACTTCGTACAAATTTACAAAGAATTTTGAAACTTTTATTACATCATTGTTCGTTTACATCAATAACGCAACAGAAAATAAATGAAGTACAACATGATAAATATACAATTTTAACAACTTGAACATGTAACTAATCATCAGCATCAAATTCATCTCTATATCTCCTTGTAAGATCCAAGTCCTGCATATGAAACTGCGGGCACGTCAGTTGCTTACAATCGATGCAATGTTACAAACAGCAATCCTCTCTATGCTGTATTACAACGAAATCTCTTACATTAACAAATCACAAACTTGAATGCATATAAAAGTGTAAAGAGTGAGAACCCTAGATATGTTAGTGTAGGACATGACTTAATACCTAATGCAGGTGTTGTACTACAATGACACTAATGCATACTTGTTCAGATTATATGCATCCCATACAACATAGGTCCGAGGGTAATTACCTACGTACTCCACATTAAAGGGTTTAATCCCTCGCCATGATAACTACCCAGTAATAAAACAAAGTTTATACATTCCACGAGTACGGATTTCAGTCCCGAGATCCACCGCTCGACTATACAGAATCCTCGTCATGCGAACATCCTGCAAGTGTCCCTCTAGCCCCGGTATGCTCATATACACTGGAGTACGGCCTACCATCCGCCCAACAAATCATGATCTCAGAATCCACTGCCCGATTTATCATAATCCTGGATTTAATTAAGGCTAGTCTCCATCGCAAGCAACCACAGTCCCGGAATCCACCGTTCGACTGGGTCGATAGTCCCCGGAATCCACCGCCCGACTATATAGAAGCCCTCCACTCACGTTTGCCCAAGTTTACTATATCTTCACTTAGTGCCTAATTCTTAAGTTTGAACATGAATAAATTATACTATTAGGGCTAGCTTACCCTCCTGCCGGTCTTACACAAAAATACCGAGAACGACACCCTTATTGGGCACTTATCAAAAATCATTTATTCATTACCATTACTTTTATCGGTACCTGGGTACCACTAAGTCTCTAGAATCAACATCTTTTCATGTTCAACAACTTTTGGTACTCATCCCCTTATAATTCATATTCTCAAATTTCGTGTATTCATAATTTATTCAAATTCTTTCATGCATTCTTATTCATTCATCAATAGGTACAATCCCAACCTATTCATTTTCACAAACACTTTTCATATTCTTCCAAAACTTTCTTGAATCAAGTTAATTAAGATTAAGACGTAATCTCTATAAAATTTATCTTGAAAATCAATCTCATCATCTTCCTTTGGTTTATTTTGAACTAATCTTAACATCCTAATCTTATATATATATATATATATATATCTTTCTTAAGTTCACCTTTCATCTACTCAAGAATATGATCTTTACTTTCCTAAAATATAACTTAATATAGCGAGAATATATTTTTAATCAAGTCGTTTAAGTAACCTTGTGAAACAGTAAATTCAAAGTTAGAAAACTTCATTTCATGCTATTTGCAAAAATCATAGGAAATTGTATACTTCACGAAACTTAGCGTTCTTCATATCAAACTGAAGGTATACAAGTCTACTTTCATTTTGTAGTTATAAGTTTTCTCAAAATACCATATCTATAACCTGAATTCTTCAAAATATATAGTGGGGTCGAGATACTAAAATACTGCTATTGTGGAGTCCTGTAAAATTCATATAAAATCCAATTCTTTATGAAAATTTGAGTTCTTGGACTTTTCAGAAAGGATAACGTGTTTACTATAATTTCTAAGTTCTGACTTTTCTCAAATTATTTCATTTACAATGCTAATTTACTCAAAAATCGAAAGGGGTGCAGAATTCTTGCAACCAGTCAACTACTAAACAGTTTTGAGTTTAGAATTTATTAAAATAGTAAACGAACACCAAATCTTATGAAGTTTTAAAAGGATGCTACTGACATATACCAGGTGCTCCCCAAAAAGTTTTAGTTCAAGATTCCAGCTATTTAATTAGATATGATTTCTGAAGTGTAAACAAAATTTAAAACAACAACTTTCTTTGCATGAATTTGTAACTTTATGTACAATTCTATTTTCATATCATTTAATCTAATCAAGATGTACTACATTGCAATTAAACAACATCAATTCAACTTATCTTCATGAAAATCTTTCATTTAACATGCATCTTCATTCTAAATATCATCATTTCAATTTAATCACTACTCATGTCACGCCCCGCTTCCCAAAAGTGAATACGGAATACGGATACGTGACTAAGCCCAGCAAATGATTTTCATCATCCATAAGCTGTTCAAGAATCTTTACAATATTTCACAAGAATAATCAGAGTCAGAAGCAAAAGATCAACCAAGCATGTACATATGAACAAAAATACCAACAAGAATACTTGAAACCAAAAATATTATAATCTCAAATAATTCAGATCTGAATAAGTCAAATATCCTGGGTCACATTGCCCAAATACAAATAAATCTATGAAATCAAGTACAATTGTTCAAAGCAAGCAACAAGAAATAATAATAGAAAAATCCAGCACTAATATTTCATTTCACCAACACCATCTGGTACCTGTTCTCCAAAATCTGCAATTTAACGATTGCACGAATAGGAAAAAGAAAACAAACTCCTGTCAATGCAAGTTATGGGCCGCTTGTAGTGCAAGATACAAGTACACGAAAAAACTAAACAAATAGCATGGAATAAGCATGATAACAAAATATACAACTAGCATGGTAAGGTGAACAAGTACAAGTAGCATGTATCAAGTATCAAGTAAACAAGTATTATGTAAACAAGTAACAAGTATCAAGTATCATGTAAACATGTAGCAAGTGTCATGTATCAAGTATCATGTATTATGTAATCAAGTATCAAGTCTAATGTAACATGTAGTCAAGTATCAAGTAAGCATGTATCATGTTCAAGTGTCATGTATCAAGTCTTATAGTTATTACTATCTATGTAGCACTTCATGCATCCCGGTTTACTACATGGTTGCTACAGCAAACAGTTTCGCTTCAGATTTCATAGTGGACATAAGAGGGCAGTGTACTCAGGGACAAGTATCAAGTAATCGAGCTCCAAGCTCCAAGTATCATGTATCATGTATCACGTGTCAAGTTGTGCACGTGGGAGTCAATCACGTGTCCTGCTTGCAAGTGTCAAGTAATCACGTGTCAAGTATCATGTATCAGGTAATCACGTAGGATCTGTGGGTCCCCTTCCGAGTACATGTTTCTGAATTATCCACTATTAGATCTTTCTCTTTAAACCCCGATTTAGTTATTTATTATTATTACCAAACAAGCATGTGCGTGTACAAAACATGGCAAGAATAACATGGCATGATCATGTAACAAGTTCAAGTTACAAGATAAACATGTACGGGTGAATGATAACACACATAAGGATAAAACAACGAGATTTCTAGTTCAGGACAGCAAGATAGTACTGCACTAAAACTGGGATTTCCGTTGCTACAAAATTGCAAATCTGAATTCTTCAAAAGGTCTAGAAAATAGACTCTCGGCCGAATCCAGCGAACATATATAAGTCATATGCTATTTCACAAAATCATAACTCAAAACTGAATTGAAACCAGAAAATATGTTCATCCTGAAATCAGAAGATTGTATTCAAAAACAGGAAAACAGCTTGAAAACTCATTAAATAAATTCACGAAAAATCTGGCGTATTCCTCTATATGTATAGTAAAAGAAAATCATGTTTCATAATTTTCTAATATAAATAGAGTAGTCAAGAAAAATCAGAAAATATCAAGATGCAGTAGTTTTGTAAATCTGAAATCACAAACACTGCAGTTCGAAAACGGCCATATCCCACAAACCAAAAATCCAAATCCAAATCCACCAAAATGATGATAAAATAGATACAGTAGGCTAACTTTCGTATTCAGAAAGATTTTAGAGATGCAAGTAGAATCAGATTGAAAACCAGGTCCTTTACTGAACAGCAAGAAAAATCTGCTAGTATATTAATTGTTTGAAAACATAGAATGGTTGGTAAAACTCATCAAGTAAATCCACAAAAATTATTGGTAAACCCTAATTAAGTCTAGAAGTATTGAGCAAAATTTCAGATCCAAATAATAATTTCAATACCAGAATAAAAATAGATTACTCTTCAAAATTCATAGAAAACACAATCTAGATATCTTTCGACACTACTGTAGTAAAATAGACATAACTCACAACTCGTAAATAGAAACTGAGATCCGTCAAAAGGGTTGGAAAATAGACAGAGTTCTCTACAAATCATGTTCACAAAATATTTTCAAATACTGACCTTAATATGGTCTAGAATACTGATCAAAATGGAAAACAAGCAAAAACTGAAAATATCTCATGTGCACAAAATCCACTAGTTCACATAGAACTCATCCAAAATACAACCAAACATGAAGTATAGTGTACTAGATATCCAAGCAACATGGTATATGGTATTTCACAAGTCCACAACAAGTCTACAAGGAATAACACGAACGAGCACATTATATCACATGAACAACACGCATATATACAAAAAGAAGTGGACAATCCTAGGTTATTTCATGTCATGTATGTCGTGGGACAACTATGGTCAAATCATCACAATAGAGACAATATCAATATGGAGATTCACACACAAATTGTCTCTGGAACCCAACTACACTACAGGCAGAATTTAGTACTTGTAATACACAAAGAAAATAATACAAGTTACTTGTCTTATAACCGATGATGAAAACGGTGCAAAGCAAGAATAACGGGGACGGATTCCCGACAACGAACTCAACAAACGACTACGAGTCCACAAACCAAAACGAGCAAACAAACTCAATAAGAGAACAACCCACGAACACCGAAACATACGAACCAATCACACAATCCACGAACCCAAGAATAAGTCACTCGAACAATACCCAAGGTCCAACACCCACTCACCAAACCCACTCGCACACGAGGGGGAAGCGAGGGAAAGAGAGGTCGGGACTGGCCGGGTACTGCTGCCGGAAAAGCACAGCACGGGGGAATGCTCCGCTGCGGTGGCTGCTCACTCTTATGCGTCGGCGAAGGGATAGCACAACACGGTTATGTTGTTGCTGCTATTGCTGAGGAAGCACAGACGAGGGGTCGGGTGGAAGATAATGGGAGAGACGGCAGCGGGAGAGAGGGAGAGATGGGTGCAGATCGGAGGGAAAGCGGGAGAGGACGACGGGACTGCAAGAGAGGCACCGGAAAGGATGGGGGAAAACTAGGATGCATGGCTCTTATATATGGGTTTGGTGATTTTAGGTTTAGGGTGAGAGAGTGGCAGAACAGCGTAGGGGTTTTCGGGTGTGGGTATCAGCTAACGGGTCTGGGTAGTGAATAGGTGGGTTTGAGTAGTTATAGGTTTAATAGATAATAGGTTGGTTAAGTGGATATTTAGGGTTGTATAAAATATAGGTATTAGGGATTCAAACAAAAATTTATAGATAGGGCAAAATGAACAAAATAATAGAAAAATAATATAGGGTGTGAACAAATAAAATAGAGAGGAAAATAACAGTCGATCAAATGGAACGAAATAAGAGATGAACAAAGAATCAAGAATCCAAATAAAAGAAGACAAGAATAATAAAATGAATATATATTGAAAATAAAATCCTATATACGGTCCAAAAGAGATACAACGGAATCAAATACAAGGAAAAAGAAAATACACTCAAAAATACACAAAATAAAAAACAGGGGTTACAATACTACCCACCTAACAAGATGAATTTCGTCCTCGAAATTTAAATAAGAAGATACATAGGGTAACCCCAAAAACAACCAAAAAGAACAAAACAAAAACTACTCAAACAAATGAGGAAACTTCTGCTGAATCTCCTCCTCCAGCTCCGAAGTCGACTCACCGGATGAGTGAGGATTCCAAGAAACACGAACCAACTTGCTGACCTTGTTCTTAAGCACTTTCTCCCGCCGATCCACAATAGCAACTGGCGGAATCTCACAAGTCAAATCCGCCCGAATGGTCAACTCAGAATAGTCGAACACGTGGCTCTCATCTCGGATATATCTCCTGAGTTGTGAGCCATGGAAAACATCGTGCGCTCTCGATAAAGCTGGCGGCAATGCGAGACGATAGACCACCTTGCCTACTCGCAATACAATATCAAACGGTCCAATAATCCTAGTGCTGAGCTTGTCCCCACCACCAAACCGAATGACACCCTGCCAAGGCGATACCTTTAGGAAAACATGGTTACCAACCTCGAACTCCAAAGCTCTCCGATGGACATCGGCCCATCGCCTCTGCCTATCCTGAGCCGCCTGCAAATGCTTCCTGATCTGAACCACCGCATCAACTGTCCTAGTGATCAACTCCGGACCCAACAACTTCCTCTCACCAAAGTCATCCCAGCACACTGGTGATCTGCACTTCCGTCCATAGAGTGCCTCGAACGGAGCAGCTTTAATACTGGCTTGAAAGCTTTTATTGTACGAGAACTCTACGAGATGCAAATGGTCCTCCCATGATCCACCGAACTGAAGCATACGGGAACTCAACATGTCATCAAGAATCTGGATGGTCCTCTCTGACTATCAATCAGTCGAGGGATGAAAAGCTGTACTGTACTTTAATTTACGTCCCAAATTGTTCTGAATACTCTCCCAAAACTGAGGTCTGAATCTCGTATCCCTGTCGAATATAATACTGACTGGAACCCCATGAAGTCTAACAATCTCCTGCATGTACCTCTCAGCTAGGCTCTCAGTAGACTGTTCGACATGAAAAGGAATGAAGTGAGCACTCTTCGTCAAATGGTCGATAATCACCCAAATGACATTATGACCCTTAGGACTCCTTGGCAAAGCGGTCACAAAGTCCATAGTGATATGTTCCCACTTCTACTCTGGACTTGGAAGCAGTTGAAGAAGTCCAGCGGTTCTCTGATGCTCTGCCTTAACCTGCTGGCAGATCAAACACTGAGCAACAAACCGAGCTACTGTCCCCTTCATACCATGCCACCAGATATGAAGCTTCAAATCCCGATACATCTTAGTACTACCAGGATTGATAGAATAGGATGACTGATGGGCTTCCTCAAGCAACCTCTGACGAACTTCACCCTTCGGGACACATTACCTGGACCCAAAACGAAACGATCCATCAGCATGAATAACCATGTCCGTTCTACACCTAGACTCAAACTCAGCTCGAAAACCCTGCAACTGTGCATCACCAGCCTGCGCCTCTTTAATCTGATCAACAAGAGATGACTGAAGCTGGAGCACCAAACAAATCCGACCAGAACTCGACAACAAAACCTCCAACTCCAACCTCTGCATCTGCACATTCAAATCCCTCTGCTGAGTCATGAACATAACTACCGGTCTCCTGCTCAAAGCATCTAGCACCAAGTTTACTTTACTAGAGTGGTATTGCGAATTGATGTCATAATCGACCATAAGTTCCAACCAACACCTTTGCCTCATGTTTAACTCCTTTTAGGTGAAGACGTACTTGAGACTTTTATGGTCTGTGAACTCCACTCGGTCCGCATGTAAATAATGTCTCCACAGCTTCAAAGCATAGATCACTGCCACTAACTCCAAGTCATGAGTGGGATAGTTCTCCGCATGCTGCCTCAACTGCCTCAATGCATATGCAACAACTTGGCCCTTCTGCATTAGAACTGCTCCAAGACCCTTACCAGAAGCATCACAGTGAATTACAAATCTACCTGAACCATCTGGAATAGTCAACACAGGTGCTGACGTTAGTATATTCTTCAACTCAACAAAAGCCACACCACACTCATCAGACCAACAAAACTTTTGTTCCTTCCCAGTCAACTTAGTCAACAACCCTGCTATCTTCGAAAAATCTTGGACGAATTTCCGATAATAGCCAGCTAAACCAAGAAAACTCCTGACTTCAGAAACTAACTTGGGAACAGACCAATCCTTCACAGCCTCAACCTTGGCAGGATCCACAGATATACCATCGCTCGAGATAATGTGCCCCAAGAATGAAACCCTGTCGAGACAAAACTCGCACTTCCTGAGTTTCCCATAGAGCTGAATCCCTCTCAAAGTCCGCAGAACCACTCTAAGTTGCTCAGCATGATCTTCCCAATTTTGAGAATACACAAAAATATCATCAATGAAGACTACCACAAATCTATCCAAGAACTGAGAAAAGACCCGGTTCATAAGACTCATTAATATAGTAGGCACGTTCATAACCCCGAACGGCATCACAAGATACTCATAGTGGCCATATCTAGTCCTGAATGCAGTCTTCTGTACATCAGTTGCATTCACTTTGACTTGATGATACCCAGAACGAAAATCTAACTTCGAGAAAATAGTAGCCTCACTCAACTAATCAAACATATTATCGATCCTGGGCAACGGATACCGGTTCTTCACAATAACACTATTTAGTTCCCGATAATCTATACACAGTCAACGACTACCATCCTTCTTCTTGACAAAAAGGACTGGAGCACCCCAAGGCGAAACACTGGGTATGATGAACCCCAAATCAAGCAACTCCTGAATATGCACCTTAAGCTCTACTTACTCACCCAGTGCCATCCTGTAGGGACTCTTTGATATAGGCACCGTACCCGACTGAACTTCAATACCGAACTCCACATCCCTATCAGGGGGAAAGCCAAGCAACTCCTCTGGAAAAACATCCAGGAAATCCCGCACTACTAGAGGCGCAGCCTCACAGCTTGAATGCAATTCCATCGCAGAAACTTCCTGATCAACTGCAATTCGGACGAGGCACATCTCCCCGGCATGGAACTCAAACTCTGCGCATTTTGGAATCTGGAATACAACTTTCTTGCCACGGAAATCAATAATGGCATGGGTTTCATCCAACCAATCCATACCCAGAATAATTTTGAATCCTGAATTCCCAATTACAATTAGATTGGCCTTGAAATATGCGCTACCAATAATCATGCGACACTGTCTGCACTCCCAGGAACAAATGACAATGCAACCACCTGTCACAATGTTCCAAGCCTCTGACATGTTGCTGCCTCCTACTGATGGCGAGCCACAAATCGAAAGGAGACAAAAGAATGGGTTGCCCCGAAACCAAAAGGAACATGAGCAGGGAAAGAGCAAACAAGGACAACACCTAAGACAAAATCAAAACAGACAAGGAAAAGAATGGTTGAACAGGGGTGAGAAAAAAAAAATTGCAGAAAGATAAATATGAAAGAAATAAAGCAAAAGGAAATGAAGAAACAAAAGAAAAACAACAAAATAACAATAAAAGCAAAAGATACCTGCAACCACCCTCTCAGCTGACTAAGTATCAGCAGCAGTCAGGTTGAAAGCCTGACCTCTTCTGGGAGCAACGGTCCTTTGACCGACAATCTGGCACTGCGGAGGAAGCGGTAGCCTGACTGGACCATGAGCTGGGTCAACTGGCTGAACTGGACCCTTGACTAGAAGAGCCAACTGCGGGCAGTCCCATATTGAATGGTCAACAGCACCACAACCAAAATAGCGATGATTGGCACGTCGGCAATCCTTGCGCTCATGCCCTAGAAATCGGCAAAAGTCGTAAAAGCCAACTCTCGGAGGACCCGCAGCAGAGTAAGGAGTTGCCCAGACCGGAGGGGCTGGGACAGGCCTCTGAATAGGCCCACTAGAAGGCCTAGCAACAGAGTACAGAACAGTCTGCTAGGAAGGAGCCAATCCACCACGAGCCTGCTCTTGAGCTCGAGCTGCCTCAAAAGCCTCAGCATAAGTACGCAAGCGAAGAGAGACAAGCTGCACCTTGATGTCTCGCTCAAGCCCCAAAATAAACCTACGAGCCCTATCCTCTTCGTTCGCCACAAGAATGGCTACGAAACAGCTAAGTCTAGTAAATTCAGCTGCGTAATCATCCACAGACCTGGAGCTCTGTTTCAAGAAAGTCTTATGTTACAACATTGCATGGACAATATGTAACAAAATTCTATTACTAGAAATAACGACTAACCTATTTCAGGGCCAAAAATTGTTGCTCCATCACAATTCTAGTGCTGCTAGGAAAGAACTTCTCCAAGAAGATCCTAGTGAAAGTGGCCCAAGTGATCGGTCGTTCGAAGCTTTCGGACTCGGACCTCCACCAAATATGAGCCAAGTCCACCAACTAGATGGCCACCACATCCACTCTATCTGCATCTACCACTCTAGCTGCCAAGAGCAGTTGCTCAGTCCGAATCAATCACTGTTCAGCCTCCAAAGGCATCTCAGTGCTTGAAAACCTGTCGGGATGCAGCCTTATGAAGTCTTCGACTGTACCCGGACGGGAAGGAAGAGCTGCCTACATTGGCACTGCGAGCGGCAAAACCCGAGCAGCTTCCAAAGTAGCCATCACCAAGTCACTGTGGTTCTACTGCATGTTAATCAAGCGCTCAAGCACAATGGTGACAGCCTCAAGCCCTGGCTGCTTAACCCGGGTCTACGAGCCAAAGTTTGCACAAAACCAAAAATAATTAGCATCCAGATCAAAGTTGATAATAATTCATTTATATATGCATGGTTGGTAAAATGTTGAGTCAATCCCAGATCGAGCCAAGCTTGTCTAATATATTAGACCACTAATACATTAGCCAAACCTGGGCTCTGATACCACTAAAAAACCTTGTCACGCCCCGCTTCCCAAAAGTGAATACGGAATACAGATAGGTGACTAAGCCCAGCGAATGATTTTTATCATCCATAAGCTGTTCAAGAATCTTTACAATATTTCACAAGAATAATCAGAGTCAGAAGCAATAGATCAACCAAGCATGCACATATGAACCAAAATACCAACAAGAATACTTGAAACCAAAAATATTATAATCTCAAATAATTCAGATCTGAATAAGTCAAATATCCTGGGTCACATTGCCCAAATACAAATAAATCCATGTAATCAAGTACAATTGTTCAAAGCAAGCAACAAGAAATAATAAAAAAAATCCAGCACTAATATTTCATTTTACCAACACCATCTGGTACCTGTTCTCCAAAATCTACAATTTAATAATTGCACGAATAGGAAAAAGAAAACAAACTCCTGCCAATGCAAGTTACGAGCCGCTTGTAGTGCAGGATACAAGTACATGAAAAAACTAAACAAATAGCATGGAATAAGTATGACAAAAAAATATACAACTAGCATGGTAATGTGAACAAGTACAAGGTAGTATGTATCAAGTATCAAGTAAACAAGTATCATGTAAACAAGTAACAAGTATCAAGTATCATGTAAACATGTAGCAAGTGTCATGTATCAAGTATCATGTATTATGTAATCAAGTATCAAGTCTAATGTAACATGTAGTCAAGTATCAAATAAGCATGTATCATGTTCAAGTGTCATGTATCAAGTCTTATAGTTATTACTATCTAGGTAGCACTTCATGCATCCCGGTTTTTACTACATGGTTGCTACAGCAAACAGTTTTGCTTCAGATTTCATAGTGGACCATAGAGGGCAGTGTACTCAGGGACAAGTATCAAGTAATCGAGCTCCAAGCTCCAAGTATCATGTATCATATTTCACGTGTCAAGTTGTGCACGTGGCAAGCAATCACGTGACCTGCTTGCAAGTGTCAAGTAATCACGTGTCAAGTATCATGTATCAGGTAATCACGTAGGATCTGTGGATCCCCTTCCGAGTATATGTTTCTGAATTATCCACTATTAGATCTTTCCCTTTAAACCCCGGTTTAGTTATTTATTATTATTACCAAACAAGCATGTGCATGTACAAAACATGGCAAGAATAACATGGCATGATCATATAACAAGTTCAAGTTACAAGATAAACATGTATGGGTGAATGATAACACACATAAGGATAAAACAACGAGATTTTTAGTTCAGGACAGCAAGATAGTACAGCACTAAAACTGGAATTTCCGCTGCTACAAAATTGCAAATCTGAATTCGTCAAAAGTTCTAGAAAATAGACTACCGACTGAATCCAGCGAACATATATAAGTCGTATGCTATTTCACAAAATCATAACTTAAAACTGAATTGAAACCAGAAAATATGTTCAGCCAGAAATTAGAAGATTGTGTTCAAGAACAGGAAAACAGCATAAAAACTCATTAAATAAACCCACAAAAAATTAGGGATATTCCCCCATATGTATAGTCACAGAAAACCAAGTTTCATAATTTTCAAATATAAATAGAGTAGTCAAGTAAAATCAGAAAACATCAAGATGCAATAGTTTTGTAAATCTAAAATCACAAACACTGCAGTACGAAAACTGCAGTATCCCACAAACCATAAATTGAAATCCAAATCGGCCAAAAGGATGATAAAATAGATACAGTAGGCTACCTTTCGTATTCAGAAAGATTTTCTAGACAGCAAGTAGAATTAGGTCGAAAATCAGATCCTTTACTGAATAGCAAGAAAAATCTGCTAGTATAGTAATTGTTTGAAAACATAGAACGATAGGTAAAACTCATCAAATAAATCCACAAAAATTCTGGATAAACCCCAATCAAGTCTAGAAGTACTGAGAAAAATTTCAGATCCAAATAATAATTTTAATACCAGAATAATAATAGATTACTCTTTAGAATTTATAGAAAACACAATCTCGAAATCTTTCGACACTACTGTAGTAAAATAGACGTTACATACAACTTGTAAATCGAAACTGAGATCCGTCAAAAGGGTTGGAAAATAGACAGAATTCTCTCCAAATTATGTTCACAAAATATTTTCAAATACTGACCTTAATATGATCTAAAATACTCATCAAAATGGAAAATCGATAAAAACTCAAAATATCTCATGTGCACAAAATCCACTAGTTCACATAGAACTCATCCAGAACATAACCAAACATGAAATATAGTGTACTAGATATCCAAGCAATATGGTATAGGGTATTTCATAAGTCTACAACAAGTCGACCACGAATAACACGAACGAGCACATGATATTATATGAACAACACGCATATATACAATAAGAAATGGTTAATCCTAGGTTATTTCATGTCATGTATGTCGTGAGACAACTATGGTCAAATTAACACAATAGAGACAATATCAACAAGGGGGATTCACAGACAAATTGTCTTTAGAACCTAACTACACTACAGGCGGTATTTAGTACTTGTATTACACAAAGAAAAGAATACAAGTTACTTGCCTTATAACCGATGACGAAAACGGTGCAAAGCAAGAATAACGAGAACGGATTTCTAGCAACGAACTCAACGAACGACTACGATTCCACGAACCAAAACTAGCAAACAAACTTAATAAGCGAACAACCTACGAACACCAAAACACACGAACCAATCACACAATCCACAAACCCAAGAACAAGTCACACGAACCATCGAATACCCGAGGTCCAACACCCGCTCACCAAATCCACTCGCACACGAGGGGGAAGCAAGGGAAAGAGAGGTCGGGACTGGCCGGGTACTGCTATCGGAAAAGCACAGCATGAGCGAATGATCCGTTGCGGCGGCTGCTCACTCTTGTGCATCGGCGGGGGGATAACACAGCACGGATATGTTGTTGCTGCTGTTGGCAAGGAAGCACAGAAGACGGTTCTGGTGGAAGTGAATGGGAGAGACGGAAATTGGAGAGAGGGAGAGATGGGTTCAGGTCGGAGGGAAAGCGAGAAAGGACGACGAGAGTGCAAGAGAGGCAGCGTAAAGGATGGGGGAAAACAGGGCTGCATGGGTCTTGTATATGGGTTAGGTGATTTTAGGGTTAGGGTGAGAGAGAGGCGGAACAGGGTAGAGGTTTTTGGGTGTGGGTATTAGCTAACGGGTCTGGGCAGTGAATAGGTGGGTTTGAGTAGTTCTAGGTTTAATAGATAATGGGTTGGTTTAGTGGATATTTAGAGTTGTATAAAATTTATAATAGGTATTAGGGATTCAAACAAAAATTTATAGATAGGGCGAAATGAACAAAATAATAGAAAAATAATATAAGGTGCGAACAAATAAAATAGAGAGGATAATAACAGCTCGATCAAAGGGAACGAAACAAGAGACAGATAAAGAATCAAGAATCCAAATAAAAGAAGACAGAATAATAAAATGAATATATATTGAAAATAAAATCCAATATACGGTCCAAAAGAGATACAACGGAATCAAATACAAGGAAAAAGAAAATACACTCAAAAATACACAAAATTAAAAACTGGGGTTACAACTCATATGCATATCAAGTTTATCTATCAATTTACCTACAAATACATGATACAATAAATTAGAAAGCTCAAGAATATTCCTAGAAGTTGCTCCTAGCTCCAAGAATGGGACTTTCTTCTTCTCCTAGCCAGCTCTCCTTCCTCTAAGCAAGAAATCAAACAATTCTCTCTTTCTTTTCCTCTCCTTCTTATTTTTATCTTTTGTTTCTTTTGATCTTTGGTGCAAGATTATGAAGGAAAAAGAGTGGTATTTATAGGGTTTAAGAAGGCTCTTCACTAATTGCCCACTCACCATTACTCTCACAAACTCCCAACTCTTTCTATTCTTACGCATGGCTAACTCTTCTTGTGACTTTTTGGTTGTACTACGTGCACGTGCAACCCACAAGCACACACTCTCATTTGTTAGTTGTTATTTATTTATTTGTACATGTTGTTTACATGACAAGTGTACAACTAATTGTAGTATTTTTCGTAATGGGCTTCCTCTTGTGGGCTTGGTCTATTTTTATTTATTTAATTTATTTTAATGGGCTTAGAGTCTTGTATTAGGCCTATGGGTTCTAATATGAGACCAAAATGAATGAAAAGAAATTGTACATAACTATTAAATAAAATTGAGAATAAATAATCATAAGATGAAATTGCATGTGCGTTGCACGTGTAAAAATAAGAAATGTATTTTTCATTTATAAATTTTATACGGGATGTTACAATTTTCCGGCGTACCGGACCTCACTAAAAAACCTGACGAACCCTCGGACTTTACCATAACACAGGTTAGCTCGAAGCATCCCCTGTGGCCCCTTAGCTTATAGACCGTAGTCTATGGCCTGTTCGCCTTTCCTGATAAAGAACATGGCGGAGTTCCGAAGGTCCATCCCCTAGCTCCAATAGGAAATGTCCCGCCCTTATCATGGAACTTCAGAAATTAACAGACAAGATACGAATCCCGTGCTCCCAACTCATGAGAAGGCACAGACCATATCCCTTTGACAGGAAGGGTACAACCAACAACACTACCTAGTGTCGGCTTGTAGGAGAAGTCGGATTGTAAAGTATCACCCCTAACACCAATTCTCACCCTTCGGCGAAATGATAATAAATAAAAGTTAACTAGTAATAGCCATAAGTTACTACCCTAACAATGTCACTAACTCTAAACAATCCGAGGGATGACAACAGTACTAACACAACATGCTAGGTCTTTAGACTTCGCAACATAACTCTACTAGGTTCTCAACCTAGACGTCCCAGAATCCCTAAGGATCCTGTTCACAGCCTATCGATGCAAGATCCTGGTAATACGAACGTATTCGCATGCTACTATCCTGAACTTGGATTCCATCTACACTCCAGGTCCGCGATCAACCTACACCGGTTAAGATCTGATGGTGCACGAGGGTGACTCGTCCACAGTCCACGAGGAGTAAAATAAATACACGTCTTGATGGTTGATGGCTCCTAGTGCAATGATATAACCTTAGACGAGCACAATAACTGCGTACTAGCTAACCAACTACATACGAGCCGACTGGCAATGTATGCGACAAATGAATCATATAGAAGCAACCATAAAGTCTTCTAACAACCTAGAAGAAAAATAACATTCTACTAGCAAAACTTGATCTTTTACATACAAAGGCAACAAAAAGTCTTCTAACACCCTACAAGCAATTAAACATGTTACTTATGAACACAAGGAACACTTATTACTTATAATCAAGTACATGATTCGAACTACTAATAAAACTTTATTCGTGAAAGCAACATGAAAGTCTTCAAACGCCCTGGAAGTAATTAAACATACTACTCTTATCGAAATTCAACAAAATTAGACTTTTTAGAAAGGTGAGAACATCTACTACAACTCTCTAGTTGACAACCTTCTCAGATTCAGTCAATAAGAGGTAGAAAAACCTCGAACAAGCTAAACAGCGAAACTTCAGCCAAAAGGCTAGTTGCAGTAACTTGTAAAGGTCATAACTCCTACTCCGCTTATCGGAATCTAACAAAATAGGATATTTTGGAAAGGTGAGAACCTCTACTACAACTCTCTAGTTGACAACCTTCTCAGATTCAGTCAATAAGAGGTAAAAAAATTTCAAACAATCTAAACAGCGAAGTTTCAGCCAAAAGGCTTACTGGTGTGACTTATAAAGGTCATAACTCCTACTCTGCTTATCGGAATCTAACAAAATAGGACATTTTGGAAATATGAGAACATCTAATACAACTTTCTAGTTGATCACTTTTCAGATTCCTTATGGAACTCAAAATCCAGTTCCTTGAACACAATTAAGGAACAACAAAAAACAGCATAAGCTGAAACTTGTAAAGTACGTAACTTTTGCTATACTTTTCGTAATCTAACAAAATAGGTCTTTTTGTATAGCTAAGAACATCTATTACAACTTCCTAGTTAACAACATTCACAGATTCGGTATGGAACTCAAATCCGTGCTCTTTCAACAAAATTCAAGAACAACAAAAGACAGCACAAAGCTGAAAATCGTAAAGATCATAGCCAGTGCTATACTTGTCGGAATCAAACAAAATTGGACTTTTTGGAAAGCTCAGAACATCTACTACAACTTCCTAGTTAACAACTTTCTCAGATTCCTTATGGAATTCAAATCCCTGCTCTTTGAACAAAATTCAAGAACAACAAAAGACAGCACAAAGCTGAAATATGTAAAGATCATAGCCAGTGTTGTTCTTATCGGAATCTAACAAAATGGGACTTTTTGGAAAGCTCAGAACATCTACTACAACTTCCTAGTTAACAACTTTCTCAGATTTCTTATGGAACTCAAAATGCAGCTCTTTGAACACAATTCAAGAATAACAAAAAGGATAGCAAAAGCTGAAACTTGTAAAGCTCACAACTTTTGCTATACTTATTGGAATCTAACAAAATTGGACTTTTTGGAAATCTCAGAACATCTACTACAACTTCCTATTTAACAACTTCTCAGATTCTGTATGGAACTCAAAATCTAGCTCTTTAAATATAATACAAAGAGCAACAAAGACAACAAAAAGGCTGAAACGTGTAAAGCTCATAACTTTTGCTATACTTGTCGGAATCTAACAAAATTGGACTTTTTGGAAAGAACAGAACATCTACTACAACTTCGTAGTTAACAACTTTCTCATATTCCTTATGGAATTCAAATCTCTGCTTTTTGAACAAAATTTAAGAACAACAAAAGACAGTACAAAGCTGAAATTTGTAAAGGTTATAGTCATTGCTATACATGTTGGAATCTAACAAAATTAGATTTTTCGGAAAGCTAAGAACATTTACTACGACTTTCTAGTTAACAACTTTCTCAGATTCCTTATGGAATTCAAAATCCTGCTCTTTGAACAAAATTCAAGAACTACAAAATACACCACAATGTTGAAACTTGTAAAGCACACAACTTTTGCTATACTTGTCGGAATCTAACAAAATTGGACATTTTGAAAAGGGAAGAACATCTACTACAACTTTCTAGTTAATAACTTTCTCAGATTCCTTATGGAACTCAATTCCCTACTCTTTGAACAAAATTTAAGAAAAACAAAAGACAGCACAAAGTTAAAACTTGTAAAGGTCATAGCCAGTGCTATACTTGTCGGAATCTAACAAAATTAGACTTTTTAAAAAGTTAAGAATATCTACTACAACTTCCTAGTTAACAACTTTTTCAAATTCCTTATGGAATTCAAATTCCTGCTCTTTGAACAAAATTCAAGAACAAGAAAAGACAGCACAAAGCTGAAACTTGTAAAGCTCACAACTTTTGCTATACTTGTCGAAATCTAACAAAATTGGACATTTTGGAAAGGGAAGAACATATACTACAAATTTCTAGTTGACCACCTTTTTAGATTCCTTATAGAGCTCAAAATCCAGCTCCTTGAACATATGCAAAAAATAACCAAAACAGTGATTTGCTTAAAAGCTGGCTGTTTGGGGGAAAGTTTGTTTGACCTATCAAATTAACCCCAAAAAAATCCACAAAAGTTAGAGCATGGTAGTAACACATACAAGAAGCTCTCAAATTAATTTGGAGTTAAAATTTCAACTTTAACATAAGTAATTAATCAAAACTACATACTAGTTTAGGGTTGATTCTTTAGTGTTCTAATTGAGTTCTACCATTTCAATCTTTATATGGCATTTTATTCTAGTCCATGATAATCATATGCACATGAATTGAGTCCAAGTTTTTTCACACAACGAGCAAATAATAATAATAATAATAACAAAAAGTTGAGAACCCCCACCCAAGGTGTACAAAGAACTTGTTTGCTACCCTTCTCCTTCCTTGTTCTTCCTCTTCAAGAACACCTCATGAAAATTACCCACTCTATTTCTTTGATTTTGATCTCTCTTTATTTTATTTTCTTCTCAATTTTTTTCTAAATAAAAACAGTAAAGAAGGAGTAAAAGAATATAAGAGAGAATGATATGAGAAGGAGATGGAGGAACACAACAAATGAAAAGGCTTCTTGCCCTTTTGGAGTGTTGTACAGCCATAGAAGGGAGGGGGGGGGGGGGTTATAGGTGAAGGGAGAGAGAGCTTGTGGTTAGAGAGAGAGCCACTTACCTCTCTCTCTTGTGGCTCAAAACATTTGATGTTCAATTTGCAAATTTAAATTGCAATCAAACCCTAATCCAATCCTAACCCTCCATTTGATCATGATTGATCAAAAGAAGAGGTATTTTTCCAAAATCACATACTACATAATTTTGTACAAATGTACGAAATCGATACAATGCATATACGTACATACATCTGTCTATACATGTAGAACCCCGTATTTTCAAATATTAATTTTATATTTGAAAATGAATTAAAATGATTTACTGGAAATTTAATAATATATTTTCTAAAGATTTATCCTTTTACACATGCGAAACACGTGCAAATAATTTTGGTGTAAATATATAATTTGATATTTCTAATAAGTTCTCATACTCATTATGTAGTTTATTCTAAATTTTTGGATTTTTCTGAATAAAGAAACTATTTTTACAAATATCTCGAAAGAGAGGGGTTTTTATGTAAAAAGTCGTTTGGATCTTAAATAAACTATGAAAATTAGTTTTTACTGATTTTTTGGTTTCCCATGGTTAGCATTTAAATTTAAATATATTTAGATTTCATTTAAAGTCGATTTGGTGAAGATTTAAACAAAAAGGGTGTTTTTGCAAATATGAAATTTATGTAGAATCTAGTGCAAATGTTTTTCTGGAAGGTAAAGGTCAAATATTTTGATTGGAAAATAGAACATGTATTACTAGATATTATTTCTGATTTTTCTAGATTTTTATAACTATTTCATGATGTATTTGCAAATATTACAAAAGGGAGGGCTTTTGTGCAAAATCGCCACCCTGAGTGTAAATCCAGGATTTTCTTATCTCTGGACCGTGCTGGATTGTTGGAAAACTTATTGGTAAAAGGATTTTATTTAGTTTTGATTTATTTAACCTATTTTGACTAAGGAAGGTTATATATGTGAAGTAATAAATTGGAAAAAAGGGACTATTTTGCAAAAGTACTTCAAAACCCTAATTTCTTTCAATCCCGGCCTGTATAAAAGAGGGTGTGCAGCCATCATTCACTGCACAACTCCAGATTTAATATATTACTATTTTCTTGGCGATCAAGAGGAGGATTCTGGATCTAGCAAAAGGAAGGCTTTTATTCGGATCTTTGCAATTCTAAGGTGAGTGACATTGTTTGTGTTATTGTTTGATTTCGTGGGTGTTATGAAATCGTTGTTTTGAATCATGTGAATGACATCGTTTACTTGTTTTGTAAATGAATGATATGGATCTTATATTGTGGTATGTATGTGAACCATTGTAATTTGTTTGGACCATGTCGTGAAACTTGTGGACATTGAGTAGATCTTGTTTTATGAAATTATATTGTTAGAAAGCACGCTAAGAATTGATCATGGTTGTGATCGGATGGTGAACATCTGGATCTAGGGTATACAAATCAGATTTTTTATCATAGTTGTGAAAGAAATTAGTTTTGAGAAACCCTAATGGAAAGATTAGTGATTATGGATCTTGAGAATTGAATTCCGACATTTGGATGATTAGGTAATATATCTTAAATGGAGATTATTTGAGATTGATTAATTTGCCTGAGAACAACTATCTTTTTGTGAACAATGAATCTTTAGAAACTCCAGTTTGGATTTTGTATTTAGACCTAAAATAGGAAAACTGTAGGCTGACAGTCAACTGGCCTACTATGCAGTCGACTGGTACGACCCTACTGTTGTACCTTCAGACCTTTGAAAATTGTTCGGGACAGTCGACTTAGACTTCTGTCAGTCGACTGGTCTGCTGAGAACCTTCTTAGTAAAATTTGTTCAGTTCTTTCTAGACAGTCGACTTAGCCTTTGTTCAGTCGACGGGTTCACTGAGAATTCTATTGTGTGAAATTTGTTCAGTCCCTTCGGGACAGTCGACTTGGCCTTTATGCAGTCGACTGGTGACCCCTTAGGTCGACTGATATGACTTGGTCTATTCTTGTGAAATTTTTGGGATATTGTCCTCGGGGCAGTCGACTGGTCGACTGTACAGTCGACTGGTACTGAAGGATGTTTGTAATCTTTAGTGTTATTTCGAATGATTGGTTTCAGATAAATCAGTCTATACCTTATTCAGTTCATTATTTGATCTTAAGATTTTCAGTTGAGCCACTCTCGCTAGTGGAAATTTGTTTAGACTTTTGAGTCTCTAGAGGTACGTGACCCTAGTATACCGGTGTTGAGATATTTGTTAAGTTATTTTGTTGAGTCCCATTGAGGCATTTTCAGTTATTCAGTTTTGATTTTTAGGCCGGTAGGGTACACCACTCCAGGAGATTCGTTGAGTAATTAAATAACCCACAAATAATAAGGACAGGCACTAGTGGTGATATGATGAACGGGAACATGAGTTATGCACCTCAATACGGCTTTAGATGAGAGATTTGATCTCCTGAATTATCCAAGTAACTATCTTGAGATGTGGGATTTATCTCCTGAATTATCCAGGTAATTTACCTGAGATGTGAGATATATCTCCTGAATTATCCAAGTGGTTTGCTTGAGATGTGGGATTGAACTTCTGAATTATCAAGGTCGAGGCGACGCACATGGGGTAATCATGTGATGATGTGTCTATGTCTAGATGTGGGATGATCTCCTAAATTATCCAGGTAAAATACCTGAGATGTGGGATCCATCTCCTGAATTATCAGGCATGGGCTAATTCTCACAGTTTATCTTTATCTCGTAGTAGTCATCGTGTTAAGATTAGTTGCATAGCGGGGATTGAACCCATATGAAGTGGAGACGTTAAGGGCTTGTACCGAACCTATGTAGAATGGGATGCATAGACTTCGACAAGTATGCATTAGAGAGTCCACATATAGAAATTGTGTTTTCTCGACTTATTTTTATGCATGTGTTTTCCAGTTTTCCTACACTTGACCTTTTAGACTAGATGCACTTGTTGTATTCATTCTATGATGTTTTCATGCTTTACATCTTTGCTATTCCGTATTCATTTATCATTGTGGTTAATACATGTTGTTGATGACCTTATGTTTTACAATTAAATTATGTTGATTATTTTATGTCACTCACACCATTTATGGCTAACCCCTTTAGTGTTGGGGGTTAGGGATCATCTCTAGCCTCACATGTTGCAGGTTGTTGCTTAGAGTTTGGAGGTGTGGATGTTTGAGGCATATTTGAGATAGATTGATTTATAATATTTTCATGTAAATTTGTAAAAGCAGTTTTGAGATAATTTGAGTTGTAATGACAGAAAATATTGTTTGAGTTGTTTGAATTCCACTTTGATTTGTAAAAGTTTATTGTAATAAAAGTGAAAATTTTAGTGGTGTTGGTTGTGTATATTGTTACATTGAAGTGGATGTTGGGATTGTGCCACGTATTTTTTAAGTTATCATATTAGAAATTCGGGGCGCTACAATACAGATAACTTTTATTAGTTAAAACGAATAATCTCGACAAAAAATAATCTAATTCAAAAATAATAATAAAAATAATTTTATTATCAGCTCGGAAGATTTCAGTACCAATTTGATACAATATAGATGTATACAGACTGGTATATATATATATAATGTTTATTAGTAAAACCGGGTAATATCCATAAAAAAATTTCAATTCTGAAAATAAAAATAAAATAATAATAAAATAATAATTTTTAATATCAGACCTGGATATTTCAGATATTTTCTCAAAAATGCATTTTACAGAATTTTGTACAAGCGCACAAAACTGATACAATGCATATATATACTTACTTGTATATATATATATATATATATATACAGATAACTTTTTATTAGTAAAACCAAGTAATTTCCATAAAAACATTTTAATTTTAAAAACAATAATATTACTAATATAATATCCGACCGGTATATTACAAACACGTGGCGCGTTGACCGATGATCGTTGACTAGTCACTGCATTTTCTTGCATTTTGATGTCGGTGGCAAGATTGCTCGGCGCTTGATGCCAAAGTCTAGGAGAGTGACACGTGGCGCGTTGACCATTGACCTTTGACCAGTCAACGCATTTTTTTGCATTTTGACGTCGGTGGCAAGAGTGCACGGCGCTTGATACCGAAGTCCAGGAAAGCGACACGTGGCACGTTGACCGTTTACTAGTCAATGCATTTTCTTGCATTTTAATGTTGGTGGAAAGAGTGCTCGAAGCTTGATGCCGAAGTCCAGGAGAGCGACACGTGGTGCATTGACCGTTGACCATTGACCAGTCAACGCACTTTCTTGCATTTTGACATCGGTGGCAAGAGTGCTCGGCGCTCGATGTCGAAGTCTAGTGGAGCGACACTTGGCGCGTTGACCGTTGACCGTTGACTAGCCAAGTGTCTACTGAGCTACGCCTATTTTCGTTGTTTTTGTGGTAAATGGGCCAGGCCTTTGCATCCTTGGGGGCCTTTTTCCTTGGTTAGTGTGCCAGCAACCCCTCTTTCTATAAAACATCACCCCCCGTCATTTGCTCCCTCTCTAATTTTTACTTAGGCGACTTCTTTCTTGCTAACGGGAGCTTCAGGCGAGAATCTCTTATTCCAGCAATCTTTTTCGGTCGTAGCTGTCAAATCAAGGTAATCTTTGACACTTAGTTTATTTTTAGAGAATGTCTAGGATTCCTTCGAGGCATGAGACCTCCCCTACCCTCGCCCCTGAGGTGACCTCTAGTCAGGTTCCCCCAATCGATAAGGGTAAGACCGTAGTGGGGTCATCTTCGGTCGTAGTGGAGACCGTGGTAGAGAGCGAGCGGAGGATGGGAGAGTTCGGCAGACTGCCCGGGGCACTAGCCGGGCTTCAGAGGGTTCGGGATCTTCTGAACCACGAGGCCGAGCGTATAGGGCGGAGTTTCGAGGAGAACGCGGCAAGAGAGATTTCGGAGGTGGACGAGACGATCTTTATTCTCAACATGGCGGATCTGTTGGCAATTCGGGAGCATTTTCATATCCCGAAGGAGTACGACTTGGTGTTACCCGGTCCCGGGGTAAGGGCCAACTCACCGATGCCAGTGGACATGTGCTTCTGGCCTATCGATGCTTTTTTGGCTGGTGTTCGGCTTCCTTTTCATCCATTCGTCATTGAAGTACTACGATGGTATAGGATCAGTCCGATTCAGTACATGCCAAACGTGTGGAGGCTGGACAACGGGTTCATTCTTCACTGCATGGTGGCGAGCCTTGAGCCGAAGTTGAGCGTGCTTCGGACCATGTACCGGGTGCATCAATAGCAAAAGTCAGAGTTTAGGTTCTACTTGGCTCCGAGACACAGCGCGAAGCTCGTCAGCTGTCCCGACTCGATAAAAAGTTAGAGAGATAAGTATTTTCTTATCCGCAGTCAAGAACACTGGGTCATCCCGATGACCTGGGTTGAAGAAGTTTCGAGGCGGGTGAAGCAGAGCCCGGTGCTCAGTCTCGAAGAAGACGAGATGGTCCGGACGCTTCTCGATCGGCCAAAGTTCGATTGGAAGGATCTGACAAAGGAAGTGCTCTTCAGGGGGGGTCTCAGCCTTATAAACCCCAATATGCTTTTTATTTTTATTCTTGTGCTCTTCTCCTTTAGGTCGTCTTATTTGCACTTAACCTCACCTTCTAATGTCTTGGCAGAATCTATGGACTTCGATGACATGCTGGCATAGCGCGGGGTCTTGGGTAGTAAGGCCACAAGAAAAGGAAAAAGGTGGCCTCGAAAGCATCATCCCCGAGCGTGATGACCCTCGTAGCTGCCGTAAACTAGCCAGTGAAGCAGGTCGCAGCTGTTCAGCGGCCGATGACCCCTGCACCGATGCCAACTTCTGTCGAGACCGAGGCCTACCCCTTATTAGTAGCATTGGGCTTGGAGGTCCTGCTGTTAACTACCGAGGCCGAGGTATTCCTAACCGAGGAACATAAGAAGATATTTTTTCCGGACTGGTAGGTCCGGAAGCTCGACAGGTTCCTTAGCGACTTGTTGACCTGTATGCAAGCCATTCGGCACCTTGCCACGCCGAAGGACAAGGCTTCAATGGAGGTAGGGAACATTGGAGACGACGCGCCCGAGATCGCCCGAGTGGCTATGTCGATAAGTTGTGTTGAGCTATAGCTTTCGTCTTCTGCAATTTTAATTTTTTTTAATTCGAGTAACGGTGCTTTGCTTCTCGTAGATAACTTGCCACTCTGGTCATCAGATGGAGAAGATGACCGAGCAAGAGAGGGAGCTGAAGTAGGAGGCTAACAGGGCTCGGTCCGAAAAAGCTCGGATTGCCAAAGACCTTGAGCAATTGAGGCTTGAAGCTGAGAAGAAGGCTTCGAGATTGGAGCACCTCGAGGCTGTTGTTGCGAAGCTCGATGCCGATAACGCTCTGCTGCTATAAGAGAGAGAGTCGGGGCAAAAACCAAGGAAGAGGCCATTGCCGCCGCGAAGGAGGCCGAGGACCAAGCGATGGAGAAGTCGAAGGGGTACCTCTACGTCAACATGGCGAAGGCATATGCTCGCGCGATCGACTAAGTGAGGGAGACCTTTCTAGAGGTAGACTAAGTCGGATAGCGTCTATTCCCCGATCCTATCCCCGGGTTCGACGACCTCTCCGAGGAGGACGAAGGAGACGAGGAGGTAGAAGTAGTCGAGGAAGCGACCAACGAGACCGAGGTCGAGGCCACAGCGGATGTTACGCCCTTAGCTATTGTCGCCAAAACACAAGGGTCGGAGCCCTCGGCGATCGGTGTTCGCTCGAAAGATGTCCTCCCTTTACCTTGTTGCACTTTTTTATACTTCTTTTATTTTGGACCTTATGTACTTTTTGCTGAAGTTGAATGAAAAACTCTTTTTTTGAACAAGTGTTGTGATGTTTCGAAATCGTTGTGGGCTTCTTTGCTTTCGGAGCTCAGTAGTAGCACCTTGTGGCTTCTCAACCATAGTGATTTACACTTTCTTTTTGTCAACCTCCCAGGTTGGCGAGGCACCACGTCTCCGTTCTGTGCTAGGCGTCGTCAAGTTAGGCCTAGCTTGGTCTCGAGAGTTACTCTATAGAACAGAATGGGAGGTGGGTCATCTGAGAGTGGCCTTGGCTCGTCGAGACAATGAGGTGAGGCACCTTGAGGAGAGAACTCGCGAAGTGGCACCTGAAGGCAAGGATTCTTGCTCCTCAATGGCCGTCAACCAAGGGTTGAGACTCAAATTTCTTCATCACTCTTTATTCGAGGCGAGATCCGAGAGAGACGAGTTGAAGAACGTGGTGCTCGGGAAGAGTCTGGAGTCAGCACATCTTCGAAAATCCATTTCGGAGGTCTCCCGAGGGAGTAATTTGGGACAACTGCCTCGTTTGAAGATCAAGGTGACGGATGACACTCTGAAAGAGCGGGTCATTGAGCTAGAGGCGAAGAATCTGTGCCTGCGATGCCTTTCTAAGGGGAGCAACGTCAGAAGCACTTCCTGTCCTTGGGATGAGTATGCTCAAGGGAGGTCGTTCCATGAGTTAGCACTTTGTTGATCTCCCGTTTTGCAGAATCCGGGTGATGCGCAAAGTGGAGTTGCTAGCTCGTCGAGTGGGGCATCCGTCGGGGCGACTATTAGACTCTTGGGAGCCGACGACGCGACTCAACTCGTTCGACTATAGACCTCCAACAGGACGAGGCGAGATCAGCATGGTGATCGCCGCCCTCATGTATCGCTGAATAGGAGCATCCCACTCTCTAGAAGGAGCTAGGGCGGAATCTTGTAATCTTGTAGTATTTGTTTTGTATGACTTGAAATGATGTATTGAGTTTTTGTTTGTAATATCCTAAAATTTCATTTTTAAGAAAATATTATTTTTCACGTGTTGTGCACGTGCAAACTTCATGTGTATATTATTTATTTTATTTTATATAAGATCTCATTTTAGTATGAACAATTATTTTCCTTTATTTTTCTAAAAGCCTATTTCTAAAGCCTAAGTCCACTAATTGTGAAGCCCACCAATTTAATAAATCAATTAAATGGTCACACTTGTCATGTAGAGACAAATAGTGAACATTTTGATTAATTAAATTGTACAAACTTCTACATAGGGGTACTAGGTGGCACGTGCGAAGCACGTAGTGTGCAATGCACATTATTGGTAGTCCAGGTTGTGCTAGGAAAGGTGGAGAGTGTGGTTGTGTGTGCATGGATAGTTACTTTGTGTGTGGGTGGTTGCTACAACTTCCTCTCCTATCCTAGCCCTCCATTCTACAACTATCCAACAAATCCTAGCCCTCCAATCTATTCTAAAATTAGTATAAATACCCTCTTCCTACTTGTATTCTACACTAAAGTAAATATTAAAGGAGACATTATATAGGAGATATATACATATTAGTGTGTGGGTGTGAGTATATGTATGTACACCCCCATTGGAGGCTGGCTATCACTACAAGAAGGAGCTCTCAGTTTTTGGCAAGAAGTGAGTCGTGCATTGCAATCTAGGAGGAGAAGGCACTCTTTAGCAATCTAGGAGGCTCTAGGATATTTCTCAATGGTTTTCTTCAAAATGTGGGTGTTTCTCATGACTTCTAGACTAGAAAGCATGCAAGAAAATGAAATTTAATTATTATTATAAGCTACTAGTTGAAATGAAATGCATGCTTGTTTAATTAGAAGAAAATTGTTAATTAGCAAATGTGTTGATTGATTACTAGATGAGTAAAAGTGTATGTTTCTCATTGTTATGACCATTAGAATGCATGTTGATTATATTAAATTACAATTATGTGAAATTTTCTAGTAAGAAATTGAACCATGCTTATTGATTAAAAATGCTAAAGTAGAATAATGTGTTAAAGATGAATTGATAGAAATGATTGTTAACTGATGTGATAAAATTCCCCATTGCTATATATTTATCATGTGAAAGATTTGAATAAATGAAAAAGAATGTCCTTTTGCATACGAATAATTGCATGTATCATGTGTAGATTAACTAATAAAATGGAAGTTTTTACTCACTTATAAAGTTGATTTTGTGCTCTAAAGATATCATAGTTACCATTGCGTAAGCAAATATCATTGTAGTGAACTTTGTATGAGAAATCATCTTTGTTTATGAACAATTATGTAATAGTTTTCAAATGACGAAATAGTGTTCATAAAATACAAACTAAGGCTAACTACATGTTTTAAAGGAGTGAAAAATACCTTTCAAAATACTGGTTACTGTTAAATTAAATGTAGTTTTATTCTACACATTTTTTTGTTTTCAAAAAGAGAAGAAAAAGAACTGAAAACATTTTTTTGAAATTGAAAACCAGTAGCACAGTCGACCGACTATTGAAACAGTCGACTACCTTCTTCATTTATTTTTTTTTGAGTTTAGAAATCATCGCAGAATAACCGATTGGTCATATGTGACAGTCGACTACTCTGATTATGTATTTTCGAGCTTTAGAACCTCGCAGACCAGCCCACTGGCCATATGCGACAGTCGACTTACCCGAAGTTTCAAGTAAATTCGTAATTTTTTTGTGAGAAAATTTCTATGATCGGTGTCCTAGTATAAATGAGAATTTGAGACTGTTTTACAAAGGGGAACTTATTTTAATTACTAACTTTCTTTTTAAAGGAAATCGAATGGAGTGTTTACGAAGTTTAAATTGAGATTTTTTGGTAATGAGAAGTTTGAAAGGTGTGAATTGTGAAACCAATTGAAAAAGTGAACCGTGGAATTAGTATGGATTGAAATAGAATTATGTGGGTTTATAAACTAGCAAATGTGACGTATTACATTTTCAATGTTATGTATGATATTTTACTTGAGAAATTGAAATAGTTAACATGATGAGTTATGAAAGATGTGAATACATGAATACTAGGCTATTGAAACATGAATTGTGATTAATCATGAAAAAAAAATCTTATGAGTATGACATTGTGATTATGAGTTGAAATTGAGAATTAAGGTATAGCCAAGCCTTATACCGGCAATGAAAGAATTGTGAAATGATGTTTTGAAATGAGAAGACCAAGGTTGGGTCATGTGAAATTAAATGAATAAGACCGGTATAGTGGAAGTGCTACACTCTAAGAGTTGATTTTTATTCATGATTCAATTAAACTAAGGATTAGATACATAGTGAAGATGTGATGAAAGTAAGAGAAAAACATTGAGTATAAGGGCTATTGGATTGGCAGTGTGAGAGTATTCACAGGATGTCCCATGATGAGTCATGATAGGGCATGGATACTGCTCCAGAGTACTGTCCAAGTGGCGATGCTCGTGGGGTGTTTGACGACTGTGGGTGGTGTCATGTCTATGGTAGGAGCTGAATTACCACAGGATGCCTGCATGATGAGTCATGTATCAGTGAGTTGGGATTCCCTCCAGGGTGCCTAGACATGAGTTCGTAGGTCAGAAAACATCTAGGATACTTACCATAGTTACAGTAGTAGATTAAGTCATGGCGAGGGATTGAACCCTACAAGATGAAGAACGATTAAGAACTTGCCCTCAGACCTATGTAGTATGGGCTGCATAGACTCTGAACAAGTGCGCATTAGTGTCATATAATATAAATAATTGCATTAAGGACTAAGTGCACATTCACAACACGACATCAATAAGATAGTCCCCTTTAGCTTTGTTTGTGACAAGTTTGTGTTTGTTAAGAAATGAGAATCATTATACTGTTTCCGGCATAGAGAGAATGGCCGTGTATAATATTTCGTCAGTTGAATGAACTGATGCGCCCATTGTTTTATATGCAGGGTAAAGATGCTTGACAATTGAAGTATACATGTTGGGCAAGACTATTTTAATTTTGTTTCATGTAATTTAATGTAATATTGCTTCCACTGTGATAATGTACAAGTGTAATGTAACTTTGATAAAAGAAAAGTTTTTATTTCCTTGTAAAATTGTACGAAAGAACTGTAAAGATCATGTGGAACTCGAATTCATTTGTATTCTGGAATTCGGGGTGTTACATTGTTCTAGAATTAGACTTGTATCTCAAACCTTCGATGAAATAATACATTGCATCTTTTGATGAGCTTCGTTCGAGAGTTTGTGTCTTGCCAATATTCGCAAGAGTATTAACAGTTGTAGGAGCAATTTTGAATGGTGAACTGCTTTGTATTCGCTCGTTTACAAGTAGCTAATGCGACATCGAACCAAGTGTTGGACTCTGAACTTCTCATTAAGAGAGTATCAACAGTTGTAGGAGCAATTCCGAATGGTGAGCTACTTTGTACTCGCTCGTTCGCAAGTAGCTAAAGCGGCACCGAACCAAGTTTTGGACTCTGGACTTGTCGTTAAGAGTGTATCAACAGTTATAGGGGCAATTCCGAATGGTGAGCTACTTTGTACTCGCTCATTCGCAAGTAACTAAAGTGGCATAGAACCAAGTGTTGGACTCCGAACTTGTCGTTAAGAGAGTCAATAGTTGTAGGAGCAATTTCGAATAGTGAGCTACTTCGTACTTGCTCATTCACAAGTAGCTAAAGAGGCATCGAACCAAGTGTTGGACTCCGAACGTGTTGTTTAGAGAGTTTTTTGTACGCTCTAAGGTATGGCAACCAGAACATTTAGAATAGAGAATTTCCAGGAAGTAAATTGCTTTTATTAGAAACAACTAAATGTCTGCTTCTAAGTTTGCAAGACATTATTACACTTAATAAATATTGGCTGAATAAAAATAAAACAAGTTAAAAATGCTTTAAGAAAGCTCTAGGAGTTGAAGTTGCATGGAGCGGTGTTCAAACACCCTCTTGGTACTTCAACAAGTGCTCTGTATTCCATGTCCTCGGCACTCTTTTGCCCCCCGGGTGTTCAAGTTGATAAGCACCATGGCAGACAACTTTGGAGACCCTATATGGTCCTTCCCAATTGGGTGCCAGCTTGCCTTTCTTGTTGGGAAAAGAAATTGATAGCTTTCTGAGCACCAGATCTCCTTCTTTGAGATTAGTGGAGCGAACTCTCTTGTTGTAGGACTGCTCAATCCTACTTCGATAGATTTCTTGCCGTATTGAGGATCTTTCGCAGATCTCATCGATGAGGTCCAAGTTACCGCGAAGCTCGTTCGCATTTTGCTCTTCGCTGTAGGCGATCAAGCGAGGGAAAGGTAGACCGACCTCTAGTGGGATAATGGATTCGGAGCTGTAATTGAGGGTGAAGGGAGATTCTCCTGTGGGGATCCTCTTAGTGGTGCGATAGCTCCATAGCTCATTGGGGAGCTGCTTTACCCATAAACCCTTAGCAGACTTGTTCAGCCTCTTTTTTAGGTCGGAGAGAAATTGCCGATTGGCATTCTCTGCCTTACCGTTGGACTGTGGGTGGGAGATCAAGGAGAATCATTGCTGAATGCCCAGGTCTGCGGTGCAAAAGGCTGCCCCCGTAAACTGAGTTCCATTGTCCGTTACCAATATTCGAGGCACACCGAATCTGCAGACAACGCCTTTCCAAAAGAAATGCTGCACTATTCTCTGTGATTATTGTTAGGGGTTCGGGTTCGATCCATTTAGAGAAATAGTTGATCACCACAACAAGTAACTTTAGCTTGCCCGACGCTGGAGGGAAAGGCCCGAGCAGGTCCATTCCCCACATTGCAAAAGGGGTTGGACTGGATAAAGAAGAGAGCTGGGCTTGAGGTAAGCGGCGGATTGTTGAGAATTTTTGGCAAGGGCCGCATTAGTGAATGTGTCATTCGGCATCGCTAAGGAGAGTGGGCCAGAAGTATCCATAATTCAAGATTTTGCGGGCAAGGGACCTTGCTCCTAAGTGAGCGCCACAAATTCCTTCATGGACTTCCTTTAAAGCATACTATGCTTCTTCAGGGGAGAGACATCTCAAGTAGGGTCTGCCATCTACTTGAGTGTAGGAGCGTTTGTACATGACTCTCGATGATGAGTGTATACCTCTTAGCTCTAGTTCGGATCTTTCGAGCCTCTTTAAGGTCTAAGGGGAGGATCTCATCTTTGAGGAACTCGTGCAGGGGCCTCATCCAATTCTCCCCGAGTTCTAAGGGCAGCTTCTCCATTGGCTCGGGATCTTCTTCCTCGAAGCTGGGCCTCAGGAGAACTTCTATTAAGACAGTTTGTTCGAGCCCTTGGAGGGAAGAGGAAGCTAGCTCGAGAGGGCGTCCGCCTGCGCATTCTCTTCTCGAGGGATTCGCTGGAGTTGTGCATCCTCGAAAGAGACCATCAGTTCTTTGACCATAGCCAAGTACTTGGCCATGCAACCGTGTCGTGCTTCGTATTCCCCTGTACTGGGTTCACCACTAGCTGCAATTCGCTAAATATCTGGACACACTTGGCCCCAACTTTGCGAGCCATACATAGGCTGGCTATAAGGGCTTCGTATTCAGCCTCGTTGTTGGACGCCCAAAAGTTGATACGGAGTGAGTATTGGAGGATGAAATCATCTGGGCCAGCCAGGATGACTCCGGCTCAACTCCCATTGGTGCACGAGGACCCATCAACATACACTGTCCAGAACAGGGGTTCCTCTATCGCTTTGCTGGTATCGGGAATTGTGCTCTCTATTATGAACTCCGCTAGGGCTTGGGCCTTGATGGCGATTCGAGGCTGATAGCTGATATCATGCTGGCTCAGCTCGATGGACCACTTCATAAGGCGCCCCGAGGTCTCGAGCTTGTAGAGAACTTGTTTGAGCGGCTGGTCGGTAAGAACGACCTCCGAGTAAGACTGGAAGTAGGGGGGGAGCTTTCAGGCTGCCATGACCAATGCATAGGACATCTTCTTTAACTTCGGAAAACTGAGTTCAGCGTCCCTGACGACCTTACTCACATATTAGATAGGCTTCTGCGTCTTGTCTTCTTCTCTTACTAGAACATCATTGAGGGTCTGCTCCGAAGTGGCAAGGTATATGTAGAGGACTTCTCCGGACTTTGGCTTGCTCAAGAGTGGGGGGTTGATGTCACACCCCGCTTCCCAAAAAGGAATACGGAATACGGATACGTAACAAAAGCCCAGCGAATGATTTTCATCATCCTTAAGCTATTTCAGAATCTTTACAACACATCACAGATATAATCAGAGTCGGAAGCAAAAGGCACAACCAACATGCAATATTAAAACAGATTTACCAACATAAATTTATTTCAAACCAAATACAATATTCTCAAATAAATCAGAGTCTGGAGAAAACAAATATCCTGGGTCACATCGCCCAAATACAAATAAATATCTAATAAACCAAATACACTTTATTCAATGTTCAAGCAACAACTAATAATAATCATAAAGCAGAAATCTCCAACTTAATACATCCTTTCACCATTACCACCTGGCAGCTGACCAACCTGATATGCAATTAGTAAATTTGCAGGAAAAGGGAAAATGAAGAAAACAAGTACCCGTCAATTGCAAGTCGCGGGTCACAAATAATGTAGGATACAGGCACATGGGGATAACTAAACAGATCTAACTAATAGTAGAATCAGACCTAACATGGTATGGCAGAGTCAACTAACATGGTATACTAACATATATCAAGTGTTTAAAGGTCAAGTGTCAGATAGTATGCAGACAGCTATACAGATAGTGTCAAGTAATACGTCACATGGTAGTGTCAGACAGATAACAGATAACCAGATTTTCAGATAACAGATAGTCAGATAATCATATAACAGATTCAGATTCAGATTCAGATTCAGATTCAGATTCAGATGTCATGTGCTTATAAGTCTTGCGTGATTACTATCTAGGTAGCACTTCATGCAGCGCACTTTACATGGTTGCTACAACACAACAGTTTCGCTTTAGATTTCGTAGGGGATCATATAGGGCCATGTACTCAGGATTCAGACAGATAACAGATTAGACAGATAGAATCTAGTGGTTCTCTTCTCCTCTACACCTTCCTATAAGAAGTAATGTAGACAGGGTCAGATAACAGATACAGATAGAACCTAGTGGTTCTCTTCTACTCTACACCTTTTTACATAAGAAGTAATGTAGACAAGGTCAGAAATAGATAATCATATAGGAAACACGGGCCCCCTTCTAAGTACACATTTCTATGCTTTCCCACTGCTAGATCTTTCCCATAAACCCCGGCTTGGTTACTTTTATTATGGTCATCAAACAGACATGAATGTGTACGAAATAGTGTCAAATTAACATGGTATAATCAGTATTAGGTTCAGGAAAACAAATAAACATGCATAGATGATATACAATCACATAACCGAGCAAAACAGTGTATGTTCATATTCAGGACAGCATTACATATCAGTACTAAAACAGTGATTCTTGTCTCTTCAGGAATGAAAATCAGGATCCGTCAAAGGATCTAGAAACTAGACATCCACACGAATCCAACGAGTATAATTAAGTCATAAGTAATTCACAACATCTTAACTCAAAACAAGTTCGAAGATAGAAAACATGTTCAGTCAGAAATCAGGAAAACAACTTCAAGAACAAGAAAACAGCATGAAAACACATCAAATAAATCCATGAAAAATCTGAGGTAATCCCCTATATGTCCAGAATAAAAATATAAAATTTCATAATTTTCCAAGAAGAATAGATAAGTCATCAAAAATAGGAAAACAACACAAAAACATAGTTTAGCGAATCTGGAAATCCCCACATTGCTGTACGAAAACTAGGATATCTCGCAAATAGTAAAAGGAAATCCAATTCCGCCAAAGATATATGAAAATAGATAGATTTTACTAACTTTCACATTTCACAAATAGTTTTCATAAAGTATAAGGAATCATAGTGAAAATAGGATTCTTTACTGAACTGTAAGCAAAATACAGCACAAGTAGATTTTAGAAATGAGCATGAAACACCACATAAAACTTGTCTTTAAAATTCATCAAAATTCTGGGTAGTCCCCAAATTCATAGAGAATCACTGACCAAAATATTAGATCAAGATAATATGTATAGAATAGTTCTTGAAAATAGTTTGTTAACAAAAATTAACCCAAAACAGAATCTGGAATTGGTCGACACCTCTGTACTAAAACTGTCATAACTCAGTCATACGAAATCCGAATCAAGTAAAACCAGTGGGGTTTGAAAATAGACAAAAATATCTAAAATTCATCTTTTATTTTGGAATCAAGATTCTGACTGTATCATAGACGAAAACAGCAAACAACACAGAACATCCAGACAATACAGATTTCACACTTCTAATGAAGAACATCATAACTTCAAGAATATTGATCCAAACACATCCAAACTTGAAATAAAACCTACCAAGCATCTAAACATCAGGATTTAGGATTATTAACATGTTCACACCTATTATTTCACAGGGGTCTTAATCCAAACACATAATCACACAAGTACTCACATACATGGTTCAAAATCAAGATTTGGGCAATTCCTAGGTTATCACCTATCAAGATTTGTGTCATGAGTCATCTATGGCCAAATTATCACAATAGAGACAAAATCCATCAAGGAAAACACAATCTTTGGTTGTCTCTAGACCCAACTACACTATATTTTAACTTTTTGACTTGTATCAAACCAATGAATTGTAGTACAAGTTACTTGCCTTAGTTAGGGGATGAAACACGATGCAAATAGTCCTAGAAGCGAAAAATACAAACGAAATCCACTCCAAACGCGAATCCAAGCAACTACGAACACAAACTCCACCCATGAACGATCTCCTTGGACCAACGATCAAAGTGGCGAATACCCACTTTGAGAATCCACAAAGAGAGATTGATAAGAGTATTGATGGTGATGGTGGTGATGGCGGGTGCCGGCTATCAAGGGGGTGTTCGGGTATGATGGTGTAGGATGGTGGCCAGAGGTGGAGTAGAGGTGTAGGGTGTCGCTTGGTGTTTGGATGGAGGGGATCGAGTTGGGAGATGTACAGGCCGGGAGCAATAGGTAGGGGAGGCCGGGATTTAGGAGGAGAGGGAGAGAGAAAGAGATTAGGGTTTAGGGTTAGGGTTTTAGGGATTAGGGATTATATATATAGGGGATTAAAGTGGGATGATGGGTTGTGGATATTAGTATGTAGTAATATGTATACAAATGGGTAATGGATATTGGGTCAATAACAAATGGGAATACAATTTAGAGTGAATTCTAAGGCTCTTGAAAAATCATACTAGGGGTCAAAAATCAAAGGTTGGGAAAACACCACCAAAAACTCCATCACATCACCAAAAAAATAAAATAGAGAGAACGAGGCCAAGACAATAAGAAAAAGAATCAAAATGACGAACAACGAACAAAAGCGACGAACCAACAACACAAGGAGCTCAAAATGAAATAAAATGAATATATATTAAAAACAAATCCAATATACGGTTCAGAAAAATACAAGAGAGATAAAAATACACAAAAATAAAAAATATACTCCAAAATACATAAAATGAAAAACAGGGGTTACAGTTGACTAAGTAGGCCTTAAGCTGATCAGAGGACTCTTGCTGCTGTTGCCCCCACTGAAAACCTTTAGCCTCCCTGAGGGCCTTGAAGAACGGGAGACATTTTTCTCTGAACTTAGAGAGAAAATGCCCTATGGCCGCGAGGCATCTGGTGAGTCTCTGCACATCTTTAACATTGGAGGGGGGAGCCATGTTGAGTATGATTAGCCTCTATGCCCCTTTAGCTGACCATGAACGGTAGGAATTTTTCGGATGAGATGCCGAAAGCACACTTGTTTGGGTTCAGATTCATATCATGTCTCCTCAACACATTAAATGCCTCTTAGTGATCAGAGACATGATCCGATTTGCTGACGCTCTTCACTAACATGTCATCCGCGTAGACTTCCATGTTCCGCCCGATCTGTTCCTTGAAGACCTTTTTAACGAGGCACTGATAGGTTTGCACCGACATTCTTGAGCCTGAAGGGAATGACTCGGTAGCAATATAGACCCTGGTCGGTGACGAAAGAGGTCTTCCGAATGTTTGGAGGGAACATTCTGATTTGATTGTACCCAGAAAATGCATCCATGAAGTTTAAGAGTTCGTGGCTTAAGGTTGCATCAATTAGAGCATCAATGCTTGGGAGCGGGAATGGATCTTTGGGGTAGGCTTCGTTTAGATCCGTGAAGTCAATGCAAATCCTCCAGCTCCCGTTGGCTTTCTTGACCATCACGACATTGGACAACCATTCGGGATAGGTGACCTCCTGTATGAATTGAGCCTTCAAAATTTTCTCAACATATTCTTTGATGGCTTGCTAGCGCCTAAGGGCAAATTTGCGTCGCTTTTGCTGAACAGGTCTGGCCCCCAAAGCAACACTAAGGTGATGCATGAGAAGCTCTTCAGAGATTCTCGGCATGTCAGTCACAGTCCAGGTAAATAGATCGCGATTTCACCTTATACATTGGATAATGTCAGAGCGGACGGGAGGGGGAAGGACTTTTCTAATCTGGAATGTCCTGGTCGGATCGCCTTCTGAGAAGGCCACCTCTTCCAGCTCATTGACCGTCTATGATATAGGTTGGTTACTCCCTTGGGGGAGTTTAAGAGTTTCAAGGGAGAGGATCGGTCCTCCTACAGAGGTTATGTAGCATTTGCGAGCTGCCTCCTGGCTCCCCCTGACTTCCTCCATGACTGCTGTGGTGGGAAATTTCAGCTTCATGTGGTAGGCTGAGGGTACGGCCTGGAGAGCAGCTAGGCCTGGTCGGCCCAGGATGACGTTGTAAGTGGCCTTCACAATTACTACAATGAAATCCATCGGCTCGGTTCGGGTGGTTGGAGTTTTGCCAACGGTTACGTCGAGAGTTATGACACCCTCAATCATCATTAGCACCCCTGTGAACCCATGGAGAGTGTAGCCGATGGGCTTGAGTCGATCCCTAGATAGCTTAAGACCAAGACCTCTAGAAAAAGAATGTTGACCGAACTGCCGTTGTCGACCAGGACTCAGCGCACATCAAAGTTGGCCATATGGAGGTTTATTACTAGTGCGTCACAATGGAGCATTCGGATGCCGTCCAAATCTCTATTCGAAAATGTGACCGGGACCCCAAGGCCCTTAGGGAGAGGATGATTCTGCACGGAATTTACTTTCCGGATGAAGGCTTTTTGGGAGGAGTTCGAGTCTTCCCCCATTGGGCCTCCGTGTATGAGATGTAGGATGATTTCTGCTTTGGAGTCCAGGGTCTCCGCGTGCCGCTCGGCTCGCTTATTAGCCCCCCTGGGGGAGGAGGAGGATCTGCCCTGTCCTTTCTTACAAATCTGGAAAATTGCCCTCTCTGAATAAGGTCCTCGATCTCATCTTTTAGGGCCCGATAGTCATCCGTGTTGTGGCTGTGGTCCCTGTGAAAGCGGCACCACCTGTCCCTGTTCCTCTTTTTGCCTGTAGTGTTCATCTTTTGAGGTGGTGGGAGAAGGACCTCTTTCCCGACCTTCATCAGGATGGCTGAGACACTCGAGTTGAGTGGAGTGAACTTCTCGAAGCGGGGAGGAAGGCGACACTGGCCTCCATTATTTTTCTGGAGCTTCTTAGATCCTTCTTCTTTAGCGCCGTTCCGTTTGTTCCCGGAGGACGGTCCCTCAAAAGAGGGGCAGGTGAGAGCCTCTTCCGCTCGGATGTATTTCTCACTCCTAAGTAAGGGTTCTGAGAAATCCCGAGGAGGCTTCTTTGCAAGGGGTGCTCTGAGGTTTTCGTTGGTGACGTTGGATTGGAAGGCGGCAGAAGCCACGGACTGGTCCAGGGAGGGGATGGATCGGGCCTCTGCGGTGAAGCATTTAACATAGTCTCTTAGTCGCTTGCCCTTCCTTTGATGAAGCAATAGCAAAGAGGTGCTCATCTTTTCAGCCCAACGGATACTCACGAAGTGAGTAAGGAAGAGCCATTCGAACTGGTCGAAGGAGAAGATGGAGGCCAGGGCTAGTCGTAAGTACCATTCTCTTGTAGGCCCCTTCTGCGTGGTCGGAAAAGTTTTGCAAAGAAGCACGTCCGACGTCTGGTAGATCATCATGAGAGTTTTGTAACTCTCGATGTGGTTGGTGGGGTCGGACTCCCCGTTGTAAGATCCAAAATGAGGGGGCTTAAATTCTCTAGGACTGGTGCTTCCATTATGGTTCGGGAGAATGAAGGCCTGCTAGGGCGGAAATACCTTGCCCACTGTTCCTTATCTCTATCCAGTCGGCCAAGGCGCTCTCCATCTCGTAGAGATGGCGGTACACCGAGTCTTCTCTTCGTTCATATCTTGCCAAGCCCCGGGACTCGTTCTCATGTGGAAGAGGAGTAGGAGTACGATGGTGATAGCTCAAGGTAGGCTGAGGACTGGGAGTGCGACGACGATAGCTTAGGGCAGATTGAGGACTGGGAACCCGCTGATCGTGGTCCGAAAAAACATTGATGGCCCTTAGGATTTCTTCTTAAAATTGTTGGAACTCTGCCTTTCTAACAGGTGTCTCCCGCTCTTGGTGGTCCCATGGGGCGGGTCGACCGATTGGAGTGCGGCTTCTCCTTTGACGATGCTAGGGTGACTCCCTTCACCTCCTTGGAGAGTTGGATCTTTTGCGATATGGTCTACGAGGGAATCGGGCTCTAGGGGTCCGGATCGCTGGATCTCTTTGATGTTCACGACAGGGTATCCCATCATGGGTCCGCCTCTCATCCAAGCGGGTCGGAAGATCTATCCCATGTTGTCGGTTGATAATAATGTGCCGGAGAACCTTCGGCGTTGGGGGACTCTGTGAGGCCATGGAATCAGACGAGGGGTTATGTATCAAACCATGGTCATGACGAAGAGGTTGTCCCTGTCGACTTCGGTAGGAGGGTCCCGCGGTAGCCCCTTGAGGCCCTTGAGGAGCCTGCTGAGGCTGAGGTTGCTGAGGAAGGGGCCGTCCAGGCTGCGGCTGCTGGACGGGTTGAGGAAGAGACTATCCAGGCTGCTGGACTTGCTGAGCGGGTTGAGGGGGAACCTCCTGGAGGGGAGGAGGAGAAGGAGCGGGAGTGGCTCTGCGGTTAGAGACCATCGTCTTCTCCTTCTTTGGAGGCATAGCTTGAAACTTCTTTCGCTGATGAAAATAGGGCTGGATTGCTGTTGGAGTTTCCCACAGACGGTGCCAATCTGTTGCTGCTGATTTTCGGTATGGGAGCAAACAGATGAATTTGTGGATTCTTGAAGGAAACAAGTAAGCAAACCTGTAAACTTTCACCAGCATGTTTACTGGTTTCTCGTTGCTTCCGTTAACCTGCATAAAGTTCGATACACTGGGATGGATCCCCGCGACGAACCCTCCGACGCTCTTCTCAGTAATCAGAAAGATTATGAAATAGCTTTAGGTAGAAAAAGATTGAATACCTTGTTACGGTGGGGGGAGAGGGGTATTTATAGTCGCCTTAGGAACCAGTTTCGAGATATGGATAAATCTCTACTTCTTGCTGTTTATGGATAAGAAAAGAGTTTGACTCCTTTCGTGATAAGGGGGACTGTTTAAACTGTCTTTTAGGGATAACCACAAATTTGAATTACTCTCCATCCATCTGGGTTGGTTTATAACGGGTTGCTACCCATATCCAGTAGGACAGTTCCCAATTCGGACCCGTTTGTAGGTGAAATTACCATTTTGCCCCTGAGAGCTTTAAGAACCGTGCCCGATTCAAACGACTCCGATTTAATCCTATTTTTAGCCATATTAATTGCTAACTAAAGAAAATAACGTATAATAAGAATAGTAAAGTAAATATGAAAACTGACAAAGGCAACAAGTATATGCAAAAACCCATAAAATATAAAACTAATCCCAAGAAGATATATAAAATATACTAAAAAAATTTAAACTATGGAATAATTTGTTGAAAGCAACTAGATAATCAATTAATGCATACGAATATCTACAGCATAATTATCATAACTAATATAAGTTAGTCAATAATATTTTAAAGCAGACAAAGGAATCAAAAGCTACCTAAAACTTGAATACACTATAAACACAATGCACTATGAATTTATGAATTAATGAAAATAGGAAAACGCAACACAAAATTTAGACAAGAATAAGAGTAAAAGAAAAAAATCTAAAGTAACAAATAACAATAAGTTTAGTCAGTAAAACAAAATATTAAGCCCTCCAAAGGTCGTTAAAACATTTGTATAAAACCATAAAATGTAAAATAGATATATGAACAAATGAACAAAAAAAATGATTGCTGATCAAATAATATCATAAAAGATCATTATAGTAAGAAAGATAATAAGGCCAACCATACAAAATAAGGTTCCAAAAGAGAAAAGTTAAGAGCATAAATGTAACACCCCGTATTGTACGATACCTGAATATATATGTATGTATGTATATTGACTGTATGCGTGCACACGATTGCAGTGTTTTGTTGAATTTTGATATCGTGGTTTTTGGCTAGGGGTACGGGACTGTTCATGGGTGGATTGCATTCTAAAAGATGCACGAGAACGAGAAGGACCGATATTAGTATAACGCTAGTTTTTGGTACGACGCCCATGCAAATATAACATTGTATGATGCTACAGGGAATATATATTGCGTGCACTCGTTAAAACCGCTCATCTCGCACCTATTGGAACCCATTTAAACTAAATAGGACAGCCAACACTTTAGCCACAAAACCATTGGCTACAAGCCATGGTTTCGCCTAAAACCACCCTACAATCCTATGCTACACCCACCCATAGAATCCGGCCTATACCCCTCCATTCTCCTTCATTTTCCCACTTCATTACCTCTCTTTACTCTAGAAATTTCAGAAAACACCTCAAGAGAAATAGGAGAGAAGGAGGAAGAAAGTGAAGAAGAAAGATCAAGAGGAGATTTCCAAGATAAGAAGCTTGAAGAAATTCCTTCCACTACTACAACTAAGGGTGGGAAGTTTCTCTAAACCTGATTTTCTTGTCTTTTAACTGATTTTGATTGCATGCATGTATGGTAGGATGCATAGGGTTGATCATCATAAGGTTAAAAGTTGAAATCAGGTTTCAACTAGAAAAACTGATTCGGAGTACCATATTGTGGATTTTTCCAAGAGCAAAATATGATGAATTAGACCATGACATTAAAAATCTTTGTTCATATATGTGTTAGGATCATCCATGATTTATTTCAGATTTTTCTATGATCATTTGATATGCTAATAAAATCGTGACATGGAGCTGTGTCGTAAGGCAGACTCAGAAAAAGATAAACAGGATGGCTGATATTGTAGGAATTTTCATGATTTATGGAAGCATTCTATTGATAGAAATTTTTTACCCAATGTTCCTTCATGCATTTTGATTATGTACAAAAATCAGTAAATTATTTGAATGAGGTTATAGACATGAGAAAAATCGATCTATAACCAGTAGCTGATGTTGAATTAGAAAATTTGATGGTTTCTGTGCTAACTTACAATAGATAGTACTCACTGTATAATTAGAATTTTGACATGAAGTCTTTTGCATGATGTTGGGTATGATGTCTAGTTTCACCACCATAAATTTTATGTCATTTTAACAAGTGTGCAATTTACTATGATTTTGTGATTAAGCACTGTGCTGTTTTCAGCAAGTTTTGATACTCTGTAAAGATTGGAAATTTGAGACTTGTTAGAGGCACATTTTGAGGATCATGACTCATTAGAGAGTTGTAGTGGACACCTAGACCTTTCTAACAAAACTAATTTGAGGTAATTCCAGTAAACGATTGAATTATTATGATTTTTGTAAGACTGGACAGAGGACTAGAGTAGAGCTGAGTGCTCTGAATTGGAGAGACCAATTGTGTGAATTGGTGTATTGATGATAGATGAGTGTGTTAGGGTGACTTAATGATATAATTGGGACTCATGACCAACTAGAGAGTTTTTTAGGACACCCACACCCTTCTACAGAATTTGAGTTTGTGTCGTTCTGATGAACGAAAAGGATTTTGTTTTACTGGTAAGGTGCAGCCCGTGCACAGGAAGCACGCGGGCTGGAACTTGAGAAGCTATTTCGAGGACTTAGATGTTTGAATCTAAGCTCATGATCAACTAGAAAGTTGTAGCCTAGGATCTTACGTTTCCAGGTTGGGCTCGTACACTCCAATCGGAGTTGTATCGAGAGAGTTATGACTATTTTGAGATTCCGGCAGAAACCCGTAGGTCGCTTATTCTGGATTTGGACTTAGGATTATGAAAGCATTTTTTCCTTATGTGTGAGCTGAGTCGGTGACTCGTGTCTAGGGATTGTTGATCTCTGTTATTGAGGTTGTTGATTCCCTGAGTGGGATGTGTGACTCGAGTTAGTCACTAAGGTAAAGAATACCCTCCTATATTATTAGACTTCTGCCGAGCGTATGACGTCCGAGCATGCCAGTGAGTGGAGCTCATGGGGAAATTTTATATTTACAGTCGGGGTAGCGGCACGCGTAGGCCATTATGCTGGACGAGTCCAAGTTGGGAAAGTGGCGAACCGGACAGGTGTCGCCAGGGGCTAGAGGTTGATAGGCAAGTGTGGAAGCAGTTTATTCTTACCCGAAATAATTAGAGTAAGGTACGGGTTAGAATGGTTATTAAAGGGGTTGGGAAATTGCATTTGTCCTAGTAAACCATAGTCGGTGTTGTATCTTCCAGTCGTAGGGATACGTTCTCGGCCACTCATGGATTGCGTCCCCGGCTCGTATCTCGATCTGTTGATTTCCAAAATTTTGTCGAAGTAAGGTGCGGGAGGTCCGGAGGATTTGACCTCCCGTGGTGCTCACGTCCCTAAAGAACGGGTTTTTGTGTTTTGGTATATATATATAAGTTCATAACCCGGGCCAGGGGGTGAACACGCATGCGTAAGTCCATGGGTGGACATGTGGAACCAAGGGTCGTAAGGACCAGGTTCAATGCGATTTCTAAGGAGGTCCGTGCACGGGTACCAACTGGCGGTGACCACTTGGGCACTGCAGGGCGGAATTAGACCGACCGCTGCAATCTCCTTGGGTGACGGACAGTCTATTGGGAACTGGAGTGTGTACAAGGGTAGGATGCATGGCAAGGAATTGAACCCTACAATCAGGAGAGGCGAACTCCTTGGAAAGTATGTAGTATGGGATGCATACGTTTCCATCGAAGTTAATTTTGGGAAAGTATGTAGTATGGGATGCATACATTCCCACTGAATTGCATTAGAGTATGTGCATTGTGTGCATTCTTGTTTGTGCATTAGATTAGGCTATGATTGGGTCTTGAACGCATGTAGTATAGGATGCACGCAGATCTAGATTCCCAAGTCTTGCTTGTTTTAGACTAGGCTTGTGATTGGTGCATTTAGTTGTTAGATCATGACATACACGAGCACTACAAAATTTAGGATGCACATTTCCTTTTTCATTCAAGATGATTTGTGATTGCCAGTTTGGAGGATCGCTGTTATTATCAGTGTTGCGTCAGTCGAAGTACTGACGTTCCCCACCTTTTAGGTGCCGATTCTACCTTTCGAGCAGGTGCAGAAATATCAGAGTCGCGCAGCAGAAGACTCAAGCCGAGGAGTAAATCCCAGGGAAGCAGATTGACCGTTCAGCGGAGCTTCGGCAGTGAGCTGTTGACTGCCAGTTCGAGAGGAAGTTGTTAATTCTACAGAAAGGAGTGATGTATGTTTGTAATAAGATCTACTGAGTTTATGTAATTGGTATTCTTGTCAAGAACAAGATATTGGTTGTAATCAATGATGTAATGACTTATTTGGCAATAAAAAGTTTTTAAATTTCCGTGTTATTACTGTGTTGAGATGCATTTGAAGGCAAAGATTCTGGGGAGTGTCACGGATGTCCGGTAACGGGGATCCGGGGTGCTACAGAAGTAGTATCAGAGCTGACTTCAAATTGTAGACTAACACAGTAGGAAATTTGACTTAAAATACCAAATAGCTGGGTCTAGTTTGGATTGTAGGACGGTCAAAATCATGATTGTTCGCTTTTGTGCTTATGTGGTGATCTTCCCTACATCCCGAACTAACCCTGTGTGTTTTCTTTCTTTGAAGGTTATTCAGAAGAATCAGAAACAACCACCGCGGAATGGCTGAGGGCTAAGGTAGTAGGACCAACGGCACAAACTTCAATGTTGAAGCAGAGTTTACCCGCATATACCAGATGATGGGAGCATTCGTGGAAGCTAGAAGAAATCCAACACCGCCACCAGGAACACCAGGTGTCGCTACACCAGCAGACCCAATAAAGATGGTGGAATCATTCAAGAGGATGAAACCGTCAGTTTTTGAAGGACAGGTTGATCCCACGGCTGCTGATGACTGGATACATCAGGTGGAGACAGTGTTTGAAGTACTGGTGACTCCAGAGGACAGAAAGGTTCGTTTGGCCGTAATTCTACTGGAGAAGGATGCCGGAGTTTGGTGGCAGTCCGTGAAGAGTGGTCTTGGAGGAGGCCAGATCACTTGGGAAGATTTCCTTGAGGAATTCCAACAACACTATTTTTCCATGGATGTGCAAGAAGAAAAGGCAATGGAGTTCCATAATTTGAAGCAGGAAAATATGTCTGTCAGGGAATATGAGGCAAAGTTTTCTCAGCTGTCACGGTATGCACCAGAGATGGTCCAGGAGGAAACGAAGAAAGCCCAGAGGTTTGAGCAAGGACATAGACCTGGACTGAGGTCGAGGATGGTTCCGTTAGGCATTCGCCGATTCGACAAGCTAGTAAGGCGAGCCGCGGTAACCGAAACGGACATGAGACAGAGTCAAGGCAAGGCTGAGACGAAGAAAAAGAGGAAGAAGGCTAGTCTCACCCCCGATCATGACAAACGGAATTCAACTCCCGAGTCTAGAAAGCTTAAAGAGCCTAGTCGGATGGTGGTGTGTTATTTTTGTAAGGAACAAGGTCATTTCAAGAAATTGAATTGTCCACAACTACAAGGGAACCCCAATGACTAGTTACTGAAGGTGGTCGTTAAAGGGAAGAATTTGACTCGTTCGGGACAAATTTCAGCCTAACTGGAAGGAACACTACAAGAAAAACCCTTTTTCGCAACGCCAAATGTCGTTGCTAAAACTCATTTGTCGTTGCGAAAAATATTTTTGGCAACGACATTTGTCGTTGCAAGGTCGTTGCGCGTCCGGGCGTCGCGAAAGATTTTGACTACGACTTGCTGTCGTTGCCAAACATAGATTTTTTCGCAACGACATTGCCGTTGCAATATATTTTGTCGTTGCCATACCTAATTCCACCCGTACTATGGTATAAAATCAATCGCAACAACCTTTGTCGTTGCCAAACATACTTCATATATTTGGCAACGACTCATGTCGTTGCTAAAGATATTTTTTTCGCAATGAATTATTGTCGTTGCCTTACAATTTCTATTTTGGCAACGACTACTGTCGTTGACAAAGCTCGACTGTTTTGCAATTATTTTTATAATTGCTTTGCATTACTTGTATTTTGGTAACAACTATAGTCGTTGCGAAAGCTATCAATTATCGTTGCGAAAGTTTAATTCTTTTCGAGACAAATTATATATTGTCGTTGCATCAGCCCTATCCAAACTAGCATACACTTCAAAAACATTAAAAACCAACATCATTCCAAAAACTATAATATTAACATTGTCCAACATATTACATTTATGTCACATATAAGAAGCAATGACCAAAATATTACAACCATCAACTTCTCAAAAAGATATCTAAGTATCTTATAATCATTTTCATTGTGCATAATAAGCTTAACCATGTTTTCTAATATTCTCTTGACATCTAAACATCGCAACAAAATTGGATGCAAGATTGAAAGAACTGAATCAACTTAGAACAAAAGAACATTTTGGGATGAATATTCTCAGAAAATACAAGTAGCAAAAAATTGGGGTTGATGTTGGAGAGTTAATAACCCAAACCAACAGCTAACTCATATAAGATATAACTAAATCATACACTGTCAAAATATGATACAAAAATATATGCTCCCGGACCAATGGCTTTATTCCCTAATTCTCCAAATACAGTTCCTTCTCGTGGTACCTACATATTTGAAATAATGATTAGTCCAACAGTATACAATGAAACTATGAAAGATTGCCAAAACTATTGTAACCTGTATGCACAAAACAATACAGCATAATAGTGCCACTAAAATTAATAGTACCTTGATCATTCGAGAAATTTCATGCACCTCTATTTGTAAGTTGTGCCAACAATTCTTGTTTCATTGCATCCATTGCACGTTGCATATCTTCCTTTTGTTGTTCAATTTGTCTTGTTGTTCTTTCTTGAGTTTCTTGCAACTCCTTTATCATTTTCTGCTGCTCTTCAATCTTCTTTTGTTGCTCATTGATCAAGTTTTGTTGCTCAAGTTGCTGTCTTTCTTTTTATATGCGTCTACACATCCCATTTCATTTCTCAGTTCTCAGTTGCTCATACTATCATGATTCATACATCTCCCAAGGTAATATGGCATGCTTCAAAGCAATCACTTAAAACTTGTACTGTTGTACAACAGGAGCATCTACACAACATATTGGGTTCGGCCACATTAATCCTTTTTATATGCGTCCATGGAACAATATGCTGAAATTTTGATCCCAAATGAACTGACTCAATAATAGTGGGAGGCTGGACTTAAAGAAATTAACCTGACTGCAATCAGACAACCAAACATAATCATGCAGATGTCTAATTATTTTGGTAACTTTTGAATAATCTCTCTAATTATTCAAAAGTGGCTGGGACTTCAAACTATTTTTCCTTCAACCGTGCAGATGTCCAAACCATTTCTTTCCAATTTTGATTCAGTATTTCCAATTTTGCAATTTATTATGAAGTAGGTTATGATTAACAAATTTGTGAACGATATATCTCTTCTGAAGTGTTTATAGCCTTGCAGAGCCTGCAGATGAATTGCAAAAATCATACGAGCAATTTCTTTGTCGTGTGAAGCTGCTTAATGAACGAAGAGCTAGGGTATTATCCCTGTTGCTCTTATTTTGTTTTCTGTTTTCATTTGTTTGTTTAAATGCTAACCATAATCTGAATTTTTTCCCAAAATGACCCTTTTTGCAAAAGTATTGCCACAAACGACCTGTTTTTTTTTTTATTTCCACAAACGCCCTACTCGCTTTTTGAGAAAGCGTGTTTGGTACAAACCCTCGCGCTTTTTCACAAAACGAGTCTTGGGTTTCAGAAAATTGGAAACCTAAGACTCGCTTTTCGAAAAAGCGGGATAGTTTGTACTAAACTCGCTTTTTCCAAAAGCGAGTCTTGGGCTTCTTTGCCCAGCAACACTCGCTTTTTGAAAAAGCGGGGGTAATTATACCACACTCGCTTTTTCAAAAAGCGAGTGTCGATTGGGACTTAAACCCCCGTCCCCAAAACAGATCTCACTTCTTCTCTCAATTCTTTCTCTTCCTCTTCGTTCGCGAAACCCTAACCCATCTCTCATCTCAAATTCGTCAAAATACCCTCATATTTTGTTGAATAACCCACAAAATTGCTTTGGACAACTTAAACCCATCTTCCGTTAGAGGTTTAATTTGTTGGAATTTGGGTATACTTCAAAAGGGAAGCAACTTTATTGTGAAGGTATGTTGTTTATTTCCCCATTATTTTGTTAATTTAAATAGGTTTTCTTTATGGGTTGATAATAACTCGATTATTGGTATAAATTAACGTAGGTATGGATTTGGAGATTCCTATTTGGTTATATTTTGGTGGTGAAATAATTCGTGATCCAAAGATTGGTTGTTCTTATAGTCATTTGGATCCGGAAATAGTTTGGGTGCCCCGTACCATCACATTTGAAGAATTAGTTGGGAAAATCTATGAAGTTACTAATTGGGATAGGAATGAATGGAATTTGACTTGCTCCAAAGATGTGTGGGAGGGGGATTCTAACTTGTCAGTCGCACCATCTTCTAACTTGCCCTACACGGAGGAGCGTCTAGCACGATTACCGCCCAGTGCCCTGTATAGGCGAGACCTTTGGCTGACAAAAGCACCGCTCATTAACTTCAGCACTGTCGAGGTGTCAGCACTGTTGGAACCATCGCTCGTAATCTCCAAGGACAGCCAACATCACTTACTCCGGGGGGCCCTTGCACGATCTCCTCAATGGTACGTTTTCTAGGTGCCATTTTGCATTTAACAGTGTACAGTGACGGTGTAGATTTCAAAGTTACAAATTCACGATGTTTTTTGATAGAATACAACTTCACTGCCTGTTGAATCGACTGCTTACTTATAAACTCCTGTCCAACGTACAATTCGTCTATATTGGACGAACCAGACGACTCTTGTGGAACTAGGTTTACTCTAGCACCTTCAGCCATTTCCTCAGTAACATGACCGTCAACATTGCCGTAGCTATAAGTACCTCTGGCTTCATTAGAACTGCTGTTCGTGGGATTTACATTTGCACCACTGTCAACATCTTCATCATCGTCTACGTCATCAGTGTCACCACTATCAACATCTTCATCGTCTGTTTCTTCATCTTCTTCATCATCTTCTAATAAGCTGTTGTTACAGACTGCATTTTCAAAGAGTTCAAACATGCTGTTATTTGTAACAGAGTTAGGAACCGGGCTAGGTTGGCGTGGCAGCTCAACATTTACAGAATCCGGAATTGGAGCATGGGCGAAGGTGTTTTCCTGTGAGGATATCGGATTTGGTTGTGATGATTGATCGGGGTTAGGCCTCGACTGCTGTGTAGGTACTACCCGTATGAAGCTTGCACTGGGGATATCATGTGGCTGGGCATTGACAACTCGGATTTGCTGAATATATAACTCTACTACAGACCAAGCACAATTGGGATCAAATGTCCTAGCAATCAATGACTTCAGCGCATTATCAGTAGGTACGGGCACTGTCATAAAATACTGACCATCTCCTCTTCCTGCTGCGTATCGAGCTAAAATTTTCAAATTCCATTCATTCCTATCCCAATTAGTAACTTCATAGATTTTCCCAACTAATTCTTCAAATGTGATGGTACGGGGCACCCAAACTATTTCCGGATCCAAATGACTATAAGAACAACCAATCTTTGGATCACGAATTATTTCACCACCAAAATATAACCAAATAGGAATCTCCAAATTCATACCTACGTTAATTTATACCAATAATCGAGTTATTATCAACCCATAAAGAAAACCTATTTAAATTAACAAAATAATGGGGAAATAAATAACATACCTTCACAATAAAGTTGCTTCCCTTTTGAAGTATACCCAAATTCCAACAAATTAAACCTCTAACGGAAGATGGGTTTAAGTTGTCCAAAGCAATTTTGTGGGTTATTCAACAAAATATGAGGGTATTTTGACGAATTTGAGATGAGAGATGGGTTAGGGTTTCGCGAACGAAGAGGAAGAGAAAGAATTGAGAGAAGAAGTGAGATCTGTTTTGGGGACGGGGGTTTAAGTCCCAATCGACACTCGCTTTTTGAAAAAGCGAGTGTGGTATAATTACCCCCGCTTTTTCAAAAAGCGAGTGTTGCTGGGCAAAGAAGCCCAAGACTCGCTTTTGGAAAAAGCGAGTTTAGTACAAACTATCCCGCTTTTTCGAAAAGCGAGTCTTAGGTTTCCAATTTTCTAAAACCCAAGACTCGCTTTTTGAAAAAGCGCGAGGGTTTGTACCAAACACGCTTTCTCAAAAAGCGAGTAGGGCGTTTGTGGAAATAAAAAAAAAACAGGTCGTTTGTGGTAATACTTTTGCAAAAAGGGTCATTTTGGGAAAAAATTCCCATAATCTTTTGACTGCAGAAAGTAATACCCAGTGGCAGCAGATCAAGTAGAATTCCTTATCAACAAGGTATAACTAAATTAACCAACACCGGAAAAGTGGTGAAAAACTGACCATGTGTGCTTGTAAATTCGGGAACTGAACTACTGGTATCATTGTTATCAGAATAACATGCACCAGTTAAAATCTAAGATCATTTTGAACAATCTCTTTTTTGTAGTGAATAGTGATGATCCATTCACCTATATTAGCGTGCAGTTTGCACGGATTTGGTTGGCCAGGTTTTTGGGTACATTTTAACCCAACTTGATACTAAGGAGGGGATTTTAGAGTTTGAAAACCTGTCCACCGGGTTTCAGGTGGACTTGAGGTCAGGGCCATCAGGCCACTGTTCCTTCTACAGGGCAGGTTGAGCATGATTATATAATATTTCTTTTCTTTCCTCTAAAACTATATAAATATGTGAAACAGGGCAGGTTAAAGAAAATGGTCCTTCTTTCGAAAAAGGTGCACATTTTCTATCTTGGATGCTAAATATATGGCAAATTAATATGGGTAATTATTTTCTATACAAAATGTATAAGTTTACTTATTAATAAAATTTGGCTTTTCAGGCTAGTTTGGTTAAAGATTGGGTTTCTGGTTATTTTGGGTTTGAGTTGGCAGATTTTGGTAAGGTATAAATAATGCCCGAATAATGTTGGGTGGGTTTAATTTTTGTCATTTTAATCAAGTTTGGGTCTACCAAAAAAGATGATGTTGGGTTCAAATGAAAGACGAACAGATTTTAAGCATAGGACAGCCTGAGTTTATGACATTTTAAATCATATTATGATTTCTACTACTTGTCAACATCTTATATACTAATTTCAAACTTTGACCACCATTACGTCATCTGAAAATGTAAATTATGAATTACCTGCCAGTACTTTGAAACGCAACGATCAGTACAACTATTCTCGCCCATATTCAGCTCAGACTCGTTATACCTGTAAGAAGAAAAAGAATTTGGACGTTGCACATTCTTTAGAAAGTTCATGCTTCAACTCAACTCAAGGGGAACAGATTGAAAACTGAGCTCGCATTAGTATGGAAAGATTTTCGAAAATAACATATCTTTATGCGTTTCATAACGATAAATCTAAAGTTTCTGAAGTAAGAAACGTAAATAAGAAGGCCTTAGTGTCATTTGTAAATCTATGCGTTAACCAAGCAAGTCAGCCCGAAGACTAGATAAGTTGAACCAAGCAAGTTATTGTGTTGGCTAAACGTGGGTTTCCTGATGCTAATCTTTAACCGAATTGTCATTTTCTCATCAAAAGTGCATATCAAAATCAAAGAAGTATGTGTATAAGAAGCAACTATCCAGGCTCCAGGTCATCTTCTTCTAAGCTTCAGAGATTGATATTTTACCCCACCTAGCTATAAATGGGAATAGTCCACCCTGACATGATAGGACCAACCCATCCAAATTCTAACATTTCCTAACAGTGATGTATGCAATACTTGCATGTTACAAGAAAGATAAATATATGATAAAGCTTCCAAAGAATCATCAAATTTCCATCTAAGGAATTCAAGAACAAGCCCATAGAAAATGGGTACTACACTGGAAATCTTGTTATAGATAATTGACCAGTATGCCTTATTCCAAACCAAATTGTTCCAGTTTGCAAGATGGAAATCAACAGAAGATTTTTAAAAGAAAACACAAGTAGTCTTGCTGATAAAAAAAAAAACTTGCCACAAGGAAACTTCACTTAAATGTCATGCCTAAAAAATTTAAATGTCAAAAAGCGTCATAAAACATGGAAAATACATTACTTGCTTCAACTACAGAACTAATGATACTATTAATTAGAGACTCTTCCATGGAAGTGCTCACATCTGCAAATCTAAAATGTCCCTAACAATATCCACTGAAGGTTGAAGCTAAGAGTCACTAACCTACAAAATTAGACTCACGGTTGCTTCTTCATGTAGGCAGCCATCAGCTGAGGAATGTTGATATAGGGAGCCACAAATAAAAAACCCAAGATTAAGATATATACAACGAAAGCTTCAAAGTACGAAAATAAGGAACTATATGATCACATAAAGTAACAAAATTAACAATCAGTATGCCTCCTGTAAGCAATAAGTTTATGATAGTTACAAAAATAACCAAGGATAGAAATTCACCTCCCACTAAATAAAATCATGTAGCACCAGTCTCGATCAGAACAAATGCCTGGATAAGGCTCTGTGCAGCATGAGTCTGTTCAGGTGTCCCAGATAAGGATCTGCCTCAAGCAACATACATCCTCTCCATATATTGAAGGTACAATAGCCCGGGGAACAATGACATCAACAGTTGTACTAGTGATACAATAGCCCGTTCATGCATTTTATCAAACAGTTACTAAGCAATCTCAAATCTATCCAAATTTAAAATAGTTTCATCAAAGTTTCAGATTCATGCCCACAATACCATCCTCAGAATGGATTCTTTTTTTTAATTTCAACAATCAAAAGATTAGACCAGGCCATAACAACAAATAGGAAAACTAAATCCAAATCTCAATACATCTTCCTAATTATACCTGATAAGAAGAGGATCGGGGAGCGGAAGAGCGGGGGAAGGTTTCGGTTTGGGCGGTTGAGGAGGGCTAGGAGGCCGGGCCGCCGGGAGGAGTTGAAGAGGACCGGGGAGGGTTTCTGTTTGGGCAAAAAAGAAAACAAAAGGAGAGAGAGGTAGATTGGAATTTGGGAGAGAAAGAGTGAAGAATATATATATATATATATATATATATATATATATATATATATATATATATATATATATATATATATGGGGTTTATTAAAATTGTTATTTTTTTTTATTTTTTTTTATTTTTGGCAACAATACTGTCGTTGCAGTAGATATAAGGAAATATACGCAACGACATTTATCGTTTCCAATTTACACAATCTGGCGGGGGATTTGCAAAGGCCCGCGCAAGGCATTTTGGAGGAGGAAAATTTTATTTTATTTTTAGCAACGACTTTCGCGTTGCCGTAACTAATTTTCACAACGAGTAAAAGGTCGTTGCCAAAACCTTGTTGCGAAAAAGGGTTTTTCTTGTAGTGGAAGTGTGAAGTGGTACATAGTCTAGAATAATAATATATTTTGTTAGTTGCATTTCTTGCTAGCCATGAATGGTAAATTTGTACTGTGTTCTATACCAAGATATTATGACTTCTATAAAGCATGAAAGTTTTCTTGGGCATTTGGTCATCTCGTGTCTTGCGCTTATTTATTTGAGTGTTTGGGATAAGGCATAAAACTGAATTTTTGCCTTCTCCTTGGTAAGCCTCGTTTTCTTCTAAGGAGAGAGTGGTCACCGACCCTCTAGTAGTGCAACCGAGAGCTAGATGATGTTCTGAGAGCTTGACTTAGGCCCTAGAAAGGAGATGTGATGAAACAAGAACGATCGTGAGTAGAAAAGCTCCATAATGATCCACGGAGTGAGATGTTCCCCAGCATTCTAGGCGAGGGATGAAATAGGCCTCAGAGTGTTCTATGGAGTGGGAATGATCTCCAGTATTTCGAGGATGAGAGCGATATTCACGGGAAAGTCGTGCATGACGTTGGCTCCAGAATGATCCACGAAGTGAGAAGTTCCTCAGTATTCTAGATGAGGGATGAAATATGCCCCAGGATGATCTGTGGAGTAGGAATTGGTCTCCAGTATTCCGAGGACGAGAGCGACACTCATGGGAAGGATTGTGTGACGTTGGCTCCATAATGATCCGCAGAGTGAGAAGTTCCTCAGTATTCCAGACAAGGGATGAAATAGGCCCCATAATGATCTGTGGAGTAGGAATTGGTCTCCAGTATTCCGAGGATGAGAGCGATGCGCACAGGAAGGTCGTGTATGATGTTGACTCTAGAATGATCCATGGAGTAAGAAATTCCTCAGTATTCCAGACGAGGGATGAAATATGCCCCAGAATGATCTGTGGAGTAGGAATTGGTCTCCAGTATTCCAGGGAGGAGAGCAGCATGCACAAATAGGTTAGTGGGACGTTGGCTCCATAATGATCTGCGGAGTGAGAAGTTCCTCAGTATTCCAGACGAGGGATGAAATAGGCCCCATAATGATCTGTGGAGCAGGAATTGGTCTCCAGTATTCCGAGGATGAGAGAAGTACCCATGAAGAAATTCAAGGATGAATAAGGGGGCTCCAGAAGATCCGTGAAGAGGGATATTCCCTAGCAATCCAGATGAGGGATGAAATAGGCCCCAAAGTGTTCTGTGGAGTGGAAATGATCTCCAGTAGTTCGGGATGAGAGCAAAACTCGTGAGGAGTTCGTGTGGTGAGGGCTCCAGAATAATCCGTAGAGCGAGATATTCCCCAGTATTTTCGGAATGTGGGACGCAATGGACCCCAGGGAGTTCTATGGAGAGGGATTGATCTCCAGTGGCCCAGGACGAGAGCAACACACCCCAAAGTGATTCATCCCCAGTATAGTGGATACGGGATGCGGTATGCTCCAAAATGATCCACATGATGAGATTGATCTCTAGGATGGAGGAGTGCATTGAGCACTTGAGGCTTGGGAGCCGGTATTAAGCACTCTAAGAGTGAGTTTCGAGGATGTTCCTCGAGGAATTGGTGACGATCCAGAAAAATATCTTCTGATCATTATTGAGTATCTGTTATTTGAGCCCCTAACGTCGTTCTGGGGACAGAACGATTCTAAGGAGAGAGTGATGTAACACCCCGCATTGTACGATACCTGAATATATATGTATGTATGTATATTGACTGTATGCGTGGACACAATTGCAGTGTTTTGCTTGATTTTGATATCATGGTTTGTGGCTAGGGGTATGGGACGGTTCATGGGTGGATTGCATTCTAAAAGATGCACTGAGAACGAGAAGGACCGATATTAGTATAATGCTAGTTTTTGGTACGACGCCCATGCAAATATAACACTGTATGGTGCTAGATTAAAAGCAGGATCTTTACACTTTTTTTTGACTGGCAAAAGGTAGGATTAACCTACCTCACAAAAAATGTACTAGATTAAAAGCAGAGTCGTAAGTTTACAAAAGGATGTTGATCCCATGGCCGAATGCGATTGGTTTGTGTACAACTCGGGTCAGGATGGCATAGGGTTGGGACGTAGAGAGGGCAGCGGACGCCTATTTTGCACCTCAACTAGCCCAAATCTATGATCTTATCTCCTAGTTGTACAGCACAACCATCGCTAAACAAAATAGCCAGACCAATAATAAAAAGAGGCGCAAAAAGGATGCAAAACAGAGGCAATAAACAAAGCCTCGAAAACATTCATTAGTAATTACAATAACAAGTGAAATAGTCACGCTCGGGAGTCACCATCGCTTGGCTGGGGGTATGGTGCTGCTGTCCTCATAAGGTTGCTGTCCCCGGTGACTTGGAGTTCCTGCGTGATCTTGCGCTTTGTCCTCGAATTCCCACTTGCATCTAGCAAATGTGATATCCAAAATTTAGTGTTAGCAATGAGCTTTTCCACTGTAATAGATTTGCTATTAAAAACAGATTCATTGCGAGCCTTCCAAATACTCCAACAAGATGCAATAGTAATCAAATGCCATGAAGATGTGAATTTGTGCTTGTGATGATCAAAGCACCACTGTGAGAAGCAATCCGTGATAGAAGTGGGGAGGTGTGGGATGTCAAAATGTTGCATGAAGTAGTGCCATGATTGACTAGCCAAAGGGCATTCAAAGAAGATGTGGTAGGTGGTTTCCATCGGACATGCGCAAGATGTGCATGTCGGATCACCATCCCAACCCTTGGAAATAAGTCGAGCTTTGGAGTTGAGTGCCTCCGAACTCAATAGCCAAATGAAGATTTTGCACTTGAGTTGCACCATGTTATCCCAACACGCTTTATAGAAGGGAGTAAGCAGACCTGAGATGCTGAAGAACTGGTAAGCAGACTGGACTGAGAAGACTCCAGTTGCTGAGTATCGCCAACAGATGCTGTCTGTAGCAGAGTTAGGCTAAGTGCCTTGAAGAAGCAGGAGAAGACATATTTTTTCTTGGATGATACTGGTGGATGTAGAAGAGTGTAAGCCGGGCTTCCAGATCCATCGACCTTGCTGCATGAAGCCTTGGGTAATCAGGCTAGCATTCATATTCCAAGCTGCATTGAATAAGGCAGGGAATAACGAGGCCATATTGTTGCCCTCAATCCATCTTGAAGTCCAGAACTTGATAAGCTGGCCATTACCAAGTGTCCAGGAGATACTGAGGTCAAACTGTTCCTTGAGTTTGAAGATACTCTTCCAAAAATCAGAGGCTTTGGCCGTGCATATGAAAGAATTCTATGATGGCCTAAAATAGAGAGACTTGATGACTTGAATGCAAAGTGATTGCTCCGAGTATATTTTCCACCACCACTTCAAAAGAGAGCGTTGTTGAACTGGCTCAGGTTAAGAATCCCTAAACCGCCCTGCCTCTTTGGTTGACACATGCGCTTCCAATTAGAGCAACAGACGCCAGAGGACATGGAGTCCCCTCTGACCCAAAAGAATTTGCTTCTAATCTGGTCAATCCTAGCGATGACCCATTGGGGGAGTTTGAAGAATGAGGCAAAATATGTAGGAAGTGCGCTAAGGACTGAGTTAATAAGAATAAGTCTCCCACCTCTGGATAGGAGTCGCCCCTTCCATGTTGCAAGTCGTCTCTCTATCTTTAGGATCAGTGGTTTCCAATCACGCCTCTTAAGTTTACCCTTAGACAATGGCATGCCTAGATACTTAGTAAGAAGAGTATCTTGTCTGCAACCAAGAATCTGAGCAAAAGCTTGCAGTTTTGCTTTGGAGTGGCCGAAGTAGACTAAGGATGATTTAGAGAGGTTGATATGAAGGCCAGAGACGTTAGCAAAGATATGAAGTAGCAGCTTAAGATGGAGAACCTCCTGTTCATCACCTTTGCAAAAGAGAAGTGTGTCGTCTGTAAATTGGAGGATAGATAATTCCGCTAGTGAGCCCCCGAGATTGAGATTGGAGAAAGTACCATAATCTCTACCCAATTCCAACATTTGAGCTAGAACATCAATTCCCAATATGAAGAGCATGGGGGAGAGGGGGTCCCCTTGCTTCATACCCCTCTTGGAGCAAATAGTCCTTCCCGCCACACCGTTAAGGCGGATAGATGATTTGGTAGAGTAGAGGTTGCTTTTAATCCATCCACACTATCTGGGTCCAAACCCTCTAGCAATGAGCATCTCCTCAATAAATCCCCAACTTAGGGTATCAAAAGCCTTTCGGAAGTCAATCTTGAGCATGATGGTGTCAGATTTTCTAGAGCAACAGAGGTTAATAGCTTCATGTGCAGTGAGAAAATAGTCTACCGTAGACTTTCCTTTAAGAAAAGCGCTTTGAGACGAAGAGACAAGAGTGTGGAGGATCGGGCTGAGTCGATTTGCCAGGATTTTGGTGAAGATTTTAACAAAGCAATTAAGCAAGCTTATGTGACGAAAGTCGGAGATAGCACCAGCGCCTTCACATTTAGAGATAAGAACTATATTAGAGTAGTTAACTCTGTTGATGTAAGCCCGCCCATCCTGAATATCAAGGAGCATGCGACATAAATCATCTTGGATAACCTCCCAGTGTTGCTGATAAAAATGCATAGAAAAACCGTCGGGGCCAGGGGCTTTATCACCATTCATACCAAAGACAGCTTTGTGTATCTCCTCCTTAGTGAAAGGTGCATCACTTCGTACAATTTTACACGGAATTAAAAAAATTTATTTACATCAGATTCTTTTACATCAACACGCAGCAGAATAACTAAAATACAACAATGATAAATATACGATTGTAACTACTTTAGCATTTAAGTAATCATCAGCTATAACCCATGTTTTGGCAAATCTGTATTTTCTGTGTATTATCTGGGTTTGGGTTCTTTATAAATTTTTTTTTTCTTAAAATCATTTTATTTCAAAATATCTTGTATTGCCTGTTAAAATCCGTTCTTTTCATTAATTGTACTTATTGTTATTTTCAACGGAGTCTTATATTATGATACAAATCCTATTATTTGTGTTATTATTATTATCAGTATTATTATTTTTATTATTATTATTATTATTTTGAAGTACAAACCAAGTATATTATCCTAATTGTTTGTGAAAAGTTAAATGTTAATCTAATTGTATTTTTCAAATTAATTTTATTGAACCCTGTAAAAAAAAATTTTTCAACCTATGAGAAATTGTGTAATTTGTATTTTATAAATCCTATTTATTTTATATTGAATTTTAAAACCTAAACCCTATCTTATATTCCTTATTAGATTTTTTTAAAAACCCAAATACCCATTAAGCACCTAACACTACCCGTTAGCATCCTATACGATCCCCTACCCGTTTACCCACTCCCACAAATTATCCCCAAACCCTATATTAAACCCTAAACTGACCCTTATATATATTTACCCCTGTACCTATCCCCTGTTACAACCCCAGCCGTTTCATCTTCCCCATCGTCCCCGACTCCTTCAGTCAACCCTAGTCGTCACTTCATCTTCCTCTCTCCCTCATCCTCCCATGCACCCTTCTCCCTCCTGTGTGCACCCCCGACCACCTTCACCTCTGCGCCGCCCTACCCTGCTTGTGTCGCCCTCCTGCGTCGTCAGTCAGCCCTTCTCGCGCCCTGTGCACCTCTCGTCGCACCGCAGCAGAGCATCACGACGCTGTGACCCCGAGCTGTCCCCATCCTCCCGAGCTCTCCCCCGGTGCTTCCTCTCCTGCCGCGATGCCAATGGCAGCACCAGACCCCGTCGCTCCTCCCTATGCGCACTCTACCTCTCGACGTTGCAGCAACGTCAGCCACCCACGACAGCCGCAGTGTGCTCCTCGTGCTGTATTCTACGGTCGACAATGCAGCAGCTACCAGCAACCCTATCCCGTTGCCGTCTGCTATCAACCTCGCCCTGAGCACCGCCCCCATCGTCGGAGCCAAGCCACAGCTAAGCTTTTGGCTATTTGATTGGGTTTTGATCATGTTGGATCTTGGACGTCATTGACTTGATCATCTTGATCGTCATGATCTCCATCATCTGATCTGGACCATCCGATTGATTTTGATAATCATCAACATTCGGATCAATCTGAACCGTCCGATCATCGACCGATCTTGATCATCATCATCTTCATCATCGGGAAGATCTGGACCATCTGATCTGATCGTGATCATCATCTCTATCATCATCATCCATATTCTGGCCGTCCGATCTGATCCGATCATCTTGATCTTGATCTCTTGGATCTAGCCGTTCGATTATGTTCGTGATCTTGTTCATATTCGCTTTGTTCGTGTTTGTGTTCGTGCCCGGGAATCCGTTCTCGTTATTCTCTTTCTCTCCGTCGTTTTCTTCGTCTTTCAGGAAAGTAACTTGTATTCTTTTCTTTGTGTAATACAAGTACTAAATACCGCCTGTAGTGTAGTTGTGTTCTAGAGACAATTCTTGTGTGAAACCTCCTGTTGATCTTATCTCTGTTGTGTTGATCCGCCCGTATTTGCCTCATTACACACATGACATGAAATAACCTAGGGATGACCACTTCTTGATGTATACATACATGTTGTTCGTATGATATCGTGTGCTCGGTTGTGTTAATTATAGTAAACTTGTTGTAGACATGTTAAACACCCATTATTATGTTGCTTGGACATCTAGTATACCATATTTCATGTTTGGTTATGATTTGGATGAGTTTCATGTGAACTAGTTAATTTTGTGCATGAAGAATATTTTCTGTTTTGTCGGTTTCTCATTTTTTATCAGTATTTTAGACCATATTAAGGGCAGTACATGAAACTTTTTTGTGAATATGAATTATAGAGGATTCTGTTTACTTTCCAATTTTCTGATAGATCTCAGTTTCGATTTATGAGTTGCGAGTTATGACTATTTTACTACAGATGTGTTTTAAGATCCAGATCCAGTTTTTATATGAATTCTGTATGGTAAATTATTTTTTTACTGATGCTAAAGATAATATTTTGATCCAATATTTTGCTGGTTACAAATAGACTTGATTGGGATTAAACCCTAATTTTAGTGGATTTTTGATAACTTTTATAACCCATTTTGTGCTTGTGAACAATTACTGTACATGCAGAATTTTTATGCTGTTCAGTAAAAAAATCTTAATTTCGACCTGATTCTATTTGCTGTTCATAAAAACTTTTCCTATTATATATATTTTATCACCCTTTTGACGGATCTGGATTTCGATGTGTATTTTGTAAGATATTGTTGTTTTCGTACTTCAGTGTTTATGATTTCAGATTTACAAAAATGCCGTATCTTGCTGCTTTCTGATTTTACTTGACTATTCTATTTATGATAGAAAATTATGAAACTTTATTATCTGTTACTAAACATACTAGGGAATACCACAGATTTTTTGTGGATTTAATTAGTAAGTTTTCGTGTTATTTTCCTGTTTATGAATACAAACTCCTAATTTCTGGCTAAACATATTTTCTGGATACAAATCTGTTTTGAGCTTTGTTTTTGTGAAATACCATATGACTTATATATATTTGCTGGATTTGGTCGGGAGTCTATTTTCCAGATTTTTTGACAGATCCAGGTTTGTATATTTGTGGCAACGGGAATTCCAGATTTAGTGCAGTACTGTCTTGCTGCCCTGAACTAGAATTTTCGATGCTATATCCTTTTATGTGTTGTATTTCTCCTGTACTTGTTTATCTTTCAACCTGAACCTATTACCTGTTTATACTATGTTATTCTTGACCTGTTTGTGACACATACATGCCTGTTTGATAATAATAGTAATAATAAATAACCAAGCCGCTGTTTAAAGGGAATGATCTAATAGTGCAAAATACAGAAACGTGTACTCGGAAGGGGATCTCTAGATCCTACGTGATTACTTGATACTTGAGGCTTGATATTTTATACTTGTGACTTGTTATTTCACACTTAAGGCTTGATACTTGATACTTGATTACTTGAGGCCTGTCTCTGAGTACACTGCCCTCTATGATCCACTATGTAATCTAAAACGAAACTGTTTGAATGTAGCAACCATGTGGTAAAAGTTTGGGATGCATGAAGTGCTACCTAGATAGATTTAACACAACACTTGAAAATGATTACTTGACACTTGATACTTGTTACTCGTTACTTGTTACTCATTTGCGTGATGCTTGTTCACTTGACACTTGATACATTCCACTTGCACTTTTTCATCTTGCCATGCTAGTTGTTCTATTTTGTTATCATGTCTATTTCATGCTATGTTGTTTACCCCTTTCCTGTACTTGTGCCTGCACTACAAGCGGCCCGTAACTTGCATTGACGGGCATTTTGTTTTCTTTTCTTCTTCCTACAATTTGCCAAATTGCAAATTTTGGATATCAGCTGCTAGATGGTGTAGGTGATGTGAGATTCCAGTTGGCTGGAGTTCTTGATATTATTATTATTATTTCCTGTTGCTTTTGAATACATGTACTTGGTTACTTGGATTATTTGTATTTGGGCAATGTGACCCAGGATTATTGACTTGTTCAGATCTGATTTATTTGAGATTATTAAATTTTGTTTCAAGTAAATTTTTGCTGGTATATTGATTCATTTATGCATGCGTGGTTTACTTCTCTTGCTTCCTACTATGATTATTCCTGTGAAATATTATAAAGATCTTGACAGCGTATGGATGATGAAAATCATTCGCTGGGCTTAGTCACGTATCCGTATTCCATATTCTCTTTTTGGGAAGCGGGGCGTGACATCAACATCAAATTCATCTTTATATCTTCTTGTAAATTCCAAGTCCTACATATAAAACAATGTGTACATCAGTTGCTTACATCCGACGAAATATTATACACGGCCATCCACGCTATGCCGAAAGTATAACGATTATTAAATACTTTAGCAAACACAAATTTGATCACAAACAAAGCTAAAGAGGGACAATGTTGTTGATGTCGTGGATGTTGTGCACTTAATCCTTAATGCAGTTATTTATATTAAATGACACTATTGCGCACCTGTTCGGATTCTATACATCCCATACTACATTGGTCCGAGGGCAAGCCCTTAATCGTTCTTCATTTTGTAGGGTTGAATCTCTCACCATGATTTAAACTACTACGGTAACTACGGTAAGTATCCTAGATGTCCTGTGAGTTACGAGCCCATGCCCAGGCAGCTTGGAGGGGAATCCCACGTCATGACATGACACATCATGCAGAGCCTATGGACAATTCGCCTCCGTCATGGAACGATGGCACTACGTAGTCACCAAACACCCCACAAATGTCGCCATGGTCCCGATAATTTCGGAGATGTATCCACGCCATGACATGACGCATCAAGCAGGCAGCCTATGAATACTCTCATACCGTAGATCTGAGGCCCTCATACTTGTATTTTTCTCTTACTTTCATCACATCTCCACTATAGTGTAGTCCTTACATTTTTATTTTGTTTTAAAAGAAAAATCATCACAACCTAGAGCTAGCTTACCCTATCGGACTTAAACCAAACCAAAGAGACAGTCAGCCCAACCTGGCTACTTCTCAAGAGATGCTCAACCCACACTGGTTTGCTCTCAAATTCATTAATAAATATTATCGGTTACTAGGGTCTCGCCTAGTCTCTAGATTCCAACAACTATCTCTTTCTAGAGATCAACGATATGTCATATTCAATAAAATAATATTTCAATTCTTTTATTCACAATCTCTTTCTCAAAGAGAAATTTTCTTCATAATCTCATAACATGAAATAATTAAATTCAACTTCTTTTATCAATTTAATCACTTATAACCCTGTGTACAATTCAAATAATCTTAATCAAGTATTAATAATTATAAAATCTCATAAAGAAGAATCTAAGTGCATTCCAAATTTTCATATTTCTTAAATTAAACAACAGTCACACTTTAATCGGTAAAATCGAGTTCTTTAATGTAAAATCCTCTTTCAATACTCACAAAATATATCAAAATATTGTAGAAATAATTTTTATAAAGTCTAAACAATTTTAGAAGAATAATAGAATTGTTTTACCTATTTTATTTCACTTAAAAACTCGAAATATTCACAAAAAAAACAAAAACAAAACAAAACAAAAAAACAAAAGTGGCAAGGTCGGATTCGAACCCAGGACCAATCCTCCGCCTGTGAACAGTAACCGAACTAAAGTACACTCGAAGACTAGTAAGTCCAAGAGTGACTAACTGAAATAAGGTTAGATTGAAATATATTTATATTTGAGTTAAAATTGAAATTCATAAAAATAGAGTCTCTAACAAGACTCGAACCCAGACCCAAACGCCCCGCCTATGAATAGTAACAGACTTAAAGCGCACCCGAAGATCGGTTGGTCTAGAGTGACTAACTGATATGAAATTGGTTAAGTACTTTTTGTATATACCGTACTGTATTTAATTCTCCATTTAAATAACTCGAATTTTCAATTTATTTGTACTCACTCAAAATCTAGATCTTTTTTTTTCCAGAATGTGTTCCATCAAAATACAGTATAGTATATTTATTTAAACTTTATAAAATTCTCTTTTTTGACAATGTAACAAAAGCTTCCTCCCAAAGTGTATTAGGAAACATATATAATCAATTTTCAAATAAAACGTTGTTTTTCATCAAAATTCTTTATAAAAATTTCTAAACTCGTAAGATACATACTAGTCAGATTAATTCTACATTTCTTTACCACATTAGCATCAAAAATCTTTTTCATATATATTGCATTATTTTGACTATTATTCTAATATGCATCAATTCTTATTTCAACAATAATTATTTATAATTCAACATGAGCTCTAGCCATTTATGTGAATCATGATATTAATTCAACACATCATGCCATAATTAAAATGAGATCATGCAATCTACTTTCATCATACCTATTAAAATTTAACAATTAAATTCTACATCAACTAGCATGCAATTTACTCCTAAATTATAAAGGATTTAAGAAACACCCACCAAAGAAATATTGATGTACTCAATTGAATTCCTAGAATGAAAAGCTCCTAATAGAAAAAACGCCTCCAAAAGCTCCAAGAGAAAGTCCACTTCGCCTCCTCGAAATCCGTGCACAAAGAAAAGACTCAAATCTCCATTTCGGAAAGCAACCAGAGAAGCACAGGAAAGCACCTCCTCATTTTCGGCATGCAATAGTAAGCTCCATTTCGGCAATAATAAGGACAGTACCAACTCATCTTCATATACATATATGTATATATATATATATAACTATGTATATACATATGCTTATATATACATATTGTATGGTGAAATTTAGTGGAGAAGGCAACAGGAAGTGCTCGATGGATTGGTTTCGGATGTTGACAGAGGAAAAGGAAATATGGAAGATGAGAATGAATGGGTATTAGGAGATCATTATATAAGAGATTAGGAGATAGTTATATTAACTGCCCCTACTAATACACCAAATAACTCCACTCACAAATTCAAAAGCCATTTCTCCCTCCATCCCAAACATGTTGGCCACTTTCTTCATGCATACACACGTGCACGTGCGTTGCACTTGCACACTTTTCACAAAATTAATTATTTTTTATTTAATTTAAAACATGTGTTTATATATATAATATGTGTATAAAATTAACTTAATTAAAAATTATGATTTTTCATGCAAAAATAAATTAAACACACACACAATTCAAAATTTCTTTTTGAAAAGAATACGCTTAAATACGTGCACCGCAAACACATGCGTCGCCCATAAAATATCAAAATACGAAATTATTTTATCAACTGAAAAATATTAAAGATAATCAAAAATACAACATAAGAAAAATATATTTAATATAAACATTCAATAATATACTTAATATGTACATTGAAAACACGTGCACCGCACGTATAAAAATATTTAAATCAAAATGAGAGATAAATGAATTTCCGTTTATAAAAATGAATTCAAATAAGTCATGGAATAAATAATTGAAACACATTAAAATATTACACGTAGCGATGGAAGAATACGTAATCGATACGTGCATCGATAACACGTAGAAAACACGTAAAATACAAAGATCGAAATAATATATTTGAGTTGATCCAAATAGAATTTTAAGAATATGATAAATGCATAAATAGTCGGAATCCAAAAGTACATAAAAAAGTACGTTACGGATATTACCCTGTAATGGTACAAAATACACGTGCGTGACACACGAGGGCAAAATTGTCATTTCCAATTTTGTGGGGTATTACACTGTACCCCTAACTCTACCCTTAATACTTATCAAACAGGTTTACGTATGACATGCCCAAACCACCTGGGCGATCTCTCTTAACTTATCTTGGATTGGAGCTACCTTTAGCATGTCTCGTATATGCTGGTTTTTAATTCTATCCTTCCTTATTTTACTACACATCCATCTTAGCATCCTCATCTCCACTACTTTGTTGCCCAACACTTTGCTCTATACATCATTGCTGGTCTAACAACTATCCTATAAAATTTATCCTTCAACTTCAAAGGTGTACGTTTATCACACAAAACACCACTGACACTTCTCCACTTAAGCCACCCAGTTTGGATCCTATGTATAACATCTTCCCAAATATTCCCATCTCTTTGTATAATCGAGCCTAAATATCTCTCTTTGGTAACTTTTGGCCATCAAGCTTCACTACTTCCTCAATTGTGTTGTGAATATCACTAAAATTAAACTCCATATAATCTATTTTAGTTCTGCTTATCCTAAAGCCTCTAACTTCCAAAGTTTCTCTCCACAATTCTAATTCAACATTGAATCCTGCTCTAGTCTCGTCCACTAAGACGAAGTCATCGGCAAAAAGCATACACCAAGGCACCTAATCTTGTATTCCTTGTGTCAATTCATCTATAACCAAAGTAAAGAGGTCCGGGCTTAATAGCGAACCTTGGTGTAAACCTACTGTAATAGGAAAATCGCTAGTCTGTCCTGTGATTGTTCTAATTGTGGTCATTGCCTCTTCGTACATATCCTTAATTACCTCAATATACCGAATAATTACTCTTTTATTATTTAACACTCACTATACTATGTCTCAAGGAACTTTATCATATGTTTTTTTAGATCTATAAAAATCATATGTAGATCTTTCTTATTCTCCCTATATTTTTTCATAAGCCTCCTCAGTACATAAATTGCTTTCATTGTTGACCTCCTAGGTATAAACCCTAACTGATTCTCAGACACTGTAGTTTCTAGTCTCAGCCTATGTTCGATCACTCTCTCTTATATTTTCATCGTATGACTCATTAATTTATTTCCTCGGTAGTTTGAGCAATTTTGTATATCTCCTTTATTTTTATATATAGGTACTAAAATACTCTTTCTCCATTCATCGGGCATCTTCTTAGTCCTCAAAATTTTATTAAATAATTTTGTTAGCCAACCCACTCCTACATCCCCAAGACACTTCCAAACTTCAATCTGTATATCATCCGGTTCTAAAGTTTTCCCTATTTTCATCCATCCTAGAGCATTCCGAACATCTGAGGTCCTAATTCTGCGGAAAAACATATGCTTTTGACTCTCCCTTGAGTCCTCTATACTTAAGTTGCCCACAACCTTTTCATTTAATAACTTCTCAAAGTAATTTTGCCATCTTTCCTTAATTTTCTCATCTTTTACTAAGACTCTAGAATCCTCGTTCTTATTAAACCTAATTGTAACATCCTCGTTCTTATTAAACCTAATTGTATCCAGATCATTTGTTTTTCTATCCATTTGTTTAGCAAGCTTATAAATGTTATTTTCTCCTTTTGTTTCTAATTTTGTGTATAAATCATCATAAGCTTTTTCTTTTACATCTCTTATCGCTTTCTTAACATATTTTCTAATGGTCTTATATCTCTCCAAATTTTCTTCATTTCCATTCCTTTGCCATATTTTGAAGGTTGGTCATCTTTTTCTCACAGTATTTTGGTGTTCTTATTGCCACCACCATGTTTCTTTATTTAGCAACACTCTACCTTCAGATTCTCCAAGTACCTACTTTGAAATTTCTCTTATGTACGTAGCCATTTTAGTACTTATCATTATATACATGATGATATGAAAAATAAGTATTTGACTAAGGAAGATCCCTTGGGTCTTTGGAAATCCCTGAAGAATAGGATGTTCCCTTGGTTATGATCACCAGAAGATGGTCATATTACACAATGCTCAAAGTAATTGGTGGAATCTAATATTCCAAGGTCATATAACAGTTTTTGAATACAACTCTCATCTATTTAATATTGTTTACCGTTTGAGATTCTGTGGTGAAACAGTTTTTGAGAGAAAATGATAGAAAAAACTCTTTCTACATTTCACGGATTGAATGTGCTCATGCAACAGCAATATCGAACGATGATTTTCTAACTATTCTGAACTAATAAATTGTCTCATTATTGCAGAACAAAACAACAATATTTTAATTAAAAATCATAATTCAAGACCAACCGAATCTATGGCAATTCCTAAGCAATGCCAACTTTGCTAAAAACAGAGGCAGAGGTAGGAGATGCGGATGAAATAATTACACTAGAAGAGGTGGATACAATAATTCCTCCAGTGGAGGTGGACATAATAATTACTCCAATAGAGGAGGTTATAAAATTCCAAGTAATGTAAAGTTAAAAAACCTCTAGAAGAGGTATGCCCCATGATGTTGCTTTTTACGGTGTGGGAGCTACAGATGATAAGTTCTTGTATTGATGTGGAAAGCGCAGACTGCAGCCGTCGACCTAATGTGAATGATAGCATAGTGCTTAAGTGGATTTGTGGATCTGGTGGTGGTTGCAGTGGCTATTGACCACCGGAAACCCGCAAAAAGCCTGAAACACCGGGAGTTTTCCAAGCGACAGGCCCTCTGACGATCAAGTTAGTAACTAGAAGTGAAACCTGGGTTTAGTTGGAAAAATGATGATAAAGTCGTAACTGAGGAGGGGGGCCTGTATTTATAGGTCTGTGGAGAATCAGTTAAGAAATTATTTCATAACTTCCTAATCAAATCCCTTTGATTAAGGATCTGATTGGTTAATTATCTCCCTGATTTTATGAGATTTAATCACCAACTATAATTGGTTGGTCAACCTTCCCCAGTTAGGCTACCAATTCTGGATGTAGGCCTGAGGACAGCCTATGTTTGGGTTGTGGGCTTGTAGCCGCTGTGAGATTACTGTATCGCCCCTATGGGTAATGAGATTCACGAGATGATCAAACGACTCAGATTGGCCGAGTTATTTTACCTATATCACCCCGCCACACTAAGAAGAATTAAAATCTACCTAACAATTCTGCTAAGTATCCAGACGATACCTGCTAAAAATGTCACGTCCTGCTTCCCAAAAATACGGAATACGAGCACGTAATATTGGCCCAACGAATGACTAACGTCACCCATAAGCTGTTTAACCGATCAACTCAATAATATAACCAATATAGAACAATCACGCAGAAAATAATAATAATCTCATGAACAATAATACTTGGAATGAAGCAATAAAAATATCCAAATACAATAATAATCCAACATCTGCAAACAAATAGTAATATTCGGGTCATAAGCCCAATACAATGAAATAACAATAGTTAAATAATTAAGTCTTCATAACAAAGCAATAATTATTTATTAAGCGGCGATGCAATCAATTCCTTCACGAATGCTGTTCTCCCAATCCATCAGGCAATTCTCCATCAACACCTGTAACCATTTCATCTAAAAAGATGAGAAAAATTGTTCTTAGAGCAAGTTATGGATAGCAAGTAGAGAAAGCAGGGAACAATTGAATAACGATATAACATGAAGTCAATGGATCAATAGGAATCAATAACATGGCACGATAGCAATAATCAATAATATGGTAATCGATGTAACAGTTCGGTATCAATAACACTTAGACAATAATCGATATCAATAGGAACAATGATGAACGAAATGCAATATCGATGTGATGCAAACCCTTAAGTCTATTATTCAATTTAATCCTAACTAATGCACGTACTACTGCATTCCATACTACAGGTTCGATGCATACAATCAATTTCGTTTAGACCGAGTGGTGATTCAATATATCATGTGTCGGTACGGTAAACAATGATACGATACAATATTGTTGCTCGATACATTACGATGATTCACTGATTCATTGATACATTGGTACATTGATACATTGGTATATTGGTACATTGGTACATTGGTATATTGATACATTGATACGATTTATTGATACGATTCATTGATGCAATACACGAGAGATTGAGGTGCCGTAGTCAGCGCTCCACAATCAATCGATAAACACTGGCCGACACAGTCACTATATTATTCACTACTCAATTCATTCCCTTAAGCCCTGGCATGTTAATTATTTATCAATGCAACAATACAATATGCAAATATGAGACATTGGGTGAACAATAGTATCAATAGGAGAGCAATAAGACGATAACTTAGATAGCATAATTAGAATGATGACAATGGGACACTAGGACCATACAATGCAACATACACACTCTAAATCATGTGAGACTACAATAGAAGAAAAATTAATCTATTAAAAACCAGAAGATACAATTCTGGACAGCAAGAGTAGTCTGTACAAAAGAACAATTTTCCGCTGTTTCAGAAATCGAAAACTAAAACTGTTAGAAATTCTAGAAACTAGACTTCCATACGGTTCCAATGCATACTTAAAGTTCAAAATCCGACAACGGTAGCTAGGACAATCACCTCATTCATTACAGAATTCATGTTCAGGCAGAAATTCAACATTCAGTTATTTTAATTTTAGAAACAGTAAAAACTAGAAATAAAATTCATTAAAAACATTTTTTAGAATCCTAAACATGTTAAGAAACAATCTGGAAATTATCAGAGCAAAATTTTATCATTTGATCAGCCTTTTAATAGTTTAAGCATGCAAGATACAAGAATCTGAAAATCTGAAAGTAAAAACACGGCTGTAGTAAAACGGGCATAACTTTTGCTACATAACTCGGAATTCAAAAATTGTAGATAATTTGGAAACTAGAAAGATAAGGCTACAATTCATATTCAGAAAATAATTCATTTTAAGATAATTTACTGGGTCGAAAATAATAAACAATATACAGCCAGCAAGCAAGATACAGGTTTTAGGATATTTTTTTGTGAAAATAAATTAATTAAGCACGATGGGTATGAATTCTATTAGTCGATAAACTATATAATCAGCAAGATGGGTGTTAAAACATGATAAATAAAAATTAGAACACACACGTACATCAATTCTAATAACATCCAACGTCAAATCGATCAAACAACATACAACCTAGCAATTGTCTCTACAATAGTTAATCGTGTTATGAGATGCATGAAAATTTCCTGTCATCAATACTATATAATGTATGCAAGATTCAATATTTTTGGAGTCAAAGTGGCACGATGTTAAGAATATTGGGGTTAGCTCGTGTAAACCCTCAATAGACCCAACAAAGATGATCAAAACAATAATATGATAATGAATATGATCTACTTGCAAGAATTTCAGCTTTGATACAATTAACAATTTAAGAGGATGGTGACTTTCCTGTTAGTAGAATAAAGGGATGAGAATCCCGACAGCAACGACGACGATCGCAAACCAAGCAACATCAATGACGATGACGATCAGGTACGGATCTTGATGGCGATCGATCAACAAGTGCAAGATCAAAATATCAAAGATCAATGGCCGAGATCAAAGTAGATGATCAAGATCAATGGCGATTGACGGCTCAGATTGAAAGATTCAGGATCAAGATCAAGGATCACGATCGCGATCAAGGGCCCAGATCGAAGATCAGCTCCACATAACATCAAATAGCAGATCAGGATTCCCTACTCCACAACACCAAATTGTAACACCCCTTTTTGTACGGTACCTGAAGATATGCATATGTGTATGTATATTATTAGTATGCGTGCAATTGATTGTAGTATTATGGGTCGATTTTGCCATCGTGGTGGATGGTTAAGGCTACGGGATGGTTTTTGGGAGAGTTGCATTCCAAAGATGCACGAGAACGAGACGGACCGATACTAGTACAACTGCTAGTTTTCGGCATGACGCACATGCAAATATAACACGGTATGGTACAACAGTGAATATAGGTTGCGTGCGCTCGTTAAAACACGTTTCTCGCACTCATTGGAGCTCGTTAAAAGTTATATTGAGCAGCCAACACACCTAACACAAAACCAATGGGCTAGCCATGGTTTTGGGGCCTATAAAACCACGTAGAGTCTAACCTACCCCCCCCCCCCCGCCTCTGTCTAATCCGGTCGCCCCTTCCCATCACCCTCATTTTCCACTTCATTTCTCCCATTTGCTCTAGAATTTTTAAAAGAGAACACCCCAAGAGAAGGAGGAGAGAAAAGAAGAAGGAAGGAAAGGAGAAGGACCAAGAAGGAGATTTCCAAGAGGAGCTTGAAGAGATTCCTTCTAATACTACAACCTAAGGTGGGAAGTTTTTCTAAACTTGAAGTTCTTGTCTTTTAATTAAATTTGGTTGCATGCATGTGTGCTAGAATGCATAGGATTGCTTTTCTAAAGTTAGAAGTAAAAGTCAGAATGGAACTAGAGAAAGTTGGTTCGGAGTGCCATGTTGTGGATTTTTCCGAGAGCACAATATGTTGAATTAGACCACAAGATTAAAATGCTTTCTTCATTTATGTGTTAGGACCATCCATGATTTAGTTCAGATTTTTCTATGATCATTTGATATGCTAATAAAATTGAGAAATGAATATGTGTTGTAAGGTAGACTCAGGAAAAGAAAAACAGAATGGTTGATATTGTAGGAATTTTCGTGATTTATTGAAGCATGTTTTTGATCTGAAAATTTTACTCATTATTCCTGAATGCATTTTTACTATTTAAAAAAATCAGTAAATTATTTGGATGATTTTAGAGGCATGAGAAAAATCTATCTATGATCAGTAGCTGAGGTCGAATTAATAAAACTGGATGGTTTCTGAGATAACTTGCAGTAGCTATTACTCACTGAATAATTAGAATTTTGACATGAAGTCTTTTGCATGATGTTGGGTATGATGTCTAGTGTCACCACCATAAATTTTGTGTCAATTAGACAAGTGTGCAATTTACTGTGATTTTGTGATTGAGCACTGTGCCGTTTTCAGCCAGTTTTGATACTCTGTAAAGATTGGGAAATTGAGACCCGTCAGAGGCATATTTTGAGGATCATGACCCAGGAGAGAGTTGTAGGGGACACCTAGACCTTTCCAACAAAACTAGTTTGAGGCAAATCCAGTAAACGGTTGAATTAGTATGATTTTTGTAAGACTGGACAAAGGACTAGAGTAGAGCTGTGTGCTCTGAATTGATGAGACCAATTGTGTGATGAGTGTGTTAGGGTGACTTAATGGTGTAAATTGTACCCATGAACAACTAGAGAGTTGTTGAGGACACCCACACCCTTCTACAGAAATTGAGGTTGTGTCGTTCTGATGAACGAGTAGGATTTTGTGTTATTGGTAAAATGCAGCCCGTGCGCAGGAAGCACGCAGGCTGGAGCTTGAAAAGCTATTTCGAGGATTTAGATGGTTGAATCTAAGCTCGTGAACAACTAGGAAGTTGTAGCCTAGGATTGTACCATTTCAGGTTGGGGCCATACACTCCAATCGGAGTTGTATCAATAGAGTTATGACCATTTTGAGATTCGGGCAGAAACCCGTAGGTTGCTTAGTCTGGGTTAGCACTAAGGATTGTGAAAGCATTTTCCCTTGTGTGTGAGCCGACTCGGTGACTCGTGGCTAGGGATGGTTGAATCTCTGTTATTGAGGTTGTTGATTCTCCGAGTGAGATGTGTGACTCGAGTTAGTCACTAGGGTAAAGGATACCCTGCACCTATCAAGCCTATATTATTAGAGTTCTGCCGAGCGTAGGACGTCTGAGCATGCCAGTGGGTGGAGCTCACGGGGAAATTTTATATTTATAGCCGGGGTAGCGGCAGGCGTAGGCCATTTTTCTGGACGAGTCCAAGTCGGGGAAGTGGCGAACCGGGCCGGTGTCGCCAGGGGCCAGAGGTTGATAGGCAAGTGTGGAAGCAGTAATTCTTACCCGAAATAATTAGAGTAAGGTAGGGGTTAGAATGGTTTATTAGGGGATTGGAAAATTGTATTAGTCCTAGTAAGCCATAGTCGGTGTTGTATCTTCCAGTCGTACGGATACGTTCTCGGCCGCTCATGGATTGAGTCCCTGGCTCGTATCTCGATCTGTTGATTCCCAAAGTTTGCCGGAGTAAGGTGCGGGAGGCCCGAAGGAATTGACCTTCCGTGGTGCTCACGTCCCTAAAGCGTGGGTTATGTTTTGTGTTTGGTGTATATTTGTACATAACCCGAGCCAGGGGTGAACACGCATGCGAGAGTCCATGAGTGGACATGTGGAACCAAGGGTCGTAAGGACCAGGTTCAACGCGGTTTCTAAGGAGGTCCGTGCGCGGGTACCAACTGGCAGTGACCACTTGGGCACTGCAAGGTGGAATATGACTGACCGCTGCAATCTCCTTGGGCGACGGACAGTCTATTGGGAACTGGATGGGTACATGGGTAGGATGCATGGCGAGGGATTGAACCCTACAATCAGGAGAGGAGAACTCATTGGAAGGTATGTAGTATGGGATGCATACATTTCCATCGAAGTTGATTTTGGGAAAGTATGTAGTATGGGATGCATACGTCCCAACTGAATTGCATTAGAGTAGGTGCATCGCGTGCATTCTTGTTCGTGCATTAGATTAGGCTATGCTTGGGTCTTAGACGCATGTAGTATGGGATGCGTGCGGATCTAGATTTTCAAGTCTTGCTTGCTTTAGAATTGGCTTGTGATTGGTGCATTTAGTGGTTAGGTCATGGCATACACGAGCATCACATAATTTAGGATGCATGTTTCCCTTTTCCATTCAAGATGGGTTGTGATTGAATTTTAGAGGATCGTTGTTATCACCAGCTTTGCTTCAGTCGAAGTACTGGCATTCCCCACCTTTTAGGTATCGACTTCTACCTTTCGAGCAGGTGCAGAGATATCAGAGTAGCGCAGCAGAAGACTCAAGCCGAGGAGCAAGTCCAGAAAAGCAAATGGACTATTCAGCGGAGCTTCGGCAGTGAGCCGTCGACTGCCATTCACAGAGAGAGAAGTTGTTAACTTTACAGAAAGGAGTGATGTATGTTGTAATAAGATGTACTGAGTTTATGTAATTTGTATTCTTGTCAAGAACAAGACATTGGTTGTAATCAATGATGTAATAACTCATTTGGCAATAAAAAGTTTTTAAATTTTCATGTTATTACTGTGTTGAGATGCATTTGAAGGCAAAGATTCTGGAGAGTGTCACGGATACCCGGTAATGGGGATCCGGGGCGCTACAGAAGTGGTATCAGAGCTGACTTCAATTTGTAATCTAACACAGCCTACTTGGATATTGAGCATTTACCTGTAAGAACTGAATTCTTTGCAATGGATAGTTGCAACGCCGGAAATGGAATCTGGTAAATCTTTTCTTACCGCCAAATGGCTGGGTTTAGTTTGGATTGTAGGAAGGTCAGAACCATGATTGTTTCATTTTACCGTATGTTTGTGATCTTCCCTACATCCAAAACTAACCCTGTGTGTTTTCTTTCCTTAAAGGGTGTCTAGAAGAATCAGAAACAGTCACCGTAGAATGGTTGAGGGCGAAGGCAGTTGGACCAACGGCACAAACTTCAATGTTGAAGCAGAGTTTACCCGCGTATACCAAATGATGGGAGCATTTTTGGAAGCTAGTAGAAACCAAGCACCGCCACAGGGAACACTAGCAGTCGCTACCCCAGCAGACCCGATAAGGATGGTGGAATCGTTCAAGATGATGAAACCGCCAGTTTTCAAAGGACAGGTCGACCCCACGGCTGCTGACGACTGATACGTCATGTAGAGACAGTGTTTGAAGTACTAGTGACTCCCGAAGATAGCAAGGTTCGTCTGGCCACAATTCTACTGGAGAAGGATGCCGGAGTTTGGTGGCAGTCCATGAGGCGTGGTCTCGGAGAGGGACAGATCACTTTGGAAGATTTCCTTGAGGAATTCCGATAGCAATATTTCCCTTTGGATGTGCAAGAAGAGAAAGCAAATGAGTTCCATAGCTTGAAGCAAGGAAACATGGCCGTTAGGGAATGTGAGACAAAGTTTTCTCAGCTGTCACGATATGCGCCGGAGATGGTCCAAGAAGAAGCGAAGAAAGCCCAAAGATTTGAGCAAGGACTTAGGCCTGGGCTGAGGTCAAGGATGGTTCCGTTAGGCATTCGCCGATTCGACAAGCTAGTAAAGCGAGCTACGGTAACAGAAATGGACATGAGGCGGAGTCAAGGCGAGGCAGAGACGAAGGAGAGGAGGAAGAAACATATTCACACCAATGACCAAGACAAGCGGGACTCAACTCACAAGTCCAGAAAGCTGAATACCAGCAAGGGGACCAACCAGACGGTGGTGTGTTACTTTTGTAAAGAACCAGGTCATTTCAAAAGTCAATGCCCGAAAAGAGCCCAGACAAACACTTGCTACAATTGTGGAGAAGCCGAGCACAAGAAATCAGATTGTCCACGACTGCAAGGGAAACCCAATGACTAGTTACTAAAGGTGACCGATAAAGGGAAGAAGCCTCTTCATCAGGGACGAACCTCAGCTTAACTGGGAAGAAGTATGTAATAGTAAGGGCTATCATAGTCGATAAATAGTAAAATGTTTTGTTAGTTGCATTTTTGCAAGATATGGATGATGAACTTGTACTATGTTTTGTAACATGATATTATGACTATTATAAAGCATGAAAGTTTGGGTAGTTGGTCGTCTTGTCTTATACTTATTTTATTAAGTGTTTGGGATAAGGCATAAGGCTGAAATATTTGCCTTCTCCTTGGTGGGCCTCGTTTTCTTCTAAGGAGGGAGTGGTCACCGACCCTCTAGAAGTGCAAGCCGAGAGCTGGAAGATGTGCTGAGAACTTGACTCGGGCACTAGAAGGAGATATGATGAACTGAGAACGATCGTGAGTATGGAGGCTCCAGAATGATCCGTGGAGGGAGATATTCCCCAGCATTCTAGACGAGGGATGAAATAGGCCCCAAAGTGTTCTATAGAGAGGGATTGATCTCCAGTATTTCGGGACGAGAGAGATACTCATGGGAAGTTCGTGTGGTGAGGTCGGCTCCATAATGATCCATGGAGTGAGACATTCCTCAGTATTCCAGACGAGGGACGAAATAGGCCCCTGAATGATCTGTGGAGTAGGATTGGTCTCCAGTATTCCAGGGACGAGAGCGACGCTCATGAGAAAGATTGTGTGATGTTGGCTCCAGAATGATCCAGGGAGTGAGATATTCCCTAGTATTCTAGACGTGGGATGAAATAGGCCCCAGAATGATCTGTGGAGTGGGATTGATCTCTAGTATTCCAGGGACGAGAGCAACGTTCACGGGCAGGCGAGTGGGACATTGGATCCAGAATGATCCAGGGAGTGAGATATTCCCCAGTATTCTAGACGTGGGATGAAATAGGCCCCAGAATGATCTGTGGAGTGGGATTGATCTCCAGTATTCCAGGGACGAAAGCAACGTTCACGGGCAGGCGAGTGGGACATTGGCTCCAGAATGATCCAAAGAGTGAGATATTCCCTAGTATTCTAGACGAGGGATGAAATAGCCCCCAGAATGATCTGTGGAGAGGGATTGATCTCCAGTATTCCGAGGACGAGAGTAATACCCACAAGGAAAATTCAAGGATGAGTAAGGGCTCCAGAATGATCCATGGAGTGAGAAGTTCCCCAGCATTCCAGGTGAGGGATGAAATAGGCCCCAGAGTGTTCTGTGGAGTGGTAATGATCTCCAGTATTCCGAGGATGAGAGCGATGTGCACGGGAAGGTCGTGTATGACGTTGACTCCAGAATGATCCATGGAGTGAGGAATTCCTCAGTATTCCAGACAAGGGATGAAGTAGGTCCCATAGTGATTTGTGGAGTAGGAATTGGTCTCCAGTATTCCGAGGACGAGAGTAGTACCCACAAAGAAATTCAAGGATGAATAAGGGGGCTCCAGATGATCCGCGAAGAAGGGATATTCCCCAGCATTCCAGACGAGGGATGGAATAGGCTCCAGAGTGTTCTATGGAGTGGGAATGATCTCCAGTAGTTCGGGATGAGAGCAAAACTCATGAGGAGTTCGTGTGGTGAGGGCTCCAGAATAATTCGTAGAGCGAGATATTCCCCGGTATTTCCGGAATGTGGGACGCAATAGACCCCAGGGAGTTCTATGTAGAGGAATTGATCTCTAGTAGTCCAGGACGAGAGCAACACACCCCAAAGTGATTCATCCCCAGTACAGTGGATACGGGATGCGGTATGCCCCAAAACGATCCACATGATGAGATTGATCTCCAGGATGGAGGAGTGTGTTGAGAACTTGAGGCGTGGGAGCCGAAGAGCTGCATGAAGACCTTAAATCCGAATTTATTTTGAATGTTTTCTATTTTGTTTGTTGTTTTTCTTTCTCCCACTAAGGACGTTCCGGGGACAGAACGATTCTAAGGAGGAAGTGATGTAACACCCCGTTTTGTACAGTACCTGAAGATATGCATATGTGTATGTATATTATTAGTATGCGTGCAATTGATTGTAGTATTACGGGTCAATTTTCTCATCGTGGTGGATGGTTAGGGCTATGGGACGGTTTTTAGGAGAGTTGCATTCTAAAGATGCACGAGAACGAGACGGACCGATACTAGTACAACTGCTAGTTTTCGGCACGACGCACATGCAAATTTAACACGGTATGGTACTACAGTAAATATAGGTTGCGCGCGCTCGTCAAAACACGCGTCTCACACTCGTTGGAGCTCGTTAAGAGTTATGTTGGGCAGCTAACACACCTAATACAAAACCAATGGGCTAGCCATGGTTTTGGGGCATACAAAACCACCTAGAGTCTAACCTACCCCCCCCCCCCCCTCCCCCCTGTCTAATCCGGTCACCCCTTCCCATCACCCTCATTTTCCACTTCATTTCTCCCATTTGCGCTGTAATTTTCAGAAGAGAACACCCCAAGAGAAGGAGGAGAGAAAAGAAGAAGGAAGGAAAGGAGAAGGACCAAGAGGAGATTTCCAAGAGGAGCTTGAAGAGATTCCTTCTACTACTACAACCTAAGGTGGGAATTTTCTCTAAACTTGAAATTCTTTTCTTTTAATTAAATTTGGTTGCATGCATGTGTACTAGAATGCATAGAATTGCTTTTCTAAAGTTAGAAGTAGAAGTCAGAATGGAACTAGAGAAAGCTGGTTCGGAGTGCCATGTTGTGGATTTTTCCGAGAAGACAATATATTGAATTAGACCACAATATTAAAATTTTTTGTCCATTTATGTGTTAGGACCATCCATGATTTATTTCAGATTTTTATATGATCATTTGATATGCGAATAAAATTGAGAAATGGATATGTGTCGTAAGGCAGACTCAGGAAAAGAAAAACAGAATGGTTGATATTGTAGGAATTTTCGTGATTTATTGAAGTATGTTTTTGACCTGAAACTTTTACCTATTATTCCTGAATGCATTTTGACTATCTACAAAAATCAGTAATTTATTTGGATGATTTTAGAGGCATGAGAAAAATCTATCTATGATCAGTAGCTGAGGTCGAATTAATAAAACTGGATGGTTTCTAAGATAACTTGCAGTAGCTATTACTCACTGAATAATTAGAATTTTGACATGAAGTCTTTTGCATGATGTTGGGTATGATGTCTAGTGTCACCACCATAAATTTTGTGTCAATTAGAAAAGTGTGCAATTTACTGTGATTTTGTGATTGAACACTGTGCCGTTTTCAGCCAGTTTTGATACTCTGTAAAGATTGGGAAATTGAGACCCGTCAGAGGCATATTTTGAGGATCATGACCCAGGAGAGAGTTGTAGGGGACACCTAGACCTTTCCAACAAAACTAGTTTGAGGCAAATCCAGTAAACGGTTGAATTAGTATGATTTTTGTAAGACTGGACAAAGGACTAGAGTAGAGCTGTGTGCTCTGAATTGATGAGACCAATTGTGTGATGAGTGTGTTAGGGTGACTTAATGGTGTAAATTGTACCCATGACCAACTAGAGAGTTGTTGAGGACACCCACACCCTTCTACAGAAATTGAGGTTGTGTCATTCTGATGAACGAATAGGATTTTGTGTTATTGGTAAAATGCAGCCCGTGCGCAGGAAGCACGCAGGCTGGAGCTTGAAAAGCTATTTCGAGGATTTAGATAGTTGAATCTAAGCTCGTGAACAACTAGGAAGTTGTAGCCTAGGATCGTACCATTTCAGGTTGGGGCCATACACTCCAATCGGAGTTGTATCAATAGAGTTATGACCATTTTGAGATTCGGGCAGAAACCCGTAGGTTGCTTAGTCTGGGTTAGCACTAAGGATTGTGAAAGCATTTTCCCTTGTGTGTGAGCCGAGTCGGTGACTCGTGGCTAGGGATGGTTGAATCTCTGTTATTGAGGTTGTTGATTCCCTGAGTGGGATGTGTGACTCGAGTAAGTCACTAGGGTAAAGGATACCCTGCACCTATCAAGCCTATATTATTAGACTTCTGCCGAGCGCAGGACGTCCGAGCATGCCAGTGAGTGGAGCTCACGGGGCAATTTTATATTTATATCCGGGTTAGCGGCAGGTGTAGGCCATTTTGCTGGACGAGTCCAAGTCGGGGAAGTGGCGAACCGGGCCGGTGTCGCCAGGGGCCAGAGGTTGATAGGCAAGTGTGGAAGCAGTAATTCTTACCCGAAATAATTAGAGTAAGGTAGGGGTTAGAATGATTTATTAGGGGGTTGGGAAATTGCATTAGTCCTAGTAAGCCATAGTCGGTGTTGTATCTTTCAGTCGTAGGGATACGTTTTCGGCCGCTCATGGATTGAGTCCCCAGCTCGTATCTCGATCTGTTGATTCCCAAAGTTTGCCGGAGTAAGATGCGGGAGGCTCGAAGGAATTGACCTTCTGTGGTGCTCACATCCCTAAAGCGCGGGTTGTGTTTTGTGTTTGGTGTATATTTGTACATAACCCGGGCCAGGGGTGAACATGCATGCGAGAGTCCATGAGTGGACATGTGGAACCAAGGGTCGTAAGGACCAGGTTCAATGCAGTTTCTAAGGAGGTTCGTGCACGGGTACCAACTGGCAGTGACCACTTGGGCACTGCAGGGTGGAATATGACCGACCGCTGCAATCTCCTTGGGCGACGGACAGTTTATTGAGAACTGGATGGGTACATGGGTAGGATGCATGGCGAGGGATTGAACCCTACAATCAGAAGAGGCGAACTCCTTGGAAGGTATGTAGTATGGGATGCATACATTTCCATCGAAGTTGATTTTGGAAAAGTATGTAGTATGGGAAGCATACGTCCCAACTAAATTGCATTAGACTCGGTGCATCGCGTGCATTCTTGTTCGTGCATTAGATTAGGCTATGCTTGGGTCTTAGATGCATGTAGTATGGGATGCATGCGGATCTAGATTTCAAAGTCTTGCTTGCTTTAAAATAGGCTTGTGATTGGTGCATTTAGTGGTTAGGTCATGGCATACACGAGCACCACATAATCTAGGATGCACGTTTTCCTTTTCCATTCAAGATGGGTTTTGATTGATTTTTAGAGGATCGCTGTTATCACCAGCTTTGCATCAGTCGAAGTACTGACGTTCCATACCTTTTAGGTATCGACTTCTACCTTTCGAGCAGGTGCAGAGATATCAGAGTAGCGCAACAGAAGACTCAAGCTGAGGAGCAAGTCCCAGGAAAGCAAATGGACTGTTCAGTGGAGCTTCGACTGTGAGCCGTCGACTGCCATTCACAGAGAGAGAAGTTGTTAACTTTACAGAAAGGAGTGATGTATGTTGTAATAAGATGTACTGAGTTTATGTAATTTGTATTCTTGTCAAGAACAAGACATTGATTGTAATCAATGATGTAATAACTCATTTGGCAATAAAAAGTTTTTAAATTTCCATGTTATTACTGTGTTGAGATGCATTTGAAGGCAAAGAATCTGGGGAGTGTCACGGATACCCGGTAATGGGGATCTGGGGCGCTACACAAATAGTGATTAACCTCCCCTTCTTCTCCACAGCGGTCGACGGAGAGAGAGAGAGGAAGAGATAGCGGGAGGGGAACGGTAGGGTGGCACTCGCGGCGACTGGGTGGTCAGTGCGTCGAGCGGAATAGAAGGGCGACCTCGACGGCAGAGTGCTTGCAATCGGGAAGCGACGCAGCGGCTCAAGCTCGAGCGGAGCTCTGTTTCTCGACGAAACAGAGGAGGAGACGGAGAGGGGGAAAATCATGGTGATTGGACGACGACGAGGGCGAAGAGGGACCTTCGTTGGTCACGGTTACAACGGAGAGGTGAAGGCAGTTGTCGACGAGGCGAAAAATTGAGGAGGTTACGGGAGAGGGAGAAGTCGTTGGAGGTGACGGGGATGAAGATGACGAACAGGGGTTTCGGAATGGGTGCAGGGGGTTCGAGTGCTGGCAGCGACGGGAGGATGATGCTGTGGTGGATGGAGACGGGTAGTGACAACAGGGTGACGAGGTCGAGAGCGCTCGGAGGATGAGTGGCGGCAGCAATGACAGAGGAGGGGGGATAGGGAGTTGGGTTCAGCGATGGCGAGGCTGGATGTAGGGGATGAAGGGTTGGAGGATGGAGAGAGGCAACGGCGAGGAGGACGGGAAGATGGCAGGGACGGTGTTGACAAAGGGTTTGATGGGAGTGGGGTCGAGAACAGGGAAGGAAGAACAGTAAGGGGGTAGCACAGTGGCGGCGGGTTAGGGGCTAGGGTTAGGTAGGGTAGGTTTAGGTTTAGGTTTAGAGTTATAGAATAGTATATATAAGGGATTATTGGGATATTGTGTTTGGATATTGGGTTAGGGCCAATAAGAACAAGTGGGTATGGGTTTTGGGTTTAAATCCAAAAACAAAATGGGCTATAGGGTTTTTTAAATATACATATAAACATACAAATAATAAAATACAGATAAATAAATATGTTCGGGCTTTACAAAAATAATAATAATAATAATAATGACAATAAGAAAAATAATACTAATAATTACAATAATAATAGTAACAAAAATATTAATATGAATAACAATACCAATAATAATAATAAGAACAATAATAAAGATAATAACCAAAATTAAAGTAATAACAATAATAATAAGATTAAAATGATCCAATAATAATAATATATATGCTTTAGACTCAAATATAAATATCCGATCAATAAGAAATATGAAGTAAGATCAAGACACACCATTATTCGAAATAAATTAAATTTTTGTTTCAAAATCACTTTAATAAAAGATTCGAAAGAATTTAGCAAAAAAAAATATTTACAAAAAAATCAAATTATAGAAAATACACTGAAAAATACCAATTGTCGGGAATGGAGCTTACAATAAATGTTAAAAAAGTGAACATTGGTCACGAATCTGTAGTGCACCAAAACATGTGGTAGATCAATACAAAGCTTCTGTCAATTCTGCAGAGACAAATATGCTGGATGAAAAAGAGCTTATGAAAGATCATGCTGCTAATATGCCAAGATGATCTACAAACTGGAATCTTGAAGATTTCTTTGAAGATTGTGACAGCCAACCTAATAACACTGAAGCATTTGAAGCAAAATTAGGAGAACCATCAAGTTGGGCGTACAAGAACTAAAAACAACTGTTATCATTTTATTAAATTTAGTTTTGAGTTTATATTTTTTGGATTATTGTTTGTTTTTATTTTATGTTAATATATTATCTTTGCTTCGAATGATTAAGTTAATTTTTCCTGCTTAAGTAAATATTAACTTTTAATCTTATTTTAGAGGTATGGATCATGGAATGCATGAAACTGAAGATAATTTATATCTAGGTTTACAGTGGCATAACACATACTATACTGGAAAACCAGAATTTTTTCTCAATTTGGTATTAAGTCCATGCCAAGTTTCCACCATAGTTGGACCTATACAAATAATTGAATGTTCTGAAAGAGTATATAATGTTACCAAATGGTACCCATATATTCCTTAAAGATGATTTATTTTCCAGCAATTCTCAAAGCAATTGTCTTAGTTTCAAAAAACATCATAATGAATGGGTACCACATTGAAATTATATGTGAAGATAAGAAAGAATTCTTATACATCATTACTAGTGTTGGAAGTCAGAAACTCATACTACAAAAGTTAAGTGCATTCTCCTTGTGTCTATACTGCACAAGAATTTCAAATGTTGAATCACACTCTGTTATGAGCTAGAAGCTGAACCAAGCCGGAAGCTTAAATCAAACCCTAAATTTACTGACCCTAAGAACTTAAATCTTTGTCATAATAGTTTAGGACACCTTGGCAATGCTATGTTAAGATAAATAATATATAACTCATATGGACATCCCTTAACAAACCATCAGTTGACAATACCTAGTGGGTACTTATGTATTTCGTGTTCACATGGTAAACTTGTAACATCCTGTACTTAAAGTATATATATAATATTATATTGGGAGAATTTATATATACATATATATATATATATATATATATATACACACAATATGTGGAGGAAGTAGTTGGGCCTATATTGTATGGAGTTATGGGCCAAGATTATATGGGATGAGAAGAGGAGTGGCTGCAAGCAACGTGACGTGGAGGAGGGGCCCATAAGGGGGTGGTGTGCTTGGTGTGTGTGTGATGCACGTACACGTGCATTAGATGGTGGGGTGTGTGGTATGTGTTTAATCCCACATCGGATGGTTCAATAGGGGAATGTGTGTATAAATTAAATTGCCTATGCTCAAATGTTACCAAATATTCTTGACACCTTTGTGAGGCACACCTATGGTGGACAGTTGTTAGGATCTATTTTTTGCGTATGCGTACGTGTAATCACGTGCACAGCTGAGCGATGCTTGGGACATTATAAATGGTATCAGAGTCGACTTTTGACATCGATTGTGTGCAAGATGTATGCCTGAGATGGAGCTAGGCCAATTATCCCGGTTAGGAAGACTAGGTAGCTGAATCAAGGGGACTCCACTCCATATCAAGTAGAAAGGGATCATGTTCTAGATTGCAAGTCCCGGGCTCGGGGCGTTACAAAACTCATCACCAAACATTCTTTTATTAAGAATGCATCTGAATTGCCATCGTTTCTCAATAGGATACAAGGTGATATTTGTGGCCCTATAAAATCTTCATTCTAGACCTTGTAGATATTTCATGATCTGAATTTTTGCATCCATTTGTTGGTCCTATGTTTACCTAGTTTATACTAGAAATATTGTTTTTTTTCTCATTTACTTACTCAAATCATCAAACTTAGAGCCCATTTTCCTTACCATCCTATTAATTCTATAAGACTTGATAATGTGGCTGAATTCACATCTAAAGTTTTTTATAAGTATTGTTCATCAATAGAGATCGATAATGAGCATCATGTTCCACATGTTCACACACAGAATGGCTTAGTTGAATCCTTGATTAAACGTCTTCAACTTATTGCTAGACCTTTACTAATGCAGTTTAGATTACCTGTTAGTGCTTGGGGACATGTTGTACTGCATGCATCAATGCTTGTAAGACATAGACCCCACAATATATCAATATTTCTCTTCACAACAACTTTTGTTAGGTAATCAGCCAAATATATCCAATTTGTGTAAGTTTGGTTTGCAGTTCAAGTTCGTAGTCCACCTCCTCAGTGTTCCAAAATGGGTCCTGTCACACCCCGTGTCACGCCCCGCTTCCCAAAATACGGAACATGAGTACGTAATGTAGGCCCAGCGAATGATGTAATCACCATCCATAAGCTGTACCAGACTAACTCAGCAATAAGAACAACAAAACACAGCCACACAGGAAATATAACCACATGAATCAATGATAAAGTTCCAATAATAATGAAATAAACTAACAGTATAAATATCCAACATCCGGGATCAAAACAAAACTACGGGTCATATGGCCCAAAACAGAGTACAAGAGATAACAATGTTTAAAAAATAAATCTAGCACCAATTAATAGACTACGCAGCGGAGACTAGATCCAACACTATAAACATTGCTTACCAATTTCTTCTGGAACAGATCCTTCAGTACCTGGAAAATCTTGATCTAAAATGAAAGAAAAGAGTGCCCTTAGAGCAAGTCGTGGGCGGCAAGTAGAGAAAACAAATGATAATAGGAAAGCATAAATATCAAAGGAAAGGAACATGGTCAAAGACAAAGAACAAAACAAAGAGTCAGCAATATCAAAGGTGTACAATAATCACACATGAAATGCATGATGTCAAGTCAAGTTCAATACAAGATCAAATATGCAGGTTGTTAAACATTTTATTAACCTATATAGTGCACGTACTGCTGCGTCCTATTCCACAGGTTCCGCGCAAGCACAGTGATCGTTTTAGAATGATGGTGAATTCACGGTTCGTGTACTTGGCATTGATAACAATAATTTACAATCATGAATCATCAATAAATCATTGTAATCAATACTCCTCCTTCCAAGACAATACAATATAACGATGAGGCCTTACCGAGTACATTTTCCGATTGTTCACTACCAAATCTACCCATAAAATTCTGGCTTGTTAATAGTTTATTTTCATCCTATGAGAGCAGGAAAGAGGCTTTCAATGTTGTATGTTACTATGTGTGACCAATTCTAAGCGCTACAGACAAAATATGAAGCAAACACATCATATAAACACATTTCACAAAATCAGGACAACATGACCTTACTGTACTAAAATATGGATTATGGTCACTGCACAATAGTAAAACTGAATCTGCCGGAAGATCTGGAAAGTAGACTTTCATACGGTTCCAACGAGTATAATTAAGGCATATAAAAGACATAGTAACTAGGGTGACAACTCTAATCTAATCAGTTTTATGTTCAGTCAGCATGCAGTAGGTTATGTTCTACTAATTATTTTGGGTCAGAGAACTCATTAATAAAATCTACAAAATTTCAGAGAAGTATTTATACATGTCTAGGTCCACCATGATTTATTTAAGATTTTTCTTTTACTATTAACCAGGTCAAATAAAATAAACAACAGCAGAATACGCATGAAATTATGGGTCTGAAAATTACTAATACAGTTGCAGTAAAGAGATGATATCTAACAGATGACAAATTGGAATTTAGATCTAGACCAAGGAAAAATTATTTAGACATCAAGGGCTACATTTCATGTTCAGTCATTGCATGTCTAAAAATCTGATTCAATGTGAAACATACAGCAGTCCAGAATTCTACTTAACATGCAAAGATAACAAATAATTCATACGATCACATATAGCATGCAAATTGGTAATCAAAACAATCCTAGGTGTCAACATGTAAATTTCTAAGGTTAAGATACATTTATCATGGTCCTAGTGTCAATTTATCAAATAAAATTCAATCTAGCACGTTCAATTTATCATGTCCAAGTCGTCAAGTAATCATATGCATGAATCTAGTTGTTTAGTTGTGCAAATGCATGAAACATTGGGGACTAGGTTTAGATCGAAGAGATAGCATGATGTTAAGAGTATGTCGGGTTAGCTCGTGTAAATCCTCGATAATCTTAACGGAATTATTAAATGCGGTTTTTTATAGCAAAATGGACATGATCTACTTGCAGGAGTTCAAATAATCTTGAACACAAATAATAAAAAGGGTTCATGAAGAGACTTGCCTGTTATTGCAGATATAATTAAAATAGAATAACGGGATCAGAATCCCAGGCGAAAACTCCTAATATATGCACGAAGAATCAACAGCAACAGCAAGATCCAAGAGTAATTCCTCACACCGGATCGGGACAGAACACAGAACACCGAAATAGGATTTAGTGCGCACACAACACGAACACCAAAACTGGCCAATAGAACATTTGGCTGACACCGGATCCGACCCAAAACAGGGGACAATAATGAGGGATCGGGTGTGGCAGAATGGGATACCAAAACCAGCCAATAGGATCCTTTCCTCGCACTGGATCCACACCGAATAAAGGACAGCGAAGAGCGGATCAGGGGTGCTGAACTCAGGAAAGCAAGATTAGCCACTCTCTGATCGTCTTCTTCCTCACGACAGCAAGAGAGAGAAAGGGCGAATGGTGGACTAGTGCGGCACTGCGACGGCAGCTGTGGCGGCGGAGCGACGTCGGTACCACGGTCGGGAAGCAACTGCGGCGACGACACTCACTGTGAAGGAAACTCTGTTCTCTCGGTCGAAAATAGGGGAACGACGGCGCGCGCGAACGGGGACATGAATGGCGACGCAAAGTGGGAATTAATGAGCACGACAATGGGTAGGGAGACGGCGATGAGTTACGGTGAAGGGAAACTTCGGTGGTTGGGTTTGATTGGTAATGGCAAGGGCAATCGGAGCAGACGATGATGACGGCGAGGTTGAAGGGATGGAGACGGTGAAGATGGTGACGATGACAGAGGGCGATCGAAGTATAGGGTGATGGGGTCGGGGTGGTGTATGGTTTGGGTTTGGGGTGCTTAGAAATAGAGAAGAGAGAAAGGGAGGGTGCGGGGAGAGAGAAACGGCGGAAGAGGGAGAAGGGGATAATAATTAGGGTTTAATTAATGGGGTATTTATAGGGATCAAGAAATTAGGGTTTTGGGTTGATATTTTGTGGGTTTTGGGTATCGGTTTTGGCTCCAAAAATAGACAAACCAATGCAATGAGATGAGACGAACACAAAGGAGAACAAATCAAATTCAAAATAGAAAAGAGCAAAATTCGCAAAAGAACAGATCCAATCCAAAGAACACAGATTGATCGAGAGGGAACAAAAGAACCAAAAAAGACAAAATGCACAATAAAAAATGAGTTCAAATACAATAATCAAAAAAGTACAAAATACAATAAAATCTGAAAATAGGGCTTACAAATCCTTCCCACCTTACAAGAAGAATTTCGTCCTTGAAATTCATACAAGTGATACATAGGATGAACCCCGAACAAAGCAAAGCAAAACAAAGCAAAACAAAACACTACTTAAACAAATGAAGGAACCTCTCCTGAATCTCTTCCTCTAACTCCCAAGTAGACTCCCCTGGCGAGCAAGGATCCCAAGAAACTCAGACCAACTTGATGGCTATATTCTTCAGTACCTTCTCTCGACAGTCTAAGATAGAGACGGGTCAAATTTCACTGGACAAATCCGGCCTCACAGACAAGTCTGAGTAGTCAACCACATGACTGTCATCTCTGATGTATTTCCTGAGCTGAGAAACATGGAATACATCATGGACACCTGCTAAAGCTGGTGATAGTGCGAGCCTATAAGCTACCTTGCCCACACGTTCCATAATATCGAATGGACCGATGAATTGAGGACTCAACTTGCCTCCACCGCCGAAATGGATAACACCTTTCCATGGCGATACCTTGAGGAACACATGCTCGACTGCCTCGAACTCTAGAGGTCTCCGGTAACAGTCAGCCCACCTCTTTTGCCGATCATGAGCGACCTGTAAATGCTTGCGGATCTGAGCCACGACATCAACTGTCTTCGTGATCAACTCAGGTCCTAAAAGCTTCCTCTCGCCGATATCATCCCAACAGACTGGCGATCTACACTTGCGCCCATACAAAGCTTCGAATGGAGCAGCCTTGAGACTCGCCTGATAACTGTTATTATAAGAGAACTCGACAAAGTGAAGATGATCTTCCCACGAACCTCCAAACTGAAGAACGCAGGATCTCAATATATCTTCTAGGATTTGAATTATCCTTTCTGACTGCTCATCCGTCTGAGGATGGAACTCTGTACTGTAACTCAGCTTAGTACCCAATCTCCTCTGGAAACTTTCCCAGAACTGAGACCTGAATCTCGTATCTCTATCTGATACGATGCTGATAGGAACTCCATGCAAACGAACAACCTCCTGAACGTACTGCTCGGCCAAACTCTCCGTGGAGTGACCCATACGGAAAGGAATGAAGTGAGCACACTTCGTCAGCTGATCCACTATCACCTAGATGGCATTATGACCTTTAGGACTCCTCGGCAAAGCTGTCACGAAGTCCATCGTGATATTCTCCCACTTCCATTCAGGGATAGGAAGGGGTTGCAAAAGTCCTGCGGTCCTCTGATGCTCTGCCTTCACCTGCTGACAGATTAGGCACTGGGTGACGAATTGAGCCACATCCCGCTTCATACCATGCCACCAGAAATGCTGTTTCAAGTACCTGTACATCTTGGTACCACCAGGATGTATAGAATATGGGGACCGATGAGCTTCCTCGAGCTACTTCTGTCTGACTTCTCCTCTAGGTTCACACAACATAGAGCCAAACCGAAGCGATCCATCAGCATGGACAACCAAATCCGATCTCAAACCAGCTTCAACCTCACTCTGAAATTCCTGCAATTGCTAATCACTTCCTTGAGCTGCCTTGATCTGCTCCACTAAGGAAGACTGCAACTGCAACAATATAAGCTGCCGATCTGATCCGGGAAGTAACACATCCAACTCTAGCTTCCTCATGCCCTCCACTAGCTCCTTCTGCTGAGTGAGGAACATAGCGGCAGGCCTCTGACTCAAAGCACTGGCATCGAATTAATTTTGCCCGGGTGATACTGCAAATTAATGTCAAAATCTGCCATCAATGCCAGCCATCTTCTCTGCCTCATGTTCAACTCCTTCTGCGTGAACACATACTTGAGGCACTTGTGATCTATGAAAATCTCAACTCTATCCCCAAGAAAATAGTGTCTCCACAACTTCAAGGCAAAGATCACAGCAGCAAGCTCCAGATCATGCGTAGGATAGTTCTTCTCATGATGTCTCAACTGCCTCGATGCATAAGCGACAACCTTGTCTCGCTGCATCAGCACTGCTCCCAGACCTCTCCCCGAAGCATCACAAAAGATCACAAAACTACCCGAACTATCGGGTATAGTCAGCATAGGAGCTGACATCAACCGACGCTTCAAATCGGCGAAAGCTCCATCACAAGCTTCATCCCAGACAAACTTCTCCTCCTTCCTGGTCAAACTGTTCAAGGGTCCAGCGATCTTGGAGAAATCCTAAATGAACTTTTGATAGTAACCAGCCAAACTAAGGAAACTCCGCACCTTAGAAACAGACTTCGGAATAGGCCAATCCTTGATTGCAGTAACCTTTGACGGGTCCACAGAAACACCAGCACCGGAGATATTGTGACCAATAAAAGCAACCTAATCCAACCAGAACTCGCACTTATCGTGCTTCCTATACAGCTGGTTCTCCCTCAAAGTCTACAAAAACACCTTCAGATGCTCAACATGATCCTCCTTGTTCCGTGAGTACACTAATATGTCGTCGATGAAAACCATGACAAACTGATCCAAGAACGGCAAAAACACATGGTTCATCAAACTCATGAATACAGCTGGTGCATTAGTCACTCCGAAAGACATCACCAAGAACTCATAATGCCCATATCTCATTCGGAAAGTTGTCTTCGGAACATCCTCGGACTTCACCCTGACTTGATGGTCCCCGGAATGCAGATCCAACTTCGAGAACACCGAAGTGCCTCCCAGTTGGTCGAACAAATTATCAATCTTCGGCAATGGATACCGATTATTTATAGTAATATTGTTCAACTCCCTGTAGTCAATGCAAAGCCTGCGGCTTCCATCCTTCTTACTGAAAAACAAAACTGGGGCTCCCCATGGCGAAATACTAGGTCTGACAAAACCCTTATCGAGCAGCTCCTGAACTTGCACCTTCAGTTCTGCCAGTTCGACTGGCACCATACGATATGGACTCTTGGAAATAGGGGTCGTACCGGGTTGGACATCAATGCTGAATTCCACATCTCGAACTGGTGGCAAACCGGGCAATTCCTCGGGAAACACATCAAGGAAATGCCGCACAACCAAGGGTGCAACAACCCTATCAGAACCCAGCGATGCAAGAGAAATAACCTTGGGATCCAACGAGTTCTTAACATGCCCTAACGGTGTCTCACCCGCATGGAAAAATAAATTCTAGCTGATTAGAAGGCCTGAAGGTCACCTTCTTCTCCCGGCAATCAATCATGGCACAGGAAACACCCAACCAGTCCATGCCCAGAATGACATCAAAACCGGAGTTGGGAATCACAATCAAATCCGCCGAGAAAACCACACCACCAATCAGCAATGGACTCTGCTTGCAAACCCTAGAACAGACAACAACACCTCCACCTGTGGTGATGTCCCAAGCTACAGGCATAGCATCGCAAGCCAAACCATGCTGGTCGACAAAACGAGATGAAATGAAAGAGTTGGTAGCACCCGAATCAAACTACACATGAGTAGGAAGAGAGAAGAATAAAATCACACCTAGAAGAAGATCAAACAAATGATAAGGTGCCAGCAGTATATATACACGAATAATTGTACAAAGGAGGGATAAAGAAAAATAACATGCAGAAAACTTAAGAAAGAAAAGTACAACTACTGTGATATACCTGCAACCACTCCAACAGCAACTTCCGCTTTCTCGGCTGTCTGGTTATAAGCCTGACTATGACCACCAACCTGACCTCCGCTGGGAGCCACACGCCTCTGATCAAAGACTTGCCTCTGCAGAAGGAGAGACGGCCTGCCCTGACCACGGGTCGGTGCTCCTAGCTGAGCAGCACCAGTAACCGCTGCAGGAGCTCTATTTCTCGGACAGTCACGAACCATATGCTCACTGCTCCCACACACTAAACACTATTGGTTGGCCATCCAGTAGTCTCGCTATAAATGCCCAGTCTTATGGCAGTAGCCACAAGTCTCAACATTCCTCGGGATAACAGGTGCGTACAGCTGTGCTCTCGCGGGAGGGGGCAGAACTGGCCTCCGAATAGGTCCTCCAGAAGGCCAAGGTGCAATGGGGTGCGAAATAGTCCTCTGAGGAACACTAGACCTGCTGAGAGTCTGCTCTTGGATCCGAGCCGCATCCAGAACATCGGAGTAAGCACGAAGCCAAAGAGCAGCTAAACGGTCGTGGAGGGGAAAGCTCAAGCTCGATAGAAAACGACTAGCCCGAGCATTATTAGTGGCAACGAGGGTAGGGGCGAAGCGACTAAGCCGAGTAAACTCTGCAGCATACTCGTCTACGGAACGGTTTTCCTGATTAAGATAATGCTCAAATTAATATCGTCACAAGTGAAGTAGGCAACAACAAATGACATTTAAGAACATTATCTAGCGGACCTAAGTTAGGAAAACAAACTATCGCTCCATCTCTACCTTGGTGACACTAGGAAAGAATTTCGCCATGAAGCTCTCAGAGAAAGTGGCCCACTCAATGGGTCGCGGCATCCTCTCGAATTTAACCAGCCACCAAATATGAGCGAGATCCACTAGCTGGATGCGAACCATATCCACACGATCTGACTCTACAACACGAGCGGCGACCAGCAGTTGCTCCGTCCGGATTAGCCATTGTTCGGCCTCCAATGGCAGTACCCAAAAATTTATTCGGGTGCAGCCTCATGAAATCTGCTACCGTACTAGGCCTAGGTGGCAAAGTACCAGGTGGAGGTCCAGCGACATTCCCATTGGCTGCCAAAGTGGCTCTCATCAGCTCATTGTGCGCCTGGTGAAGAGCCATCATCTGCTGAATGTCTAGAGAATAGCAGCGTTGTCCTAATACTGATCTCCGAACAAGAAGAAGAATTTCCACGAGCCATAGCCTGAAACACGATCAAAGATAGTCAACACCCAGATTATATGTTGGTTATTATACAAGTATTCATGTGATTATCGTGGTGTGCAAATCACTGAGTTAACCCGACTAGAGCCAAACTCGACTAATATACCAATCAAATCCAACCTCATAAAGATAGTCATGATTGATTGATATATTACTCAACCTTGCACTCTGATACCACTAAAAACCCTGTCACGCCCCGCTTCCCAAAATACGGAACACGAGTACGTAACATAGGCCCAGCGAATTATGTAAATACCATCCATAAGCTGTACCAGACTAGCTCAGCAATAAGAACAACTAAACACATCCACACAGGAAATATAACCACATGAATCAATGATAAAGTTCCAATAATAATGAAATAAACCAACAGCATAAATATCCAACATCCGAGATCAAAACAAAACTACGAGTCATATAGCCCAAAACAGAGTACAAGAGATAATAATGTTCAGAAAATAAATCTAGCAGCAATTAATAGACTACGCAGCAGAGACTGGATCCAACACTAGAAACGTTGCTCACCAATTCCATCTGGAACAGATCTTTCAGTACCTACAAAATCTTGATCTAAAAAGAAAGAAAGGAGTGCCCTTAGAGCAAATCGTGGGCGGCAAGTAGAGAAAACAAAGGATAGTAGGAAAGCATGAATATCAAAGGAAAGGAACATGGTCAAAGACAAAGAACAAAACAAAGAGTAGGCAATATCAAAGGTATACAATAATCACACATGAAATGTGTGATGCCAAGTCAAGTTCAATACAAGATCAAGTATGCGGGTTGTTAAATATTTTATTAACCTATCTAGTGCACGTACTGCTGCGTCCCATTCCACAGGTTCTGCGCAAGCACAGTGATCGTTTTAGACCGATGGTGAATTCACGGTTCGTGTACTCAGTATTGATAACAATAATTTACAATCATGAATCATCAATAAATCATTGCAATCAATACTTCTCCTTCTAAGACAATACAATATAACGATGAGACATTACCAAGTACATTTTCCGATTGTTCACTACCAAGTCTACCCATAAAACCCCGGCTTGTTAATAGTTTATTTTCAACCTATGTGAGCATGAAAAAGGGTGTCAATATTGTATGTTACTATGTGTGACCAATTCTAAGCGCTACAGACAAAGCATGAAGCAAACACATCATATAAACACATTTCACAAAATCAGTACAGCATGACCTAGCTGTACTAAAACATGGATTATGGCCACTACACAATAGTAAAACAGAATCTGCCGGAAGATCTAAAAAGTAGACTTCCATACGGTTCTAGAGAGTATAATTAAGGTATATAAAAGACATAGGAACTAGGGTGACAACTCTAATCTAATCAGGTTTTATGTTCAGTCAGCATGCAGTAGGTTAGTTCTACTAATTATTTTGGGTCAGAGAACTCATTAATAAAATCTACAAAAATTTAGAGAAGTAGATATACATGTCTAGGTCCAGCATGATTTATACAAGATTTTTCTTTTACTATTAACCAGTTCTAATAAAATAAACAACAGCAGAATACGCATGAAATTATGGGTCTGAAAATTACTAACACAGTTGCAGTAAAGAGATGATATCTAACAGATGACAAACTGGAATTTAGATCCAGACCAGTGAAACATTATCTAGACATCAAGGGCTACATTTCATTCTCAGTAAGTTTTCTCAAATTATGTTATTAGCATGTCTAAAAATCTGACTCAAAGTGAAACATACAGCAGTCCAGAATTCAACTTAACATGCAAAGATAACAAATAATTCATACGATCACATATAACATTCAAATTGGTAATCAAAACAATCCTAGGTATCAACATGCAAATTTCTAAGGTTAAGATACACTTATCATGGTTTTGGTGTCAATTTATCAAATAAAATTCAATCTAGCACGTTCAATTTATCATGTCCAAGTCGTCAAGTAATCCTATGCATGAATCTAGTTGTTTAGTTGTGCAAATGCATGAAACATTGGGGACTAGGTTTAGATCGAAGAGATAGCATGATGTTAAGAGTACGTCGGGTTAGCTCGTGTAAACCCTCGATAATCTTAACGGAATTGTCAAAAGCAGTTTTTGATAGCTATTTGGACACGATCTACTTGCAGGAGATCAAATAATCTTGAATACAAATAATAAAAAGGGTTCAAGAAGAGACTTGCATGTTATTGCAGATATAATTAAAATAGAATAACGGGATCAGAATCCCCGGTGAAAACTCCCAATATATACGTGAAGAATCAACAGCAACAGCAAGATCCAAGATTAATTCCTCACACCGGATCGGTACAGAACACAGAACACCGAAATAGGATTTAGTACGCACAGAACACGGAACACTAAAACTGGCCAATAGAACCTCTGCGTCACACCGAATCTGACCTAAAACAAGGTACAACAAAGAGGGATCGGGTGTGGCAGAACACGGGACACCAAAACCAGCCAATAGGATCCTTTCCTCGCACCGGGTCCATACCGAATAGGGGACAGCAAAGAGCGGATCAGGGGTGCCGAACACGGGACATCGAGATCAGCCACTCGCTGATCGTCTTCTTCCTCACGACAGCGAGAGAGAGAGGGCGAACGGTGGACTGGCACGACACTGCAATGGCGGCTGCAGTGGCAGAGAGATGTCGGTACCATGGTCAGGAAGCGACGGCGGTGACGACACTCACGGCGAAGGAAACTCTGTTTTCTCGGTTAAAAATAGGGGAACGATGGCGCGCGCAAACGGGAACACTAATGGCAACACAAAGGGGGACTCGGTGGAGCGGCGAGGGACGGCGAGTGCAATGGTGATGAGCACGATGATGGGTAGGGCGACGGCGATGAGTTACGGTGAAGGAAAACTTCGGTGGTTGGGTTCGGTTGGTAATGGCGCGGGCAATCGGAGAAGATGACGATGACGGCAAGGTCGAGGGGATGGATACAGTGAAGATGGTGAAGATGACAGAGGGCGATCGAAGTATAGGGTGATGGGGTCGAGGTGGTGTATGGTTTGGGTTTGGGGTGTTTAGAAACAGAGAAGAGAGAAAGAAGGGTGCGGGGAGAGAGAAACGGCGGAAGAGAGAGAGGGGGATAATAATTAGGGTTTAATTAATGGGGTATTTATAGGGATCAAGAAATTAAGGTTTTGGGTTGATATTATGTGGCTTCTGGGTATTGGTTTTGGCTCCAAAAAGAGACAAACCAATGCAATGAGATGAGACGAACAAAAAGGAGAACAAATCGAATTCAAAATAGAAAAGAGCAAGATTTGCAAAAGAGCAGTTCCAATCAAAAGAACACAGATTGATCGAGAGGGAACAAAAGAACCGAAAAAGACAAAATGCACAATAACAAATGAGTTCAAATACAATAATCAAAATAGTACAAAATACAATAAAATCTGAAAATATGGCTTACACCCTGCTTCCCAAAACGAAATATGGAATACGGATACGTGACTAAGTCCTGCGAATGATTTTCATCATCCATAAGCAGTCGGGATCTTTACAACATTTCACAGAACTAATCAGAGAAGGAAACAAGAAAAGTCAACCACGCATGCATATATGAATCAATACCAATAGAATTTACTTGAAACAAAATATAATAATCTCAAATAAACCAGATCTGAACAAGTTAATAATTCTGGGTCACATTGCTCAAAATAAATAATCCAAGTAGCAGATACAATTATTCAAAATAAGCAACAAGCAATAATAATAGAAAAACTCCAGCATATAAAATCTCAAATCACCTACTCCATCGGGCAGCTGATCTCCAAAATTTGTAATTTAACAAATTGCAGGAAAAGGAAAGAGCTACAAAATGCCCGTCAATAAAAGTTACGGGCTGCTTGTAGTGCTGGCAGAAGTACAGGAAAGAGAAATAGACAAGAATAGAGTAACAGAGGATGCAAGTATAGCATGGAAAGGATGTAACAACAAAACAAAGAACTAACTCTAGATCAAGAATAGAAACAACTAGCATGGCAAGATGAACAAGTGCAAGTGGTTTGTAACAAGTATCAAGTAAACAAGTAAACGAGTAAAAGTGTCAAGAATCAAGTAGACGAGTAACAAGTGTCAAGAATCAAGTATCATGTACAAGTAGCAAGTGTCAAGTGATAATGATCAAGTCTTGTATCTAGTCCTATCTAGGTAGCACTTCATGCGTCCCAGATTTTTACCACATGGTTGCTACATTCAAATAATTACGTTTTAGATTTCATAGTGGATCATAGAGGACAGTGTACTCAGGGACAAGCTCCAAGTAATCAAGCTCCAAATACCAAATATCAAGCTCCAAATAACCAAATATGATCTACGAATCCTCTTCCGAGTACATATTTCTGTATTTTCCACTATTAGATCTTTCCCTTTAAACCTCGGCTTAGTTTCTTATTATTATTAAGCAAACATGGACGTAAAAAAACAATTCAAGAAACATGAAGAGACAACAAGGGACAAGTACAAGTTGAATAAAGGACATGAACGGGTGAAGAAAGACTCAAAATAGACTAAGACAACGAAAATTCCAGTTCAAGACAGCAAGACAGTACTGCACCAAATATGGGATTCCCGTTATTACAAACATGCAAATCTGGATCGCCAGAAGATCTAGAAAATAGACTTCTGGCCGAATCCAGAAAATATATATAAGTCATATGGTATTTCACAAAAACAGGACTCAAAACAGAATTTTATCCAAAAAACGTGTTCAGCTAGAAATCAGACGTTTGTATTCATAAACAGGAAAACAGCATAAAAACTCACTGACTAAATCTAAGAAAAATCTGGGTTATTCCCTAGTATGTTTAGTAACAGAAAATAAAGTTTCATAATTTTCTAATATAGATAGAATAGTCAAGTAAAATCCGAAAGTGGCAAGATACGACAGTTTTGTAAATCTGGAATCATAAATACTGCAGTACTAAAACAGCAATTTCTTACAAAATATAAATCAAAATCCAGGTCCGTTAGAAAGGTGATAAAATAGATACAGTAGGCTATAATTCATATTCACAAAGTTTTTATAAACAGAAAATAGAATCAGGTTGAAATTATATTTCTTTACTGAACATCATGAAAATTCTGCAAGTGTAGTAGTTGTTTGCAAGCATAGAATAGTATATAAAAGTCATCAATTAAATCAACAAAAATTATGGGTTAATCCCAATCAAGTCTAGTTGCAACCAGCAAAAATTGGATCAAAAATATTATCTGTAGCATCAGTTGAAAAATAAATTAGTATACAGAATTCGTATAAAATTGGATCTGGAATTTTAAACACATCTGTAGTAAAATAGTCATAACTCGCATCTCATAAATCGAAACTGAGATCTGTCAGAAAATCTAGAAAGTAGACAGAATTCTCTATAATTCATATTCACAAATAATTTTCATATACTGGTCTTAATAGGGTCTAAAATTCTGATAAAAAACAGGATAACAACAAAAACAGAATCTTCTTTATGCATAAAATCAACATAGATCATATGAAACTCATCCAACTCATAACAAAGATGAAATATGGTATACTAGATGTCCAAGCAACATGGTATAGAGTATTTTACAAGCCTATAACAAGTTATACTACTCCTAACACATCAAGCATACAAGATCATACAACACCTCATAAATCACGAACGACATGCATGTATACATCAAGAATTTATTAGATCTAAGTTTTTGCATGTCATGTCTGTAACGAGATAACTATGGATGGATCAACAACTAGAGGCAAGACCAAACAAGGGATTCATAGGAATAGATCTTGAAGAAACTACACTACAGGAGGTATTTAGTACTTGTATTATACCAAAAAAAGAATACAAGTTACTTGCCTGGAGATGACGACGGAAACAGAGCAAGAACAAGAATAACGGGAACGAATTCCTGAGCACGAACATGATACCAACAATCACGAACGAGATGATCACGAACAAGATGAACAACCGATCGCGAACAAGATGAAGACGATCAAGATCACGAACACAATTAGACGGCTGAGATCAAGAGATCAAGAGATCAACGGCTGAGATCGCGAATGGTGATGAAGATGATGATAATCAGGATCAGATCAGATGGTCCAGATCTCCCTGAGATGAAGATCAAGATCAGATCAAACGGACGGCTGCCATCAAAGGGTGCTTGATGATCATCATGATCGTGACAACAAAGAAGAGATCGGACGACCCAAAATCAAAGATGAAATCTCTTGATCAAACAACAATGGGGCTTCGGTACTGGCATGATGGCGGACGGTGGCGGGAGGATGACTGCGGGAGGAGACACAGGTCGAGAGGGGGGTGCGCTGGCGTCGCTGTAGCTACTGTTGCTGCGCGTCGAAGGAGGAGCACTGTGAGGCTATGTCGCGTTGGGGTCGTGACAGGGAGGAGAACGCCTGGTGGTCGGCGCCTGCACATAGGCTGGCATCGGGATGGAGAAACGGTGCTGGAAGTGACGGGGAGAGGGGAGCGTCGGGAGATCGCTATGGGCTGTTGCTATGGTCGATGCAGGGAGGTAGGGAGATGGGCGGTGCTGCAGTGCAGGCGGAGCAGGGGTCGATTGGTAGGGAGAGGAGACCAGGGAGAAGGGGAGAAAGAGAGGTAGGGGATGAGGGATGAAGAGTTTAGAAGTGAGCGGGGAGAGAATTACGGGAGGAAGGTGGCGGTTATTAGGGTCGCAGATTGGGTGAACAGGGGGAAGGAGATATAGGTATATATATAACAGGGATATGAAATTATGGTTAGGGAATATGGGTAACGGGTAGGGTATAGGTAAACGGGTAGGGTAGGGTAGGGTTAATAGATATTGGGTTTGGCTGTGAAGGGGTTCAAATGGGTAATGGGTATGGTTTTGGGCTTAAAATCAAATAGGGAAATTTAAATAACCAATAAAAAGTAGGTTTATATAACAAAAATTTATTTTGTACTACAATATGGAAATAATTTGAAATAACTACTAATACAATTAACAATATAAATGGATTTTTGAATAGACAATCAAAGTTATAATAATAATAACAATAATAACAATAATCATAAAAATAAAAATAAAAATAAAAATAACCGTAATAATAATAATACAGAAGAATAGCAATAACAACAATACTAATAGGGTTTGTAATTTGATATAAAAATCATTGGAAAAAAAGCTACGATTAAAATTATTGATTAAAAATAGACTTTAACAGGAGATCCAATAATACATTTTAACAAAAGAATTTGAAAGCGAAAAAAAGTAATTTACAAAGAATCAAAAATCCAAAAATACACAGAAAATACGTATTTGCGAAAACAGGGGTTACAGGTCCTCAACGAAGACTTAGGATTTATGTAGGTTTTGACTCACCATCTATTATTCGATTTTTAGAACCAAAGACAAGAAATGTGTTTACTACCCATTTTGAGGATACTTTGATGAGACAATATTCCCGCCGTTATGGGGAGATAAGAAGGTTCCTGAAGAACACATTGTTTCTGTAAAACAATATGTTCCCGCATAGAGAAGAGAATTAAGATGGAATACTTTCACTTTGTCTCATCTAGATCTATGTACTTCACAATGTGAGAATGAAGTACAAAAAATATTGCACTTAAAGAAATTGCAAATAGATCACCTGGTGCATTTAATGATGCAGTGAAAGTGACCAAGTCACACGTGCTAGCTATGAATGCAGCCGCCTGAGTTATTGTCCCTGTAGAACAAAACTCAAATATGATAGCAAATGAATGTACAACACGCCAGAAGTGTGGCAGACCCATAGGTTCAAAAGTCTGCTCCTCAAAAAAGGAGAAATGGGAAAACATGCCCAAATAACACTCCTGAAGAACTTAGTCATTAAACTTGAGAAGAGGTTACACAAAAATCCAGTATCTCTGAAAATCTAGAAGAAGTTGTCTTTGAAAAGACACAAGTCCCCAAAGAGACTTTGAAAGTCCCTGAAAAGACAACGGTACCAAATAATAAATAGATCTTTATACTTTACACTAATTGAAGAGAGATGTGGGAGAAAAATATACAATCATCAATGACATATTTATATAAAATGTAGTTACACAATTATCAAAGGGAAAAGATAATGTTGATCAAGAACTACGTACTTTAAATGAATGTCGACAAATAGCAGAATGGTCAAAATGGAAAGTTGTCATCAAGGCAGAATTAGTCTTTTAATAAACGTGGTGTATTTGGACTTATAGTATCGATCCCAAAAGATGTTAACCCTGTAGGTTACAAATGAGTGTTTGTAAGAAAAAAAAATGAAAGTAAAGAAATTTCTAGATATGAAGTACGACTTGTGGCACAAGGTTTCTCGAAGAAACCTGGGATTGATTATGAGGAAACATACTCCCCCGTCATGAATGCAATAACTTTCAGATATCTGATAAGTGTAGGAGTTTCTAAAAATTTAGATATGAGAGTCGTGGATATTGTAAGTGCTTATTTATATGGGGACTTAGACACAGATAGTTATATAAAAATCTCAGGAGGATTTACTTTACCCGAAGTAAAGTCAAAGATAATGTTAAATGGACTTGCAATAGCAACAGTTTATGTGGATGATATAAATTTAATCGGGACTCAAATAGAGCTCGAGAAAACTACTGACTACTTGAAGAAGGAATTCAAAATGAAATATCTTGGGAATTTTTTTTTGTCTCGATCTGCAGATCGAGAGAAATTCTAGTGAGATATTAGTTCATCAGTCCAATCATACCAAGAAGGTTTTAAAAAAGGTTTGTTATAAACAAGGCACACCCACCAAGTACTCCCATGGTAGTCATATTTTTGGACATAAAGAAAGACCCATATCGTCTTAAAGAGGAAAATGAAAAAGTATTAGAACCTAAAGTACCGTACTTAAGTGTTATTGGTGCTTTATCGTACTTGACACAGTGCCCTAAACCAGATATTTCTTTTTCCGTGAACTTTCTTGTTAGATAGCTCTGCACCAACTCAAAGGCACTGGACTTGTATCAAGCATATTTTAAGAAATTTATGTGGACCTACTGACTTATGTTTATATTCTTCTTATAATCCAAAATGTTCCAAGCTTGTAGGATATGAAGATTCAGGATATCTCTCTTATCCTCATAAAGGCTGATCTCAAATAGGTTATGTATTTCTTAGTGGTAACACTGCTATTTCTTGGCTTTCTACTAAACAAACTATAGTATCTACTTCATCTAACCACTGTGAAATTTTAGCTCTTCATGAAGCTAGCCATGAATATGTATGGTTGAGATCATTAATTAACCATATTCGTAGTTCTTGTCAGTTACCTTCTATACAAGATGGTCTGAGCATTATCTTCGAAGACAATGCCACATGTATAGCACAGATTCAAGAAGGTTTCATCAAAGGAGACTAGATAAAGAACATTTCACAAATATTTTCTTTACTCACAAACTTCAGAAGAACAATAAGATTGATGTAAAACAAGTTTGTTCCAGTGACTACTTAGCTGATCTTTTCACCAAGTCTCTGCCAAACGCAATCTTCCAGAAGCTTGTATACATGATTGGTATGCGTAGAATCTATCATCAAATTATATAAGGGGTTATTGTTATTAGGGGAAGTAATTAATTGGAGAAAGCATCCCGAAGCATGTTACCCAGTATATATGCGCGTTGTACTCTTTTTCCTTTTCTAGGTTTTTATCCCACTAAGTTTTTTCCTATTAAACGTTTAACGAGGCAACATTGTGAGCATCAAATGTTAATTCAATGATCCTGAAGAATGTTGTACACTTTTTCCTTCGCTCTGGTTTTTCTCCATTGTGTTTTTCTCAGCATGGATTTAGTGAGGCAACAATCATTGAATGTTGAACATTGAGAGAGAGTATTAGAAATAGTGGACATCCAAGGGGAAATGTTGTAAATGTTATTAGTGGATGACCACCATCTTCATGATCATGTAACTCCTCCCCCACCATCTCTATGACGTTGTAACTCGTTCCCCACTTTTCTCACATCTCCATCTCTTCTACTTCTCTATATTTTAACTGATGTGGTCCTTTGTAACCTATAAATAGGTGGAGCACTCCACCTATGAGAAGTACAGGAAAAGAATAAGGAATTTTTCTTCAATCTCTATATATTTTAGGGGGAAGGACGAAATAACAACCAAAGTTTACCTTAATTCTCAAATAGCACCCAAAGTTTTTATAATACTGAAATACCACCCAAAGTTTTTAAAATAGGACCAAAAACCACTTCGGTTAATTTTTAAGCAAAAATAGTGTGAAATTACAGAGCCCTTCTTCTTCTTCTTCCATTTTCAGTTATTCTTCTTCATTTTTTTTCAGTTTTTCTTGGTTTTTTTGTTGGTGGAGATGAAGGTGGTGGTGATGGGTTTCAGAGGTGGTGGAGATGGTGGTCGGTGGTGATAGAAATGATGGAGATGGTGGTCGGTGGTGGTGTTGGTGGTTAGGGATGATGGCGGTGGTTTATAGAGATGGTGGAGATGGTGGTGGAGATGGTAGTCGGTGGTGGTGATGGTGGGGGTGGTTGATGGAGATGGTGGATATGGTGGTGGAGATTATGATTTGTAACCCCTGTTTTTATTTTATGTATTTTGGGTATATTTTTTTTCTTTTTGTGTATTTATTTACATTGTATCTCCTTTTGGACCGTGTATTGGATCTTCTTTTTCAATATATCAATTTATTTGATTTTGTCGTATTCTTACTTGAGTTTCTTGACTCTATTGTCTCCTATTGTTTCGTCTCTGATTATTCGAGCTATTATTTTAAGCCCTATTCTATAATTGTTCATGTCCTAATTTATTTTGTTCCCACCTCATTGGTTTGGATCTATTTATAGCTAAATCCTATTTCAAAAACCCAATTCGATCCTATTTAACACCCTTTCACACCCAAACCCAATAACTACCCTATACCAACCAGTTAACCTATACACCTAACCCTAATCCCCCGTATACCCGAAACCCAATTACCCAGTGCACCCTAAACCCTAATAGAACTACTCACCTATATATACCCATGCATCTCCCATTCATCTTCACCCCCCCCCCCCTACAGCTGCTTACTACTTTGAAGACCCTAACTCCCTGTGCTTCCCCGACCTGCAAGCCAACCCACTGCACCCCCTGATCTCATCCCCTCTCTCGATCCTCCAAACCCATCTGCTGACCACCTCAGCTCTCCTGTATCGCGACATCTCGGCTACCAGACCCCTGAGCCCCAGTGCCCCTTTGCCCTGCCCCCCCCCCTCTCTCTCTCTCCGATGCAGGCAGAAGCAGCAGCCGCGAGTGCCTCCCGATCTCTCCCTTGTCCTGTCGTGCCGCCAAACCACAGCCACCACAGCCCGATGCTCTCTGTGTGCTACCCCTCCATCGATTGACAACAGCAACAGTGTGTACTCCCTATCTGCCGTTGCCATTCCCTCGTCCACCCAACCCTCTCTCTCTCTCGTGTGCATGTGCTCGATCCCGTGTGTTCATGTGATTCATGTGTCGTTCGTTTATGGAGTTCGTGCCTGGAAATGCGTTCCCGTTATTCTTGTTCTTTCTTTGTCATTTTTGTTGGCATCTATAAGGCAGGTAACTTGTATAATTTTCTGTTGCATATACAAGTACTAAATACCGCCTGTAGTGTAGCTTTTGTTTCTAGAGACAAATCTCATGAAAACCCCTGTTATATCTTGTCTCTATGTGTTGATCCATCCGTAGTTGTCTCATTACACACACGACATAAATTTAGATTTAGCGATAATCAATTCTTGTATACATGCATGTGTTCGTGATTATGAGGTATTGTATGATCTTGTATGCATGATGTGTTCGATGTAGTATAACTCATAGTAGACTTATAAAACACCTTATACCATATTGCTTGGACATCTAGTACACCATAATTCACGTTTGTTAAGATTGGGATGAGTTTCATATGATCTATGTTAATTTTATGCATAAAGAATATTTCAGGTTTTGGTTATACCCCGTTTTTGTTCACCTATTAAGGTTAGTATATGAAAATTATTTATGAATATGAATTATAGAGAATTCTGTCTACTTTCTAGAATTTCTTACAGATCATAGTTCTGATTTGTTAGTTGCAAGTTATTGCAGTTTTACTACAGATGTGTAGAAAATTCCAGATTAGCTTTATAGGAATTCTGTACGGTAATTTATTTTCCTACTGATGTTAAAAATAAAATTTTGATCCAATATTTTTCTGGTTACAACTAGACTTGATTGGAATTAACCCCTAATTTTTGTGGATTTAATGGATAATTTTTATAAACTATTCTACACTTACAAACAACTACTATACTGGTAGAATTTTTATATTATTTAGTAAAAAAACATAATTTCGACCTGATTCTATTTGCTTTCTATAAAAACTTTGTGAATATTGATTGTAGCCTACTTTGTCTATTTTATCACCCTTTTTACGGATCTGGATTTCGATATGTATTTTGTAATCTATTGCTGTTTTAGTACTGCTGTGTTTATGATTCTAGATTTACAAACATTCTGTATCTTGCTGGTTTCTGGTTTTACTTGACTATTCTATCTATGTTAGAAAATTATGAAATTTTATTTTCTGTTACTAAACATATTAGGAAATATCCCAGATTTTTCTTGGATTTAATTAGTAAGTTTTTATGTTGATTTCTGTTTATGAATACAAACTTCTGATTTCTGGCTAAACACGTTTTCTGGATACAAACCTGTTTTGAGACTTGTTTTTGTGAAATACCATATGACTTATATATATTTTCTGGATTCGACCGAGAGTCTATTTTTCAGATTTTGTGACGGATCCAGATTTGCATACTTGTGGCAACGGAAATCCCAGATTTAGGGTAGTACTATCTTGCTGTCCTAAACTAGAATTTTCGTTGTCCTAATCTTTTATGAGTTGTCTTTCATTTGTACATATTTATCTTTCAACCTGGACATGTTACTCATTCATGCCATATTATTCTTGCTCTGTTTTGTGCACATATATGCCTGTTTAATAATAACAACAAGTAATTAAGACGGGGTTAAGGGAAAGACCTTAGTGGACAATATAGGTATGTGTACTCAGAAGGGGGCCCGTGTTTCCCTTTATTTTCTTTTTTTTTATTCATGTTGATACATAAACCTGTTGCACTTTATGTTTGATTCATGAATCTGTGGATTCGTGAACCTGTTGGACTTTATACTTTGAATCATGGACCTGTTGGTTTGTGTACCTGATACCTTTTGATGCATGAATCGGTTGATTCATGTACCTGTTTGATTCATGAACCTGTTGATGCATGAATCGATTGATTCGTGTACCTGTCTGATTTATGAACCTGTTCCTACTGCCTGACGCCTGAGTACACGGCCCTATAGAAACCCACCACTAGGCCTAAACGAAATTTGTATATATGTAGCAACCATGTGGTAAAAACCTAGAACACATGAAGTGCTACCTAGATAGTAATAAATACAATACTTGACATGACATAATACATGTTACATGATTACCTGTACATGCTACTTGTCACATGTTACATGTTTACCTGCTCGCATGATTCCTGTTACCTGTTACCTGTTACATGTCATATACACATGTTATCTCACCACATTACTTGATTCTGTTAATGATTCATACTTGTTGTTCTATTTTGTTGCCATGTCTATTTCATGCTATATTGTTTCCGTTGTTACTCTATGTTGTTTATTCATTTCCTGTACTTGTGCCTGCACTACAAGCGGCCCGTAACTTACATTGACGGGCGTTTTATTTTCTTTTCCCTTTTTCTGCAATTTATTAAATTGCAGATCATGGAGATCAGCTGCCCGATGGAGTAGGTGATCTGAGATTTTAGATGCTGGAGTTTTTGCTATTATTATTTCATGTTGTTTATTTGAATAATTGTATCTGTTACTTGGAGTATTTTGTATTGGGCAATGTGATCCATAATTATTAACTTGTCCAGATCTGGTTTATTTGAGATTATTAAAATTTTGTTTCAAATAAATTTCTGTTGGTATATTGATTCATATATGCATGCATGGTTGATTTCTCCTTGTTATCTCCTGTTTATTTCTGTGAAATTTTGTAAAAATCCTGACAGCTTATGGATGATGAAAATCATTCGCTAGTGTAACCCCTATTTTCGTAAATACGTATTTTCTGTGTATTTACTGCATTTAAAAATTTTGTAAATTATTTCTCCGCTTTCAAATTCTTTTTGGTAAATTGTATTAAAATATAATTTTTAATCAATGATTTGTATTGTGTCTAGTTTCCAATGATTTTTATATTGTAATACGAATCTTGTTATGACTTTGATACATATTATGATTATATTGTTGTTATTATTATTATCAGTATTTGTACTTTTAACTATTAGTATCATTATTAATTTTGACTGTTTATTTAAAAATCAATTTTTATGTATTAACTATAATTGTAGTTATTTTAAATAAAGTCTATATTGTAATGTAAATTACATTATTTTATAAATTATGTTTTATTGGTTATTTTATGTTTTCTTATTGGATTTTTATACCCCAATAAACCCAAACCCAATACCTATTCACCTAATTACCCAAAACCCATTTAAAACCCCAACCTGTTTACTTAACCAAAACCCAACTACTCCAAACCCTATACCCAATAACCCTAAACTCCATCTATATATTTATACACATCTTTACCTATTCACCTTCCTCCTTTCCGCCGCCTACCCATCTTCAACCTCTCGACCGCTACCCCCCCTGCACCTTCCTCTTCACGCCAACCTCTCCATCCAGCCACCGCAGCATTGGTATCCCCTCCGTCGTGTCACCCTGCTCCCTATCGCAGTCCCCACGACAGTGCCTGCTCCTCCTAGTGTCGAGGTTGCTGCATCAAATGCAGCATCTGTGCTGCTCCCCTGCCCTGTGCTCCTCCCATCCATTGACGACAGCACCATCGTCTTCCCGTCGTCTCCCTCTTCAACCCATCCTCCCGACCATCCCTTGCTCCCTGTTCCCTCTCAGCGTCTCCACCTCAGCCTGGGCAACTCCTGTGTGCCCCTCCCTGCCGCGTTCCGCGCCGACAACTAGGCGACCTCAGTTAGTCCCTGTCGGTGCTCTTCCTCCGACTGCGCCCCGGTCTCTCTCATTCCCCCTTGTGTGCGAGTGGGTTGGTGTGGGTGTGTTGGATCTTGGGTAATTGTGGTGCATGTGTTCTCGCGGTTTGTGTGTTTCATTCGTGGTTCATGTTTCGGAGTTCGTTCGTTGTGTTCGTTTGCTCGAGAATCCATTCCCTTTATTCTAGCTTTTGTGTTGTTCCCATCGTCGTCTCTCAGGCAAGTAACTTGTATTCTTTTCTTTATATAATACAAGTACTAAATACCGCCTGTAGTGTAGTTGGGTTCTAGAGACAATTTGTGTATGAATCTCCTTGTTGATATTGTCTCTATTGTGTTGATTCGACCATAGTTGCCTCACGACATACATGACATGAAATAACCTAGGATCGACCACTTCTTGTTGTATATATGCGTGTTGTTCATATGATATCATGTGCTCGTTCTTGTTATTCGTAGTAGATTTGTTATGGACTTTTGATATACCCTATATCCTGTTGCTTGGACATCTAGTACATTATATCTCATGTTTGGTTATGTTTTGGATGAGTTTCGGACAAACTAGTTGATTTTATGCATGAAGATATTTTCAGTTTTGCTGGTTTTCCGTTTTTTATCAGTATTTTAGACCCTATTAAGGTCAGTATATTAAAATATTTTCACTCATTGATTCGTTTCTCGTTTAGATGAAATAAAATATAATATGTCTATCACTATCTCACACTAAGATTGAATAGGGTGGCTGACTATTTTTATGTAGATAATGAGTAAGGAACATGAACTGTAGAGAATTCCATCTATTTTCCAACCCTTCTGATGGATCTCAGTTTCGGTTTATGGTTTGCGAGTTATGTCTATTTTACTATAGTGGTGTAGAGAAGTTTCCAGATTTTGTTTTCTATGAATTTTAAAGAGTAATCTATTTTTATCATGATATTAAAAGTATTATTTTGATACAATATTTTGCACAGTACAACTATACTTGGTTTCGATTAACCCTGAATTTTTTTGGAATTATTTGATGAGTTTTACAAACCGTTCTATGTTTCCAAATAATTACTATGCTAGTAGAATTTTCATAATGTTCAGTAAAGAACCTGATTTTCGACCTAATTCTACTTGTTGTCTCTAAAATATTTCTGAATATGAAAGTTAGCCTACTGTATCTATTTTATCACCTTTTTGACAGATTTGGATTTCAATTTATGGTTTGTGAGATATTGCTATTTTCGTACTGGAGTGTTTGTTTCAGATTTACAAAACTACTGCATCTTACTGTTTTCTGATTTTACTTGACTACTCTATTTATATTGGAAAATTATGAAACTTTATATTCTATTACTATACATATAGGGAATACCCCAGATTTTTCGTGGATTTATTTAATGAGTTTTCATGCTGTTTCCCTGACTTTGAATACGATCTTCTAATTTCTGGTTGAACGTATTTTCCGGTTTCAATTCAGTTTTAAGTTATGATTTTGTGAAACACTATATGACTTGTATATATTTGCTAGATTCGACTGGGAGTCTATTTTTCAGATTTTTTACGGATCCAGATTTGCATTTTTGTAGCAACGAAAATTCCAAATTTAGTGCAGTACTGTCTTACTGTCCTGAACTAGGATTTTCGTTGTTCTACCCAGTTATGAGTTATCTTTCGCCTGTGCATGTTTGTATTCCAACCTGAACCTATTACCTATTCATGCCATGTTATTTTTGCTCTGTTTGTGACATGTACATGCCTGTTTAATAATATTAACAAGTAATCAAGCCGGGGTTAAGGGTAAGACCTTAGTAGTGGACAATATAGGTATGTGTACTCAGAAGGGGACCCGTGTTTTCCATTACTTGCTGCCATGTCTCATGACTACATAATTCATACTTGATATTACTTATTGTCATGTTTCATGATTACATGATGCATGCTTGATATTACTTGTTGCCATGTTTTATGACTATATGATTCATGCTTGAAACTACTTGCTGCCACGTGTTCACGATTACATGACTCGTGCTTGTTACTTGTTACTTGACTTGACGCCTGAGTACACGGCCCTATAGAAACCCACCACTGGGTCTAAATGAAACTGTTTGAATGCAGCAACCATGTAGTAAAAACCGGGATGCATGAAGTACTACCTAGATAGTAATAAATATAAGACTTGAACATTTGATACTTGATACTTGATACTTGTTACTTGTTTACATGATACTTGTTCACTTGACACTTGATACATGCCACCTGCACTTGTTCATCTTGCCACCCTAGTTGTTATATTTTGTTATCTTGCCTATTCCATGCTAGTTATTATTTTTCCTATGTACTTGTATTCTACACTACAAGCGGCCCGTAACTTGCATTGATGGGAGTTTGTTTTCTTTTTTCTCTTCTGGCAATTTATTAAATTGCAGATTTTGGAGATCAGTTGCCAGATGGAGTTGGCGATATGAAATACTAGTTGCTAGAGATTTTTGTTATATCTATTTATTATTTCTTGTTACTTATCTTGAACAATTGTATTTTGCTACTTGGATTATTTTGTATTTGGACAATGTGATCCAGGATATTGACTTATTCAGATTTGATTTATTTGAGATTAATATATTTTGTTTCAAGTAAATTTTGTTGGTATTGGTTCATAAATGCATGCTTGATTGACTTTTCTTGCTTCTGAATCTGATTATTCTTGTGAAATATTGTAAAGATCCTGACAGTTTATGGATGATGAAAATCATTCGCTGGGCATAGTCACGTATCCGTATTCCGTATTCTCTTTTTGGAAAGCGGGACGTGACAGCTGGACTTAGTCACGTATCCGTATTTCATATTTCTTTTTGGGAAGCGAGGCGTGACATAATCAGTGGTGGAAATGGTGGTAGGAGATGATGGAAATGGTGGAGATAGCGGTTGGTGGTGGTGATGGAGATAGATTTTGTAATTTGTATTAGGAGATGAGGGAAATTTCAACATTTCACGTGCTTCTTAATAGGTTTAGGGAATATTCCATTATCTTAATGGTAAACTTAACGGCTTATGTTTTTTGGTCATATTTTAAAAACTTCGGGTGTTATTTGGCTATTATAAAAAGTTTGGGTGCTATTGGGGAATTAGGATAAACTTTGGATATCATTTGGTCATTTCCCGTATTTTTTAATAGTATATCTTTATATTTGTAACAAACTATTGTTTCTACCATTATTGTGAACAAACAAGGTTTTTGGCCGTCACTAAAGCCCATTTTTTGAATAAAAGTGTTATATTAATCTTCGTTTTTATCTAATAATACTTTATATCAATTCTTTTTCAGCATAAAATTATTAAAAAAGAATTCAGTTAATTTGGTTGAAACTGATTTCATGCCGATATTCAACATTTTTTTAGGCAAGAGAGTACAAAGAAGTAGTTAAATTAAGCGTAATGAGTGACCTATATGTAAAATATGGAGAAGATATCCCTGAGGAACTTACGTGTAGAAGTACATAAATTAAGGAATTTTTTTGAAAGTGAGAAGTGAAAATGACGGCATGATTTCTGAGGGCAATTTTGGCTTGAATAAACAAAAATGATTTTTAACCATCCATCTTGAGATGGATGGTAAAAATCAATTCAATAAACCATTCTAGTAATGGTATTTTTTTTTCATTTTGATTCACTGGGATTGTTTAGGGTTTCTAGATTTTCCTGTAAATATGTAATGTTCGGGCCGCCACTATAATTAGGAAAAAGAAGATATAGAAATTCCAGAGACAGATAGATTTGGAGAGCCGACATATCACTTATTCGTTGCGAGCATGTTTTCCCATCAACATAGGCCACGCTGAGCAAACCATACAGATCTGACTTCTTTTGTTTCTATAATTTTGTTTCCTAAAAGGTAATCTATCATCTTCTTTGTGTTTTACTATTACCTTTTAACCTTTCCTGATAGTCTTTTCTGCTTGGTTGCTAAATACATAACCACAATGAATGATTATCAGTGTTTCTGCTTCCCAAGGCACTGATCCAATCATCTAATGGCGAGGAAAGGGAGAAAGAAATGAATGTGAAACATTATCAATAAAGATTCAGAGTATGACCCCAATAGAAAATTCAAGTCAAAGTTAAGATTTTTAAAATTTATGTGTATCAGAAAAAAGAGGAGTATCAACTGCTTATCTCTTACCAAAAACATCAAGTATCTAAATGTGATAATAGATCATGATAATGGTAAAATTCACAGCAAATCAGAGTCATATGATTTCAGCACAAATCTTAAAGTTTTTACAGGCAGATTAGTTGTAACAGACATCTCTAACAGGCCTTAGCCTTCTTCAGGCTTATTAAAAAAATATGGGCCACTTTCAAGCCAATTAAAAGCGACTGAGCTCACCAAGAAAGACACCCAATCCATAAGGGTTATAAGTCAATTTTTTTGACCCCATCAAACGAGTAATCGATTCTATCTCTTAAGGGGAAGAATCAAGAGGATATAACATATTTATATCAATCTTTTATCTGTTTCTCAGGCATATAAATATCTTCCCCCTTCCCTCAGTTAGAAGGTAATCAGAAATTTCTCTCTTAAACTTTGTTTCTCTTTATGGTTCTGACTTGAGTGTCGGAGTCGATCATCGGGGCCAACCGTGGTGTTTCAGGCTTTTTGCAGGTCCATCAGCCGCGTCAGCAACTGTCAGATTCAGATCAAGGTGCTCTTTCAACAATCTAGATCTAATCTCAGGAGATCTAACCACTTTTCATGGCGACGATCAAAGATATGATCTTTAGTAGTTTCCTTCGAAATATAAAATCACTATTTGTTTGCACCCACACAAAAATAAGCAACAACATATTTGTGTTGCCTATGAGAAACTGCACATCTACATTAAAGATCAGACTTACTGTCATGCCACTGAAGTTAAAAGGGAAAGCAGCGGACTCAAGCCATCTTGACAATCGTCTTTGTCAACAAGCTCCTCTTGTGGAGGACCATATTCCTCCATATCAGCCGGATCAGCCCCAACTACCTAATCAAGCTCCTCTCAATGGAGATGCACTGGGGGCTCCCAACAATGTCGTCATGAACAACACCCTCTATACAACCAAGTCTCAGTCCATACTTTCGCATGCCACTCTACGCCCATGAGGGGTCCCCAGAGGTCAAAAGATCTTCATCAAGTCATCAATGCCAAACGACAAGGGACCAATCTGCGAATCTGTTTGGATGAGAGGCATACCCGGGGCAAGGTCTCCCACTCAGAACAGTAGGATAACCTGAGATGCAAGTCTCCTCGAAGGCAGAGATCAGGATGCTCCTCCTTTCACAGGGGGTGAAGTGTACAAAGAAGCCCGACTCGTGAGAGTCGAAAGCATCTTGAGATGAACAAAGAGCAATGAGCCCCAGTCCCAAGCGCTAAACTGAAAAACTTCAAGCATGACATCCTCCGAGCCATCTGAGGCACTCATGATCAGGGTCGATGCTCATGGAGCCGCCACTCTACTCCTTCGAGAAAAGAAGAATCCAGCAACTTACCTAGATCTAAGAACAAGGACGAACAAGTCTTTCACAGCATCCAAGAAGTAGAGGATCGCCTGGAACAAATAACACATGAAGCGAACCGCTCCAGCAGGGCTTACCACCCCAGTTGACCTCCTTTCAGCAAATTCAACCTCGATGCCCCCATTCCAAAGAACTTCAAAGCTCCTCAGTTTGAATCTTACGATGGTGAATCTGACCCGGCCGACCATATTGAAAGTTTTAAAACTCTCATGATGATCTATAACGCCACCGACTGGCTCATGTACCAAACATTCCCCACAACTTTGAAAGGATCAGTAAGGTAATTTTACTCCCACCTTATCCAAGAGTCGATATTCTCCTTCGACCAACTTGAGGAACTATTCATAGCACACTTCATCACCAGCCGTAAGGCTGAAATGACACATGCTTCATTGTTAGAATTAAAGCAAAAGGACGAAGAACTACTAAAAGACTTTGTCAAAGGCTTCACCGCTAAAATAAGGTCCATCTCCTCCATGGACTCGTCAGTGGCGGCTGTTGCAATCTGCCACAACGTCGCTCACAAAGACCTAAAGGTCTCCCTCACGAAGAAGCCTCCTAAAGATTTCATAGAGCTCCTGGAAAGGAGTGACAAGTACATCAGAGCCGATGAAGCTCTTTATCCTCAAGGCAAGAAGAATTCAGCTTATGGGAAGAAACCGAACCATGCAAGCAAGGAAGAACCCAGGAAGTTTCAAAAGGTCAACGTCGTCCTACTCCAGCATTACGCATTGAGAAGTTTACTCCCTTAACACAAGTGTATCAACCATCCTCATGGCAGTTGAAAAGTATGGAACTGTCCGTCCTCCTCCAAGATGACCACAGCCAGTAAGAGAAGGGATAAGAACAAGTGGTGTGCCTTTTACAAAGACCATGTACACACCACCAACAACTGACGAGGCCTAAAAAAAGAACTAGAAAGTCTGATTCGCCAGGGCTCTCTTAATTTTTCCAACAAAAGAACGATGCCAAAACCCCTCCGGTTTGGAGGGCTAATTATTGTCGAGAGAAGCCCTCTGAATCCCAACACATGACCATTCTCCACTCCATTCACGAAGGTCCAACGGGGAGATATTCCAACTCCTCTCACAAAGCATTCATTAGGGAAGTCAACTCAATACACAAAATCCCTCCTGCCAATAGCATCGGGGTCCCAACATCTTTCTCCGATAAAGAGCATCGGGGTCCCAACATCTTTCTCCGATAAGGACTTAGAATGTGTCTGAACACCTCATTGCGATGCATTGGTCAAAAACCTTTGCATGGTGAATTATGAGGTACGTTGCATCCTGGCAGACAATGACAGTTTAGTCAACATCCTTTTCATAAACACTTTCAACGGTCTTAAGCTCTCCCGAGACCGACTCAAGCGAGCTGACTATACACTCCACGGTTTCTCTGGTTTCCCCGTTCAAATCGAAGGAATCGTCAGACTCGATGTGACTGTAGGAAAGCCTCAAGCCACTCGAACAGAGGTGCTAGACATTATGGTAGTATATGTCAAAGCTACGTACAACACCGTATTTTGCCGTCCGGGCCTGGCGTCCTTTCATGCAGTTGCTTCTGCCAACCACATGAAAATAAAATTTCCCACAATAGCAGGCATATGTGTCACGCCCCACTTCCCGTTATACAGAAATACAGGCACGTAACTAATGCCCAGCGAATGATATAAGTATACTAACTCATATCATCCAAAAATTGTACAATATCAGTAAGCTGAACAATACAATAATAATCATAGGAACAATAATATAATGCAATAACCAATATCTGAGATACAAGAATATACAAAAAATTCCGCGAATACACAATGCAGTAAACAGTTCGCCAAGATCCTTTGGTATCTCATCATCTGTACCTGTATAAACATTAACTCAAAAGAAAGAAGGAGGGTACCCATTGGAGCAAGCTTCAGGCACAAGTAGTAGCAAGCAGTTAAACAATAAAGGACGATATAACAAGAATAAGAAATTAGAACGATATCTGAGTCAATAAACAATAGACGATAACATGATCGATAGTACAAGGGTAGGTAAACAAAAGCCGACGATGCAATGATCGATAAACAATTAATAATGATCAAAATGCAAGTGTCGATGCTCAGTGTCAATCTTAAGTCTATCAATCTTTTATTAATCTATCTAATGCACGCAATCCTGTGTCCCATACCACAGGTTCGGATGCATATCAACCAAGTGAATATTTAGACTCTAGTGGTGAATTCTATAGGGTTATGTACTTGGGTATTCTCATGACTATAATCATGACTATCGGTAACTTGATCGGTAAACTTGATCGGTAAATATGTAACACGGAAAATACGGGCCCCCATCCGAGTACACTCTCCGATATTTTCCACTACTAATTCTTACCCTTATTACCCCGGCTTGTTGTATTTTTACTATAATTATACATGAATAGTAAACATGATCAGTAAACACAACGGTAACATGATCGGTAAACATAGACATGCAATCAATAGGAATGGTATCAGAACGGGATCAATGATGTATCAAGGGCTATGCAATACATGGTATATATTTAAATTAATTAAATAAAAATTAAACATATTTATATTTAGATACATGAAGATACAAATTCTGGACAACAATATGTTATTGTACAAAAACTTACTTTTCCGTTGCTAAAGAAAAGTGAATCAGGTTCCGTCAGAAGTTCCAGACAACTAGACTTCCTGCCGGTTCCAATGCATATTCACATGATAAATTATAATAACATTAACTAGGTCTATCAGTCGATTCTTTACCGGTGTAAAATTCTGGCAGCAACATAGGGTCAAGTTCTCGAGTTTATAACTTTACTATAAAATTATTATTAAATTACAGAAAAATAATAATATTGTTCGTGACTGTGCCTATTAGTATAAGGGAGTTTATCAGGTCATAATTTCAACAGTAGATTACATTAATAACAATTCATTCAAATCACCATATTTATCTATATGTACACATATTCATATATGATTCTAATTCATGTTCATGCAATGTATGTTATGACAATGAAGTCTACGATTTTTTGTGGGTATTGAGTCAACCGAGGCAAATGGAATGGTTCAATGTATATAACGATGGATTTAAACGTGGAAAGATCACAAGACATGTAACAACACGATAATTAATACAGAAACTACTTGCACAAGGTCAAAGGAATGCTTGAACAACAATAATAAAGGAGTTTAAATGATGCTTGCCTGAATGATGATTTCAAATGTGTGACGAAGAGAAGGCGGCGGCACACAAAATCACAGTGGCAACGAAAATGCAGCAACAACGGTGACTGTGACAGCGACAACACACGGGTAGCCACGACGGCATGGGGCAACGACAATAGGACAACAGCAACACACAAGTGACGGCATCAAGGGGACGGAGCTGTCGGGTGGTGGTGGTATCGGGTACTTGCTGTGGTGGAGGTTGAGGATGATGATGTTAGCTACAGGTGGTGGTGTAGGGTGAAGTCGATCGGTGCTCGAGAGTGCAGTTGGGGATGGCTGCAAGCGGCGGGACGTCACGGGTGGTGTAGTCGCAGTCGGTAGAGAGGCAGGGCACAAAAGGAGTGGTCGAGTCGGGTGGTGTTTGGGTTTATGGTGCAGTGGTGCTCTTGTGATGTTGGCGTAGGCTGGTTGGTGGTGCGGGTGTCGAGTTTGGTGGCCGTAGGAGGAGGCACTGGGGTTGATGCGGGATGTTAGTGTCGGGGTGAGATAGTGAGGATGACACCGGCGATGGTCGTGATGGTGCTTGGAGGTTCCGGCAATGGTGGAAGGGTGGCGGTGGTGTCGGGTGCAGGTAACGAGATGGAGGTGCAGCGAAGTGGAAGAGGAGGTAGTCGATGGGTTCTGGTCGTCACGTCACTGCAGGTGGGTGGAGGTCGGGGCTGGTGCGAGGCTGCGGTGATGAGGGTGAGTGGCTGGTTGCAACAGGGAGTGCGAGTTCGACAATGGTGGGATCTCGGAATGGAGATAGCGGGAGGGCTTGTAGTGGTGCTCTGGTGCTGGCTTAGGGGTGGTGCAGTTGGGTGGATGGTGGTCGGGATGCTGCTTGTGGATTGGCTTTGCTGCTTAAGCTCGAGGAAGGGAGGAGAAGCAGCAGTGAGGGATGGGGTGATGATCAGTGGCACGACAGTGGAGTGCAGTTGGTGGTTGAAGACGAGAGAGGGAGCTTCGGTGATGGGTTTTGGAACCAGACGAAGAAGAAGAAGAAGAAGAGAAGAAGAAGTGGGGGCGGTTTAGTTAGGATTAGTGGAGTAGATTATGGGGTAGTTATGATTAATAATAGGGATTAGTTAGAGATAGTAGGGGAGTTAAGCAGTTGGAGTTTGGGCTTGGATTATGGGCTTGGGTTTTGGGCTTTTATAATAATAATAATAATTATAAGATTTAACTGGTGTGGGCTTATATTGTGTTTAAGGAAATAATAATAATAATAGTAATAATAATAATAATAATAATAATAATAATATAATAATAATAATAATAATAATAATAATAATAATAATAATAATAATAATAATGAATCAAATAATATCTGGGTTTTCCTCAATAGAGAATTGGATCTGGATTTCTATTAAAAAGAATATAAAAATAATAATAATCAGAAGAATGGATTGAGCTCGATAAAAATAAATAGATATTCAAATAATAATGGGATATACTGAATTAGGAGACCGACTTTAAAATAATCAACAAATAATAATAGGATTGGTTTTGGGCTAAAATGTAAATAATTAATTAAATAGGAGTAGAAAATAACTTATAAATTAGAATATGATTTTTGTTAAATTATACAATCATTTGAAATAAACATAGTTGGTTATTAGAAAAGACTTTAATAGAATATCGAAAACAAATTTAAAACAAAATGAATTTATAAATAATCAAAATACAGAAAACATACGAAAAATATGTATCGCGAAAATGGGGGTTACAATAGTTCAAGATGTAGGGAGCCAACAGGCGGCACGATCGTGCTATACCGCCACAAAGGGGGGCTTTGTCCTCCCCCTCGATGCCATTGAACTACCGCCAGAAAGCAACCACAGTAACTCTGAGTACGTAAACGAGTTTGAAGCTACTACCCTAGACAATCTTGCCGAGAATTTCCAAACCTGTCAAACCATCTCCCACTAGGTCTGAGTTCGTCCTACAAAGAATACAATAATAGACATGCATCCCTCGCCCAAAGCCACTCCGCTCATTCGACAGAAATAAATAGTCCTGCCTAAACACATTGGCAAACTTGAGGATCTCCCATTTTCTCTGCAAAACAAGGAGAGCCTCACTTCAAAACAGGCAAGTTCAGGCAAAGTCTAAATTGTTCACCTAGTGACTCATCAACTTAAAGACCCGGGGGGCAAGGAGATATCTGCAGGGACTTGGAATGCGGAACGACTCATGAACTCCATCAAGGGCGCTTAACGCTCCCATCTTCTATATGTTTTCAATATTTTCAAATAAAGACACTTTCCCTACCTGTCACTGCTTGTAATAAAGGCCACCCACTAGAGCAGTCATTTAGTTTTAATTTTTTTTTAAAATAGTAATTATTTTTCAAAGATCTTGTACAATTATCTAGATACAAACAATGAGTTAAAATGTCAAGCTTACTCCTAAAAATGGCACTAAAAACTTATTAGAAGCTCCTTATAAGATGAGTTTGGAGTCTATACCCGTGGCTCGGAGTTGCTCTACCAATTTGCTATGAAGTAAATTTAGAGCTCAACTCATTATTCGATCTGCTCTTACAACTTGTTAAACACCTCAACAACAAGTTCGGAGTCCATACCCAAGGCTCGGAGTTTCCCTATCAACCTGCAATCATGCAAGTTCATAGCCCAACTCTCCATTCGATCTGCTTCTGCAACCTGTTAAATCCCTAGACAACAAGTTCGAAATCCATACCCATGGGTCGGAGTTTCTTTAGCAATCTGCATACAAGCAAGTTCAGAGCTCAACACGCCATTCATTCTGTTCCTTAAACTTGTTAAACTCCGTAAATATGGATTAACAGTCCAAAATCGTGGATTTTTGTTGCTCCAGCAAACATGCAAACCAGCAAGTTTGGAGCTTAACTCACCACACGAGGCGACTTTCACAATTCGTTGGAGGACCCTTACAGCAAGTTCAGAGTCCAACTCCCTCACAGAGTTGCACCTACAACTAGCTAAACACAAAACAACTAGTTTGAAGTCCAACTCCCTCCTAGAGCTACTCCTACAACTAGTTGATCCCCAAGATGAAAAATCACAGGATAAGTCACAGTTATGTAAAAGATTTCCAATTTCACATACAACAAGTCCTGTTACGAATGCATAATTACAATGAGTCTACATCTCTGGCCTAAGCATCGATACAAAGTCTTGCAAACACTATACAACAAGTTATCCTACAAGTTGTCCTCTGAACTACACAATAGAGGGTGTTCTGCATAAGAGACAAATCTTTTCACCGGCCTCCTGCTAGCTAACAACTCCCCAGGGCCGCCCAAACTCTTAACGATAAAGTTCAATACAAGTCTTCCTTAGGCAGGCAAGCTCTAAGTCCTTCCTTAGGCAGGCAATGCCACCTTGTCTGAGCAAGCTCCAACATTATCTCGCAGGATGCACTGAGCAAACGGACAAGTCCCAACTCTGTCGAGCGCAGCATAGTGTGAAGATGAGCAAGTTTGGCGTCCCGAGGACCTCATTCGGGGTACGCAACTATTCGTCAGCAAAGAGAAGAACATAATTACTTCAATATTAAATAAACACAAAGGACTTCACTTCAAAATTAAGAAGACTCAAAACACCCACAACTCAATAGTTCCATAGAATGAGTTCGGCGCCCTGTGCGCCACCTGAGTTCCTCTATCAAATAACTTGTTAACTCCATACAACGAGTGCGGTACCCCGCTCTTTGCTCAAGCTCCATCAACAACTCGTTAACTTCATACTACGAGTTTGGTACCCGGCACTTTGCTCAAGCTCTATCAACGTCTCGCTAACAACACACAACAAGTTCAATGCCCTGCTCTTTGCTCAAACTTCGTCAATGACTCGTTAACACCATAGAACGAGTTTAATGCCTTGTTCTTTGCTCAAGCTCCGTCAATGACTCGTTAACTCCATATAATGAGTTCAATGTCTTGCGCTTAGCTCGAGCTCCGTCAACAACTCGTTAACTCTATACAACGAGTTTAATGCCTTGCTCTTGAGTCAAGCTCCGTTGACAACTCGTTAGCTCCATAAATGGGTTCAACATCTTTCCCTCCTCTTGCGCTTTGCCAAATGCTCGTTAACTCTAAACAACGAGTTCATTGTCTTGCTCTCCGCTTCAGCTCCGCAAAAAACTCTTCAACTTCAAACAATGAATTCAATGTCTTGCTCTCTGCTTGCACTCCATCATCAACTCGTTAACTCCATACAACGAGTTCAATGCACTGCTCGAGCTTGAGCTCAATCAACAACTCGTTAACTCCATTTAACGAAGTTAGAGTCTTGCTCTCTGCTTGTGCTCTGTCGATGAGTTTGATGTCCCACTCTTCACTCGAGCTCCGTCAATCACTTGTTAATTCCATACAACAAGTTTGATGCCCTGCACTCCGCTCGAGTTTTGTGAATAACTCGTTAGCTCCATACAGCGAGTTCAACACCTTGATCTTGGCTTAATCTCCGTGAACAACTCATTAACTCCATACAATAAGTACGGTGCCCCGCTCTTCGCTCGAGCTCCGTCAATAACTCATTAACTCTATACAGCGAGTTTAATGTCTTGCTCTTTGCTCCAACTTCGTCAGCAACTCGTTAACTCCATAAAAAATAAGTTTGATGCCCCGCTCCTCACTCGAGATCCATCAATAACTCATTAGCTCCATATAACAACTTCAATGCCTTGTACGTTTTTTGAGCTCCGTCAATGACTCGTTAAAGTTCAATGCCTTGATCTTTTCTCGAGTTCCGTCAACAACTTTTTAACTCCATACAGCAAGTTCGGTGCCCCGCTCATTGCTCGAGCTCCGTCAATAACTCATTAACTCCATACAACTAGTTTAATGCCTTGCACTTTGCTCGAGCTCTGTCAACAACTAGTTAACTCCAAACAAAGAGTTCGATGCCCTGCTTCTCGCTCGAGCTCCGTCAATAACCCGTTAGCTCCATACAATGTGTTGAATGCCCTTCTCTCGAGCTCCGTTAATAGCTCGTTCACTCCCAATAGCGAGTTCGATATTCTGCTCTTCGCTCGAGCTCTACCAACAGCTTGTTAGCTCCATACAACTAGTTCAACATCTTTTCATTCGCCCGAGCTTTGTCAATAATTCCACTCTCCTCTATCTCACTCAAGTGAATTGGTTTCGAGAGCATTCCGCCAGTTCCATACAACGAGTTCAATACCCTACTCTTCGCTCAGGCTCCATCAACAACACGTTAGCCTACCTAACGAGTTCAATGCCTTGTTCTCTATTCTAGCTCCATCAACAACTCATTAACTCCACATAACGAGTTCAAAGCCTTGCTCTTTGCTCGAGCTCCGTCAATAACTCGTTAACTTCGTACAACGAGTTCAACACCCTGCTCTTTGCTCGAGCTTCATCAAAAGTTCGTTAGCTCCAAACAATGAGTTTGAGACCCTGCTCTTCGTTCGAGCTCTATCGACAACTCGCCAACTCTATATGATGAGTTAATGCCTTGCTCCCCACTTGCGCTCCGTCAACAACTCGTTAACTCCATACAATGAGTTCAAATGCCCCTCTCTTTTCTTAAGCTCCATCAACAACTCGTTAACTCTATACATTGAGTTCACTTTCCTGCTCCTCGCTCGAGCTCCATCAAAAGCTTGTTAACTCCATACAATGAGTTCACTTCCCTGCTCCTAGCTCGAGCTCCGTTAATAACTGGTTAACTCCATACAATGAGTTCAATAGCTTGCTCTTCCATTGAGCTCCATCAACTACCCGTCAAGTCCATACAACGAGTTCAATGCCCTGCTCTCCATTCGAGCTCCGTCAACAACTCGTTAACTCCATACAATGAGTTCGATGCCCCGCACCTCTCTCGAGCTCCGTCAATAACTCGTTAGATCCATACAACGAGTTCAATGCCTTGCTCTTTGCTCGAGCTCCGTCAATGAGTCGTCAGCTCCATACATTGACTTCAATGCCTTGCACTTCGCTTGAGCTCCGTCAATAACTCGTTAGCTCCATATAACGAGTATGATGCCTCGCTCTTTGCTCGAGCTCCGTCAATTTCTTGTTAACTCTATACTACGAGTTTAATGCCCTACTCTTTGCTCGAGCTCCGTCAACGACTTATTAACTCCATACAATGAGTTTAATGGTTTGCTCTTCGCTCGAGCTCCGTCAACAACTCGTTGACATCATACAAAGAGCTCAATGCCTTACCCTCTATTGAAGCTCCGCCAATGATTCGATAACTCCATACAATGAGTTTAATGCCTTGCTTTTCACTCGAGTCCTTCCAATGACCCATTATATTCATGCAATAGGCTCCGTGTCCAATGCCGGCCCAAAATTGTCACTACAAACTTGCTGGGTGCAAATGGCAAGTTTTAACGTTCAACTCCATCTCAGAGTTGTCTCTGTAAACTTATTAGGCACAAACAGCAAGTTCTAATGTTTAACTCCGTCCAACAGTTTCCTCTAAAAACTTGCTTGACGCAAACAACAAGCTCAAATATTTATCACCGTATTAAAGTTACCTCCCCAAACTTGTTGGGCACAAACATCAAGCTCAACTCAACTCCGTCCAAGAGTTGTCCTTACAAACTTGCTAGACGCAAACGAAAAGTTCAAATGTTCAACTTCGTACTAAATTTGCCTCCCATAAACTTGCTGGGTGTAAACGACAAGCTCAACGTCAACTTCGTCTCAGAGTTGTCCCTACAAACTTGTTGGGTGTTAACATCAAGCTCCACGTCCAACTCTGTTTCAGAAGCTCCACGTCCAACTCTGTTTCAGAGTTTTCTCAACAAACTTTTTGGGCACAAACAATATGCTCTACATCCAACTCTGGCATGCCTGGCTTCCCAAAAAGAATACAGAATACGGATACGTGACTAAGTCCAGCGAATGGCTTTCACCATTCATAAGCTGTCAGGTTCTTTACAACAAGCATAAGTATAAATAAGAGAGATACAAGAAGAATAGTCAACCATGCATGCATAACTGAATCAATATAGTCAACAAGATTACTTGAAGAGAATCAAGAATACTGAATTTCAAATAATCATAGTTTGGGAAACAAAGCCCAATACATATTAATCCAAGTAACAAAGTATAATTATTCAAGATAAGCAACAAGAAATAAATAGTTAAGCAAAACTCCAGTCAACTAGAATCTCAGATCACCTACTCCATCGGGCAGCTGATCACCATAATCTGCAATTTGATAATTTACAGGAAGAGGAAAAGAAAAGAAAATGCCCGTCAATGCAAGTTACAGGCCGCTTGTAGTGCAGGCAACAAGTACAGGAAAAGACAAACAAGAATAGAGTAACAGCGGAAGCAAGCATAGCATGGAAAGTTGAAACAATAAAACAGAGCAACTAACTCCAAGTCAAGAATAGGAACAACTAGTATGGCAAAATGAACAAGTGCAAGTGGCATATAACAAGTGTCAAGTAAACAAGTATCATGTAAACGAGTAACGAGTAATCAAGTGTCAAGAATCAAGTATCATGTACAAGTAACAAGTAGCAAGTAGCAAGTGTCAAGTGATTATTTTCAAGTCTTGTATCTAGTCCTAACTAGGTAGCACTTCATGCGTCCCAGATTTTTACCACATGGTTGCTATATTTATGCAAATTTCGTTTTAGATTTCATAGTGGATCATAGATGGCAGTGTACTCAGGGACAAGCTCCAAGTATCAAACTCCAAATACCAATCATCAAGCTCCAAGTAACCAGTGTCAAGTGTGCAAGTGTCAAGTAATCTCGTGTCAGCTCCAAGTGTCATGTATCATGTGTCAAGTGTCAAGCTCCAAGTGACCAATAGGATCTATTGATCCCCTTCCGAGTACATGTTTCTGTATTTTCCACTATTCGATCTATAACAACCCGGATTTTCATATGAATATATGTATGATTTGTTGAGCACTAAAATACTATATTTATTTATTTAGTTTTCTTTTTGAAACTATTAGCATGGAATTATTTCATAAACTTCAACCAGACTCACCATGAGCTAGACTTGGACTCAAACCATGTTCTTTTGACCTATGAGCCATGAACACACACTTGTAGTATGACATGTCATGTACAAAAAAACAAAGAAAAGAGATGAAATGAAGCGCAAAGATTACATGAGAAAAGGAGGAAAAACAAGAGAACTAGGGTTAGGGTTTTTTTAACTCAAATTGTCTCATGATGAGTTCTTCTCCACTCATACAATCCACCTCCCTCTTGAGCCAATGCAAAAGGAGATTCTCCCCTATTTTTCCATGCCCAAATCAGGCCAAACACACCCCCATGCTCTCTTTTTTGTTCTTTTAAACCCTTCTCATCCATTTCTTCTCATTCCCACCTCCTACAATTTCCACCACTCAAGAGAGAAAGAAAAAAAAAGAGTTAGAGGGACCTTGCTATTGATTTGGATTAAGAAGAAGAAGAGAAGCCAAGGAAAGTGAGTCAAGGAGCCAAGAAGGCAAGGAGCTAGGAGCAAGAAGGCAAACCTTGAAGCTAGGAGCTTGTAGGATCTCTTTTCCATCAAACTCATCAAGGTGGGTGATTATAACCTCTATGTTTGTTTTTTCTTGTTAAATGGTGATTTTAGTGACTGAAAAATGACATGCATGCTCTAGTATGGACCTTAATAACTTGTTTTGTGTTAAGAAATCCAGAACAGAAATAACTATTAAAAGGTTGAAATTTTGTTGTCAGTCCGTAGCTCATAACTTGAACACTTCTGGTTGAATTAACTTAAAATTTTTATATGATGTTCATTCGTGTGTTGTGCACCTTCAGTAATTTTTCCAGATTTTTATGATTTTTTTCTGCTAATAAAATAAAATGCTAACTTGCATACTGTTGTGAGAAGAATGACTTGTATCTTGCTGCATGCTTATGGGAATGATCTGAAATTTTATTATGTCATTGCTAAGTGTATCTAAGACCTATGCTTCAAATTTCATGGGATTTGGACAACTATAGCTATGTTAATAAAATCATACAAACTTAGCTAGTTATTTTAGTAAACAGAACTGCTGCTGTTATGGCTCTGTTTTTTATGCTATTCAAAGAGGCATAATTAAAAATCTACTTGGCAGAATCACCTGATTTTGGAAGTGTTGTCACGTCATGTGTCAAGAGCTAGAATCTAAAATTTCATAATGTTCTGACACAGTTTACTATTTTAAATTGAATTTACCCCATGACTGTGTTAATATGATGTGTTGTTCTGAGATTCTGTATGCTTGTTAAAGATGGGACCATAAGAGCTTGTAAATGACCTTTCCTGAAGAAACTTGAAACTACGAAGTTGTAGTAGACACATAGACTTTTTTGGATTGACTGAGAAATCATGATTTGGATAAGTGTACGATTTTATATGATTTTTGCAAGTGACGACAAAAACATAGTGAATCTTAGAGCTCACTATTTTGCACCATGTTCATAGAAATGAGTTTGAACTTGTACTTTGTTAGCTTAGAGTTGTTGTTTGAGGTCACAAATAATGTTATAGATGTGTACATGAGTTGGGACATAACTATCTAAGGTCCTTGCTAAGAGTAGCTCATAGTTGCTTATAGACCCCAATATAGACAATGTTGTTCACTGTTTTGAAATGGAAATTGTTTGGATGTTGGGGTGTGTTGTTGACCACTTTGGGATGAGATTCATGCCTAATAAATGCTTATACTTGCTGTCTACCTTGAGTTGAAGCACGGGAGTGCCCGATCGCGATTCTTCAAAAAAATGGGACCGGGAATGACTCCATTTTGGATAAACGCCACGTGTGTGCTTGCTGTTGTAAATTGTCAATTTTAGGGATCTTAGAACCCCGTTTTGTGGATTCATGGATTAGGAATTACTCCTAGTGTAGTGTACCTTGTGGAAATACATCGGTTGAGTATTTGAGACTCTAAGACTAGGTCTTGTTGACAAACCTAGACAGGTAGAATAGGACCCGTGTTGCAACAAACGCATTGGAGGAGATGACTCGTGCGCCTACGCACTCGCCATGCACTTGTCGAAGATCGTGGAGCGTGAAGGTTAGTGGGAGGTATGTGTTGGTCGGGCTGAGGTTGCGATCGAACTCCAAGCGTAAATGACGGTTGCGGCGATCGACGAAGTCGGTTCGTCGTTAGTTCAAGCCAAGTGTGGGCCGAGGCAGGTCAACCCTTGGGCCGGACTTAAGGACTAGTTGAGTCCTAGTGTGGGATGGGTTGAGATCCATTAATGATAAAGGTGACTAACTAGAAAGAGTTTACAAGTAGAACTTAACTAATTGTTTATAGCAAGCAAGGTTGATTACCAAGTTAGGGATTGGAAATGGTGGATAGATCGCCTAACTAAGGGAATGGGTAATATGAGATAGTTCTAGGCTAGCCTAGGGGTTCATATTTCTGATAAGAAAATGAAAGAGATTTAGAGTTTGGCTAGAGTGATGGTTTTTGTAATCGGTCGATAAAACAAATGCCAGAAATCTTGTAATTAACCTTGTCTTTAATCTTAGAATGGGGTAGCATTGGTGCTTTGGTAGGACTAGATTAAGTCTTGGTTGAATGTAATGACAGGCACTAGCGAGGGTGTAACGCCCCGAATCCCAAATACACTGAATTCGAGATGTTCTACAGGATCTTTCCGCTTCCTTTAGTACAATTTTACAAGAAAATTTGAACTTTTCACTTTACATCAGAGTTTACATGATTACATTACAATTTACACTGCACAGCGGAAGTAAACTTTACAACAATGAAACAAATGTACAACAACATTGAATTTGAGCATCTGTTCTTCTTTAATCTCTATCATGCTATTTACCTGCATACAAGATTGTGGGTACGTCAGTTTATTCAATCGACGATGATTATACACGACCATCCTCTCTATGCTGGAAATAGTATAACTTATTTTCCATATTTAGCAAACACAAACTTGTCACATATCAAACTAAAGGGACTACCCTATTGATGTCGTTCAATCCCTCGCCATGACTTAATCTACTACTGTAATTACGGTAGGTATCCTAGATGATCTATGAGTACAAGCATGTGTACAGAAAACCTGGAGGGGAATCCCACATCACGTCACGACGCATCGTGAAGATAGCCTGTGGCAATTCAGCCTCCTTCATGGCACACGATCCTCTTGCAGTCACCAAACATCCCACAAGCGTCGCCACCGGGACGATAATTCTGGAGTAGTGCCCACGCCATGTCTTGACGCATCAAGCAGGTAGCCTGTGGATCACTCTCACACCGCCAATCCGATGGCCCTCATACTCGTGTTTTTCTCCTACTTTTATCACGTCTGTACTATGTACTAATCCTTAGTTTTTATCAAAATCATGAACAAAAATCAAAGCTCTAGAGTTAGCCTCTCCACTAAACCGGACTTATTCATTCATTCAAACACGACCAACCTTGGTCTTTCTTTTCAATTTTCATTTCATTTATTTCCAAATGCCGGGGGAGACTTAGCTACTCTTTTTGTTTCAATTTTCAATTCACAATTTCCAATTCGAGCATTTCCAACTCATAAATTCCCATGTTGAGTCATCATACTCAAAAGTATTTTTCTTTTCGAATCATGATTTCTAATTCGTTGAAATAGTCCATAACTATACATGAATTTTAATTATTCATCATGTAACTCATGAAATGTTACTTTCACATTGAAATTCACATCACTCACGAATATTCACATTTCATATTTTTCACACTATTCTCAAATGAGAATAATTTGCATCACATCACACAATATAATTTCTTTTTGCCACATTAATTCTCTAATCCTTCATTTCAAGTCATTTTTGCAAGATATAATTTCACAACAATAAAAATATAGAACCATAGTTCTATTTACACATTTTATTCTCAAATCATGTTTTATTTCATGCAAATAATCCCCAAATTATTTTTCTTAAGTCCTACATATTTTTAGAAGTATAGTCATATTTTTTCCCTATTTTTTTTATCACCAAAACATCCAAAAAAGCATTTTTTTTATAACTGCCGAGCCCCAGATTCGAACCCAGCACCACAGAGAAGACAGCCGAAGGCACAGGCCACTAGGCCGCTTGCACCAGCAGTATAGATAGGCGCTGAGAGTATTAAATACTCTCGGCCGCTGATCTTATACGTTTAAAAGAAGGAAACAAAAGTATGGTGCCACAGAGATTCGAACCAGCAACCTTAGGCCGAAAGGCACTGTAGCGATCAGAGCCATCCCGACCGCTTGAGCTACGCGCTCAAGTTGTCACTAGCTTAATTCAAATTTTATTTAACCAATACTCTCTGTTATTTAGAACATTTCGACGTTCATCAAAATTTCATTTCACACTGTAAAAATTTCAGATTAATCGTTTTCATCCTGAATTTTATTCCAGTATATGAAAATAATTTTCTTAAACAATTAAACATATTTTTCTCAATAATTAACACATTTCTACCATACAATTTGGTTAATGTGATATATTACTACTAATACATTCTTTTTCGACATTATAATTTCATTAATCTCTACACCAATTCTCTACTCTTATTCATTTTCCAAATATAAAAATTGCATCTCAATTTATTCGTTACAACGCCATACAAAGTTTCCAATTTAGCACATAAAAGTGACATAGTCGATATACTAATTTTTTGCACATAATTTTTCATGCTACTAACAAAGGTTTCTTCACACAATTTATAACTATATTCGTATTGCACACAATCTTGAATTTTACTAATAGCAACACACATAATTTGCATATCAACAATTCAATCAATTAGAGATCATCTTTTCAATTAAATGTGCATTCTTATTAATCATTTTCATGCATCATTTTGTTAATTAAATCTAGCATGCATTCCTATTTTAGAAATAGGGAAAATTTACCCACCTTATTGAAGAAAGATACAATTAACAACCTCCTAGACGAATGTCCTTGCAACAAGAGTGCACCTCCTCCTAGACGACGCGCACACAAGCCTCCAAGCACACCTCACCGAGAGCTCCTTGATGGTAGTCGGCCTCTCCTTTCCTCCTTGATGTTGCAAGCACAATCCCACACACTCTCAATCTTTTAACTCACAAAATCACTACTAGATAATATAATTTAGACTATAGGTTTGGAGGGATTAATAAGCACAAGAATAACTAGCCATGGGGGGGGGGGGGGGGTATTTATACTAAAAATCAAAGAGAATGGAGGGCTAGGATCAAGTAGTTGGTTATAAGATGGAGGGCTAAGATGAAAGTAGGAGTTGTGTTAACTACCCACAATCAAGTAACCACCACACCATGATTTCCATTAAAATTTTGATTTTCCCTCCAAAAGAAGCAATCCGGCCTACTTTGGGAAGTGCATTTGCACGTGTACGTGCAATGCACGTGCATACCACTTGGTCCAAAAATTGTACATTAAATTTTTGTATAAAAATAAAATAGTCTTTAAATTGTATTCTACATGACAAGTTGTATAAAAATAGTTCATGGGCTTTAGTTTTTGGGCCAAAATAATTATTTTAAAATTAATAAATTAAATTAACTTTGGGCTTTTAAAAAGAAAATGCTTTTTGTCTAATTAAAAGAAGGCTTTTGTATAAAATAATTAAAAGCACATATTAAAATATCTTTACTCATCTTGATGAAAATATTTACCAAAATATTGCACGTGCACACTACGTGCAAAATAAATAATTTTCATTAAATGAAAATCGGGGCATTACAACACTCCCTCCTTAGAATAGTTCCGTCCCCAGAACTACAGTCAAGAGCGAGAAACAAAATACAACACTCACAATAAGAACAAAAGACACAAAGATACAAAGATGCAATCAAGCAAAAATCTCAGGATAGTCCTTCAACATCCTCTCCTCAGACTCCCAAGTAGCCTCTTCAACCAAATGGTTTCTCCAGACTACCTTGACCATCGGTATTGTCTTATTCCTCAAGACTTTCTCTCTACGATCAACAATCTCGACAGGAGACTCGATGTAATTCAGATCCAATTGCAAACCTTCCGGCACTTCAGGCAAATGATGACTCGGATCTGGAATATAACCTCTCAGCATAGACACATGGAAGACATTGTGCACCTGAGACAACTCTTCCGGTAATTCAAGCCGTTAAGCAGTTTTCCCGATCCTTTTCAATATCTTGTACGGGCCTATAAACCTCGGGGCTAACTTTCCGCCTTTGCCAAAACGAACTATACCTTTACTGGGTGATACTTTCAGAAAGACGAAGTCACCAACCTCAAATTCAAGGTCCCTTCTTCGGTTGTCTGCATAGCTTTTCTGCCTGCTCTGAGCTTCTACCAACCTTTTCTTGATCAGAATAATCTTCTCAGAGGTTTGCTGCACAAGCTCAGGACCAAACAACTGACGCTCCCCAACTTCAAACCAACAAACAGGTGTTCTGCACTTCCTGCCATACAAAGCTTCGTACGGTGCCATCCCAATGCTAGCCTGAAAACTGTTATTATAGGCAAACTCTACCAAAGGTAAATGCCTTTCCCAACTGCCTTCAAAGTCTAGTATACAACACCGAAGCATATCCTCAAGAATATGGTTGACTCTCTCGGTCTGCCCATCGGTTTGCGGATGAAAAGCAGTGCTGAAATCTGTCTTGGTACCCAAAGCTATCTGAAGACTCCTCCAGAAATACGAAGTAAACCGCGCATCTCGATCAGACACAATAGTTGACGGAACACCATGAAGCCGGACGATCTCGCCAACATACAACTCAGCTAACTTGTCCATCGAAGCAGTGAGTTTCATCGCCAAAAAGTGAGCAGACTTGGTCAGTCGATCGACTATAACCCAAATCGCATCATTGCCTTTAGGACTCTTAGGCAATCCCGTAATGAAATCCATACTGATGTTATCCCACTTCCATTCCGAAATAGGTAACGGTTGTAATAGACCTCCGGGTCTCTGACTTTCGACTTTGACTTGCTGACAAACCTCACATTTCGCCACAAATTCAGCCACATCCTGCTTCAAACCTGACCACCAGAAATGCTGTTTGATGTCTTTGTACATCTTAGTACTCCCAGGATGTACTGACAAAAGGGTAGCATGTGCCTCCTGAAGAATACTCTCTTTCAGATCCGCCTGATTTGGAACACATAGCCTATCTCCGAACCACAGCACTCCATCCTTGATTTGAAATCCGGGCAACCTGCCAGCACCAACCTGCTCCTTCATCTCCAAGATATCAGCATCAACCTCCTGACTTGCAATGATCCTTCCATTCAGTGTAGGCTGGAGCCTCAACTGAGCCAAAGATGCTTCCAATCCTTGCAAGACAACTTCAATACCTGCTCGATCCAATTCCTCAATCAGATGTTTCTGAGTTGTAATCAAACTGGATAAATTGCTCTTGCGACTAAGTGCAACAACAACAACATTAGCCTTCCCAGGATGATATTTGATCTCAGGTTGCATGTCTTCAAGCACTTCCAACCATCTCCGCTGCCTCAGATTCAGATCCCTCTGCTGATATATGTACTTCAAACTCTTGTGGTCCGTGTACATGTTCAACTTCTCACCATACACGTAGTGCCTCCATTACTTCAGGGCAAAGATAATCGCAGCCAACTCCAGATCATGAGTCGGGTAATTCTTCTCATGTGGTCGTAGTTGCCTAGACCCATAAGCGATTACTCTTCCTTCTTGCATTAAGACACAACCAAGCACACGATGTGAAGCATCTCTATAAACATCGTACTCAACACCTGCTCTAGGCAAAGCCAAAATAGGTGCAGTAGTCAGCTTCTCTTTCAGCTCCTGAAAGCTTGCCTCACATTGCTCAGTCCACTTGAAGTTCACATTATTCTTGGTCAGTCCAGTAAGTGGCACGGCTATCTGAGCATAACCTTGAATGAATCTCCTGTAGTATCCAGTCATCCCAAGAAAATTTCTGACTTCCTTTACTGTAGTAGGCCTTGCCCAATCTCTCACTGCCTCTATCTTCTGAGGTTCAGTTGCCACTCCCTCCTTAGAAAGGATGTGACCTAGGAATGCTACTTCAGATTTCCAGAAATCACACTTGGATAACTTGGCATACAACTTCTGCTCTTCCAGCTTTTTCAAAACTGCTGCCAGATGCTCGGTGTGCTCCTCTTCTGACTTGGAGTACACGAGGATATCGTCGATAAACACCACGACGAACGAATCAATGAACGGCCTCAGAACTCTGTTCATCAAATCCATGAAGATTGCGGGTGCATTCGTCACTCCAAATGGCATAACTAAGAATTCGTAATGCCCATGTCGAGTTTAAATGCAGTTTTGTGCACATCTTCAGCTTTCACTCGAACTTGGTGATATCCTAATCGAAGATCTATTTTGGAGAAAACAGCTGCTCCTTGTAGACGATCGAACAAATCATCAATTCGAGGAATAGGATACTTATTCTGAACATTGACCTTATTCAGCTCTCGGTAATCGATACACATTCTCATCAATCCATCCTTCTTCTTTACCAAAAGCACTGGTGCTCCCCAAGATGACGCACTAGGTTGAATAAAGCCTTTCTCCAACAGTTCCTCAATCTGTCGTTTCACCTCATCCTGTTCCACTGGAGCCATCCTATACGGTGCCTTAGAAATGGGTGCACTTCCCGGTTGAACAGTGATGCTGAACTCTACATCACGATGTGGGGGTAACCCAGGAAAATCATCCAAGAACACAGTCGGATAGTCCCGAATCACAGGAATCCCTTGCACTTCCACAGGAGTCTCTTCCTTGCGGATAGTTGCCACCAGCTTAGAACACTTCTTCTTCCCTTGGAAAGTGACTTCAGGTCCACCTGGAGCCTTTACTGTTATCGTCTTGGTCTTACACTCGATGCTTACACTGTACACCGACATCCAATCAATGCCAATGATAACATCGACTCCCAAGATAGTCAGATCGATTAGATCAATCCCAAAGATTCGATCTCCAATCTCAATCTCGCAATCAGCGTAATACCGATCAGTGGTTAGAGTTTCCCCTGATGGAGTAGCTACTGCCAAGATCTTGCCTAGAAAAATCTTCGGTTCAACTCCCAACACTTTAGCAAATTTAGGAGACACAAAAGTATGAGAGGATCCAGTATCGAACAACACAACAGCTTTCATTCCATTAAGATAAAGTTCTCCTGTTACATAATACACACTCATTACGTAACAGTTCACTTAATAAACGGGAAAAAAAAAGACAAAAACCTCTAAACATATTCCCTCGTACCAGTGATGACATGATCTACTTCATCAGCATCAGCTTCTGTCAAGGCAAATACTTTCCCTGGTTGGTACGGTCTCTTCCCAGTCTGCTGCGTTGGTACATTGCGATCACCATTTCGTGGTTTGAGACATTGAGATCGGTAATGTCCTGTTTCACCACAGTTGTAGCAAGTTACCGCAGGAGGTCTCACCACATTGTTCCCAGGTCCTCTAGCCACACTAATAGCGTTCGTCCCTGTCGGTTTGAACCTTTATGCAGATGGTTGCCCCTTGAAACTCCCAGAATTTGTGGGCCTCTTTCCAGACTGCCAGTTGTTCCTCCGGTTCTGAACAACATGAAAACGTTCCATATCTACTTCCATCGCTGCTACTCTCTTGACCAACTTGTCAAATCTTCTGATACCAAGAGATATCATCCCGGACCTCAAGCTTGGCCTCAATCCATGCTTGAACTTACGAGCTTTCTTAGCTTCATCCATCACTAATTCCGGAGCATACCTAGATAGCTGAGTAAACTTGGTCCCGTACTCTCTCACTGACATGCTACCTTGCTGTAGTGACAGAAACTCCATAACCTTCTTCTCTTGAACATCAGAGGAGAAATAGTGACTGCGGAATTCTTCTAGAAATTCCTTCCAGCCAAGCACTATGCCTCCCATTGTCCTCTTCATCGACTGCCACCACACAGCCGCGTCCTTCTCAAATTGTAGAGTCGCCAACTTCACCTTACTGCCTTCAGGGATCTCCAGCACTTCAAAGATTGTCTCCACTTGACGAATCTAGTTGTCAGCCGCATCAGGGTCTGACTTCCCTTCGAATACCGGTGGTTTCATTCGTTTGAACGATTCCACCAGTTTAATCGCTTCGGACACCGGATTCGCAGGTACCCTTCCTTGGTTCTGATTCATGGCCACGGCGTTGAGCGTCTGATAGACCCTCGCAAGTTCCGTTTCCAGATCCAAACCTTCACCGTTTCTAGCTCCTCTTCTAGACATATTCTGATGCAAAAGATCCATTAAATTCGAAGTATAAGACATGAATTTTAAATCAACTTTGCATTTCATTAAATTTCAAACTTTATATATTCGAATTGAAAAACATTTCTTGACATCAGAATGAAAATAGTAGAAGCTACAACAGTCTAACTCCTACGGTTCCTCTTCGCTTCTCGAAGTTCTCCCCGTAGTTCATCAACTTCATCCTTCAGCACATCGGTCAAATTCTTCCTCTTCTCGAGTTCCCATACACGATGACTGCGAACTGAAAAGTCGTCCTTGCGCTTTGCCAGCTGAGCCTCCAATAATCCGACTCTCTCTCACAGTGTTTCTACCTGCCTCTGAAGACAAGTCACAAGACAATTTGGAACTGGTTCTTCTTCTTCATCAGAAGAGTCATCAGATGAATCCGGAGGTGGGGTAATCTCTCGGGATTCAGGCCATTCTTCTCCGTCAGAATCTGCTTGCCCTGGGTAGTACTCTTCCTCAGAATCTGCTTGTCCAGGATGGTACTCTTCCTCAATGATATGCCAGTCTTCATCTCCAGCAGGGTCGAAGTGATCAGCCATCTTAGAAAATGGGGAAAAAGAAGCATAAGTCATAGAGCAACACAAATGTAAGTCACTTATATTTAAATCTCTAGACTCAAACACACACTCTAATATCCACTTCTAGGGTGTCGTTCCTTATAAATTTGTACAAGTGTGGAAAGCATGGCTCTGATACCACTCTGGAACGCCCCGAATCCCAAATACACTGAATTCGAGATGTTCTACAGGATCTTTCCGCTTCCTTTAGTACAATTTTATAAGGAAATTTGAACTTTTCACTTTACATCAGAGTTTACATGATTACATTACAATTTACACTGCACAGCGGAAGTAAACTTTATAATAATGAAACAAATGTACAACAACATTGAATAATCTTTAAGCATCTATTCTTCTTTAATCTCTATCATGCCATTTACCTACATATAAGACTGTGGGTATGTCAGTTTATTCAACCGACGATCATTATACACGGTCATCCTCTTTATGCCAGAAATAGTATAACTTATTTTTCATATTTAGCAAACACAAACTTGTCACATATCAAACTAAAGGGACTACCCAATTGATGTCGTGTTGTGATTGTGCACTTAGTCCTTAATGCAGTTAATTATGTTACACGACACTAATGCGCACTTGTTCGGATTCTATGCATCCCATACTACATAGGTCCGAGGACAAGCCCTTAGTCGTTCTTCATCTTTGTAAGGTTCAATCCCTCACCATGACTTAATCTACTATTGTAATTACGGTAGGTATCCTAGATGATCTTGAGTACAAGCACGTGTACAGAAAATCTGGAGGGGAATCCCACGTCATGTCACGACGCATCGTGAAGACAGCCTGTGGCAATTCAGCCTCCTTCATAGCACACGATCCTCTTGCAGTCACCAAACATCCCACAAGCGTCGCCACCGGGACGATAATTCTGGAGTAGTGCCCACGCCATGTCTTGACGCATCAAGCAGGTAGCCTGTGGATCACTCTCACACCGCCAATCCGATGGCCCTCATACTCGTGTTTTTCTCCTACTTTTATCATGTCTGTACTATGTACTAATCCTTAGTTTTTATCAAAATCATGAACAAAAATCAAAGCTCTAGAGTTAGCCTCTCCACTAAACCGGACTAATTCATTCATTCAAATACGACCAACCTTGGTCTTTCTTTTCAATTTTCATTTCATTTATTTCCAAATGCCGGGGGAGACTTAGCTACTCTTTTTGTTTCAATTTTCAATTCACAATTTCCAATTCGAGCATTTCCAACTCATAAATTCCCATGATGAGTCATCATACTCAAAAGTATTTCTCTTTTCGAATCATGATTTCTAATTCGTTCAAATAGTCCATAACTATACATGAATTTTAATTATACATCATGTAACTCATGAAGTTACTTTCACATTGAAATTCACATCACTAACGAATATTCACATTTTATATTTTTCACACTATTCTCAAATGAGAATAATTTGCATCACATCACACAATATAATTTCTTTTTGCCACATTAATTCTCTAATCCTTCATTTCAAGTCATTTTTGCAAGATATAATTTCACAACAATAAAAATATAGAACCATAGTTCTATTTACACATTTTATTCTCAAATCATATTTTATTTCATGCAAATAATCCCCAAATTATTTTTCTTAAGTCCTACATATTTTTAGAAGAATAGTCATATTTTTTCCCTATTTTTTTGATCACCAAAAAATCCAAAAAAGCATTTTTTTTCTAACTGCCGAGCCCCAGATTCGAACCCAGCACTACAGAGAAGACAGCCGAAGGCACAGGCCACTAGGCCGCTTGCGCCAGCAGTATACATAGGCACTGAGAGTATTAAATACTCTCGGCCGCTGATCTTATACGTTTAAAAGAAGGAAACAAAAGTATGGTGCCACAGAGATTCGAACCAGCAACCTTAGGCCGAAAGGCACTGTAGCGATCAGAGCCATCCCGACCGCTTGAGCTACGCGCTCAAGTTGTCACTAGCTTAATTCAAATTTTATTTAACCAATACTCTCTGTTATTTAGAACATTTCGACGTTCATCAAAATTTCATTTCACACTGTAAAAATTTCAGATTAATCGTTTTCATCCTGAATTTTATTCCAGTATATGAAAATAATTTTCTTAAACAATTAAACATATTTTTCTCAATAATTAACACATTTCTACCATACAATTTGGTTAATGTGATATACTACTACTAATACATTCTTTTCAACATTATAATTTCATTAATCTCTACACCAATTCTCTACTCTTATTTATTTTCCAAATATAAAAATTGCATCTCAATTTATTCGTTACAACGCCATACAAATTTTCCAATTTGGCACATAAAAGTGACATAGTCGATATACTAATTTTTTTGCACATAATTTTTCATGCTACTAACAAAGGTTTCTTCACACAATTTATAACCATATTCATATTGCACACAATCTTGAATTTTACTAATAGCAACACACATAATTTGCATATCAACAATTAAATCAATTAGAGATCATCTTTTCAATTAAATGTGCATTCTTATTAATCATTTTCATGCATCATTTTGTTAATTAAATCTAGCATGCATTCCTATTTTAGAAATAGGGAAAATTTACCCACCTTATTGAAGAAAGATACAATTAACAACCTCCTAGACGAATGTCCTTGCAACAAGAGTGCACCTCCTCCTAGACGTCGCGCACACAAGCCTCCAAGCACACCTCACCGAGAGCTCCTTGATGGTAGCCGGCCTCTCCTTTCCTCCTTGATGTTGCAAGCACAATCCCACACACTCTCAATCTTTTAACTCACAAAATCACTACTAGATAATATAATTTAGACTATAGGTTTGGAGGGATTAATAAGCACAAGAATAACTAGCCATGGGGGGGGGGGTATTTATACTAAAAATCAAAGAGAATGGAGGGCTAGGATCAAGTAGTTGGTTATAAGATGGAGGGCTAAGATGAAAGTAGGAGTTGTGTTAACTACCCACAATCAAGTAACCACCACACCATGATTTCCATTAAAATTTTGATTTTCCCTCCAAAAGAAGAAATCCGACCTACTTTGGGAAGTGCATTTGCACGTGTACGTGCAATGCACGTGCATGCCACTTGGTCCAAAAATTGTACATTAAATTTTTGTATAAAAATAAAATAGTCTTTAAATTGTATTCTACATGACAAGTTGTATAAAAATAGTTCATGGGCTTTAGTTTTTGGGCCAAAATAATTATTTTAAAATTAATAAATTAAATTAACTTTGGGCTTTTAAAAAGAAAAGACTTTTTGTCTAATTAAAAGAAGGATTTTGTATAAAATAATTAAAAGCACATATTAAAATATCTTTACTCATCTTGATGAAAATATTTTCCAAAATATTGCACGTGCACACTACGTGCAAAATAAATAATTTTCATTAAATGAAAATCGGGGCATTACAGAGGGTGTTCTCCTATTAGGGGAACACATGGTGTCATCACGCCTGGTCAAATCCTAGGTTCGTTTAATGCGAAAAGGGCCCCCGAACTGCCCTAGAGAGTGGAAACTCTGTAGGGGCTCCGCAGTCTTCGGCATGGATGCCTTTATGTCCGTAACAACCTTTGAGGAGGTTTGGAGTGTTGACGTCGTCTCGGATGCAAGTTATGTTCTAATGTAAGGACGAGTGTAGCGCAGTTGGGGAAACCCTATATCCGTCAGGTTCTTTGTTGATTAATGCGAGCAGGATGATTAGAGAAAGGCCCGGTGAACGAGACTCTACGGGAAAGTATCTAAGTCCTTCGGTGAGTGAGACATAGATACAACAACATATCATCGGTACAGTCATGACGGAGTAAGCCTGCGATTGTAATCCTAGCCGTGACGGAGTAAGCATGTGGCTGAGATCCTGGGCATAGTGGATAAAACATGAGGTATTGGACACCACTAATAACAGCAGCGACTGGAGTAAGCCGGACGATTGTAGCATCACCATCACTGGAATCAGAAACATGAGAGTGCACAAGAGTAGGATGCATAGCGGGAGATCGAGCCCCATCAAACTGAAGAACGTCGTTTGGTTAGGGGATGTGTAGTATGGGATGCATATCTTTCAACCAAGCGTGCATTAGCTTTAGGAGCATGGGTACATAGTGTGTACATTAGATTAGGCCATGGCATACACTGACACTTGCTTGACATCACCTTTGTCTTCGCATCAAATACTTTTGGTTATTAAGGTTGGAATCGTTATATTATGGCGTAGAGAGGATAGCCGAGTATAGCATTTCGTCAGTTGTATTCAACTGACGTGCCCACAGTTATCAGTGCAGGATTGTCGGCTCGGGAGCGCGGAAAAACTCTAGCAGGGGAAAGCATCCAAGTGAAAGTTACTGTCCAAATTTTATTGTACATTCTTATTGTAACAATCAATTGTAATTGTTGTATTCATTAGACATTGTAATAACAATTTGATATAATAAAAGTTTTTAATTTCCTGTGATTTTTATTGTGTTGTGACTTATTTAAAGAAAGATCCTGGAGTGTGTCACGAGTTCCTATGTTAGAAATTCGGGGCGCTATAGAGTGGTATCAGAGCTTACTTCAAATTGCAGTCTAACACGGTAGGAAATTAGTTTTGAAGGCTAGATAAATTGAGTATAGTTTGGCAGATAGGATGATCGTAAATCATATGGTAGCGCTTTACAACTTATGATTATGATCTTTCCTATATCTGAACCAGTCTCAATGTACTTCGTTTTTACTAACAAACTTGGTGCAGTCAAGTTCAAATGGCAGCTAGTCTCTAACCAGACATTAACGGCGGCTAACCTGCAAATGGATATCGAAAGGCAAATATGCAACAGAAGGTACAAAATGCAAATCTGCAATCGAAGGTCCAGAAGGCAAACCTGCAACTGGATATCGGAAGGCAAGTCTGCGACCAAATGTCTAGAAGGCAAATCTGTAACCGGATGTTGAAATAGCAAATTCATAACCTAATGTACAGGTAGTAAGTCTGCAGTTGAACGACAAATGAGGGCGAGTCACAGCACAAAGCTGAGGAAGAACGACAAGGCCGCACTGAGACTCAGTATTGAGACTAGAATTCGCGACATACTAAGGAAGGCAATGGGGGTGAAATGAAGAATGGGAAGAGAACCTATAGATTGGGGAGGACTTCTTGGATGATTTTAAGTAGCATTATTTTCCCCCAGACTTACAAGGAGAAAAGACAATGGAATTTCAAAATCTAAAGTAGGAAGGTACGACCATCCAGGAATATGAAACCATATTTACTCAACCGTCTCGTTATGCCCCAAGAAATGGTGCAAGACGAAGTAAAGAAGGCCAAGTAATTTGAACAGGGATTTAGGCCTGGACTTAGAACCAAGTTAGTACCATTGTGCATTCGGAGGTTTGAAGAATTGGTTCGACGAGCTTCACCTTAAATGGTAAGAAGTATGAAGTGGTTTGGACTTTCATGGTCCAGAAGTCGTAATATATTTTTGTTAGTTGCATTTCGGCAGCCATGGATGACGAACTTTTGATATGTTCTATAGCAGGATAGTATGAATTTTATTAAAGCATGAAAGTTTTTGGGCATTTGGTCATCTCGTGTCTTACGCTTATTTTATTAGGTGTTTGGGATAAGGCATAAAACTGAAATTTTTACCTTCTCCTTGGTGACCCTCGTTTTCTTCTAAGGAGGGAGTGGTCACCGACCCTCAAGTAGTGCAACCTAGAGCTGGAAGATATACTGAGAACTTGACTCGTGCACTAGAAGGAGATATGATGAAGCAAGAACGACCATGAGTAGGAAGGCTCCAGAATGATCCACGAAGTAAGATATTCCTCAACATTCCATACGAGGGATGAAATAGGCCCCAGAGTGTTCTGTGAAGTGGGATTGATCTCCAGTATTTCGGGATGAGAGCGATACTCACGGGAGTTCGTGTAATGACGTTGGCTCCAGAATGATCTATGCATTGAGACATTCCTCAGTATTCCAGATGAGGGATGAAATAGGCTCCAGAATCATCTGTGGAGTAGGAAATTGGTCTCCAATATTCCAGGGACGAGAGCGACACTCATAGGAAAGATTGTGTGAGGTCGGCTCCAGAATGATCCATGGAGTGAGACATTCCTTAGTATTCTAGACGAAGGATGAAATAGGCCCCAGAATGATCTGTGGAGTAGGAAACTGGTCTCCAGTATTTCAGGGACGAGAGCAACGCTCATGGAAAAAATTGTGTGATGTTGGCTTCAGAATGATCCATAGAGCGAGATATTCCCCAGTATTCCAGACGAGGGACGAAATAGACCCTAGAATGATCAGCGGAGTGGGATTGATCTCCAGTATTCTAGGGACGAGAGAAACATTCACAAGCAGGTTAGTGGGACATTGACTCCAAAATGATCCAAGGAATGAGATATTCCCCAGTATTCTAGACGAGGAATGAAATAGGCCCCAGAATGTTCTGTGGAGTAGGACTGATCTCAAGTATTCGAAGGATAAGAGTAATACCCACGACGAAATTCAAGGATGAGTGAGGGTCCAGAATGATCCACGGAGTGAGGATATTCCCCAGTATTCCAGACGAGAGATGAAATAGGCTCCAAAATGTTATGTGGAGTGAGATTGATCTCCAATATTTTGGGAAGAGAGCAACATCCACAACTGGTGTTTGATCGCTAGGATTTTCGAGACGAGGGATGAAATGGTCCCCAGGACGATCCTCGAAGTGAGGTTGACTTTCTCGGGATGAGAGCCGGCACTCGCAGTGTAACACCCCACATTTTATTTTTATTAAAAAATGCATTTTTGATTTTTGCACGTATAATGCACGTGCTAATTTATCCATTCTCTTTTCTTACTCTCATTTACTAATTTTAAGCATTTCATAATCTTATTTAGCCTTTTATTTAATCCATGGACCTAAAGATTAAATCCTAGCCCATTAGATTGATTAAAAGAAAAGCCCACTAGTATAATTAAGCCAATGAATTAAAAAGAGAGCCCATGAATCAAGCCTATTAGTAAAATCTTAATTTAAGTTGAGCTTGGACTAATACCTGACAAGTTACAACTTTTTGTACACATTAAGAACTATAGAAAATGTATTTATTTTATATGTGCATGTGTGCATTTGCACACATATTGAGGTTGGCCGGTTGCACTGGGGGTAAGCCGGTTTTGAGTGGGGAAGGAGAAGGGTTAGGAGTTAGGGGGGGCTTTAGAGTGGTGGGGAGATGAAGAGTTGGGAGTTTAGGAGTTAAGAAAATGAAGGGTTGAGCGGGCAATTAAGGAGAGATTTATTAGGTTGAGATTTATACATAGTAGACCCTAACAATATCCTATAAACAGCACCCCATTTATCCTTCACTTTTGCACCAAAAACAAATTAAATAAGAGAAAGAAAAAGAAAGAGAGTACAGAGTTCTTACTAGGAGGAGAAGATCTTGCTAGGAGGAGAAGTTCTTGCTAGGAGCTAGGAGTGTGCTTCCACTTTGTTCAATCTTCATTAGAGGTGGGTGGTTTCATTATTTTCTAGTTGTAGAATATGCATGATAAGAACTATAAATGAGTAGTATACGTTAATATTGATGTGAAAGATATGGATAAATTCATGCTAGTGTAATGTGCTATGAATGAGGATAGTTTTGTTGTGATTGAGTAAAAATAGATACCATGCTAATAAAACAGAAGAAATGCTTTATACTATGAATCATGTTAATGTGCTTGTAATTTTTAGTATATGGTAATTTATTGATGAATGTCATATTCAAATCATGCCTTAGAATCTAATGACTAAGAAAGAAGAAAGAAAATAAAATAAAATTTAGTTAGTACTATGAAAAGTGTTGACATATGTATATTTTGCATTATTGAAAGTAATAATTTTCCATGAAAGAGATTTTTTTGAAATTCTCACGATTGAGAGACATGTTGGTATGCTATAAATTTTTAATTTGTAAAAGGAGGAACATAAACTAATTTTCATGAAGACTATTTTAGTTTTGAGAAATGCAAGCTTATGTGTAAATTGAAAAAAAGAATTGTTCGAGGGAATGGAAATAGGGCTTTAATGAAATTAAAATTTGTTGTTTACGGATTTTAAATTCAATCTCAGTCAAGAAATATTCGATTTCAAATTCTTAGAAAGATTTGATCTTTGGATAAAGCAAGTTGCATGGAAAAAGAACCACTTTCTGAATAGTTTAAACAAGTTGCATGGAATAGTTTAAACAATAGTCCTAAACAGAATATACACTTGGACTTACTGGTTAGCTAGTGCAATACAGAGTACTGTTTATGAGAGATCTTGAGTTCGTAACTTGATAGTCACATTCATTTTTGTTTCCTTTAATTGAATTTCGAAACCAAGAGTTGATTTATGAAGATTTTGGCACAGTTCTTTAACTCCAGAGTCCAATGGACTTAGTGGCTAGGGGGTTTGAGTCTGGGCATTGGCTGTGGGTTTTGGCCAGTCACGGGTTCAAAACCAACGGACACAATTTTGGTTTTGTTTGTGTTTTTTTATATAACTGAGTTTTTGAATGAAAGGGTTTTAGAAATAAACATTATTATTAATATAAAATGAAATGGGAAAATATAAGAAATAATTATGAAAGTTTATTTGAAGTATAAAAAAAGAAACTTGAGAATAGAACTTGTTTTTGTGAAAGAAAGCAAAAAATATTTGTTGTACTTTTGAAGAGATTGCACTTTTTTTTTTTTTGTTTAAGAAATATCTCGAAGTGAATCTAGACACCACATGAGTTGGATTTTGTGATAAAATTTATATGATGAAATTATGTGGATTGAAAAGAATCTTGTTGCTTTGAAGATTATGAATGAATATCTAGATCATGAATAGAGACAAGACATTGATCAATTGTGATTAAATTGAAGATTAAAATATCTAGGTTTAGGACATGTTTTTTAAAGGGTATGCGTACCCATGTTTTCTTGTACATGAAAAAGTTGTGATTTAGAGTTAGTGAAACCTCGAGTACCGGCACTGTTGAAAAGAGTTGAGATATATTTTGAGATATGGCCATGGAGCTATCTCATGTTTGTTGATAAAGTCAAGTAGGAGGTAAAACTAATTCTAGGCTTGGAAATTTATTCATGTCTTGAACTAAATAATTAGGCACATAAGTGAAGATGTAGTGAACTTGGGCAAACATAAGTGGGTTGCTTCTATATAGTTGGCGGTGGATCTCCATGGCTATAGACCCAGTTGGCTGACTGTGGTTGCTCCGTGGGATATGGGCTTTTATTTTTTCGGGACTTAGCGTAGTCAGGCAGATAGTTGCCATACTCTAATGTATATACATATACCGGGGCTAGAGGGGCACTTGCGGGATGATTCACACGATGAGGGATCTGATATAACAGCCGGCGCGTTGGAATCCATATTCGTGGAATGATCTAAACCTTGCTTTATTACTGGATAGTTTCATGGCGAGGGATCGAACCCTTAAATGTGGAGTACGTAGGTGCTTGTCCTCGGACCTATGTAGTATGGGATGCATAGAATCCGAACAAGTGTGCATTAGTGTCATCGTAGTATACAATGTGTGCATTAGGCATTAAGGCATGGCATACACTTACATGTTTAGCGTAGTCAGAATTTAACACTTTATTGTTCATTCAAATTTTTGTGAAATGTTAAAGTAATGAGATCGTTAAATGTATGGCATAGAGAGAATGGCCGAGTATAACATTTTCGTCAGTTGTAAGTGACTGACGTGCCCACACCTTAATATGCAGGTAATGGACTTTTATGAAGAAGTAAAGATGTTATGATGCAGTTGACAATTTACATTGTTATAGTTGTACAAGTTGTATTTTATTTCATTGTTGTATTCTTTCACTGTGTAAACAAAGATTATTGAAAAGTTTTAATTTCCTTGTAAAATTGTACGAAGTGAAGTAAAGATCCTGTGAAATCTCGAATTCTGTCTTATTTGGAATTCGGGGCGTTATAGATGGTATCAGAGCATGCTTCACAAGTAGTACAAATTTATAAGGAACGACACCCTAGAGTGGACACTAGAGTGTGAGTTTCAACTTATAGAGATTTGAACTTATGTTTGTGTTGCTCTATGTGATGACATTTTTCTCCTCCTTTTCCCTATAAGATGGCCAATCAACATGATCCCTAGAATGAGGCGCCTTGGTTTGTCCACTTCGAGGATGAAGAGGAAGAACCAATGGAAGAAGAAGAAGAGGACCCAGAAGAAGAACCATTTGAGGTAGAAGAAAAATTTCCCGAGTCCAGAGAGATCACTCCACCTCCGCCTGATCTTTCTAAAGAACCCTCGGACGAAGAACTCGTTCCAAATAACCCAAATGACATTATCACTTCTCTTCGACGGAAATTGGATGCCCAAAAGTGGAGAGTTAACTACTTGGAGTTACAACAGGCACAGGACAAGGAGCGCATCCGGGAGCTGAACTTTCAAGTGTGTGAGCTTGAGAAGGTCCGACTCGTGAATGATCGACACTTCGCCAAGTTGGACCACATCACTCGCTGGGACAAGAAAGAGCGACAACAAAAATTCGAAGACATGAGGAAGGAAATCCAAGAACTATGGGAAGAGCTCAGAGAAGCCAAGAGAAACTGTAGAATCTAGGTTGTTTTCTGTAATGGATGTAATGGAACAAAATTTTTCTTTCTGAATGTAAAAAGTTTAAATTTTAGAATGAATAAATTTTGTTGAAGCAATGTTATTTGTGTTATCTATGATGATTAATGATGAATTTTATGACTCAGAAATGGCACAAAGGATCATGAACGGCGAAGAGCAAAACGGTGAGAATGGGCTAGATCTAGAGACTGAACTGGCTCGAGTCTATCAAACCCTAATTACTGTTGCTGCAAACATCGCTGGAAACAGGGGGCCAGGGCCAGCAGTGCAAATTCACAAGGCAATCAGGTTGGTTGAATTGTTCCAGAGGATGAAGCCACTGGTGTTTGAAGGACAGGCTAATCCAGATGTAGTTGACGAGTGGATCAGACAGATCGAGACAGTTTTTAATGTACTAGAAACCCCAGAGGCTAGCAAGGTGAAATTGGCTACCATTCGACTAGAAAAGGATGCGAGTCTTTGGTGGCACTCGCTAAAAAGGACCTTGGGCAATGTACAACTCTCTTGGGAAGAGTTTCTTGATGAATTCTGGAGCCACTACTTTCCATTGGACGTTCAGGAAAAGAAGGCAAGGTATTTCTGAGTTTGCAGCAGGGTGGTATGTCGGTAAGGGAATATGAGACCAAGTTCCACCAGCTCTCCAGGTATGCACCTGAAATGGTACAGGATGAAGCCAAGAAAGTGCGCTTGAGCAAGGGTTGAGGCCAAGTCTGAGAACTAGGATGATACCTTTGGGCATTCAGAGGTTTGAGAAGCTAGTCAGAACGGCTGCTGCAACTAAGTCTGACATGAACCAATTCCAGGCTGTGCAAGTTAAGCAGAACAATTGGAGCACGGGCAAGAGGCCCGCAACACCAAGCAACTTCAGGAGTCAGCCCCCAGCACAATTCTTCAAACCAACTGGAGCCAATGATGTTGCAGTGGCAGGAAGGGTACCCACTTGCTTCAGATGTGGAGAGTCAGGCCACATATCTACTGGGTGCACCAAGCTGCAGTCGTTTAAGATTTGTTTTCTATGTGGCTAGGAGGGCCACTTCAAGTCTGATTGCCCTTAGCTTCAACGGGGAGGACCGAGTCAGCAGCAGTCCAACCCTGGGCAAAAGCAGTTCAGGCAAGGGCGGGTGTTCGTCTTGACGGAAGCAGATGCTGACGATGTGGATAATGTGATCACTGGTATGAAGGATGAAGCCTAGTTGAATTGTTACTTTTTCCATTCGTGTAATAAAATGTTATGTAATGAGAGCACTAACAGGAGACATTCTAATAAATGGAATATAAGCATCAGTGTTATTTGATACGGGATCATCGCACACTTTTGTGTCACCCTCATTTGCAAAAAGCTTGGGAGTCGAACCTAAAATTTTTCGTTGTAAGGTTTTTTCGATGGCTACTCCGTCAGGAGAAAACTTGACAATTGATCGATACTATGTAGGGTGTGGTCTTGAAATCAGAAGCAGACTGTTGCGCATCGACCTCATTGAATTGGCAGTTCTTGGAGTCGACGTCATTATTGGCATAGACTGGATGTCAATTTACAGTACCACTATTGAATGCAAGAGAGAAGAAGTTGTGGTGAAGGCTCCAGGAGGATCAGCAGTTACATTCCAAGGTAAAAGGAAGTGTAAGCAGTTGGTAGCAGCTTTGTCAGAGCAGAAGATTCCAGAAGAAGTGAAGCAGATCCCAGTTGTCTGAGATTTCCCAGCAGTATTTCTTGATGATCTACCAGGGCTTCCCCCTCATCGAAATGTGGAGTTTAGCATCACTGTTCAGCCAGGAAGTGCACCTATTTCCAAGGCACTATACAAAATGGCACCAGTTGAACAAGATGAGATCAAGAAGCAGATCGAAGAATTGTTGAACAAATGATTCATCAGGCCGAGTGCATCACCATGGGGAGCCCCAGTTCTTTTAGTAAAGCGGAAGGATGGATCAATGAGGATGTGCATCGACTACAGTGAGTTGAATAAGGTTACTGTACAAAACAAGTACCTCATTCCTCGAATCGATGATCTGTTCGATCGTCTATACGGAGCAGCAGTATTCTCCAAGATAGACTTACGGTCAGGATATCACCAAGTCCGAGTGAAAGAAGAAGATGTGCACAAGACGGCTTTCCGAACCAGGCATGGTCACTATGAGTTTCTAGTCATGCCATTTGGAGTCACCAATGCACCGCCTATTTTCATGGACATGATGAATAGAGTTTTGCGACCTTTCATTGATTCTTTTGTCGTTGTATTCATCGATAACATATTGGTCTATTCCAAGTCAGAGGAAGAGCATGCCAAGCACTTAGCAGAGGTCCTGAAGAAGCTACAGGAGCATCAGCTGTATGCGAAGTTATCCAAATGTGACTTCTGTAAAATCGAAGTCGCCTTTTTGGGTCACATCCTTTCTAAGGAGGGAGTGGCTACTGACCCGCAGAAGATTGAAGCTGTAAAAGATTAGCCAAGACCAACCACAGTGAAAAAGATTAGGAGCTTTCTGGGCTTGACTGGATTTTACAGAAGGTTCATTCAGGGTTACACCCAGCTAGCTGTGCCACTCACAGGGCTCACAAGGAAGAATGTGAGTTTCAAATGGTCGGAGCAATGTGAAGCTAGTTTCCAAGAGTTAAAGGAAAGGTTGACTACCGCTCCCATTTTGGCTTTGCCAAGAGCAGGAGTCGACTATGATATCTACAGCGATACTTCCCATTGCGGATTGGGCTGTGTACTGATGCAGGAAGGAAAGGTAATAGCTTATGGGTCTAGACAGCTGAGACCGACTGAGAAGAATTACCCAACCCATGATTTGAAGGTGGTAGCAATCAACTTTGCTTTGAAGCGTTGGAAGCATTACGTGTACGGAGAGAAGGTCAACATGTACACGGATCACAAGAGTCTGAAATATATCTATCAACAGAGGGACTTGAATCTGAGGCAGAGGAGATGGCTAGAAGTGTTGGAAGATATCCGACCTGAGATCAAATACCATCCGGGCAAGGCCATTGTTGTGGCAGATGTGCTCAGCAGAAAGTGTAGTTTGTCTCGACTGTTCACAACTCAGAAGGAAGTGGCAGAGGAGCTTGATCGAGCAGAGATTGAAGTGGTTTTGCAAGGTTTGGGAGCTCCTTAGCTCATTTGAGGATTCAACCTACCTTGAGAGACAAAATTATCGACGGTCAGAAGGCAGATCTAGAGATCTAGAAGATGATTGAGCAGGTTGGTATTGGCAAGTTGGCAGAGTTCCATGTGAAGGATGCAGTGATGTGGTATGACGAGCGGCTGTGTGTGCCAGATCTAGCAGAACTGAAGGAGAGTATTCTTCAGGAAGCACATGCTACTTTGTTATCTGTGCATCCAGGGAGAACCAAGATGTACAAGAAAATAAAGCTATACTTCTGGTGGCCAGTGATGAAGCGAGAGGTAGCCGAGTTTGTTGCCAAGTGTGCAATTTGTCAGCAAGTCAAAGCAGAAAATCAGAAGCCCGGAGGTCTGTTGCAACCATTACCTATCCCCGAGTGGAAGAGGGATTGTATCAGCATGGATTTCATCACGGGTTTACCCAAGAGTTCCAAAGGAAACGATACAATTTGGGTGATAATGGACCGACTCACCAAATCGACTCACTTTTTGGCAATGAAGCTTACTTGATCAATGGAGAGGCTGGCAGAGTTGTATGTTGGCAAGATTGTGAAGCTTCATGGAGTTCCACTGTTAATAATATCTGATCGAGATGCGCGTTTCACTTCGCACTTTTGGAGAAGTCTTCAAGCAGCCTTGGGGATGAAGACTGATTTCAGTACTGCCTTTCATCCTCAAACTGATGGGAAGACTGAGAGTCAACAGGGTGCTGGAAGATATGTTGAGATGATGTGTGTTGGACTTCAGTGGCAGCTGGGAGAGGCATTTAGCTCTTGTGAAATTTGCATACAACAGTTTCCAGGCAAGCATTGGAATGGCGTCGTATGAAGCTCTATATAGAGGGAAATACAGGACTTCGATTTGTTGGTATGAAGTGGGAGAGCGGCAGCTGTATGGACCAGAGATTGTGCAGCAGACCTCAGAAAAGATCGAGCTGATCAGGAAGAGGTTGGTCGACGCACAAAGCAAACAGAAGAGTTACGCCGACAATCGGAGGAGAGACCTGGAGTTTGATGAAGGTGACTATGTCTTTGTGAAGGTGTCTCCGACCAAAGGGGTGATTCGGTTCGAAAGGGAAAGAAAATCAGCCTCGAGATACATTGGACCCTACACGATATTGAAGAGAATTGGGAAGACAGCTTATCGGTTAGAATTACCAGAAGAGTTGGCCCAAGTACACATTGTCTTTCATGTGTCCATGTTACGAGGTTATGTCCCAGATCCGAGTCATCATTTGCCAGAAGTGCCAGAAGGTTTGCAATTAGATCTGAGCTATCTTGAGCGTCCAATAGAGATCTTGGATCGTCGAGAAAGGGTCTTGAGAAACAAGATGATACCTATGGTCAAAGTCATTTGGAAGAACCAGTTTGTTGAGGAGACCACTTGGGAATTAGAGTAAAAGATGATGAAAGATCACCCTGAACTCTTCAGCTAAAACTTTTTGTAAACTTTTTTTTTCTTTTCTTTCTTTGTATTGTATCGCTCCTAAGTGTAGTTCCGGAGACGGAACTATTTTAAGGAGGGAGTGTTGTAACACCCCACATTTTATTTTTATTAAAAAATGCATTTTTGATTTTTGCATGTACAATGCACGTGCTAATTTATCCATTCTCTTTTCTTACTCTCATTTACTAATTTTAAACATTTCATAATCTTATTTAGCCTTTTATTTAATCCATGGACCTAAAGATTAAATCCTAGCCCATTAGATTGATTAAAAGAAAATCCCACTACCATAATTAAGCTAATGAATTAAAAAGAGAGCCCATGAATCAAGCCCATTAGTAAAATCCTAATTTAAGTTGAGTTTTGACTAATACATGATAAGTTACAACTTTTTATACACATTTAGAACTATAGAAAATGTATTTATTTTGTATGTCCATGTGTGCATTTGCACACATATTGAGGTTGGCCGGTTGCACTAGGGGTAGGCCGGTTTTGAGTGGGGAAGGAGAAAGGTTGGGAGTTAGGGCTTTAGAGTTGTGGGGAGATGAAGAGTTGGGTTTAGGAGTTAAAAAAATGAAGGGTTGAGTGGGCAATTAAGGAGAGATTTATTAGGTTGAGATTTATGCAAATTAGATCCTAACAATATTCTATAAATAGCACCCCATTTCTTCTTCTGTTTTGCACCAAAAACAAATCAAATAAGAGAAAGAAAAAGAAAGAGAGTAGAGAGTTCTTACTAGGAGGAAAAGTTCTTGCTAGGAGCCAGGAGTGTGCTAGGAGGAGAAGTTCTTGCTAGGAGCCAGGAGTGTGCTTCCACTTTGTTCAATCTTCATTAGAGGTGGGTGGTTTCATTATTTTCTAGTTGTAGAATATGCATGCTAAGAACTACAAATAAGTAGTATAAGTTAATATTGATGCGAAAGATATGGATAAATTCATGCTAGTGTAATGTGCTATGAATGAGGATAGTTTTGTTGTGACTGAGTAAAAATAGATACCATGCTAATTAAAAAGAAGAAATGCTCTATACTATGAATCATGTTAATGTGCTTGTAATTTTTAGTATATGGTAATTTATTAATGAATGTCATATTCAAATCATGCCTTAGAATCCAATGACTAAGAAAGAAAAAAGAAAATAAAATAAAATTTAGTTAGTACTATGGAAAGTGTTGACATATGTATATTTTGCATTATTGAAAATAATAATTTTCCATGAAAGAGATTTTTGTGAAATTCTCATGATTGAGAGACATGTTGGTATGCTATAAATTTTTAATTTATAGAAGGAGGAACATAAACTAATTTTCATGAAGACTATTTTAGTTTTGAGAAATGCAAGCCTATGTGCAAATTGAAAAGAAGAATTGTTTAAAGGAATGGAAATAGGGCTTTAATGAAATTAAAATTTGTTGTTTACTGTTTTTAAATTCAATCTCATTCAAGAAAAATTCTATTTCAAATTCTTAGAAAGATTTGACCTTTGGATAAAACAAGTTGCATGGAAAAAGAACCACTTTCTGAATAGTTTAAACAAAAGTACATTAGTACAATTCATAAACAGAAAATACACTTGGACTTACTAGTTAGCTAATACAGTACAGAGTATTGTTTATGAGAGATCTTGGATTTGAAATTTGATAGTCACATTCATTTTTGTTTCCTTTAATTGAATTCCGAAGCTAAGAGTTTATTTATGAAGACTTCGGCACAGTTCTTTGATGCCAGAGTCCAATGGACTTAGTGGCTAGGGGGTTTGAGTCTGGGCGTTGGCTGTAGGTTTCGGCCAGTCACGGGTTCAAAACCCAGGGACACCATTTTTGTTTTGTTTGTGTTTTTTTTATATAATTGAGTTTTTGATTGAAAGGGCTTTAGAAATAAACATTATTATTAATATAAAATAAAATGGAAAATTATAAGAAATAATTATGAAAGTTTATTTGAAGTATAAAAATAGAAACTTGAGAATAGAACTTGTTTTTGTGAAAGAAAACAAAATTTATTTGTTGTACTCTTGAAGAGATTTCACCTTTTTTTTGTTTAAGAAATATCTCGAAGTGAATCGAGACACCACATGAGCTTGGATTTTGTGATAAAATTTATATGATGAAATTGTGTGCATTGAAAAGATTCATGTTGCTTTGAAGATTATGAATGAATAACTAGACCATGAATAGAGACAAGACATTGATCAATTGTGAATAAGTTGAAGATGAAAGTATCTAGGTTTAAGACATATTTATTAAAGGGTACGTGTACCGATGTTTTTTTGTACATAAAAAAGTTGTGATTTAGAGTTAGTGAGACCTCGAGTACCGACACTATTGAAAAGAGTTGAGGTATATTTTGAGATATGGCCAAGGAGCTATCTCGTATTTGTTGATAAAGTCCGGTAGGAGGTAAAACTAATTCTAGGCTTGGAAACTTATTCATGTCCTGAACTAAATAATTAGGCACATAAATGAAGATGTAGTGAACCTGGGTAAACGTAAGTGGGTTGCTTCTATATAGTCGGCAGTGGATCTCCGTGGCTATAGACCCAGTTGGCAGACTGTGGTTGCTCCGTAGGAGATGGGCTGTTATTTTTCCGGGACTTAGCGTAGTTAGGCGGATAGTTGCCATACTCCAATGTATATACGTATACCGTGTTCATTCTTGATTTTGATGATTACAACACAATGCAAAGTTGTTGTGCTACATCATATATATTGCAAGTTGTATTACACAAAGACAAAATGTTCAAACAAAGCTCTGAAAGCAAGTTGATCAAGCAAAGCTACAAACAAAGCTCTCAAAGCAAATTGATCAAGCAAAGCTACAAACAAAGCTCTCAAAGAAAATTGATCAAGAAAGCTACAAGGTTGCAAGCTTCACAAAGACAAAGGCTAAAACTCCATCTCAAGACTCAAGACTCAAGACAAGACCCATGCTTCAATGTGTTATATTACATGTCTTGTAAAACAATTGTAATTTTCCTTTTTTGAGTCTTAGATTGATGTAACAGCATTGTCACACACACACACTCACACATCTTTAAAATTGAGTGTTTTTCAAAAGATTAATGGTTGAAACAGTTTGAATTAGATCAGCTGTTGAGTACCAGTCGACTGCCTTATGGCACCAGTCAACTGTATCAGTACGAAACTGTTTGAACTCTTTTAAACTCTGGCCAGTCGACTCATCATGGCAACGCAGTCGACTGTTCAAGTCGTTTCACCTGTTTACTGATTTCAAAACTTATTTTTTGATTTTCAAAAGCTTATATCCGTTTTAAATCAGTTTTATAAACTGATTTACAACGTTCAAAGGATTCCTCTCTATAAATAGAGACTAGGAATCACCTTTGAAATGTTCCAAGCATTTGATAAAAAGTTTAAGGTTTTTTGCTTTCGAAAGAACAAGTATTCAAACTAGCACTCCAATCTTCTAAGTCTTGGTTCCCTGATTTTCAGTCCAATATAACATTGAATTCGTTTTGGATTGAATTCATCAGTTAACCGATTAGCCACGTACAAAAATCACAATCACAAAACAGGGTTATAGGTTGATTGTAACTTTTTATTATTTTCTTTTCACTCTCGGTTGTGAGAGTGGTCCTCTCGGTTGGAGAATAGGGCTCTAGGTTGTAGAGTCAGGTTTTTCACTCTTGGTGGAAGAGTGAGTTTGTTCTCTCTAGTGGTGACAGAAGTCTACGGGTTGGACAATATTGTTGTCTAAACGCCGTAGAGTATTCTTGTAATTTTTCAAGAATAGTAGAAAATCTCAAGTGGGTTGCTTGGGGACTGGATGTAGGTCCAGAGGACCGAACCAGGATACATCATGTGTACTCTATGGTTGTATTTCTCTAAACTTGCATTTTCTTTATTTGCTTTTTAATTACTCTGTGAAACTTGTCTGGACAGTCGACTTCCTCCCTTATTTAAGTCGACTGATCAGACTGGTATAATATACTCTTCGAAAACTTGTTTGGCAAGTCGACTGGTTTCCGCTATATGTTGACTGATCAGACTTGTCTAAAATACTTTTCTGTTCTGAAGCCTCAGTCGACTTTTTTCTCTTTTCAAGTCGACTGAACAGAAAAAAAAGTTCAATTTCGTTTTTATTTTTTATACAACACTATTCACCCCCCCCCTCTCCTAGTGTTTCTTGCCTTGCCTACAGGATCCAACACTTGGTATCAGAGCGTGGTTGAGTGCAATGGCAACTATCTATAATGCTAACCAATACCATGAAGGCCAATCCACACAAAGGCCAACCCTCTTCGATTGGACAAATTACAACTATTGGAAGTGTAGAATGAAGATCTATCTTCATTCCATCAACTATGAGATATGGAACATGACGGAGACCGAGTACACCGCTCCTACCATTCCATATGCACAATGGAACGATGACATGAAGAGTCAAACAATGAACGATGCAAAGGCGATGAACGCGCTATTTTGTACTCTTACAAAGGAGGAGTTCAACCGTGTGTCCAATGCAACAACCGCACATCAAATTTGGCACACCATCGAAGTAACTCATGAAGGGGCAAATAACGTAAAAGAATCTAAACTATCTGTTCTTGTTCACAGGTTTGAGATGTTCCGCATGAAGGAGAACGAGAATGTGTCTGAGATGATTACAAGGTTCACAGACATTACAAATTCACTTGTGGCATTTGGAAAGACGTACACTCAAGACGAAATGGTGAGGAAGGTTCTTCGTACACTAACCCCCGAATGGGAGAAGAAGACTACCACCATAGAAGAGGCCAATGATTTAACACACTTTCTCTTGAGAATCTTGTGGAAAATCTTATGGTGTATGAGGAACAACTTAAAGAACGCAAGAAGGATCTAGAACATCAACAATCAAAGAAGATGACACTAGCATTCAAAGCCATGTCGGACTCCGAGGATTAAGAAGAAGATGAGGAAGAGATTGCCATGTCCACGAGAAAGTTCAAAAAGTTCTTAAGGAAAGGTAAGTTCAATTCAAAATTTAATGATACTAATGAACTACCAACTTGTTTCAGGTGTAACAAAACAGGTCATGTGAAGAAGGATTTCCCACTTGAGAACGCTAAATCTAAAGGAAAGGCTTCCAACTTCAAGAAGGATAAGTACACAAAGAACAAGTTCATGAAGAACAAAAAGGCATACCAAGCAACTTGGGATGATAGCGACTCTTCATCGGTAGAAGAAAATGAAAAGACAAACGAGGTTGCTAACGTTTGCTTTATGGCGTCTCAAAATCAAGTAAGTGATGATTATAATTCTAATGATTTACTTGATGCTTTCAACGAGATTTTTCTAGAGCTTAAGAAAGAAAAAAAATTAGAGTTAAGAACTTGGAAAAAGTAAATCAAACACTTTCCCAAAAGAATCTTGACCTTGATAAAGAAGTGAAATCTTTAAATTCTCGTCTTTCTAGTTTAAATATAGATCTTGTGTCTCTAAAGAAAAATTATGAAGAGATATCCTAGAATGTATCTAAATTTAATAAAGAAAATGAAAATTTAAAAGATGTTCTCCAAAATCAAGTGCATTCCAACAAAAGGTTTGGACTTGGTTTTCAAAAGTCTCATGAAAAACCTCATGTCTCTAAGAACACTAATGTAAATAAATATGTATCTATTTCTAGTGTTAAGAATAAACTGTATGAGTTTTTTGAAAAGCCTAAAATTGTAAGTTTTAATGATAAAGGTAAATCTATAGTTCAGACCAGTCGACTGAACCCAAGTATCAGTCGCCTGTCCAGAGATTCTGAGTTTCATTCAAAGAAACAAAAACCTCAAATAAGTCGACCTACTCTACCTCTCAGTCGACTGGATTTCAGTAACAGTCGACTGAAAGGTTCGATAAAGTCGACTGGATAGAGCTAAAATATATGGGTTCCAGTTAATCTGAGTCCTGAAGATAGAATTACTTACATTAATTCATACATTCTTTCTGTGTTTAATTCTGTTAATTATATTTCTGCATTTGGTGGAAAATCAAACTCTCTTTGGGTTTGATTTCCCATAAACTAATCTCTTTTGGACCCAATAAAAAGGGTAGCATATTCACATTGAAAATTTTATAGGTACCTAAAAGAGATCGGTGGATACTTGACAGCGGATGCTCAAAGCACATGATTGGTCATGCCAACCTCTTATCTTCCATACAAGAAATTGATAGAGGAACAGTCACATTCGGTGACAACAACAAAGGAAAGGTGATTGGAATAGGCATGGTCGGTAAGCACACTAACCCTTCAATAGCAGATATTTTCTAGTTAGTGGACTTAAGTATAACTTGTTAAGTATTAGCCACATATGTGATAAGGGTTATAAAATCGAGTTGAAAAAGATGCATGTTTAATATATGACTCTACCATGCAAGATATAATTTTTCAACGATGTAGGAAGAATAACATTTATGAATTGTGTTTAAAGTCATATGATTTTTCGAATGATTTCTGCTTAGTAGTTTCTAATAATGATTCTTAGCTATGAAGCGATTTGGCCATGTGAATATAAAAACTCTTGCTAAATTGTCTAAGTACAACCTAGTGCCAAGACTATCCTATGAAAAGAATAAGTTATGTGATGCATGTCAACTAGGTAAACAAATTAAATCTACTTTTAAAACAAAAGAAGTAATTTCTACTAATAGGCCTCTCGAATCAATCCACATGGATTTATTTGGCCCTACTAGAGTTGCTTCTTTAAATAAAAGTAGGTATGCATTTGTTTTAGTAGATGATTTTTCACGATTCACTTGGACTTATTTTTTAAACATAAGAATGATGCTTTTGTTGAATTTGCTAATTTTTGTAAACGAATTCAAAATCCAAAGTCTCTAACCATAGTCACTATTTGAAGTGATCATGTTGAAGAATTTGAGAATGAAACGTTTGCAGAATATTGCAACAAGAATGGTATAACTCATTCATTTGCATTTCCTAGAGCTTCACCACAAAATGGAGAGGTTGAAAGAAAAAATAGGACTTTGCAAGAATGTGCACGTACCATGTTTGTTGAAAGCAATTTACCTAAGTATTTTTGCGCTGAAACCGTTGCTACAGCTTGTTATGTTTTAAATAGAATATTGATTAGGCCTACGCTTTAAAAAACATGTTATGAGCTATTTTTTGATAGAATTCCTGAAGTATCTTACTTCAAAATATTTGGATATAAGTGTTTTATTCTGAACACTAAAGATAATCTTGATTAGTTTGATCCTAGATCTAACGAGGGTATCTTTATAGGATACTCAAATAGGAGTAAGGCATATAGGATCTTCAACAAGTCAACATTGACTATTGAAGATTCGATGCATGTTGCATTTGATGAATCTCTGCCTTCATCAACTTTAATTGAAGAAGATGAAACTGATTCATCACCTTTAAATAAGTTTATTACATCTTTAGAGCAAACTACTCTTGCGGATAGGTCGACTGATAAGGAAGTCAAGTCGACTGATATGAATCAGTTGACTGATGGACTAGTCAAATCGACTGATCCTGTTGTGATGTCTCCAACTTTACCATAATCTTTTGTTGAAGTTAGAGATCATCCTCATGACTTCATAATTGGTGACATTTCACGTGGTATTCAGATGAGATCTCATGTTAACATGATTTCTTACACGGCTTTCTTGTCGGATTTTGAACCGAAGAATATACAAGAAGCTTGTGAGAATGAGTTTTGGATGAATGCCATGCAAGATGAGTTAAACCAATTTATAAGGAATGATGTATGGGATTTTGTTCCATGACCTCCTGATCATACTATAATTGGTACCAAATGGGTATTCAAGAATAAGTTAGATGAATCAGGACAAGTCATTAGGAACAAAGATAAACTAGTTGCTCAAGGATATAAATAAGAAGAAGGCATAGATTTCGATGAAACATATGCTTCTGTTGCTAGACTAGAATCAATTCGTATTTTATTATCTTTTGCTTGTTTGATGAATTTTACACTTTTCCAAATGGATGTTAAAAGTGCTTTCCTTAATGAATTTATAAAGGAAGAAGTTTATGTTAAGCAACCACCTAGTTTCGAACATAAACAATTCCCAAACCATGTTTTTAAACTGAAAAATGCTTTATATGGTCTTAAACAAGCACCTCGTGCTTGGTATGATCGACTGAAAACTTTTCTTTTAGAAACGGGTTTCGAAATAGGTAAAGTAGATATTACTTTGTTTATTAGGGGAATTGAGACCGATATTTTGATCATACAAATATATGTAGATGACATAATTTTTTGTTTTACTAATAGTAATCTATGTCAATAGTTTGCTAATACCATGACAAATGAGTTTGAGATGAGTCACATGGGTGAACTCAATTATTTCTTTGGACTACAAATTAAACAATCACCAAATGGCATATTTATTAATTAAGGAAAATATGCTAAGGAATTACTCAAACGATTTGGCATGGATAGCACAAGTAGTAAAACCACACCTATGGCTACTACCACTACCCTTGATAAAGATGAATTAGGTAAGAGTGTCAATTAAAAACTCTATCGAGGTATGATTGGCTCACTCTTATATATAACTGCTAGTAGACCAGACATTATGTTTAGTGTATGTTCGTGTGCTAGATATCAGTCAAGTCCTAAAGAATCTCACTTAAAATCTGTTAAACGTATTTTAAGATACATTAAAGGCACGTCTGAGTATGGCTTATTTTATCCACGCATCGATAATTTTCAACTTTTGTCATATAGCGATGAGGATTTTGTCGGTAGTAAAACTGACAGAAAAAGTACTAGTGGAACGTGTCACTTTTGGGACACTCCCTTGTATCTTGGTGCAGTAAGAAGCAAAATTCGGTATCCCTATCTATTATAGAATTTGAATAAATCGTTGCAAGTTTAGCTTGTGCCCAAATTTTGTGGATGAAACAAACCCTGTGTTGCCGTTGAATTCAGGTGTGGGGGCAGCAGATGAGATTTGTGGGTTCTTGAGAAACTCACAAAGATCTACCCCTTATTCTTCCTTGGAAACTGGCTGGCTCCTTTGTGCTCCCTTGCGACCTGCACAAACGTTCAAGACACCGAGATGGATCCCGGCGACGAACCCTCCGACGATCAAGTCAATACACAGAAAATGATAGGAAAAAAGCTCGAGTGTGCAAAGTGTGATCACCTTCTACCGTGGGAGATCAGGGGGGTTTTATAGCCACCAACGGGATCTCCTTCAGGATCAGGGAGAATCCCTACTTCCCGGTGTGGCAGGATACGGGTGGTTATAACCACCTCCTCCAAATCAGAGGGAACCAGGATTTCCTCCAATCCTGTTGAACTGGCCCCTAATGGGTTGAGACCCGGTCTCAACTGGTTGGATCTGTTCATTGGTTAGCGGGTCTAGGAGGAGGGACCCGGTTCCCAATTCGAACCCGTCTGTAGGCGAGATTACCATCTTGCCCCTGGGACTTTGATATTTGCGGCCATTTTGAATGGTTCCAATTTAACCCTCATTTTTAGCCATATCACGAGCCCCCACTCCCAAAGGCTACGTATTACAGCCTTATGGGAGTAGTTCTGTTGTTTCAATGGCGTTTAGGGCTTTATCGGAGTTTTCAATGGGTGCTCGAATCTCGTCTGAGGGGTGATAGTGTTTTCCCGAGCTGGTAGCATGCTCAAAGTGGCTTTTAGGTTGCTCCGGATCTTTGGTGATTTTTTCCGGATTTATATCATTCGTTCGAACCATTTACTTAATTTTGCAAAGTAATGACTCACTTTTCGGGAGCCTTAATTAATCGTTCTGGACAATAATTATTTTAACACGGGGCTCAAAAATACTCCCCCAAATCTATAACTATTTTCCAGAATTTTTAGTTAATTTTCCAGAATTTTTAATCATTTTTTGCAATTTTTAAATAAATAATCCGAATTAATAAAATAGAAAAAGGAATTAACCGCCGTATTTATGACGTGGCCAAATCAGAGCCGTTGATCACACACCGGCAAGGGTTTCTGGGCGATCGGACGGCCAGGAGAAAAAGGGGTTCTCGCGATCTGGGCGCACGGTTAGGCAAACGCGTCGAACAGCATGTCGAACGCGGCGACCGTTATGTGGAGTTTGGCGAATAGTGAAGATGCGTTGACTGGTCAACGATATTTTTGGTGTTTTCAGCTCGGAAACACGTCTGCTCAGATTTTACAGCGAGCCTGGAGAACGTCTCGTCGAGCTTGGCGAGCGCAACGGCGAGCTGAAAGAGCGTTGACTGGTCAACGATATTTTTGGTGTTTTCAACTCGGAAACACGTCTGCTCGGATTTGACGGCGAGCCTGGAGAGCATCCCGTCGAGCTTGGCGAGCGCAACGGCGAGTTGAAAGAGCATTGACTGGTCAACGCATTTTTTGGTGTTTTCAGCTCGGAAATACGTCTGCTCGAATTTGACGGCGAGCCTGGCGAGTGTCCCGTCGAGCTTGGCGAGCGCAATGGTGAACTGAAAGAGCGTTGACTGGTCAACACCTTTTTTGGTGTTTTCAGCTCAAAAACACGTCTGCTCAGATTTGACGGCGAGCGTCCTGTCGAGTCCGGCAAGCGGAACGGCGAGCTCAAAGAGCGTTGACTGGTCAACGCATTTTTTGGTGTTTTCAACTCGGAAACACGTCTTCTCAGATTTGATGGCGAGCATGGTGAGCGTCCTGTCAAGTCTGGCGAGCGGAACGGCGAGCTCAAAGAGCATTGACAGGTCAACGCATTTTTTGGTGTTTTCAGCTCAGAAACACATCTGCTCGGATTTGACGGTGAGCCTGGCGAGCGTCCTGTCAAGTATGGCGAGCGGGACGACGAGCTCAAAGAGCGTTGGCTGGGCAATGCATTTTTTGGTGTTTTCAGCTCGGAAACACGTCTGCTCGGATTTGACAGCGAGCCTAGCGAGCGTCTTGTCGAGTCTGGCGAGCGAGATGGCAAGCTCAAAGAGCGTTGACTGGTCAATGCATTTTTTGTTGTTTTCAGCTAGGAAACACGTCTGCTCGGATTTGACGGCGAGCCTGGCGAGCATCCTGTCGAGTCTGGCGAGCAGAACGGCGAGCTCAAAGAGCATTGACTGGTCAAGTCAATGCATTTTTTGATGTTTTCAGTTCGGAAACACGTCTGCTCGGATTTGATGGCGAGCTCGGCAAGTGTCCCATAGAGTTTGGCGAGCGAAACGGCGAGCTCAAAGAGCATTGACTGTTCAATGCATTTTTTGGTGTTTCGTATACTTAACTGCTTAGACTTCCGTGCTTGTTGGGCCGGTCAAGTTGTGCCGCCCAAGCCCATCAAGTTTTCCTATAAGTCTCCGCCCCCTTTCATTCTTACTTCACTTTCTCACTTTTTCTTCACCGGAGTTTTCTTCTCTTCACAGAGCTTCCGGCGTTCTTTCCGATCTCCGACGAGCATTACGACCGTGGTTGTCACTTCCCAGGTAACTTATTTTAATTTAAAGAGATGTCTAGGGTATCGTCCGGCAAAGAGGCCTCCTCCTTGAGCGAGTTCGAAGTACCCCTTAGGTTGACTCCTTCGGTCGAAAAAGGGAAGGCCACGATCATTCTGTCCTCTCCGGAAGTAGGAGAAGATGTTGGCGCCGTAGGCGGAGGTGGCGAGGTGGCTCTCTCTTCGACAGTGGTGGAAATGATTGTCGAGAGGGATCGACGGATGGGAGCGTTCGGCAGGCATTCGATCGCCGTATCCACTCTATGAGGGACCAGGCAGTATAGTTCAGAGGATTTGAGGCGAGCGGAGCACTGTCTGGCTCAATTTTATGAGGAGAACAATCCGAGGGAATGCACGGAGGTGAACGAAATCGTCAGCATCCTAAAGGAGTCCGATCTGCGAATGGTTCGGATGTGCTTCATGATCCCTCCGGAGTTCGAACTCATCGTCCCGGGGCCAGGGGTCAGGTCTTGCTCTTCTCTCCCCTCCGACACTTGCATTTTCCCATACGACGCTTTCTATGCGGGGCTTCGTCTTCCTCTGCACCCTTTCGTAAGGGGAGTGCTTCAATGGTATGGGGTTTGCCCTATTCAACTGATGCCGAACATTTGGAGGCATGTCATGGGGTTCGTCCTTCACTGTCAGGCGGCCGGGATCCAACCGAACATGAACGTGCTTCGTCGCTTGTATAAGATCCATCAGAAGACGAGGATGGAGTACCGTTTCTACCTTACTGCTCGGAAGGGCGTGAAGCTGGTCGACAACCCCAACTCCGTGAAGTGTTGGCGGGACAAATACTTCCTCGTTCGGGGCAAGAAGCCGTGGGACATTCCCACATTATGGAGAGAGGATGTGTCGAAGAGGGCGAAGGCGGAGCCATCTTTGAGTCCAGAGGAGGACAAGATGGTTGCCAACCTCTTGGATCGGCCGACCCTGCATTGGAGGGAGATCACTGAGGAGAGTCTCTTTGGAGGAGGCCTTAGCCCTATGGACCCCAGTACGAATCCTTTTTTTTTCTCGATAGAATGTGACAAGATTCTAATCTCTCTCTTTTCTTTCTTTTTTTCTATCTTTGTTGTTCACAGGATCTGCCGCCATGGATTTCGACGATATCATGAACAGGCGATCGGTGTTGAACAGCAAGCACGTTGAGGAGAAGAAGAGGAAGCGAGCCATAGCTCGCCCAACTACGTTGAAGGCGGCTTGAGTTGAGAGTGCCACCACCCCCATTGTTGACTTGGAGGCCGCTTCTTCTTCCGTTGCTCCGCCGGTGAAGGAGCTCGACTGTTCGGCCACTCTTGCCTTGTCAGCCCCACCTCGTACGACGGCGGCCGAGGAGATCCTGACTGATCAACTGAAGAAGATCTTCGTGCCGGATTGGCAGGTCCTTAGGCACGACGGGTTTCTCGGTGACTTGAAGAGTTGCATGGATGCCGTCCGTAGTCTCGCTACGCCGAAAGACAAGGCGGCGATGGAGCATGGGACCGTGGGAAACTCAGCATTGGAGATCGCCAAAGCACAGATGACGGTAAGTCTTGACTTCTCGCTCGACCTCTGTCCCTTTCTTTCTGTTCTACTTTTAAACCGCTGCCCTTTTTTGTTTGCAGGCGATCTGTCATTTCAGCCACTTGCTGATGCGAGTGGTAGAGCAAGAGAAAGAGCTGAAAGCTCTTCAAGATCGAGAGAGGTTGGAGCGTTCAAAGGCCAAGAAGGAGCTAGAGGCTGCCGCACTCAAGATCGAAATGCAAACCACCGAGATGCGGCTGTTGGAGGAGGTGTTGGCGAAGGCGAAGGACTCCGCCGTCACAGAGAATGAGGAGATGGCTCGGCAGTGGGCGGCTGACCGTGAGAAGGCCGTGTTCGCGATGTTCACGGCAGGTGAAGGAGGCCAAGGCAGCGGCAGAGAAGGAGGCGATCGGCTACCTCGAGTAGAACATGTGCAAGGCCTACGCCAAGGTGCTGAAGGATGTCGGCGAGCGTATCCCCGGCTTCGAATGCTTGGGATACTTCTTGTTCCCCGACGAGGAGAAGATAGTCGCCGAAGGAGAAGAATCGGATGAAGGAGAGGAGGAGGTCGGCAGCAACGAAGACGTAGTAACTAAGACGCCATTAGCTATGGCGCCGGCGACAGGGGGAGCTGAGGGCGGCGAAGGTGCCTTAGCACTTGTGGATCCATCCGCCAAGGTGGACACTCAACTCCCCTAGAGTTTCTCTTGTGTTTTAGCAGTAGTTTTTTTTCTTAGGGTCTTTTTGTATCAACGCCTAATAGCGGACTGGCCACCGCTTTCTTTTGTAATTTTTGGACTTTAATGAAAGAAGAACTTTTGAGATTTTGGCCCATGTTTACAATGATTTGCTTTGAAATTTTTCTAAGTGTTGAGAACAACCTGCTTTGAAATCTAGCTAAGTGTTAAGAACAACTTGCTTTGAAATCTAGCTAAGTGTTAAGAACAACTCGCTTTGAAATCTAGCTAAGTGTTAAAAATAACTCGCTTTGAAATCTAGCTAAGTGTTACTCGAGCTCAGCGTTATTGTGTTCTTGCTTTTCAGACTGTAGAGTTGCGTCTGGTCGAGGCATCTCCGAACACTGAAGCAGGCTAAGTCCTCTCATCTTCAAGCTGACTTAGGAGCAACGAAGTTGGCCATTTCTCACAGTCGAGAGTGTTTTCTCAAGAGCGAGTTGGAACTGGAACATCTCAAGCTATCGCTGGCGAAGCGCATCTCCGAGTTGAATCAACTAAAGAAACGAGCTCGAGAGGCCCCCCTAAAGAAGAGGTGGAGTCACTTCGGTAGACCCCATTCGACGTCATGGCGGAGAGAGATGGTTCGAAGAACGTGGTACTGGAGAAGAGCTTGGAGACGGCACAGCTTTGGCGAACTATCATTGAAGCTCCTTTTGTGGGTAGTACGAGCAGAATTCCTCGCCTACAGGTTAAGATAACAGATGATTCGCTGAGGGAGCGGATCGTTGAGCAAGAGACAGAGGTTCACCGACTACGAAGTTTTGCGGAGGGGAGCAATGTTAGGACCACATCATGCCCTTTAGACGAGTACTCACAGGGACGATCGTTTCACGAGTTGGCATCATGTTCGCCTCCCATCCTAGGGCATCCTGGGGATGCTCAAAGTGGAGTTGCTGGTTCGTCGAGCGAAGCCTCATCCAGAGCAACGCTCAGGGACACCACTAGGCTCACCGGCTTGGGGACCTCAACGAGTGCGGGGTCGCAGCAACAGAATGTTCGCCGTCCCCGTTTGTCGCTGAAGAGGAGTATCCCACTACCTAGAAGGCGTTGAAGTAGTCTTGTAATTTTGGCTTCTCAAATTTTGTAACTTGTTGTAGGGATGAGTAGTTGGTCTTGTCATCTGGGTTGTCCCTCAGGCTTCATAGAAATGAAACTTGTTTTCTTATTTGCACTTGTGTGTTTTGTTAACATCTATGGTTGTCGACGGTTGTAGGAGCAATTCCGAATGGTGAACCACTTCTTACTCGCTTATAAGCGAGTAGTAGAAGTGGAGTCGAGCCAAGTGTTGGACTCCAAACTTCGTCGTTTAAGAAAGAGTTAATGGTTGTGGGAGCAATTCCGAATGGCGAACCACTTCTAACTCGCTTATAAGCGAGTAGTAGAAGCAGAGTCGAGCCAAGTGTTGGACTCCGAACTTCGTCGTTTAAGAAAGAGTCTTGTGGGAGCAATTCCGAATGGCGAACCACTTCTTACTCGCTTATGAGCGAATAGTAGAAGCGGAGTCGAGTTAAGTGTTGGACTCCGAACTTCATCGTTTAAGAAAGAGACAACGGTTGTGGGAGCAATTCCGAACGGCGAACCACTTCTCACTCGCTTATAAGCGAGTAGTCGAAGCAGATTCGAGCCAAGTTTTGGACTCCGAACTTGTCGTAATTTTTTTTTTGTGAGTAGAGTTGGACTACCCAAAAATAAAGAATTTACACGAAAGATAGATAAGTTGGAAGGGGAAAATTTCTCTTTTATTGAAAACAACTGGGCGGCCGCTTCTAAGTTGCAGACCGCCTTTTACATTTTGATAAAAAGGAAGATACAAGTAAGATTTTTGCAATCCTGGGAAGTAGCTTGGAGCGGCATTTAGACACCCTCTCGGTACTTCATCAAATGCTCAGCGTTCCAAGTCCTTGGCATCTTCTTGCCCCCCGGGTCTTCAAGTTGATACGCGCCCGAGCGTATAACTCTGAAGATCTTGTATGGTCTTTCGCAGTTGGATGCCAGCTTACCTCTCTTGCTTGGATCCGAAATTGATAATTTTCTCTGCACTAAGTCCCCTTCCTTTATGTTGGTCGGCCGAACCCTCTTGTTGTAGGCTTCAGTGATCCTACGACGGTAGCTCTCTTGGCAGATTGTGGCTCTCTCGCGGATCTCGTCGATGAGGTCTAGGCAGTTGCGAAGCTGGTTCGCGTTCTGCGCCTCGTTGTAAGCTACGAGACAAGGTGAAGGTAGACCCACCTCCAAAGGGATAAAAGCTTCTGATCCGTATGTGAGGTTGAAAGGGGATTCACCCGTCGGAGTTCTTTTTGTGGTGCGATAGCACCAAAGCACATTGGGGAGTTGTTCGACCCATTGCCCCTTGGTGGACATGTCGAACCTCTTCTTCAAACCTGAGAGGATTTGACGGTTCGCATTCTCCATCTGGCCGTTAAACTAGGGGTGCGCTACTGAAGAGAAATGCTGTTGGATCCCAACATCAATGCAGAAGTCATGGAATGCAGTTCCTGTAAGTTGCGTCCCGTTGTCGGTTACGAGGATGCAAGGTCCCCCGAACCGACAGACAATGTTCTTCCAGAAGAACTTCTTGATCCTGTTCTCGGTGATCGTTGAGAGGCTCGGCTACTATCCATTTGGAGAAGTAGTCTATTTCTACCACCAAGAACTCCAGCTGACTTGGTGCCGGAGGGAAAGGTCCGAGCAAATCCATCCCCCACATTGCGAAAGGGATCGGACTTGCCAGGGATGCAAGTTGTGCTTGAGGCAGGCAACGGATTGGGGCGAACTTTTTGGCAGGAGTTGCACTGGCGAACATACTCCTCAGAGTCACTTAATAGTGTAGGCCAAAAGTATCCGTAGTTCAAAAGCTTCCGGGCAAGTGATCTTGCCCCCAAGTGTGCACCACATAGACCATCGTGGGCTTCCCTTAAAGCATAAAGCGCCTCTTTCGGAGAGAGACACCTTAGATAGAGCCTCCCATCGACTTGGGTGTAGGAGCGTTTGTACATGACCCCGTCTAGGAGTGTGTACCGCTCTGCCCGTGTCCTGATCCTTCTTGCTTCTTTTGGATCTTCGGGGAGGACACCATCTCGGAGATACTCGAGCAGGGGCGTCATCCAGTTTTCCCCAAGTGTCAGGAGGTAGGCTTCCATTGGCTCCGAGCCATCTCTGTCGATACTAGGTTTGAGAAGAACTTATATTAGGACAGTTCGCTCCAAACCTTGGAGGGACGAGGAGGCGAGCTTAGGGAGGGCATCCGCTCATACATTTTCCTCTCGGGGAACCCGCTGGAGTTGAACATCCCTGAAGAGAGTAAGCAGCTCCCTTACTTTTGGTAAGTATCTGGCCATTCGGTCATCTCTCGCCTCGTACTCCCCGATCACTTGATTGACCACTAGCTGGGAGTCGCTGAAGACCCTTACCTGTTCGGCATCTGCCCTGCGAGCCAAGCAGAGTCCCGCAATTAGGACTTCATACTCTGCCTCATTGTTCGACGTCGGCAAGTTGAGGCGAAGGGAATACTGAAGGACGAAGGCGTCGGGGCTGGTCAGGATGACGCTGGCCCCGCTTCCATCAGTGCAGGAGGACCCGTCCACATAGACGGTCCAGACGGAGGGGTCGGCAGGTGACTCACATGAGTAGAGGATGATATTTTCTATGATGAACTCGGCCAGAGCTTGGGCTTTTATAGCCATCTGAGGCTGGTAGCTGATATCATGCTGACTTAGCTCGATAAACCATTTCATGAGCTGCATGGACGTTTCTGGCTTGTGAAGAACCTGCTTCAGTGGTTGGTCGGTAAGGACAACCACCAAGTGAGATTGGAAGTAGGGGCGAAGCTTACGGGCCGCCATGACCAAGGCGAGTGCCATCTTTTCCAATTTCGTTTAACGGAGTTCGGCATCGCGGAGCACCTTACTCACGTAGTAAATGGGCTTTTGTACCTTATCCTCTTCCCTCACGAAGACCGCACTGAGCGTTTGGTCCAAGGCTGTGAGGTAGAGGTAAAGGGATTCTCCAGGTGCTAGCTTACTCAGGAGAAGGGGGTTGGATAAGTATTCTTTGAGCCTGTCAAAGGACTCTTGCTACTGCGGCCCCCACTCGAAGCCTTTAGCCCCCCTGAGGGCTTTAAAGAAGGGAAGGCACTTCTCCCTGGACTTGGAGAGAAATCTCCTGATGGCCGCGAGGTGCCCAGTGAACCTCTGCACCTCTTTAACATTGGAGGGGGGAGCCATTTTGAGAATGGCTTGGATTTTCTCGGGGTTGGCCTCTATGCCTCTTTGGCTGACCATAAATTCGAGGAATTTGCCTGATGAGACGCCGAACGCACACTTGTTCGGATTTAGTCTCATATTATGCCTCCTGAGCACCTCGAAGGATTCTTGAAGGTCGAGGGTGGGCTCCTGCCCTCGAGTGCTCTTGACCAACATGTCGTCAATAGTAGACCTCCATGTTTCGGCCAATCTGGTCTCCGAAGACCTTGTTCACCAGACATTGGTAGGTAGCCCCTGCATTTTTCAACCCGAAGGGCATAACGCAATAGCAGTAGAGGCCTTGGTCCGTCACGAACGAGGTCTTCGGGCTGTCCGGTGGGAACATCCTGATTTGGTTGTATCCCGAGAAGGCATCCATAAAACTGAGCAGCTCGTGCCCGGAGGTCTTGTCGATAAGGGCATCGATGTTTGGAAGAGGGAAAGGGGTCCTTCGGACACGTCTTGTTGAGATCCGTGAAGTCAATGCATATCCGCCAACTTCCATTGGCCTTCTTGACCATTACCATATTGGAGAGCCACTCAGGATAGTTAACCTCCTGAATAAAGCGGGCGTTGAGGAGTTTCTCAACCTCCTCCTTGATCGCCAGTTGCCTCTCGGGGGCAAACTTTTGCCTCTTCTGCTGGACAGGTTTGACCCCAGGGGTGACGCTCGGATGGTGCATCGCGAGCACTTCCGAGATCCCGGGCATGTCCGCTGCAGTCCATGCGAAGAGGTCACAATTCTCCCGTATACACCGGGAGATGTCTTGTTTTATGGAGGGGAGAGAGTTTTGCTGATGCAAAACATCTTAGTGGTGTCCTCCTCGGAGAAGGCCACTTCCTCCAACTTGTCGACGGGCTCGGAGATGGTTTGGCCTCCCTCCTGAGGAAGTTAGAGCGCTTCCAACAAGAGAACTGGACCCCCCACCGAGGTCATGTAGCACTTCCATGCCGCCTTTTGGCTTCCCCTCACATCTCCCACTCCTGAGGGAGTGGAGAACTTCATCTTCATATGGTAGGCTGAAGGGATGGCCTGAAACGCGGCCAAGCCTGGTCTACCCAGGATAACATTGTAGGCGGCCTTGACGTCGACCACCATGAAGTCCATTTGCTCCGTACAAGTTGTCAGGGCCTTTCCAGCCATTACATCGAGGGTTATAATTCCCTCGACTGTAACCGGGACCCCTGTGAACCCGTGGAGGGTGTAGCCCGCAAGCTTGAGCTGGTCTATGGACAGCGGGAGGCCTTTGAAGGCTTCCAAGAAGAGTATGTTAACGGAGCTGCCGTTATCAACTAAGATGCGACGAACTTCGAAGTTTGCCATGCAAAGATTGATAACGAGGGCATCGCAGTGAGGCGTACGGATGCCCACCAGGTCCCTGTTGCAGAACATCACCAGGACCCCGAGGCCCTTTGTAGGAGGATGGTTCTATACGGAGTTGACCTCCCTTACAAAGGCTTTTTAGGAGGAGTTGGAATCTCCCCCCATTGGGCCTCCATGAATCAAGTGCAAGATGCCCTCCACCTCGGCCTCCGGAGTCTCCGTACGCTGCTCGTTTTGCCTGTTAGCTCCTCGAGGCGGTGGGGGCGGATCGGTTCGGTCCCTCTTAACGAACTGGTTGAGTTGTCCTCGCTGGATGAGGACCTCGATTTCATCCTTCAAGGCCCGACATTCATCAGTATCGTGTCCGTGGTCCCGGTGGAAACGGCACTACTTACTTCGGTCTCTCTTCTTCGCCAGGGTGTTCATCCTTGGGGGAGGCGGTAGGAGGCCCTCGTTCCCTATCTCCATGAGGATGGCAGATACACTCGCGTTAAGCGGAGTGAATTTCTCGAACCGAGGAGGGGGATGCCGCTAACCCCCATTGTCCTTCTGGAGCTTCTTAGCTCCTTCTTCTTCTGCACCTTTTCGTTTGTTTCCGGAAGAGGATCCCTCGAAGGTAGGGCGGCGGATGACTTCTTCCACTCGAATGTACTTCTCACTCCGAAGTAGAAGCTCTGAGAAGTTCCGAGGGGGCTTCTTGGCGAGGGATGCCCTGAGGTCAGCATTGAGGACGTTGGACTGGAAGGCGAGGGTGGCGACCGAGGGTTCCAAAGAAGCAATGGACCTAGCCTCGGCCGTAAACCGTTTGACATAATCCCTCAGTGGTTCACCCTTCTTTTGACTGAGGAACAATAGAGTGTCGCTCGTCTTCTCGGCGCGCCGACTGCTCACAAAATGCGTGAGAAAAAGAGCTTTGAACTGATCGAAGGAGAAAATGGATGCCGGTGCCAGGCGTGAGTACCATTCCCGAGCGGGCCCCTTGAGTGTGGCCAGGAAGGTCTTGCAGAGGAGGGAGTCGGAAGCATGGTGGATCATCATGAGAGTTTTGAAACTCTCGATGTGATCTATAGGGTCCATCTCCCCGGTATAGGTCTCGAAGTGGGGAGTCTTAAAGTTGTCGGGAACTCGAGCCTCCATAATGGCGCGGGAGAATAGGGGCCTGCTCGAACGAAGGTCGCTTGCCAGTCGCCCCTCATCTTGGTCCAGCTGGCCGAGGAGCCTTTCCATCTCGTGGAGACGGCGGTAGACCAAGTCCTTCCTCTGGTCCTGTCTGGCCGAACCCCGAGACTCGCTCTCATGACGAGGAGGAATGTGGCCGCGCCAGTGATAGCTCAGAGTAGGAGGTGGACTGACCAAGAGACGAGGGTGACTTGGGGTAGGTCACAGACTGTGAGAGCGGCGATGGCTCACAGCCTGCCTTGGACTTCTCCATCGACGAGGATGGTGAGGAGCTGGCCGAGGACTACGGGATCGGCGGGGATGGCGAGGAGCCGGTTGAGGACTAGGGGCCCTATGGGCATTGTTAGGGGCAGTGAGAGCCCGGAGGACCGCCTCCTGAAATTGCTGGAATTCTGCCCTTGTGACGGGGGCCTCCTGCTCGTGATGATCCTACGGAGCCTGGCGACCCGTCGGGGAACGGCTCCGTCTTGGGCGATGATGGGGCGACTCTCTTCGCCTACGGGGGGAGTTGGACCTCCCTCGGTTTGATCGAGTTGGTGAACGGTCCCTGGCCTGCTCGTGGCGAGGGTTCGACCCTTCGGCCCGCCTCTCCTCCAGGTGAGTACGGAGATCTGGTCCGTCCTTGGTCTGCCAATTGTTGATCATGTTCCGCAGGTCCTTTGGAGTGGGGGCAGTATAGGATGCCATAGAGTCGGTGTCGGTATTAAGGATGGAGACCCGAACCTGATGGACAGGTTGTTTGTGATGACTCCGTCGGGAGGGTTCCCCCACTAAAGCCTGGGGTCACGAAGACTACCGGACGGACTGCGGAGCCCGAGGATCGAGCTGTTGGGTCTGCTGGTTGAGAGGAGGGAGATCCCCCTGTGCAGGAGGAGGAGGAGAAGGGTGAGAGGAAGTTGTCCTTCGGTTGGAGTTCGTGGGTCTCTTTTTTTGAGGCATGGCTAGGGGTTAGGTGGGCTGAAGGAGGAAGTGGAAATTGTTTGTTGAGTGGAGTTTCCCACAGACGGCGCCAATCTGTTGCCGCTGAATTCGGGTGTGGGGGCAGCAGATGAGATTTGTAGGTTCTTGAGGAACTCACAAAGATCTACCCCTTCTTCTTCCTTGGAAACTGGCTGGCTCCTTTGTGCTCCCTTGCGACCTGAACAAATGTTCGAGACATCTGGATGGATCCCGGCGACGAACCCTCCGACGATCAAGTCAATAGACAGAAAAAGAGAGGAAAAAAGCTCGAGTGTGCAAAGTGTGATCACCTTCTACCGTGGGAGATCAGGGGGGGTTTATAGCCGCCAACGGGATCTCTTTCAGGATCAGGGATAATCCCTACTTCCCAGTGTGGCAGGATACGGGTGGTTATAACCACCTCCTACAAATCAGGGGGAAACAGGATTTCCTCCAATCCTATTAAACTGGCCCTAACAGGTTGAGACCCGCTCTCAACTGGTTGGATCTGTTCATTGGTTAGCGGGTCCAGGAGGAGGGACCCGGTTCCCAATTCGGACCTGTCTACTAGCGATATTACCATCTTGCTCGTGGGACTTTGAGATTTGCGACCGTTTTGAATGGTTCCGATTTAACCCCCATTTTTAGCCATATCACCCTATTAGACTATGGTATTTTTTTTCAAAACCTGTTATAATGTGTGATAATACCAGTGCCATTAACTTATCTAAAAATCCGGTTCAACATTCACGTACGAAACACATTGATATTAGGCATCATTTTCTACGTGATCATGTTTTAAAGGGAGATATTTCTTTAGACTTTATTTCTACTGAAAAACAAGTAGCAGATATCTTTACTAAACCACTTAAGGAAGACACTTTATCACTTTAAAAAGTGAACTAGGAATTTGTAGTTTTCATGATGTTTCTTGAAATTTTAACTTTGGTAAGTCGACTTAAAACTTTATCTCAGTCGACTGACCAAGGTATTTTTCGTTATATTTAATTTCCTGTGTTTCAATACCCTGGAAAGTTGACTGTAAACAGTAATCCAGTCGACTGCCAATTGATTTATTGCTATCTTCGTTGATTTATTTTGATCTCGACTAAGTCGACTGGATCCTACCCTCCAGTTGACTATCGTGAATCAGCTCTTCTTTCATATTCGAATTTGGCACTTCTTTTGAGGCGACTCTTTACCCTGTTTTTCCCCTTTGACCAATCTCGTCCCTTGCTTTTTCACCAGATTTGATCATAACCCTTCACCTTTGTGTAAAACCTTAACTTCTACCTCTCTTTTTCACTTTTCTATTTCACTGTCTTTCTCAATTCCGAGGTCCCTAAGTCGGCTGGTGTTGCTGCTCTTTGGCAATTTCAGATCTTGAACCCAAATCGAAGCTCTACTTTAATGGATTTCCCCATTCCAAAGTCCTCTTTCCTAAGATCAGCACCTCTATTTTACTCTATTTGTTGGTATATCTTCTTAGACTCTTTCCCTCTCTTTATTTTTTAGAGTTCTTAAGTAATGGCCCCTAAAAGATCTCGTACCTCTAATGTAGAGGAAGGACAATCTTCTAGAAACCATCTTCAATACTTAAGAAGCTCTGGTCTTAATGATAAATGGTACATTATTTGTTCCATTATTATTTTTCCGGGTAGATTTGTAAACTTTCCGAATCTTGATAGGTTTCCTCTAACCCCATTGTTTGAACAATGTGGGTTATTTGATTTATTGTCTTTAGTAAACCAACCCTCTTACTACCCTCACCTTATATATTTGTTTTACACAAATATGAAGGTTGTTACATCGGAGGATGGTAACGAGATTTTTATTCTATCTTCTGCCAAAAATAAACGCATAAAAATCAACCCTGCTACATTAAGTCTTATTTTGGGTTTGTCTGATGAAGGGAGTGATTTAAGAAATATTGATATGGATGATGACACCATTTTGTCTAGAATTTATTTGCCAAATCATGGTCGTCCTATGACCAATCGATCAATTACTCATATTGCTAAGCTAGCTGCACGCATACTGTCATATAACATTATTCCAAAACAGAGAGTTATGACCGGTATTCCCTTGAGTTGCAACAAGCCGTTTATGCAATTTTTAGCAATATAAAGATAAATTGGGGTCTAGTAATCTTTAATCGTCTTCATAAGGCTTATACCTCTTTTCTTCCATTTAGTGCTATACTCACTCACATTTTCCATGCTTATGATGTTGATCTCGATTCTGAGACGAGTGTTGTAAAACACTTTGAGACTTTTGATCGTGCTAGTTTAGCACGTATGAAGTTGCTTAATTCTCCACCTAGGTCACCTCATAGGAATGCACCTCCTATCCCTTTAGCCACTTCAGCTCGTCGGTCTTCTGCTTCTAGTTCATCTCGTCCTCGTGCTGATTTTGATGATCCTAGGAGACTTTACACTTCTGTAAATTATATAATGGATCGTCAAGACACTCTTGAAGCCAGTATTTCCCATCTCACTCACTTGTTCACCTCTCAGTTTCCTCCTCCCTCTTAAGGTTCCCAAGATGAAGATGAAGAAGACTGATAACCAACATTTTTATTTCTTTATGAATTTTTCTACTTATTTTTGTATCTTTTGTTATTTTTATGTAGTCGTTTGAACAATGTACTTCAACTTTCTATGTATAAATTTGCTTTTGCTATGTGTTTTGCAAATGCTCCTTGTGTTTACCATTTTTTTCCTCTAAATTTTATTGTTGATGACAAAGGAGAAAAATAGCTATATGTGCATGTTTGTGTATTTGGTGTGCATGTTTGTATATTTGGTGCATGTTTTTCATTTGGTACATGTTTTTCCACATATGCTTATTGCACATTAGTTAGGGGGAGCAATGAGCATGTGTAATGTTTCTATTATTGTAAGCTATTGTATTGTCATCTTCAAAAAGGGGGAGAATGTTGATTCTTGGTTTTGATGATTATAACACAATGCAAAGTTGTTGTGTTACATCTTATATATTGCAGGTTGTATTACACAAAGACAAAATGTTCAAACACAGCTCTCCAAGCAAGTTGATCAAGCAAAGCTACAAACAAAGCTCTCAAAGCAAATTGATCAAGAAAGCTACAAGGTTCCAAGCTTCAAAGACAAAGACAAAGGCTAAAGCTTCATCTCATGACTCAAGACTCAAGACAAGACCTATGCTTCAATGTGTTATATTACATGTCTTGTAAAACAATTGTAATTTTCCTTTTTTGGGTCTTAGATTGATGTAACAGCCTTGTCACACACACACACACACTCACACATCTTTAAAATTGAGTGTTTTTCAAAAGATTAAAGATTGAAACAGTTTGAATTAGATCAGCTGTTGAGTACTAGTCGACTGTATCAGTACGAAACTGTCTGAACTCTTTCAAACTCTGGCCAGTCAGCTCATCATGGCAACCCAGTCGATTGTTCAAGTTGTTTCACCAGTTTACTGATTTCAAAACTTATTTTTTTTATTTTCAAAAATTTATATCCGTTTTAAATCAGTTTTATAAACTGATTTACAACGTTCAAAGGATTCCTCTCTATAAATAGAGACTAAGAATCACCTTTGAAATGTTCCAAGCATTTGATAAAAAGTTTAAGGTTTTTTGCTTTCAAAAGAACAAGCTAGCACTCCAATCCTATAAGTCTTGGTTCTCTGGTTTTGAGTCCAATATAACATTGAATTCGTTTTGGACTGAATTCAGAAGTTGACCGATTAGCCATGTACAAAATTCACATTCACAAAACAAGGCTATAGGTTGATTGTAACTTTTTATTGTTTTCTTTATACTCTTGGTTGTGAGAGTGGTCCTCTCGGTTGGAGGGTAGGGCTCTAGGTAGTAGAGTTAGGTTTTTTACTTTTGGTGGAAGAGTGGGTTTGTTCTCTCTAGTGGTGAGAGAAGTCTACGGGTTGGACAAGGATGTTGTGTAACGCCCCGAATCCCAAATACACTGAATTCGAGATGTTCTACAGGATCTTTTCACTTTCTTTAGTACAATTTTACAGGGAAATTTAAACTTTTCATCTTACATCAGAGTTTACATCAATATTACACTTTTCTTTTGCACAGTGGAAGTAAAATACAACAATTAAATAAATGTACAACAACATGGTACAATCTTTAAGCATCCATTCCTCTTTAACATGTCATTTACCTGCATATAAGACTGTGGGTACGTCAGTTTATTCAACCGACGAACATTATACACGGTCATCCTCTCTATGCCGGAAATAGTATAACTCAATTTTCCATATTTAGCAAACACAAACTTGTCACATTTCAAATAAAGGGACTACCCTATTGATGTCGTGTTGTGATTGTGCACTTAATCCTTAATGCATTTATTTATGTTACATGATACTAATGCGCACTTGTTCGGATTCTATGCATCCCATACTACATAGGTCCGAGGGCAAGCCCTTATTCGTTCTTCATCTTTGTAGGGTTCAATCCCTCGTTATGACTTAGTCTACTACTGTAACTACGGTAGTGTCTTAGATGTCCTATGATCTACGAGCCCATGTCCAGGCAGCCTGGAGGGGAATCCCACGCACTGACACGACGCATCGAGCAGGCAACCTATGGACAATTCAGCCTCCGCCATGGAACAATGGCACCACCCATAGCCACTCGAACACCCCACGAGCGTCAACACCGGGACGATAATTCTGGAGTAGCGCCCACGCCATGTCTTGACGCATCAAGCAGGCAGCCTGTGGATCGCTCTCACACCGCTATCCGATGGCCCCCATACCCATATTTTTCTTCTACTTTCATCACGTCTCCACTATGTACTAATCCTTAGTTTTATCAAAAATCATGAACAAAATTAAATCTCTAGAGTTAGCCTCTCTACTAACCGGACTTATTCATTCCTTTCAACATGACCAACCTTGGTCTAATTTCATTTCATTTCATTTCATTTCATTTCTCAATGCCGGGGGAGACTTAGCTACTCTATTTCAATTTTCATTTCACAATCTTCAACTTATGAATTTTCCATGTTGAGTTCTCATACTCACATGTATATTCTCTTTTCAATTCATGATTCCTAATTTGTTCACAAGTCCATATCTGTACATAAATTTCATGCACTTTATCAATTATCACAACGAATCAAATTTCACTTTATTAACAAATGTGCATACTTCATTTTGTTCCACAATGAGAAATAAATTGCATTAATCCACACAACCAAGTTTCTTTTTGCCAAATCACTTTCTAATACATCATTGTTATTTATTCTTATAAGCTATACTTTTTCACAAATACATAATCTAGAACCACAGCTCTAATTATGTCTTTTGTTCACAAACCATAGTGTATTTCATTCAAATAATGCCCAAATCACTCTTATAAAATTCCTTACATTTTTATGAGAATAACCATATTTTTTTCACAATTTTTGGACATCTAAAAACCCCCAAAAAAATATTTTTTTATATATGCCGAAGGTAGGAATCGAACCCAGGCACACGGGAAACAAGGCCAAGAGCACCCGCCACTAGGCCGATCTGTGCTAGCGCTATAAAGAAGGGCAAAAGGGTATTTATTTCTCTCGGGTCGGAAGTTATATGCTCACACAAAAAATTGTGGAATATATATGCGGCTACAGGGGTTCGAACCAGTCACCCCCGAGAACACAACTGCACACAGTGACCGCCTGAGCTACATGCTCAGGTTGTCACAGTACAAAATTAAAACCTTTTTGAATCATTTTGCCACTGTTGTTAAAAATACTCGATGTTCAATTAATCTTGGTTCATATTGCCTTTGTAAAAGTTACTGAAAAATTCCAGATTAACTCCCCCTCACATGATTTTCATATCAGCATGTATAAAATAATTTTTGCACTAATAAAAATATATTTTTCACCCCATTCAGTGAATCTTTTCATTATAACCACTATATTTTTCATTTTCGACATTGAATAACAATAGGTCTTCAAATCTTTTTATCCACAATTTCTTATACTAATTCCCTGATATTAATCTTTTATTCAACATACAAATCTATACATTTTTTTTGAATTTATCCAACCCCACAATAACTCAAAAATGTCTCTTCAAAACATAAATTAGCACTAACAAAGTACTAACCTTTACATACAATTAGTGATGGTAATAAATGTATTTTCTTTAAATCAACATTGCTTCTAGTCAAATCATGTACATCACCAAATAAATAGCCACTTATCAATTAACATGCTCACAACTCAAACATTCAAGAAGTTACTCTTTCCAAAGAGCGTGCTCTTTCTTAATCAATTTCATGCTTCCAATTTTAAATTAAACTAGCATTCTTATTAGTATTTTCAAGCATCAATACTAGCATCATTCTTAAGGAAATTTAACCACTATCATACATTTATTCTAATAAGCATGGAGAATTTTACCCACAACTTAATTTAACAATAGAACCACATGCAAGTTGTTCATTAACATACCAATCAATTTATGAACTAACTTTCCATTAAAATGTATTCTTACTAATAATTTCCATGCAACTTTTGCTAATTAAATCTAGCATATATTCCTATGTTAGAAATAAGGAAAATTCTACCCACCTTGTATGGAGAGAAAACAACACAATAGCAACAAAGTCCTTGCGAATGAATGCACCTCCTCCTAGACGATGCGTGCACAAGCTCCACAACACCACCACCGAATGCTTCCTCCTTGGAATGGTCGGCCTCTCCTCCTTAGAAAACGCAAGCAATCCCACACAAACTCTCACTCTTTTTTTACTCACACTATTACTAAAATAAGACTATAGTTTGGAAAGATATAATTGGATATGAATATAACCATGGGAGGGGGGTATTTATACTAGAAATCAAGTGAAATGGAGGGCTAGGATTGACTAGTTGGTTGTGGGATGGAGGGCCAAGATTAGAGTAGGAGTTATAAAAACTACCCACAACTATCAACCACCTCTATGAACACCATGACCATTTTCAAAACTCCCTCCAAAAGATGCAAACCGGCCAACATAAGAAAAGTGTGCATTGCATGTGTACGTGTAGTGCACGTGCATGCAACTAGGCCTAAAAATTGTACATTTTAATTTTGTACAAAAATAAAATAGTTTTAAAATCGTCTTCTACATGACAAGTTAAATAAAAATAGGTTAATCCATGGGCTTTATTTTGGGCCAAAATAGTTATTAACAATAAAATAAATAAAATACATTTTGGGCTTTAAGAAAAAGGCCTTTTAATTAAATTAAAATAAGGCTTTCTATTTGTTTAAAGAAAGGCTTTTGTACAAAATAATTTGAGAACACATATTTAAATATTTATACACATCATAATAAAATAATTATAAGATTTAATTCTACCAAAATATTGCACGTGCACACTACATGCAAAATAAAAAATAATTTTTCATTAATTGAAAAATCAGGGTATTACATGTTGTCTAAACGCCGTAGAGTATTCTTGTAATTTTTCAAGAATAGTGAAAAATCTTAAGTGGGTTGCTTAGGGACTGGATGTAGGTCGGGAGGATCGAACCAGGATACATCATGTGTATCCTGTGGTTGTATTTCTCTGAACTTGCATTTTCTTTATTTGCTTTTTAATTACTCTGTGAAACTTGTCTGGACAGTCGACTTCCTCCCTTATTTAAGTCGACTGATCAGACTGGTATAATATACTCTTCGAAAACTTGTCTGGCAAGTCGACTGGTTTCCGCTATAAGCCGACTGATCAGACATGTCTAAAATACTTTTCTGTTCTGACGCCTCAGTCGACTTCTTTCTCTTTTCAAGTCATCTGAATAGAAGAAAAGTTCAATTTCGTTTTTATTTTTTATAAAACAATATAACCCCCCCCCCCCCCCAGTGTTTCTTGCTTTGCATACAGGATCTAACATACCGGGGCTAGAAGGGCACTTGCAGGATGATTCGTACGATGAAGGATCTGTTATAACAGTCGGCATGCTGGGATCCATATTCGTGGAATGATCTAAACCTTGCTTTGTTACTGGGTAGTTTCATGGCGAGGGATCGAACCCTTAAATGTGGAGTACGTAGGCGCTTGCCCTCGGACCTATGTAGTATGGGATGCACAGAATCCAAACAAGTGTGCATTAGTGTCATCGTAGTATACAAGGTGTGCATTAGGCATTAAGGTATGGCATACACTTACATGTTTAGCGTAGTCACAATTTAACACTTTATTGTTCATTCAAATTTTTGTAAATTGTTAAAGTAATGAGATCGTTATCTGTACGGCATAGAGAGGATGGCCGAGTATAATATTTTCGTCAGTTGTAAGTGACTGACGTGCCCACAGCTTAATATGCAGGTAATGGACTTTTATGAAGAAGTAAAGATGTTATGATGATGTTGACGATTTACATTGTTATAGTTGTACAAGTTGTATTTTATTTCATTGTTGTATTCTTCCGCTGTGTAAACAAAGATGTATTGAACTCTGATGTATTATTGAAAAGTTTTAATTTCCTTGTAAAATTGTACGAAGTGAAGTAAAGATCCTGTGAAATCTCGAATTCGGTCTTATTTGGAATTCGGGACGTTACACGCAGGATGATCAACTCTTGGTAGCTGTCGTGGCGATGGCTTATGTAGCAGGGGGATTGTGAACACCGTATGAGAAAATATATTTCTTGAGTTATTTAGTTAACTCTTGTTTGCTTTCCAACTATGCATAGTTCTGATGACAGAACTATTCTAAGGAGGGAGTGATGTAACAACCCGAATTTTCATATGAATATGTATGATTTGTTGAGCACTAAAATACTATATATATTTTTTTTTCTTTCTTTTTTAAACTATTAGCATGGAATTATTTCATAAACTTCAACCAGACTCACCATGAGCTAGACATGGACTCAAACCATGTTCTTTTGACCTATGAACCATGAATACACACTTGTAGTGTGACATGTCTTGTACCCAAAAAAAAAAAAAAGAGATGAAATGAAGCCCAAAGATTACATGAGAAAAGGAGGGAAAACAAGAGAACTAGGGTTAGGGTTTTTTTGACTCAAATTGTCTCATGATGAGTTCTTTTCCACTCCTACACTCCACCTCCCTCTTGAGCCAATGCAAGAGGAGATTCTCCCCCATTTTCCCATGCCCAAATCAGGCCAAACACACCCCCATGCTCTCTTTTGTGTCTTTTAAACCCTTCTCATCCATTTCTTCTCATTCTCACCTCCTACAACTTCCACCACTCAAGAGAGAAAGAGAAAAAAAAGTATAAGAGGGACCTTGGTACTGACTTGGAGTAAGAAGAAGAAGAGAAGACACGGAGAAGGAGCCAAGGAGCCAAGAAGGCAAACCTTGAAGCTAGGAGCTTGTAGGATCTCTTTTCCATCAAACTCATCAAGGTGGGTGATTATAACCTTTTTGTTTGTTTTTGCTTGTTAAATGGTGATTTTAGTGACTGAAAAATAACATGAATGCTCTAGTATGAACCTTAATAACTCGTTTTGTGTTATGAAATCCAAAACAGAAAATCCTGTTAAAAGGCTGAAATTTTGTTGTCAGTCTGTAGCTTATAACTTGAACACTGCTGGTTGGATTAACTTGAAATTTTTATATGATGTTCATTCGTGTGTCGTGCATCTTCAGTAATTTTTCCAGATTTTTATGATTTTCTTATGCTAATAAAATAAAATGCTAACTTGCATGCTGGTCAGAAGAAAAAGAAACAGTTTTTGCTGTTACTATTGTGAGAAAAATAATTTGTATCATTTTGCATGCTTATGGGAATGACCTGAAATTTTATTATGTCATTGCTAAGAGTATCTAAGACCTATGTTTCAAATTTCATTAGATTTGGACTACTGTAACTATGTTAATAAATCATGCAAACTTAGCTAGTTATTTTAGTAAACAAAACTGCTGCTGTTAATGCTCTGTTTTTTATGTTATTCAAAGAGGCATAATTAAAAATCTACTTGGTCGAATCACCTTATTTTTGGAAGTGTTGTCACGTCATGTGTCAGGAGCTAGAATCTAAAATTTCATAATGTTCTGACACCATTTCCTATTTTATATTGATTTTACCCCATGACTGTGTTATTATGATGTGTTATTCTGATATTCTGTATGCTTGTTAAAGATGGGACCATAAGAGCTTGTAAACGACCTTTCCTGAAGAAACTTAAAACTAGAAAGTTGTAGTAGACACATAGAACGTTCTGGATTAACCAAGAAATTATGATTTGGATAAGTGTACAATTTTATATGATTTTTGTAAGTGACGACAGAAACACAATGAATCTTAGAGCTCACTATTTTGCACCATGTTCATAGAAATGAGTTTGAACTTGTACTTTGTTAGCTTAGAGTTGTTGTTTGAGGTCACAAATCATGTTATAGATGTGTACATGAGTTGGGACTTAAACTATCTAAGGTTCCTTGCTAAGAGTAGCTCATAATTGCTTATAGACCCCAATATAGACAATGGTGTTCACTATTTTGAAGTGGAAATTGTTTGGATGTTGGGGTATTGTTGTTGACCGCTTTGGAATAAGATTCATGCCCAATGAGTGCTTATACTTGCTGTCTACCTTGAGTAGAAGCATAGAAGCGCCCTATCGTGATTCTTCAAAAATACGGGACCAGGAATGACTTCGTTTTGGCATAAACGACACATGTGTGCTTGCTGTTTGGAATTATAAATTGTCAATTTTAGGTCTCTTAGAACCCCATTTTGTGGATTCATGGATTAGGAATTATTCCTAGTGTAGTGTACCTTGTGGGGATACATCGGTTGAGTATTTGAGACTCTAAGACTAAGTCTTGTTGCTAACCTAGAAGGGTCGAATAGGACCTATGTTGCATCGAACGTGTTGGAGAAGATGACTCGTGCGCCGACGCACTCACCATGCAAGGATAGATTCCATGGTTGTGTTTTGGATCTACCACTTATCGAAGATCGTGGAGCGTGAAGGTTAGCGGGAGATATGTGTTGGTCAGGCCAAGGTTGCGATCAAACTCCAAGCGTAGATGACGGTTACAGCGATCAACGAACTCGGTTCGTCGTTGGTTCGTGCAAAGTGTGGGCTGAGGTGGGTCAACCCTTGAGCCAGACTTGAGGGCTAGTTGAGTCCTAGTGTGGGATGGGTTGAGATCCATTAATGATAAAGGTGACTAACTAGAAAGAGTTTACAAGTTAGAACTTAACTAATTGTTAATAGCAAGCAAGGTTGATTACCAAGTTAGGAATTGGAAATGGTAGATAGATCGCCTAACTAAGGGAATAGGTAATATGAGATAGTTCTAGGCTAGCCTAAAGGTTCATACTTCTGATAAGAAAATGAAAGAGATTTAGAGTTTGGCTATAGTGATGGTTTTAGTAATCGGTCGATAAAACAAATGCTAGAAATCTTGTAATTAACCTTGTCTTTAATCTTGGAGTGGGGTAGCATTGGTGCTTTGGTAGGACTAGATCGAGTCTTGGTTGAATGTAATGACAGGCACTAGCGCGGGTGTTTGCCTGTCATGGGAACGCATGGCGTCATCACGCCTGGTCAAATCCTAGGTTCATTTAATGCGGAAAGGGCCCCCGAAATGCCCTGGAGAGTGAAAACTCTATGGGGGCTTCGCTGTCTTAGGCATGGATGTCTTTATGTCCGTAACAACCTTTGAGGAGGTTTGGAGTATTGACGTCGTCTCGACTGCAAGTTCTGTTCAAGTGTAAGGACGAGTGTAGCACAGTTGGGGAAACCCTATATCCGTCAGGTCCTTTGTTGATCAATGCGGGCAGGATGATTAGAGAAAGGCCCGGTAAGCGAGACTCTATGGCAGAGGCTCTAAGTCCTCCGGTGAGTGAGACATAGATACAACAACATGTCATGGGTATAGTTGTGACGAAGTAAGCCTGCGACTGTAACCCCAGCCGTGACGGAGTAAGCCTGCGGCTGAGATCCCGGGCATAGTAGATAAAATATGAGGTATTGGACACCACTAATGACAACAGCGACTGGAGTAAGTCGGACGATTGCAGGCCTACCATCACTGGAATCAGAAATATGAGAGAGCACAAGAGTGGGATGCATATCGGGGGATCGAGCCCCATCAAATTGAAGAACGTCGTTTGGTTAGGGGATGTGTAGTATGGGATGCATATCTTTCAACCAAGCGTGCATTAGCTTTAGGAGCATTAGTGCATAGTATGTGCATTAGATTAGGCCATGGCATACACCGACACTTGTTTGACATCACCTTTTTCTTCGCATCAAATATTTTTGGTTGTTGAGGTTGGAATAGTTATATTATGGCGTAGAGAGGATAGCCGAGTATAGCATTTCGTTAGTTGTATTCAACTGACGTGCCCACAGTTATCAGTGCAGGATTGTTGGCTCGGGAGCGCAGAAAAGCTCTAGCTGGGGAAAGCATCCAAGTAAAAGTTACTGTCCAAATTTTATTGTACATTCTTGTTGTAACAATTAATTGTAATTGTTGTATTCATTGGACATTGTAATAAAAATTTGATGTAATAAAAGTTTTTAATTTCCTGTGATTTTTGTTGTGTTGTGACTCATTTGAAGAAAGATCCTGGAGTGTGTCACGAGTTCCTATGTTAGGAATTCGGGGCGCTACAAGATCTCGTTTTAAACCCTGGCTTAGTTTATTATTATTATTTTTGTTCAAGAGAGCATGGATGTGCACAAACAAGTCAAGAAAAATGGTAAGAAAACAATGGACAAGTACAAGTTGAATTAAGGACATGAACGGATGACAAAATATCTATGATAGACTAAAACAATGAAAATTCTAGTTCTAGACAACAAGACAAGACTGCACCAAATCTGGGATTCCCGTTGTCACGGATATGCAAATCTGGATCCGTCAGAAGATCTGGAAAATAGACTCCCGGCCGAATTCAGCAAATATATATAAGTCATATGCTATTTCACAAAAACATGACTCAAAACATAATTGAATCCAGAAAATATTTTAGGCAGAAATCAGAAGTTTGTATTCATAAGCAGGAAAACGGCATAAAGAGTTACTGATTAAACCCAAGAAAAATCTGGGGTATTTTCTAGTATGTTTAGTATCAGTGAATAAATTTTCATATTTTCCAACTGTTGCCGCTAATTTCGGTGTGGGGGCAAACAGATAGAATTTGTGAGTTCGTGAAAAACCTGAATAGCAAACCCAACCTGTTCCGCCGGAGCTTTGACCGTTGACTCCCACCGTTCACCTGCAAGAAGTGCGAGACACCGGGGTTGATCCCGGCGACGCACCCTCCGACGCTCAAGTCAGTAACCAGAAATGATTATGAAAGAGCGTTTTACTAGAAAAAGATTGATTACCTCTTAATGGAGATGGGTGTGGGGTATTTATAGTCGCCGATGGGATCAGATAAGGAATGTGATTCCTGTGATCTGATAAGGAATATTCTCCTAGTAAACAGATTAGGAATGTAATCCCTTAATTCCCGGTGAAAAGATAGATGTGAATCAGAGCCGTTGATTAGGATTAATCAGAAACCCTAATTCTATCTTTTCTGGACTGGGTGTGTTTCGGGTTGGGACCCGTACCCAGTTGAGGTGGATCCGTTCGCGGGTTATTGGATCTGTGAGAAGGAGACCCAGTACCCGTTTCGGACCCATTTGTATGTGAAATTACCGTTTTGCCCCTGAGCTTTAAGATTCGTGTCCGATGTGAACGGTCCCGATTTAATCCTATTTTTAGCCATATCACAAGCCCCCCACTCCCGAAGATTGAGTTCGATCAGCCTTTGAGGAGTAGTTTTACTGTTTTAATGGCGTACGGGATTTTATCGGTGTTCTTAAGGGAGTTTGGAATCTTGCTCGGGGTGTAACAGTGTTATTATGGGCTTGTAAAATGCCCAAAAATATTCTTAGAATTTTCCAGATTTTTGGTGATTTTTCCAGATTTTTCTGAATTTTTTCTCATTTTTTGAATTTTTTATTCATTTTCCGAATTAAATAATTAATTATCAAAAATATTAATTAATTATTCTAATTCAATAATTATTTTTTCAGAATTTAAAAATAATTTTTTCTGAATTAATAATTATTTTTAGAATTTTTAATTAATTTTTTTCGATTTTTAAATATTTTTTTCGGATTTTTTAAATAAAAAAGCAATTAAATAAATAAATAAATAATTTAAATATTACCTGGACACGTGGCAGATTTCTGGCCGTCCATCATGACCAGATGAGCACGCATCGTGAGGCAGATCGCGATCTGGACACGTGGCGAGTTTCTGGTCGTCCATCATGACCAGATGAGCACGCATCGTGAGGCAGATTGCGATTGGACACGTGGTGCATTTCTGGCCGTCCATCATGATCAGATCTGCGTGCATCGTGAGGCAGATCACGATCGGGACACGTGGCGCGTTCCTGAGCGTTGATCGTGTCGCGACGCGAATTTTGAGACGATCGGACGGATCGTGTTGGTCGGTCACTTTTTTTCTCAATTTACAGCCTCGGTACCCCGGTCCCTCGGTTCGGCACGTTGGCGAAGGCTCCTCGGCTCGGCGTGATGCCACGTGGCAGTGCCACGTGGCGCCCTTTTTTTTTTTTTTTTTTTCTCCCTCTGCTTCTCCTCTCTTCGCCCAGTTCTCTTCTTCTTCGACTGGTTCATCCGACCCCCTCTCCGACTTCGTCTACGAGGATCTCGGCGGTGGAAGCGCTCGGCGAGGAAGAGGAGTTCTAAGCTCGGCACGTCGGAGTCGAAGCTCCTAGGCAAACGAGGGGCTTGGTCGGCGCCGTGGTCGAGAGCTGCGCTGTGGACTCGATTGGCCGAACACTGGCCCTGGCAGGACACTGGGGAGCTCGTCGGAGGGAGTTTGACTCGGCATGGAGAAGGGGCTCGACGGAAATAAAGCCTCAGCGAAGTGAGACCTCGGAGCTCGATGCTTCGGCGTATTCAACGGAGCTCCGCCCACGGAATGTAGCTTCGGCATTTTGAAGAGCTCGGCGAGGAGAAGAGGCGAGCTCGGCGGAAGTGATTCGGCGAGGTTGGGAGTTCGGCGGAAGTGGTTCGGAGCTCGCTAATGGTTCGGCGGCAGAGGCGAGCTCGGTACGGGGTGAGCTCGCGAAGGAGACGAAGGTGGAGCTCGGCATCGGAGCTCGAAGGTTGAGATGTGAGCTCGATCGTTCGAGGTGGAGCTCGGAGAGAGGGAGAGCTCGGCAGTGACTGGGGTGATGGGTTCGACGTGGAGCTCGGAGAGAGGGAGAGCTCGGTGGAGGTGAGGGAGCTTCGGAGGTTAGCTCGAGCTTGATAGAGGAGGTCTGCAGTGTCCTGGATCTCGGAGGTGAGCTCGGCAGTGGAGGTGTTCGGCCATGGCGGAGTTTGGAGACAGGCCATGGTGAAGCTTCGCTTGTTGGCTTCGGCGGATAGAGGAGATCGGTTCGGCATGGGGCTCGACGAGAGAGAGTACGAAAGGGGTCGCCGGAGGTGGAGCTCGGCAGTAGGGCTCGGAGCCTCGAGCATCGGAATACGCTGAGCTCGGCAGATGGGGAGGAGAGGCCACTTGAGCTTGACGAAGGTTTTGAAGAAGGGCTTTTGTTTTGGCGGGTGAATAGCTGAAGAAGAAGGATTGAAGAAGGTGATGTGGATTACGGGTCCAGATCATGGGTTTGGTACCCTAACGGGTCCGACCCGAGCTTTCTCTATTTTTTTTTTTGTTTCTCTCTTTCTCCTTCCTTGTTCGGAAAATCTGAGCTCCTCGGATCTACTTCTTGTTCGGCCAATCCGAGCACGGATTTTGAGGAGATTTTTTGCCACTTTGCGGTTCGGTAGTTCGGTAGCTCGGATTTGAGATCCGAGCTACGTGGCTCAATCTGGACGGTTGATCACGATCGTGGCGCGAATCACGAGACAAGAGGCACGAGTTTCGAGAAAACGTTATCTTGTCGTTTTGTGGTGACGTGGCGAGATCTGAGCCGCTCATCATGTTTTAGCGCAAATTTTGAGACGATCCGACAGTGAGATGAGATCGGTCGAATTTTTCTCCATATACGAGGGTCGGTACCCCGGTATCTCGGATCAGATCGGCACCTCGGATCCTCTCTGGGAGCATCTGGTTTGTTCGGCAAATGAGTCTGGTTCGGCAGATCCGAGCACGGATTTTGAGGAGAATTTTTTCCCACTTTGCTGTTCGGTAGGTTGGTAGCTCTTCTGAGAAGAAAGAGGAAGGGGAGGAGAGGCATTTGGGTTCTCTCCTCTGCCTTGTTCTTTCGTACAGTGGAGAAGAGGAGAAGAGGAGAAGAGGAGAAGAGGAAGGGGAGGAGAGGCATTTAGGTTCTCTCCTCTGCCTTGTTCTTCCGCACAATGGAGAAGAGGAGAAGAGGAAGGGGAGGAGAGGCAATTGGGTTCTCTCCTCTGCCTTGTTCTTTCGTACAGTGGAGAAGAGAAGAAGTGGAAGGGGAGAAGAGGCATTTGGGTTCTCTCCTCTGCCTTGTTCTTCCGCACAGTGGAGAAGAAAAGTGTTGGGGAAGAAGGAGAAGAATGAAGGAGCTAAGAAGGGTATGGGTCGGACCGTGGGTATCGGATCCGACCCCGACCGTTAGCCTCTTTTTCTTTCTTCCTCTTCATCTGCTTGCTTTGTTCGGCGAATCCGAGCACGGATTTTGAGGTACATTTTTCGCCGCTCCGCAGTTTGGTAGATTGGCAGATCCAAGCTACGCGGCTCGATCTGGACGGTTGATCACGATCGTAGCGCGAATCACGAGACAAGAGGCACGAGTTTCGAGAAAACGTTATCTTGTCGTTTTGTGGTGACGTGGCGCGATCTGATCCGTCCATCACGCTTGAGTGCGAATTTGGAGATGATCTAACGGTGAGATCGCCTCGGGACGATTTTTTGCCATATACGAGGGTCGGTACCCCAGTACCTCGGCTCGGCGCATCAGGGCTGTTTGGCCGAGGTGCTGAGTTGGCTGTTTTGAAGGAAGTGTTCTCTGAAGGTAGCTCCCTTCCGTGCACAGTGGCTCGGCTGTTCGGCTGAGCTGTTCGGTAGCTCGGCTGTTCGGATGGCTCGAGCGTGAGGAGAAGCTCAGTGAGTTGATGAAGGGGATGGGTCGATGAAGCTCTGCTCCTCGGCTCGGGAGGATGGGTCAGCATATGGGAGAGGTGAGGGGCTCTGAAGTTCTCTATTCTGTTTGGTTTTTGGAGATTTTTGAAGAGGAGCTCCACTCCTAGGGGTGGAGAAGAGGTGCTAGGAAGATCCTCGTAAGAGCCATGGGAAGACCCATTCTTTGAAGTGAGCGCAAGGAGCAATTCTAAGAGAGTTTTAGCTTCGATCTTGTCGAGAAGAGCTATTTGAGAGACAAGTTTGAGGAGGAACTCCAGGAGAAAGTTGTGCTCCGAACCTGTGGAGAAGAGCTCCGCTTTGGAAGTGAGCGGAGTGAAGAGCTTGACTTGTAGAAGAGCTTACTGGAAGAGGAGTTTGAGGAGCAACTCTAGGAGAGTTTTTAGCTCCGAACTCGTTGGGAAGAGCTCCGCTTTGGAGGCAAGCGGAGTGAAGAGCCTGGCCTTGAGAAGAAAGAGGAAGGGGAGGAGAGGCATTCGGGTTCTCTCCCCTGCCTCGTTCTTTCGCACAGTGAAGAAGAGCAGAAGTGTTGGGTACTTTTGGCGGGAAGACTGAAGAAGGAGAAGAATGAAGGAGCTAAGAAGGGTACGGGTCAGACCGAGGGTATTGGATCCGACCCTGACCCGTTAGCCTCTTTTCCTTCTTGCTCTTCATCTGCTTAGCTGCTCGGTAGATGCATCTTGTTCGGCAGATCCGAGCACGGATTTTGGGGCACATTTTCTGCCACTTTGCTTCTCGGTAGATGGGTAGCTCAGCTCGGATGGTCGTGGGGGCAGTTCGGAATGGCCATCTTCCTCCGGCCCGTTTAAGGACGAGCCGGTGAAGTAAAGTCGAGCCATAGGACCCCGACCATCGCGAGGTTAGTTTGAGGGATGCAGGAGCAGTTTCGAATGGCGAGCTACTTCTAGTCTGCTTAGGAGCGAACTTGCGAAGTAGAATCGAGCCAAGTGTTGGACTCCGATCCATTCAACGGCTGCAGGAGCAATTTCGAACGGCGATTTACTCCTGGCTCGTCCGTGGGCGAGCCGAGGAAGAAGAGTCGAGCCGAGTGCTGGACTCCGAACCATTGTGAGGTTAGTTCAAGGGATGCAAGAGCAGTTTCGAATGGCGAGCTTCTTCTAGTCCGCTTAGGAGCGAACTTGCGAAGTAGAATCGAGCCAAGTGTTGGACTCCGATCCATTCAACGGCTGTAGGAGCAATTTCGAACGGCGATCTACTTCCGGCTCGCCTGTAGACGAGCCGAGGAAGAAGTGTCGAGCCGAGTGCTGGACTCCGAACCATCGTGTGGTTAGTTTAAGGGATGCACGAGTAGTTTCAAATGGCGAGCTACTTCTAGTCCGCTTAGGAGCGAACTTGCGAAGTTGAATCGAGCCAAGTGTTGAACTCCGATCCATTCAACGGCTGCAGGAGCAATTTCGAACGGCGATCTACTTTCGGCTCGTCTGTGGGCGAGCCGAGGAAGAAGAGTCGAGCCAAGTGCTGGACTCCGAACCATCGTGTGGTGCTTAGCAAGTTGTGGGAGCAGCCATGTAGAAGAAGTTGGGCTCCGAACTCGTTGAGAAGTGGTCCGCCTTGGAGGTGAGCGGAGCAAAGAGCTCGGCTCTGGAAGAGAGCCATTTGTGAGACAAGTTTGAGGAGCAACTCTAGAAGAGAGTTGTGAGCTCCGAACTCGTTCAGAAGAGGTCCGCCTTGGAGGCGAGCGGAGGGAAGAGCTCGGCTCTGGAAGAGAGCCATTTGTGAGATGAGTTTGAGGAGCAACTCTAGGGGAGAGCTGTAGCTCCGAACTTGTTGGGAAGAGGTCCGCTTCGGCGGCGAGCGGAAGGAAGAGCTCGGCTCTGGAAGAGAGCCATTTGCGAGATGAGTTTGAGGAGCAACCCTAGGAGAGAGTTGTGCGCTCCGAACTCGTTGAGAAGATGTCCGCTTCGGCGGCGAGCGGAGGGAAGAGCTCGGATTGGAAGAGAGCCGTTCGGGAGGCGAGTTTGAGGAGCAACTCTAGGAGAGAGTTGTGGGCTCCGAACTGTCTGAGAAGAGGTCCGCTTCGGAGGCGAGCGGAGCGAAGAGCTCGGCTCTGGGAGAGAGCCATTTGGGAGATGAGTTTGTAGAGCAACTCTAGGAGAGAGTTGCGCGCTCCGGACTTGTTGAGAAGAGGTCTGCTTCGGCGGCGAGCGGAGGGAAGAGCTCGGCTCTGGAAGAGAGCCATTTGCGAGATGAGTTTGAGGAGCAACTCTAGGAGAGAGTTGTGCGCTCCGAACTCGTTGATAAGTGGTCCGCTCCGAGGTGAGCAGAGTGGAGAGCTCGGCTCTGGAAGAGAGCCGTTTGTGAGACGAGTGCGAGGAGGAGCTCTTGGAGAGAGTTGCGAGCTCCGAACTCGTTGAGAAGAGGTCCGCTCCGAGGTGAGCAGAGTGGAGAGCTCGGCGCTGGAAGAGAGCCGTTTGTGAGACGAGTGCGAGGAGGAGCTCTTGGAGAGAGTTGCGAGCTCCGAACTCGTTGAGAAGAGGTCCGCTCCGAGGTGAGCGGAGGGGAGAGCTCGGCTCTGGAAGAGAGCCGTTTGGGAGGCGAGTTTGAGGAGCAACTCTAGGAGAGAGTTGTGGGCTCCGAACTGTCTGAGAAGAGGTCCGCTTCGGAGGCGAGCGGAGCGAAGAGCTCGGCTCTGGGAGAGAGCCATTTGGGAGATGAGTTTGAGGAGCAACTCTAGGAGAGAGTTGTGTGCTCCGGACTTGTTGAGAAGAGGTCCGCTTCGGCGGCGAGCGGAGGGAAGAGCTCGGCTCTGGAAGAGAGCCGTTTGGGAGGCGAGTTTGAGGAGCAACTCTAGGATAGAGTTGTGGGCTCCGAACTGTCTGAGAAGAGGTCTGCTTCGGAGGCGAGCGGAGCGGAAGAGCTCGGCTCTGGGAAAGAGCTGTTTGGGAGATGAGTTTGAGGAGCAACTCTAGGAGAGAGTTGTGCTCCAAACTTGTTGATAAGAGGTCCGCTCCTGAGGTGAGCAGAGTGGAGAGCTCGGCTCTGGAAGAGAGCCGTTTGTGAGACGAGTGCGAGGAGGAGCTCTTGGTGAGAGTTGTGAGCTCCGAACTCGTTGAGAAGAGGTCCGCCTTGGAGGTGGGCGGAGCAAAGAGTTCGGCTCTGGAAGAGAGCCATTTGGGAGAAGAGTTTGGGGAGCAACTCTAGGAGAGAGTTGTGCACTCCAAACTTGTTGATAAGAGGTCCGCTCCGAGGTGAGCAGAGTGGAGAGCTCGGCTCGGGAAGAGAGCCGTTTGGGGGACAAGTTTGAGGAGCAACTCTAGGAGAGAGTTCTGCGCTCCGAACTCATTGATAAGAGGTCCGCTCTGAGGTAAGCAGAGTGGAGAGCTCGGCTCGGGAAGAGAGCCGTTTGGGGGACAAGTTTGAGGAGCAACTCTAGGAGAGAGTTCTGCGCTCCGAACTCGTTGATAAGAGGTCCGCTCCGAGGTAAGCGGAGTGGAGAGCTCGGCTCATGGAAGAGAGCCATTTGTGAGTTGAGTGCGAGGAGGAACTCTTGGAGAGAGTTTGTGAGCTCCAAACTCGTTGAGAAGAGGTCTGCTTCGGAGGTGACCGAAGTGAAGAGCTCGGCTCTGGAAGAGAGCCGTTTGTGAGACGAGTTTGAGGAGCAACTCTAGGAGAGTGTTGTGCGCTCCGGACTTGTTGAGAAGAGGTCCGCTTCGGTGGCGAGCGGAGGGGAGAGCTCGGATTGGAAGAGAGCCGTTTGGGAGGCGAGTTTGAGGAGCAACTCTAGGAGAGAGTTGTGGGCTCCGAACTGTCTGAGAAGAGGTGCGCTTCGGAGGCGAGCGGAGCGAAGGTCTCGGCTCTGGGAGAGAGCCATTCGGGAGATGAGTTTAAGGAGCAACTCTAGGAGAGAGTTGTGAGCTCCGAACTGTCTGAGAAGAGGTCCGCTTCGGAGGCGAGCGGAGCGGAAGAGCCCGGCTCTGGGAAAGAGTTGTTTTCGGGACGAGTGTGAGGAGGAGCTCTTGGTGAGAGTTGTGAGCTCCGAACTCGTTGAGAAGTGGTCCGCCTTGGAGGTGGGCGGAGCAAAGAGTTCGGCTCTAGAAAAGAGCCATTTGGGAGAAGAGTTTGGGGAGCAACTCTAGGAGAGAGTTGTGAGCTCAGAACTGTCTGAGAAGAGGTCCGCTTCAGAGGCGAGCGGAGCGAAGAGCTCGGCTCTGGGAGAGAGCCATTTGGGGGACAAGTTTGAGGAGCAACTCTAGGAGAGAGTTCTGCACTCCGAACTCGTTGATAAGAGGTCCGCTCCGAGGTAAGCGGAGTGGAGAGCTCGGCTCGGGAAGAGAGCCGTTTGGGGGACAAGTTTGAGGAGCAACTCTAGGAGAGAGTTCTGCGCTCCGAACTCGTTGATAAGAGGTCCGCTCCGAGGTAAGTGGAGTGGAGAGCTCGGCTCATGGAAGAGAGCCATTTGTGAGATGAGTGCGAGGAGGAACTCTTGGAGAGAGTTTGTGAGCTCCGAACTCATTGAGAAGAGGTCCGCTTCGGAGGTGACCGAAGTGATGAGCTCGGCTCTAGAAGAGAGCCGTTTGTGAGACGAGTTTGAGGAGCAACTCTAGGAGAGTGTTGTGCGCTCCGGACTTGTTGAGAAGAGATCCGCTTCGGCGGCGAGCGGAGGGGAGAGCTCGGATTGGAAGAGAGCCGTTTGGGAGGCGAGTTTGAGGAGCAACTCTAGGAGAGAGTTGTGGGCTCCGAACTGTCTGAGAAGAGGTCCGCTTCGGAGGCGAGCGGAGCGAAGGGCTCGGCTCTGGGAGAGAGCCATTCGGGAGATGAGATTAAGGAGCAACTCTAGGAGAGAGTTGTGAGCTCCGAACTGTCTGAGAAGAGGTCCGCTTCGGAGGCGAGCGGAGCGGAAGAGCCCGACTCTGGGAAAGAGTTGTTTTCGGGACGAGTGTGAGGAGGAGCTCTTGGTGAGAGTTGTGAGCTCCGAACTCGTTGAGAAGAGGTCCGCCTTGGAGGTGGGCGGAGCAAAGAGTTCGGCTCTAGAAGAGAGCCATTTGGCAGAAGAGTTTGGGGAGCAACTCTAGGAGAGAGTTGTGAGCTCAGAACTGTCTGAGAAGAGGTCCGCTTCGGAGGCGAGCAGAGCGAAGAGCTCGGCTCTGGGAGAGAGCCATTTGGGGGACAAGTTTGAGGAGCAACTCTAGGAGAGAGTTCTGCGCTCCGAACTCGTTGATAAGAGGTCCGCTCCGAGGTAAGCGGAGTGGAGAGCTCGGCTCTTGGAAGAGAGCCATTTGTGAGATGAGTGCGAGGAGGAACTCTTGGAGAGAGTTTGTGTGTTCCGAACTCGTTGAGAAGAGGTCCGCTTCGGAGGTGACCGAAGTGAAGAGTTCGGCTCTGGAAGAGAGCCATTTGGGAGAAGAGTTTGGGGAGCAACTCTAGGAGAGAGTTGTGCACTCCAAACTTGTTGATAAGAGGTCCGCTCCGAGGTGAGCAGAGTGGAGAGCTCGGCTCGGGAAGAGAGCCGTTTGGGGGACAAGTTTGAGGAGCAACTCTAGGAGAGAGTTCTGCGCTCCGAACTCGTTGATAAGAGGTCCGCTCCGAGGTAAGCGGAGTGGAGAGCTCGGATTGGAAGAGAGCCGTTTGGGAGGCGAGTTTGAGGAGCAACTCTAGGAGAGAGTTGTGGGCTCCGAACTGTCTGAGAAGAGGTCCGCTTCGGAGGCGAGCGGAGCGAAGGGCTCGACTCTGGGAGAGAGCCATTCGGGAGATGAGTTTAAGGAGCAACTCTAGGAGAGAGTTGTGAGCTCCGAACTGTCTGAGAAGAGGTCCGCTTCGGAGGCGAGCGGAGCGGAAGAGCCCGGCTCTGGGAATGAGTTGTTTTCGGGACGAGTGTGAGGAGGAGGCTCTTGGTGAGAGTTGTGAGCTCCGAACTCGTTGAGAAGAGGTCCGCCTTGGAGGTGGGCGGAGCAAAGAGTTCGGCTCTGGAAGAGAGCCATTTGGGAGAAGAGTTTGGGGAGCAACTCTAGGAGAGAGTTGTGAGCTCAGAACTGTCTGAGAAGAGGTCCGCTTCGGAGGCGAGCGGAGCGAAGAGCTCGGCTCTGGGAGAGAGCCATTCGGGAGATGAGTTTAAGGAGCAACTCTAGGAGAGAGTTGTGAGCTCCGAACTGTCTGAGAAGAGGTCCGCCTCGGAGGTGGGCGGAGCGAAGAGCTTGACTCTGGAAGGGAGCCGTTTGTGAGACGAGTGTGAGGAGGAACTCTATGAGAGAGTTGTGCTCCAAACTCGTTGGGTCTCGGCACGGGTGATTGGCGCCTCATCGTTCCTAGGCTGCTGCCGACCCGCGGGGGAGCGTGGTCTTCTTCTGTGATCTCAGTGGTGAGGGGACCGCTCACCCGGACGTTGCTGGCGGGAGGCTCCCTTTCGGGCCCGCTTCTCGTCCAGACGGTGGCGTAGGTCCTCTTCCTTCTTCTGATTTTGGGGATTGTGAGAGGTCATGGAATCCGTAGAGGCGTTGTGTATGGAGGCGCGGTCCTGATTGAGTGGTTGCTTCATACGAGAGCCCCCCGCACCGGCATTCTGAGGACCGGTGGGAACCTTGGGGGGTTGCTGATTCTGAAGAGGAGGTTGATCTTGCTGAAGATGGTCCTCGGCCGGAGGAGGAAGTTGCCCCTGCTGCGGAGCGGGATGGACGGGGACTTCCTGCTGTTGATCAATAGGGTTGGGTCCACGGTTGGACCCCCTGGATCTTACTTTTCTGGGAGGCATGGCTGGAGAAGAGCTAGTCGACGAGAAGAGGAGGAGGCTATTCGTATGGTTTTCCCACAGACGGCGCCAATCTGTTGCCGCTAATTTCGGTGTGGGGGCAAACAGATAGAATTTGTGAGTTCGTGAAAAACCTGAATAGCAAACCCAACCTGTTCCGCCGGAGCTTTGACCGTTGACTCCCGCCGTTCACCTGCAAGGAAGTGCGAGACACCGGGGTTGATCCCGGCGACGCACCCTCCGACGCTCAAGTCAGTAACCAGAAATGATTATGAAAGAGCGTTTTACTAGAAAAAGATTGATTACCTCTTAATGGAGATGGGTGTGGGGTATTTATAGTCGCCGATGGGATCAGATAAGGAATGTGATTCCTGTGATCTGATAAGGAATATTCTCCTAGTAAACAGATTAGGAATGTAATCCCTTAATTCCCGGTGAAAAGATAGATGTGAATCAGAGCCGTTGATTAGGATTAATCAGAAACCCTAATTCTATCTTTTCTGGACTGGGTGTGTTTCGGGTTGGGACCCGTACCCAGTTGAGGTGGATCCGTTCGCGGGTTATTGGATCTGTGAGAAGGAGACCCAGTACCCGTTTCGGACCCATTTGTATGTGAAATTACCGTTTTGCCCCTGAGCTTTAAGATTCGTGTCCGATGTGAACGGTCCCGATTTAATCCTATTTTTAGCCATATCACCAACTTAGATAGCTTAGTCCAAAAAATCAGAAGACAACAAGATACAGAAATTTTGTAAATCTAAAATCATAAACACAATAGTACTAAACCAGCAATATCTTACAAAATATAAATTGAAATCCAAATCCGTCAAAAGGGTGATAAAATAAATACAGTAGGCTACAATTCATATTCACAAAGATTTTATAAACAGCGAGTAGAAGCAGGTCGAAATTATGTTTCTTTACTGAACAGTATGAAAATTCTGCAAGTATAGTAGTTGTTTTCAAGTATAGAATAGTTTATAAAAGTCATCAATTAAATTCACAATAATTAGGGGTTAATCCCAGTCAAGTCTAGTTATAATCATAAAAATATTAGATCAAAATATTATCTTTAACATCAGTATAAAAATAAATAACCATACAGAACTCATATCAAACAAAATCTAGAATTTTCTACACCTCTGTAGTAAAACAGAAATAACCTGCAACTCACAAATTGAAATTAAGATCTGTCTGAAATTCTGGAAACTAGACAGAATTCTCTATAATTAATATTCACAAACAATTTTCATGTACTAACCTTAATAGGGTCTAAAATACTGAACAAAACTGGGTCACAAAAATAAAAATTTTCTTTATGCATAAAATCAACAAGTTTATATAAAACACATCCAAATCATAACAAAATACGCAATATGGTATACTAGATGTTCAAGCAACATGGTATAGGATATTTTACATGTCTACAACAAGTTGTACTACTCCTAACACATCAAGCATACAAGATCATACAACACTTCATAAATCATAAACAACATGCATGTATACATCAAGAGTTTACTAGATCTAATTTATTTCATGTCGTGAGTGTACGAGACAACTACGGGTAGATCAACAACTAGAGACAAGATCAACAAGGTATTTTATAGGAATAGATCTTGAAGTAACTACACTACATGCGGTATTTCGTACATGTATTATACAACAAATAGAATACAAGTTACTTACCTTAAAATTGACAAAGAATCTGACGAAGCAAGAACAAAAATAATGGGAACGAATTTCCTGGCACGAACTCAACGAACGGACGAACAACGACTACTAGCAGAAGATCACAAACTTTCGCTCGAGATCAACACACGCACAAGACCAAACCAAGAACAGCCGGGGGTTTGCACTGCGATAAGGGGACTACGACTGAATGGCGACGGCATGGCAGCGAGACGATGGCAACTGACTGTGCTGCTGCTGTCTGTTGCTGATTGCGACTTCGGGATAACTGGGAGGTCGGGGTACTGCGGTGTAGGGTGGAGGAGCACAGGCAGGGCGCCCTGGTCTGGCTTCGCTGGCGATGCAGGAGGGCGGACAGGGGTGCTGTGCTGCCGCTGAAGTGCATCAGGAGTGCAGGGATTGGCGCTGCTCGCTGGCATCGGGGGCAAGGAGCACAGCGCTGCGGTTGGGCTGAGGACGGGGGAGCAGGAGGTGATCGGGAGGAAGGGTTAGAAGGTAAGCGAAAACGGCTAGGGGATGGCTTGGAGGTCGGGGGTTGCACACAGAGGGTGAGGGTGTATGGGTTAGGAGATCAGGATGAGAGATAGGGGATGAAGAGGATGAAAGCAGCTATGTTAGGGTTTTCTTGGTGAACAGGGAAATGAGATGACAGGGTAAACATATATGAGTTGGGTTAGGGTTTATGTGGGGGATAATGGGTAGGCATAGAGTTAATGGATATTGGGTTTTAAACCTAATAAAAAGAAAGCAATATAGGGTTTGGAGCTTTAATGGGTTGTAGGGTATTTGGTTCTAATTAGAATTCAATAATGGATATAGGAACAAAAAGAATAAATAAAATAGGACATGAACAATTAATGAGAATAAAAAATAAGAGCTCGATCAACAGGGATGAAATAATAGACTAACAATGGAATCAATGAGATAAATTAAAAATCGACAAATCCAATAGATGAATATATAGATAATGAAGAACCAATACACGGTCCAAAAAGAAATACAAGCTGAGTAAATACTCCAAAAAAAAAAAACATCCAAAATACAGAAAATGAAAAAAAAAATAGGGGTTACAAACTCCATCTCAGATATGTCTCAATAAACTTTCTGGGGGCAAACAACAAGCTCTACATCTAACTCTGTCTTGGAGTTGTCTCTACAAACCAGCTGGGATGAAACAACAAGTTCATGCATTCACTCCATCTTAGAGTTGCATCTTCAAACTTGTTGGGCGTAAACAACAAGTTCAAATATCCAACTTTATCTCAAAGAAGTCTATACAAACTTGATGGGTACAAACGGTAAGTTCCAACATCAACTCCATCTCAGGGTTGCCTCTACAGACTTGCTGGGCGCAAACAGCAGGTTCAACATTAACTTCATCTTAGAGTTTTCTCTACAAACTTGCTGGGCACAAACAAGTTCAACATTCAACTCCATCTCAAAGTTGTTTCTATAAACTTGCTGAGCACAAACAGCAAGTTCAGACGTTCAACTTTATCCTAAAGTTGCCTCAACAGACTTGCTGGGATCATATAGAAAGTACGTAGTCCAACTGCTTTCCAAAGTTTACTCCTACAACAGCTCTTCTAGGTCAACCACATACACAAGAACCAACGGTCAAAGAACTCAGCTCCCAAACCAACGAAACACTCGCCCAACAACAAAATTCTCGATCGACAAAACAAGCGAACACACAATGCTTGGTCGGCGAAAAAGCGGTTCAGTGAAATGAACGATGGGAAGCTCGATCGACAAAATAAGTGTACAACACAATGTTTGGTTGACGAAAGAGCGGTTCAGCTAATCGAACGATGGGACGCTCGATCGACAAAACAAGCGAGCAACACAACACTTGGTCGACGAAAGAGCAGTTCAGCGGAACGAATGATGAGATGTTTTGATCAAAACAAGTTGATACGTTCACCTAATAAGATTCTACTTTTTTATATATAAACAAAGAACGAAATACAATCTTGAAGCAAAGCTACCAACTTGACTAAAAAACGTCTCAACAAAACCAGCTCAACAAAGCTTCCAAACTTGTTCAAAATTCAACCCAACAAGAGACTCAAACTCTACAAGAACCTAGGAGACGGCGAAGAGCCAAGAACCAAACTCAAACCAATTCTGAACCCCACCAAGTTCGGAAATGAACAGAACCCTCCCTTCTTCATCTCCAAAAAGCTCCAATCTTGTAGTTTTAGGCACGTTATCTTCTTTATTGCTCTTCGTATCAGCTTCATCTGTTCACAGCAACGGGGGATTGTTGGCGAGGGGGTTGATCGCCAAAACCCTAGGTCGACCAGGGGATGGTCAACGAAGACTCTGTGGATGGCAAGCTCCGAGGTCGCCGAAGGAGATGGTCGATAAAGCCCTGCGGTCGCTGAAACTTGCCGAAACCCAACAAACAGCTCGATAAGAAAACCTTGGTCGACGAGAGGGTGGTCGATGAACGAGCTAGGTCGTCAGGGCTAGTTGATCTCCAAGAAGACCGTGAGAAGCTCCTCGGTGGACGGGAAGGACGACGAGGATGACGACAGCGAAGAGAAGTTGGTCTACAAAAAAACTGGTCGCCAGTGGTTGGTTGGCGAAGGGTTGGGCGACAATAACTAGGTCAACGGAGGTGGTGGTCGACGAAGTAGGACCTGGTCGGCCAAAAAATGACACATTGGTCGCCCAAACCGTCGGGCGACCAAGCCAGAGCACGCAGCGGTTTTTGGCCCAAACCATCGGGCAACCAAGCCAGCGCACGCAGCGGTTTTCGACCCTCGGATCACTCAGAAGCACGCGGCGGTTATGGTCCTGCAGTCCCTTATGTTCGCAATATATTTCGAACATTACAGACTTCTAAATTCAACAATCTGTTAATTGCCCAACTCACAAAAAATAAAAAAAAATAAAAATAAAAAATCTATGACTATGCAACAAATTTATAGTTGGAGTTAATGTCATCTACTGTTTCAAATGCACTTCATATTTTCAAGCAAAATTTCACAATGAACCATGGGTTTGGGTTCATATCAATAGTGGAGCTCAAATTTGTTTAGAATGTACATTTCATATAACAGATCAATTAAATACTTACGGTTATATTCGTAATTAGCTCAGGACACGTGTCATAAGATTTTGAGTATTTAATTCATCAATGACCTTTTTTTTCGCCTAATACAGTCAGTACTAGTAAGAATATCACTTCTATTTGATCTGGACCTACCATCTCAATATCTAACTTTTAAACCTTGCTGGAGAAATGTGGAATAATGGTAATAGAAACATACATGCATACATAACATATATGGACAATATGCACCATCAGTTAAGGCTGCATCTTTCTTTTTTGTTATCTTAATCCTTGCTTATTTTCTTGTTTGTAGCTTAAAGTTGTCCGACCAGCAAATGGTGCTGCCATGTACTCATGTCTTTTCAAGTACGATACTTTCATCAATTGTATGTTTGTATATTCAATTTATTCTTAAATTTGGCTATTTCTTAATAAATTTTATTTATTCTCCAGACTATTTACAGTCACTGCATTCCTAAGCAACCAAAGCTGCATTTGAATGTCCTTCCTCCAAATCATCTATTCCACATCATGGTATTTTTCTTGCAATTTGTGTTTAAATTATGGTTGGAATCCATTGTTTAATAAGTTGAGACAAATGACTACATAGTTGAAGCATGCAGATAAAATAAATTCTGACTAGAATTTGCAAAGACATAAATGTCGCTGTAGCTCATTTTCATCCTCATCTATATAATAAAACACAAAGAAAGCTATCAAGTGGCTCTCCTTCAATCCCCTCAAAAATTAAAGGTCCAGATCTAACTTTACAAAACATATTTTTCCTCCAAAAATTTCCTCCAAAACTCAAATTCAAATCCCCCACCCAAAACAACTCCTATATTTTTTTTATTTCTCTCTCTCTCTCTCCATCCCTCTTCTATTCAAAAAATTAAGAAAATAAAATTTTTTAAAAATTAAAAAACTAAAAAAATTTAAAATTTAAAAAATAATTCAAAAAAAATAATAAAAAAAAATCATACAATATGTTTTTTGCTTTATTTTTCCTACTTCAATTAATTTGCTGGATCTCCAAAATTATTTTATATGATCAAACAAGGTGCACCGTTTCGAAGACGTGCCTACGGCACGTGTCAACGGGCAAACCTACTACATATATATATCTCAAGTAAACTTTTGGTAAAAGCTTTGGTTACTCAATTTATTAAGCATATAGCTTTGTGTTCCACCTTGCTATGGTATTTTATTTCTACTTTAATTATTACAGACATCAACATGGTTGCAAGTAAAAAAACCAGCTGCAGAACAAGGAATGGTAAACGGTGCAACTTCAAACATCCCGGCCCAGAATGAAGCCTGTAATGCGCCCCTTTTAGAAAGAAGCAAGAATGCGTAAACTAGGAATGAAAGACCTTATTGACTATAGGGAAAAGCATAAACCCCAAGCACTAGAAGGCATCGAGGTTATTGACTGATGAGAGCACAAGTGAACAAGAAGTAAATTAATGAACTTGTGGTACTCATAAATACAATCTGAAAAATTACTTGCAATTTTATTTCCACATTAAATTTCAAAAAATGGCAAAATAACTTGATTAGAATCTCATATGACAACTGTTAAATTACTCTTCTTTTCTTTCATCATTGGTCGTGCACATGAATCTACAGGTTATTAGTTCCCTGAATGTATGATGTATTAAATATCTTGGAATTAATTTTGAAATTTTCAGAATTCTGGACGAGTGCTACATCTTTTTAGTGTTAAAGAGGTAGACGTGGATCAAGCTACGCAATCCAACATCTTTCATATACATAATTGTTAAAATAAATCAGAGAGATGAAAATAATACTGAATATTGAATTGAGAAATAACTGAGTACAATATCTCCTATATATAGGAGTGAACCAAATACCAAATTAGCCCAATACCCAATGTGGGACTATAATACTAACACCCCCTTTCAAACTCACGGTGGGTCAAACAGTGTGAGTTTGCCCACTAAATATCGAAATCTCTTAACAGTATGAGATTTGGTGAAGAAATCTGCTGTCTGCTGTGATGAGGTAATAGAATGGAAGAAATGGTCCCTGCTTCAAAGCGCTCACGAACATAATGACAATCAATCTCTATATGCTTCGTTCGCTCATGGAAAACCGAGTTGTTTGCAATATGTAGTGCACTCCGGTTATCACAATGAAGAGGAGTAGGTCTTGAAAGAGTGACATCCATATCTGAAAAAAGCCAACGAACATGAACAATCTCTCTAGTAGTAGCTGCCACTGCTCTGTACTCAGCTTCGGTCGAAGAACATGCAACAACTGCATGTTTCTTACTTCGCCATGAGATCAGCAAATCACCAAGAAATAGACAGAAACCGGTGGTAGACCGTTTGGTAGTAGATCACCTGCCCAATCTGAATCAGAATATGCACTCAGCTCTAGTTTGGATGTAGCAGGCATGAATAATGAGCGAGTAATAGTAACCCGAAGATATCTGAGAATTCAAAGAAGAGCACCATAGTGAACTAACGTAGGAGCAGAAACAAACTGACTGACAACACTGACTGCGTGAGCAATATCGGGTCTAGTAATGCATAAATGAATAAGCTGTCTAACAATTTGTCTGTATCAAGTGGGATCAGGAAAGAGCTCACCATCAGTGAGATGAAGCTTCACATGAAGCTCTAAGGGTGTATTGGCTGATCGACTGTCAGAGAAGCATGCAGTGAAGATAATATCTGATGTGTATTTCTGTTGAGAAATGAGTATCCCCCGAGATCCATGAGCAATCTCTAGACCCAGAAAATAACGTAGTCTGTCAAGGTCTTTCATATGGAACTACTGGTGAAGAAATTTCTCAGTGGATGTAATGCCTGCAGAGTCATCCCCAGTAATGATCATATCATCAACATAGAGTAGTAGAAGTACCCTCCCTTGTGGTGATGACCGCATAAACACAGAATGGTCCTGAGAAGTCTGACTAAAACGAGCCTTGGTGATGATAAAGTGAAAACACTCAAACCATGCACGAGGGGCCTACTTCAAATTATATATAGCTCGACGCAGCCGGCAAACATGACGAGGATGAGTAGGGAGGCCAGGAGGAGGATCCATATAAACAACTTCAGATAAGGTACCATGAAGAAAAGCATTCTTCACGTCCATCTGGTATAACGGCCACTGACGGATGGCTGCAACAGCAAGAAGAGTGTGAACAGTAGTTATCTGTGCAACGGGAGCAAATGTCTCATCATAATCAATGACATGCTTCTGAGTAATTCTCAGGCTACTAGACGAGGCTTGTGCCGCTCAGTAGATCCATCAGATTGATATTTGACCTTGAAGATCCACTTGCAGCTAATAGGCTAACGCCCTCTAGCAGAGGAACGACATCCCAAGTGCCAGTCTGATTAAATGTACTAAATTCTTCTACAATAGCTTTTCTCTATTCAGGATATTGAATTGCGTCCTGATAGGTTTTGGGCTCACATGTAGAGTGTATAGCAGTGAGATATGTATGAAACTATGGTGAATAGGAAGCTAGGGTGGCAAAACCAAACTAGTCAGAAGGACCAGTGGCATCAGGTGTATAACGTGCCGGAAGAATACCAGATGTGGAATGTGTCGGTGTGAAAGTAAGTGGGGTAGGTGCTAGCAGCCGTTGGTATGCAGGTGGTATTTCAGTAGGTAGTGTTTCAGTAGGGGGAACAACAGGTATAAGGACTGCAGGAGATGTGAGTGGAGCCAGAGAAGTAGGATAAAAAAGAATGCGAGAAGGTGAAGTCGGGGAGCTAGCAACAACTAAGGAATCGAGAAATCTAGTATCCTCGGAGGGAATCAGGTAGTAAGGAGAGTCTTCCACAAAGGATACATGTCTAGAAATACGGACATGACCAACTGATGGATCAAAATAACGATAATCTTTGTGTTCGGGACTGAGACCTAGGTGAACACACTTAGCAGCACGAGCGGAGAGCTTCGTGTGCTCAGTAGGGGGGAGAAGGACATAACAGGTACACCCAAAGATATGGAGCATACTGTAGTCGGGAGGTGAGTGATAAAGAGCCTCATAAGGCATCGTACCAGCTAGGACAGACAAGGGAGTAATATTGATGAGACTAACAGAGGTCATGACAGCTTTAGCCCAAAAAGAACGAGGAGCAGAAGAGGAGAGTAAAAGAGCGCGAGCCGTCTCAAGAATGTGATGATGCTTGCATTCAGCTATACCATTCTGCTCATGTGTGTGAGGGAATGATTGTTGAAAAAGAGTGCTGTGAGACTGAAGGATCGATCTCATAGTGGTGGAAGTGTACTCACACGCACCGTCCGATCGAAAATTCTTAATGCGCACACCGAACTGAGTGTGAATCATAGTCGTAAAGAACCCGTAAATATCAGGTATCTTAGATTGATGACGCATACGAAAAACTCATGTATGTCTAGTGAAGTCATCGATGAAAGAAACATAATAGAGATAGCTTTTCCACGAAGGTACATGAGAGGGTCCCCATATGTCAGAATGAACAAGTTGAAAATGATGGGTGGTTTGAGAAGTGCTTTGTGACTAAAGGGTAGTACAATGTATTTGGCTAAATGACAACCCTGACAATTAGATAAATGTTTAAAAGTATGAGAACTAAAGGCACCACTGCGAGCTACAGTCTGGAGTCATGATGCGCTAATATGACCTAAACGTTTGTGCCACAGATCAGCATCGGAGGAAATAATACTGCCAAAACTAGAAGGAGAGTGATGTGCATGAAGAAAATCTAGATAATATAGACGACTCTGATGACTAGCACGTCCAAACTTCTTACCGGTGCATGAATCAATAATAGAACAACCCAAAGAGTCAAAAGTAATGACAATACCACTATCACACAACGCAATAATAGAAATAAGGTTTATGGATAAATGAGGAGCATAAAGAACATATGGTAATGTGAGAGCGGGAGAGCTAATTATCCCTGAGTGTGTAATAAGAAACTGTGAACCATCAGCTGTGTGTAGAGATATAAAGTGAGAGGGAAGTGCTGTGCAGGTGGTGAACAGTGTCTGATTACTAGTGAGATGATGTGATGCACTAGAATCTATAATCCAAAACGAATTCATACCGGGAGTGGCAGAAAATGCAGGAGCAGAAGAGCCAACATTGATAGACTTACCCATGAGCTGTAGTTCCAGCTGAGTGAGGCGTTGCTGAAGATTAGCCCAATCAGTAGGAGACGGAAAGGCCGGAGTGACGGGCATGGCCGAGGATGTGCGGGAAGAAGCACTGCGAGGAGAAGTAAGACAAGTACTCCAGTGACTAAGAGCATAATGTGGAGGGAGATGCTGTTGGTGTCTGGATTGGGGTAGGGAGCAGGGCGGTGCTACCGGTGGCAGAAGTAGAGGTGGGGTAGGGTAAGGAATGATGTGGGGAGGAGATAGGAGGCCGAAGGCAGACTAAAGGTGATGTTGCTGCTGTTTGAATCCGGAGGAGGAACGAGAGGCGGTTGCAGCGGGAAAGTCAGGTAGAGGCTGAAATATGTGGAAGAGACTGAAATTCCATCAAGTAGTAGTAGTAGTACCTGTATATATATATATATATATATATATATATATATATATATATATATATATATATATATATATATATATATATATAGGGCAAATGCTCGGTTGAAAACGGATCCGTTTTCAACCGGGTTGGAAAACGCGATTCTGGGTCGTTGGATCGCTCATGATCTTGATCAACGGCCCAGATTCGCTCTGCTCTGATCGAAGAGGTTTCTTAGTGTTTTAGCGGAGGGGTATTTTTGGTACTTCACGCCAAAAAAAGCATCGATTTTTTGGCATGAAGTTTTTTTTGTCGCAAAAATCACTTAGGCCGTTGTTTCGTTGTTGGAAACAACGGCCTAGGTTGTTTAAAAAAAAAGAAAAATCAACCTTGGCCATTGTTTCCAACAATGGGGAAACAACGGCCAAGGTATATACAAGTGTTTGTCCAAACACTTGTACATACCCAGATCTCCCTCACTCTCTTTCTCTTGAGCTCCCGAAACCCATCCCCAAACCCTAGTTCTCTCTCCAAACTCCTTTTCTCGATCTCTTTGCCTTCTCGATCTCCCCCTCTTGTCGAAACCTCTCTATCTCTCTCTCCCTCTCCCGAATACCTTAACCCTAACCTACCCGATATCCCAAATCACCTGAACCCTAACACAAATTCTTCGATACCCTAGACTCTAAAACCTATTCGTCTACAGCAGCGGCTCCTCACATCTTTGCCAACTCTCTCTATCTTTGGACTAGGTATTTACTTAATCACAATTTACTATAATGAACTATGTTAATTTTGATGGAACTGCGATGATTCCCAAGACCACGGATTGGTATGCGTATCGATCATAAAAGCTTAACAGATTTAATACGTGATCTAACTCTTTATAGAGAAATCTAGGGTTCACGAATTATACCTGCGATGAGAAGAAGACGATAGTTTCTAGCAACCTCGAGCCGTCAGCGACCCCAAGATCTTCTGCACGTATTCCTTCCTCGGGTTGGACGTCGGGTGGGCGACGGTCTCCCAACCTTTCTTCTCCTTGGCTGACCTCTCTTTCTCTCCTTACGTGAATCACGAATTTAGAGAAAACTTCTTATCTCTGATTATAATCTGACAGCCAGAGAATAGAGGATATATATATAAGGCTACGGCAGGGACCATGAGGAGAAATTAGGATTAGGTCTCCTAACGAATCTGGGTATCCCGTGCTCAGCCCGAACACACAACCCAGACCCATTAACAATAGCTCGGTCCACTAAAGAGCTATTGTTGCACTACCTTCCTAATCCCAAATTATATTTATGTGCTCCTTTTATTATATGCTCGTTCAGCTCCCCATGTTAAGATATCGAATGTCCGTCGATCAAATTAAGTTACTGACAACTATATTGGTCAACATCTTTTATCCTTAAGTAGTACCACTCAACTTTATTTGTCATGTCGGATGTAATCCACCTGCAGGGTTTACATGACAATCCTTATGTGCTCCTTAAGGGGACATCATCAACCCGACGTATCGGAACATGAATTCCTTTTACAATCAACAGCCCATCATACATACAATGCTATTACCCAATTCATAGAGATTGTTGATCCATAATGAATCTCACTCTTTTATGAGTCAAAGTAATGCACACTGCATATACATGTCTGTTATTATATCTGGATTAAGAGCATAAGCATCCATAATAACAAAGGTGTTTGTTCCCTTTTGTAGTCAGTACAAAGTGAACAACCTTAAGTGGTCATGTTCAATACACACAAAGTGTACTAGTGTAAACCTATAGTCAAGATAGACTAATACCAGATTACACTACAACCTTTCCAATGGATTGTCCAAGTCCGTCTAGGTTGTGAACTATTTATATATTCCATAGGGAACTGATAATATGATCTTCTGTGTGTCACCTCACACCATATTATCAACCTTATAGAATATCAGATAATTGCATTAATATTATAATAAACACAATATGCAAACATATGCCCATATGATTCTCATTCAAAAAAATAAATAAAATAAAATAAAGTTAATACAAAAGTGATGCTTTCAGTATATAACCCTAACAAATTTATTGAATTATTTTTTAACTTTTGAGTTTGATTTTTTGTATTATGCGTAGTAGTCTATAATTCAAAGAGTATACAATTAGCTCGGATCATGTATGTTGTATATATTTTGTTGATATTTTTGTAGATGTAGTGTTGGTTGTAGTTGTAGAATATAGGAAAAGCAAATAAACGAGATCCAAAAATTTCCAAATTTTACGAGTAGGTCGGACTCACTGCGTAGAAGGTAACGGAACTTGTAGAGGCGATTTTCGTCTCACGGTTTGTAAGATACGTCCGTTTATCACTTTTATTCAATAAAATGGATATAAAGCGATACACGGCTGTATCTTTCAAACCGAGAGTCGGAACTCACCTCTGCAAGTTGCGTTGGCTTGTGTTTGGTGTGCCAGACTTGACGGCCAAATTTAGGAATTTTTACATTTCGTTTGTGTAATTTTGACGCGTATGCATATATGAAAAAACTTCAATATACCTCGAAACTTTTTTAGTACGGTCTCAATAGAAAAATACTTAAATGAAGTCCAAAAAATATGAAACTATGCGAGTAGGTTGGGCTAACCATTCACAACCCAACACAACTTTTACTAGCGAGTTCCGACCCACGATTTGCGAGATACGTCATTGTATCGCTTTCCGCTCTTTTTTCAAGAGTGAAATCGATAAACGGCCGTATCTTTCAAACCGTGGGTCGAAACTCACTTCTACAAATTGCGTTGGCTTGTGTTTGGTGTGCCAGACTTGACGGTCAAATTTTAGAATTTTTGCATCTCGTTTGTGTTGTTTTGGAGCGTATATGAAAAAACTTCAATATACCTCGGAACTTTTTTAGTACGGTTTCAATAGAAAAATACTTAAACATGAGAATACCAACATGTCAGATCACGCCGTGTCGACCAAAATCACATTTTCTCATAATTCACGCCGTCATGCCTCATGATCCGTGCTTGATCTTCATCAGACGGTCCAGATCGTGCCACGTCGCTCGGAGACCAAATCCGAGCAACTTGCATTCCGAGCTGCTCACGCGGAGAAAAATGTTGCCGAGCCATGAGAGCCGTCTGATCACCTCAAAATTCGTGACCACCGAATGGCATTGGAAGTAAGGGCGGAGCTTTTGGGCTGCCTTAACCAGGGCAAGAGCCATCTTCTCCAGTTTCGAGTAACGGAGTTCGGCATCGCGGAGCACCTTACTCAAGTAATAGATGGGCTTCTGCATCTTATTCTCTTCCCTTACAAGGACCGTGCTGAGCGTCTGCTTCGAAGATGCGAGATACAGGTAGAGAACCTCTCCAGGTGTTGGCTTGCTCAGGAGTAGGGGGTTAGCTAAATATTCCTTGAGCTTGTCAAAGGACTCCTGTTGCTGTTATCCCTATTCGAAGCCTTTAGCCCCCTAAGGGCCTTGAAGAAGGGAAGGCACTTCTCCCCGAACTTAGAAAGGAATCGCCCAATCATGGCGAGGCGCCCTGTGAGCCTCTGTACTTCTTTGATGTTAGAGGGGGAAGCCATTTTGAGAATGGCTTGGAACTTTTCAGGGTTGGCCTCTATGCCCCTCTGGCTGACTATAAACCCCAGAAATTTTCCCGATGAACCGAACGCACACTTGTTTGGGTTTAGTCTCATATTGTGCCTCCTGAGCACCCCGAAGGCTTCTTGAAGGTCGAAAGTGTGCTCCTGCCCTCGGGTGCGCTTGACCAACATGTTATCGACGTAGACCTCAAGGTTTTGGCCAATCTGGTCTCAGAAGACCCTGTTCATAAGGCGCTAATCGGTAGATCCTGTGTTTTTCAAGCAAATGGCATAACACGGTAGCAATAGAGGCCTTGGTCCGTCACGAACAAGGTTTTCGGGATGTCGGGAGAGAACATCTGGATTTGGTTAAACCCTGAGAAGGCATCCATAAAACTAAGGAGCTTGTGCCCGGAGGTTGCATCGATCAGGGCGTCGATGCTTGGAAGAGGAAAAGGATCCTTCGGGCAAGTCTTATTGAGGTCGGTGAAGTCAATGCATATCCTCCAGCTTCCGTTGGCTTTCTTCACCATCACCACATTGGAGAGCCACTCCGAGTAGTTTACCTCCTGGATAAAGCGGGCATTAAGGAGTTTCTCAACCTCCTCCTTGATCGCCTGTTGCAAATTGGGAGCAAACTTCTGCCTCTTCTGTTGGACAGGCTTAACCCCAGGGGTGACGCTCAGACGGTGCATTGAGAGCTCCTCTGAGATCCCGGGCATATCAGCTGCAGTCCAAGCAAAGAGGTCGCGGTTCTCCCATATGCACCGGGAGATGTCTTGCTTAATGAAGGGGGAGAGAGCCTTGCTAACGCGAAACATCTTAGTGGTTTCTTCTTCGAAGAAGGCCACTTCCTCCAATTTGTCCACGGGCTAGGAGATAGTTTGACCGCCTTCTTGAGGAAGTTCGAGCGCTTTCAAAGAGAGAACTGGTTCGAGCACTTCCAAGCCGCTTCTTGGCTTCCCTTCACTTCTCCCACTCCTTAGGGCGTGGGGAACTTCATCTTCATGTGGTAGGCCGACGGAATAGCTTGGAGCGCGCCAAAACCCAGTCGACCCAGGATAACATTATAGGCGGTCTTGACATCCACCACCATAAAGTCCATTGGCTCCGTGTGAGTTACCGGGGCCTTTCCAACCATTACATCGAGGGTTATAACTCCCTCGATCGTAACGGGACCCCAGTGAACCTGTGAAGAGTGTAGCCTGTGGGCTTGAGCCAGTCCCTCGACAGTTGGAGACCCTTGAGAGCCTCTAAGAAAAGGATGTTGACGGAGCTACCGTTATCCACCAAAATTTGACGAACGTCGAAGTTCGCCATTCGGAGATTGATGACGAGGGCATCGCAGTGGGGTGTGCGGACGCCCTCCAGGTCCCTATCGGAGAATGTCACCAGGACTCCTAGGCCCTTTGGGGGAGGATGGCTCTGCACAGAATTGACCTCCCTAACGAAGGCTTTTCAGGGAGGAGTTGGAATCTCCCCCCCTTGGGCTTCCATATATCAGGTGCAAGATGCCCTCTACTTAGGCCTCTAGAGTCTCCGTGCGCTGCTCAGTCTGCCTGTTAGCCCCCCTAGGCAGTGGAGATGCATCGGCTCGGTCCCTTCTCACAAACCGAGTGAGCTTCCCTTTCTAGATGAGGGCTTCGATTCATCCTTCAAGGCCTGACAATCATTGGTGTCGTGCCCGTGGTCCCGGTGGAAACGACACCACTTTTTCTGGTTCCTCTTCTTCCCAGGAGTGTTCATCTTCGGATGTGGCAGCAGGAGACCTTCGTTCCCGATCTCCATTAGGATGGCGGATACACTCGTGTTAAGCAGAGTGAATTTCTCGAAGCGGGGGAGAGGATGCTGCTGACCCCCATTATCCTTCTGAAGCTTCTTAGCTCCTTCTTCTTCTGCACCCTTCCGCTTATTCCCAGAAGTTGATGCTTCGAATGTGGGGCGGTGGATGGCTTCTTCCGCACGGATGTACTTCTCGCTCCGGAGTAAGAGTTCTAGGAAGTCCCGAGGGGGCTTCTTGGTGAGGGACTTCCTGAGATCCGCATTGAGGATGTTGGACTGGAAGGCGACCGTGGCCACCGAGGGCTCCAAGGAGGCGTTGGATCTGGTCTCGGCAGTGAAACGCTTAACGTAGTCCCTCAACCGTTCGCCCTTCTTTCAGCTGAGGAACAATAGGGAGGAGCTCGTCTTTTCCGTGCTGTGACTGCTCACAAAGTGAGTGAAGAAGAGTCCCTCGAATTAGTCGAAGGAGAAAATAGATGTCGGGGTAAGTCGGGAATACCACTCCCGTGCCGGTCCCTTGAGCGTGGCCAGGAAGGTCTTGCAGAGGAGGGCGTTGGATGCATGATGGATCATCATTAGGGTTTTGAAACTCTCAATGTGATCTGCAGGGTCGGTCTCCCTAGTGTAGGTCTCGAAGTGTGGAGGCTTAAAGTTGTCAGGAACTGGGGCCTCCATGATGGCGCAGGAGAATGGGGGCCTGCTTGGGTGGAGGTCCCTCGCTCATCGCTCTTCGTCTCGGTTAAGCTGGCCGAGGTGCCTCTCCATCTTGTAGAGACGGCAGTAGACCGAGTCCTCCCTTTGGTCTTGCCTGGCTGAGCTCTGAGACTCGTCCTCATGTTGAGGAGGGCTGGGACTTTGATGGTGATGGCTCAGAGTTGGTGGTGTACTGACCGAATGCCGGGGGTGACTCGGAGTAGGACGCGGACTTCGGGAGCGGCGGTGGTGATGGGGAAAAGGGCGGCGATGGCTCGGAGCTGGTTTGGGGCTTCGGGAGCGGCGAGGATGGCTCGGGGCTGGCCTGGGGCTCCGAGAGCAGCGAGGATGACGAGGAGCTGGCCGAGGGCTGGGTGCCCGAGGACCATTGTTAGGGGCGGCGTGGAGCACCCGAAGGACCGCCTCCTGGAATTGCTGAAATTCTGTCCTTGTGACGGGGGCCTCCTGCTCGCAGTCGGCTCGAGCTGCTGGACGGCCAGTCGGGGAGAGGCTTTGCCTTGGGCGATGCGAGGGCGAATCCCTCTGCCTTCTGGGGGGAGTTAGACCCCCTGCGATCTGATCGGCATGGTGACCGATCCCTTGGGTGCTCTCGGTGAGGGTTCACCTCACAGGTCCGCCTCTCCTCTAAATGAGTTCGAAGATCGGGCCCTGGCTCGGTCTTCCAATTGTTGAGCATGTCCCGCAGATCCTTTGGGGTAGGAGGACTATAAGAGGCCATAGAATCTGTGGAGGCGTTGTGGACGGACACCCAAACCTGATGTACAGGCTGCTTGTGGCGGCTTCGCCTAGAGGGCTCCCCCACGAATGCCTGGGGCCCTCTAGGCTGTAGAATAGACTAGGGAGCCTGCTGCTCGAGCTGTAGGGTCTACTGGCCAGGTGGAGGGAGATCCTCCAGAGGAGGAGGAGGATGATGAGAAGATGTTGTTCTTTGGTTGGAGTTTGCGGGCTTCCTCTTGGGAGGCATGGCTAGGAGTAGCTTGGGCTGAAGGAAGAAGATGGGGTTTCTTGTCGAGTGGGTTTCCACAGACGGTGTCAATCTGTTGCCACTGAATCTGGTGTGGGGGCAATAGACAGAATTTGTAGGTTCGTAGGAACTCGAACGGTACTTCTTCCTTGTTGATGAGTTGACTCCTTGGTGCTCCTGCTGACCTGCACAAGCGTTCGAAACACCGGAATGGATCCCGGTGACGAATCCTCCGACGCTCTTGTCAATACCAGAAAAAGTAAAGGAAAAGAGCGCAAGTGCACAAAGAGTGATCACCTTTCACAGTAGGAGGCAGGGGGTTTTTATGGTCGCCATGGGAATCTCCTTCAGGATAAGAGTGAATCCCTCTTTCCTGGTGAGGCTAGATAGGGGTGGTTATAACCACCTCCTCAAGATCAGGGCGAGTCAGGATTTCCTCCAATCCTGTTGAGCTGGCCCCTAACGGGTTGAGACCCATTCTCAACTGAACAGATCCGTTCATGGGTTAGCGGGTCCAAGAGGAGGGACCCGATTCCCAATTCGGACCCGTCTGTAGGTGAAATGACCATCTTGCCCCTGGGACTTTAAGATTCGTGTCCACTTTGAATGGTTTCGATTTAACCCCATTTTTAGCCATATCAATGGCTTTCCCTAACTAATAGAACTTCACATAGAATTGTGTACCTGCAGCCCCATGCTTTCAAAGTTCTATCGGGTATCAGGCACTGTTTCAACAAAAGAATATGAATGACCTTCTCTAGTGAGTATCCTTATCCATCTGGCATCTCTGACTCTACCGTTCCCTCACTCACTACGTCACAAATCTCATAAATCTCCGTTCTCATACAACAACATGTTGTAAACTTATAAGTAGAAATATCATTTTCTCGGAGCAAATATGAGAAGAACTACCCCAATCAAAAGACTAGCCGGAATCTACATCTAAAGAACTTGAAATAAGAAGACAGTCTAAATTGTCACCTGATTCAGCGACGCTGACTACATTGGCACTCCTCTGATTCAACCACATGCATTTTTCCTTCCACTTGAAGTACCATCCATCGCCAAGCAATTGACATAAGTAGACACCGGTTTCTGACTTTCCTTCTTTAGTGCATCCTCCTCCAAGCCCTCGATCGTACTTGCCACCGAAAACTTCTCTTTGACAGATTTTCCATGTAACACCGTAGTTATCAAATACTTGTATGAATCTGTCAATGAATATATCAAGTTGAAATCTTTAAGATCATCTGTGTTTTCCTTCATTGAGAAACACTATAGTTTTCTCTTCCAGTACATCTGATCCTGTGACGACAATTCCGAGTAATCAATTATGAGTCTCGTCCATAGACTCACCACGCTTCTCCCACACCTGAATTTGCTCGTCTATAATAGTTGGATTATACCTAAGGCTTTAGAACAAATTTTCTCCCAATTTTCATGATTTATGCCCACTGGTCTCCCTTAATCTCCTTCTAGGGCTAGATCCAAGTCCTGTTGAACCGATGCTTCGTGCATAACCACCTTCCAAATATCAAAGTTGATCTTATTGTCGAACCGCTTAATCTTCTTGAACTAATCTGTCATCTCCAAGGAACTCGAGCAATCCCTTTCTGCAACCAGACACTCTATTACCAATTGTTGGGATTTCTTGCCGAGTTTTGCGACACGATCACTACGAACAAAACCACTAAGCAAATAGACACTCAAACTTTCTACAATGAAGTACTCTCTCTTACCTCTTAAAGGAGGCCATTGCAATACATATATAGAAATATGAAGAAACCCTAGTTTGCTATCTTGATACAATAACCATTTAGTGTATCCTGAAGAGATAACCATACAGTAACCTTTCGGCAGTCGACAGCAAGTGAACCCCCACCAATCCAGAGGACACTTGCGGTTGACTGTCCATATGGATAGTCTATTATCAATTGTTGTCTCTGCTTGCTGCTTTGTTGTTCATCCATCGTTGCTTCGAATCCTCTTCTCGCTTCACCCATCTTCTCTTCTCATCAAATATAGTATGCAAGAGCTAAACCCAAAACTAGAATCAGTCCTCCTATGAATAGGAGCAATATAGCATAAAACCTTATAAAATTAGAGACTTTGATATCATGTTAGATTCAGAAATATTTGGAAAAAATAATGCGTATTAGTATTGAGATAGTGAGTAATTAAAGAAGTACAAAAGTAAAGAGACAAAAAAGATAAAGATCTACTAAATGTAAAGAGATAAGGACTACTCAATGATAGCCGTAAAAAGATAAGAAATATACAATGATAGCCCTAAAGAGATAAGGATGGTGAGTACACATCTCAAAGACGCAAGTTATGTGAAGAGATAGAGTAAGAGAATGTTAGAGAAATCACAAAGACACCAAGATTTTTTGGTTGCTGGGGAACCTCTTTAATCCACCCTTAAGGACCCCACCTTAGGATTCGCTTAAGAATAGTTTTGCTCAAATTAGTGCCAAACCCCAATTTTTCCGAGAATGCTTTGAGATCTCTCATTGTTGAGGAATTTCAACGAGTTGGACAGAGCATGAGATGATTTTCCTATAACAAGTAAAGAATGTAAAAAAAATGGGTTGCATAATGAGGGCATGCTATTTTAGGGGAAACATTTTGCAAGAGGATGGAGTTAAGAAATTATGGTTCGAAACATACAGAGTCCCGGTGGCATTGCTGAATCTCAAAAGCACTCGAACATGCAAGATATCTTTTCCTGCAGCTCTTGACAAAGCAGCGAAGGGAAGCTCCATTCAAACCACATTTGCTACATTTGAACTTTGACGTGGTGCTAGTTCAGCTTCCAAGTTCGTAGTAGTCTCGCCTGAATTATATTTTGTTGGTGCCCTATGTCAACATCAACCAAATACAAATAGTCGCAAAGGGAGAAAAATCATGCAAGAGCTTCCAGCAAAAAACACCAGAACCAATTTACCCTTTCATTTAAAAAAAAAGGTTATTTGTTCTATTCTGTATACAACTGAGATAAATATGGAAATCCTATGTTTTTTAGGAAAGTTTAAGAACGCCTAAGTTGCCATGACTTCATTTGATCTTTTAATGCCATCGACAATTGTAGCTACGTGTTCATCCTGAATTGTTGAATAGTATAGGAACATTTTAACTACAGAAGTTATTATTTATTTCAGATTGCCACGTTTAAATATACACCAAGCTAGATTGTTAATTTTCGTTTGATACCCAGGTCGATTTGGTAAGCGTAAACCCTTAAGTTCCAACATAAGGGGACAGTGAGAGGTGGAGGTGACTACTATCCCGACCCATCTGATATTTTGAAGCCATGGGCGGACTGAGCAGTATGTTAATTATATTTGAACTAGTAATCTGCACGTGCAATGCACGTTTTATGGGTTAGCACGTGCATTTTGTACTGGGGATATGCACGTGCAATGCACGGATTCGATGAAGGGAGAGGAAGAGACTGTTTCGATTTTTGAGGGAACAAAATTTTATGGAGACTTTAAATGTGAAGTGAAAATTACAGAATTAACCTTATATATATTTTTTAGCTTTTTATATATATGGGGGTATAATAGTAAAAAGCCACTAAAATGAAGCTTTGCTTAATAATAGTATAGATAGATAAGTAGATGGACTGGAAATTTTGTTTTAAGAAAAACCTAAGTTAGGAGTTTGGGTTTCTTAGTCTTTCGAATAATTACTTGGTTTAAACTTGAATAAGACTCTGCATTAGGTCTTGAAGGTAATTTCTCCTTCAAGAAAATGTGTACAACCGATAGCAATGAATGTAGAACATTTCAATTATAGGAATGATTTTCTCTTGCGAGTGAAAATAGAATTATAGCCTAGCTTAGAATATATAAAAAACAACAATATTCGATGAGAGAAGCAATTCTGAATAGAATGATATACCCCATTCAATGCATTTATTATTGTTTGATATTATAGTCGCACATTGCGTATTGGGCTAATTTGGTATTTGGTTCACTCCTATATATAGGAGATATTGTACTCAGTTATTTCTTAATTCAATATTCAGTATTGTTTTTATCTCTCTGATTTATCTTAACATGGTATCAGAGCTCCGAAAATTCCCTACAATAAATTAGGGTTTCTTTTCCAAAAAAAAAAAAAAATCCCAACCACCCAAATCTTCAGCATCAACATCATCGTCATTACCTTAATCAGCACCTCCAAATTCGAATCAGAGCAAATACCTTATTGTTGAAACGCTGGTCTTCATCATCATCGTCTCCGGCAACCTCTCAATCCGACTTCAAACGCCGAAACCCACCAGATCTACAACCTCCGGCAACATCTCCATCTCGTCTTCTTCTCCATCTTGCTGCGCCAAAACCATGGTGCCGAAACCCACCACCGCTCGACACCCCCGCCGTCAGCACCCTCACCCTTCCTCATCCCAGTCCTGAAACCCAACAGATCTACAACACAAACCCAATACCCTATTGTTCAGATCAATCTACAACACAAACAGCCTCCCCCCTCCTCCCACATCCCGGCGCCCCTCTCCACTGCCATCACAAACCCTAGTTGCCCGTCTCCTCTTCCACCCCCAATCCTAACCCTACTTCTCCATTACCTCTCCTATTTATCCGACCCGTATACCCAACCCCTCTTAAATCCCCTTTAATTCTTCCCACCCGAGACCCGTTTTCAGTTTTCTTTCCCAAAAACATAATCAATATATATATATATATATATATATATATATATATATATAGGCAAATGCTCAGTGGTCCGTTTTCAACAGATTGGAAAACACCAATCTCAGCCCTCCGATCTTGCAAGATCTTGATCAGCGGATGAGATTGAAACCCGTTAAAGTCTCCCACTAACGGCTCTAAAAGCGGAGGGGCAATTTCAGAAATTCACGCTAAAAAACGTTTCACACATAGCATTTTTTGGCGTGGAGTTTTTTTTCCAGAAACCTATACTTAGGCCGCTGTTGAGAACAACGATCTAAATTATTTTAAGTTTTTTTTGAAGAAAATTGTACTTAGGCCGTTATCATTGTTCACAATGGCCTAGGTCGTTGTTCCCAACAACGGCCTAAGTATGTACAAGTGTTTTTCCAAACACTTGTACATACTCAGATCGCCATCTCTCTCACAACTCTCTCTCTCGCTACTGGAGCTCGAGAAACCCAATTCCCCAAACCCTAGCTCTCTCTCTCTCGATCTGAAAACCCTAGCTCTCTCTTGCTCATTGCTTCTCACCCAATCTCTTTTTATTCTCACACTCTTGCCCTCTTCATTTGAAGATTCCGATTACAAAAAAACTCTGACCCATACGAAATCTCCCTAATCCTAAAACCCTAATCCTAAAGAAATTAGCCAAGCCCTACTCCCATTCCTTTCTCTATAGTAGCGCGCAAGAGCCTCCTCTATCTCCTTTCCGAACACCCTTATTGTGAAAGGTATTAATTTTTTCCTACTTTAGTAGATCTAACTAGGTTAATTGATTGGAATTTTTTCTTCAATGTTTGTGTACAATTTCTATATTATGCGTAGGTATTTATAGAATAAGTAATTCTAGTTTTATTGTGGATGTAGATGTAGTATTAGTCGTTATTAGTCGTTGTTCGATGTTAGTAATAGCACAGAAAAAGATACAAAAAATTATGTAATTTTGCGAGTACGTCAGGCTCGCCACTCACAAGCCAACGCAACTTGTAGAAGTGTGTTTGGATTCACGGTTTGCAGTGTACGGCCGTGTATCTCTTTCGAGTATTTTCCATGAGTGAAACCGATACATCAGCGTATATTATAAACTGTGAGTCGAAACTCACCTCTATAAATTTTGTTGGCTCATGTGTTTTGCGTCCGTCCTACTCCCATTGTTTCGGAAATTTTTGATCTGGTTTGTATGGATTTGTACCGTATATCAAACAACAACCTCAATTAATGTTTGATTTCTGTCGAGAGTACTTTTTCAATAGGAAACAACATCCAAAAAAAAAATAAAATATTGCGAGCATATTGGGCTTACCACTCACTACGAAACGGTACTTGTAGTTGTGAGTTGGGACCCCCGGTTTGGGGCCTATGTCAATGTATCACATTGTTGGCATTTTTCATGAATGAATGCGATACACGGCCGTATCTTGCAAACCGTTGGTCGGAACTCACTTGTACAAGTTGTGTTGCCTTGCGTGCGGGGAGCCCGACCCAATCACAAGGTTTAATTTTTTTTTACCATCGATTGTGCGGTTTTCTCATGAATTTTGTTATGTTTTGAAGGAGTTTTCACTAGAGAACCCACTGGAAAAATTCGTAATTTTGCAAGTAGGTCGGTCTTGCCACTCACAAGTCATAGCACTCCCCTCATTTCGAAGAGTGAAAGCGAGCGAGACACAGCCATATCTTGCAAACCGTGGATTGGAACTCGTTTTTACAAGTTCTGTTACCTTGTGTGTGGCAAGCCGGACCCAATAGCAGACTTTTGTATTTTTTTGACGTCTCTTTTTGAGGTTTTGTCACTTTTTTTTGTTTCGTATGTATATATATCACAATCCTTTGTGAACAAGCTGTTTTATATATGATGTGTGTACTAAATTACCAATAATATATTTTTTTCCCAGATGAACAACGCTACAGAGAGTTCTATTGCCGACGATAATTTTGTGCTGGTAGAACCAATCATTGATTTCATGCCGTTAGTCGAAGAACATCTAAAACCAAAGTAAGGTATGACATTTTCCACTTAAGTTGAGGCCGAAAATTTTTATTCTTCATATGCTCGTTGTGGGGGTTTTGCAATGCGTAAGGGTGGGAATAAATTAAAGGGAGGAGTGGAAGTAGATAAATCATATCTTTATAATAAAGCCGGGTCGTCGCCGAGTTAACATAGTGATGGTAGACGGAGAACAACCTCTAGAACGGATTGCAAGGCTTGCGTTCGTGTAAAATTGAACGAAGCAAGTAATACGTGGGTGGTGTATTCATTTCACGAAGAACACAATCACGAATTCACCTCACCCGGTAGAAGGCATCTTTTGCCCCGAAATCGTACCGTGTCAAATACGGATAAAAGGACAATAGATTAATTCAACCAAGCTAATATCCAGACATGTCGATAAATGCTCTTATCCAGACATGTCGATATTTAATTTTTTCATGACATTCAAGTAGATCCCAAAGGGCAGTTGTCATATTGTATGTGGGTTGATAGTTGATATGGCTAAAATCGGAGTTCAATCAGGACCGCCCAAATCAAGCACGAATCTTGACGCCCGGGGGTAAAACGGTAATTCCACGTGCAAACGGGTCCAAAGCGGGTACTGGGTCTCTTTTGCAAAGAACCAATAACCCGCGAATGGATCCGCCTTAGCCGGGTACGGGTTCCGACCCGATACAAACCCGGCCCGACAAGAGGGAATCAAGGCCACCAATTTGACCAAATCAAAGGGCTTGATTGACAGCCACTGATTTGACCAAATCAAAGGGCTTGATTCACAGTTACCCTCTCACCTGGGGATTAGGGATTGATTTCCTAAACTAATTGGGAGGATTTCACTCCAAACAGTTAGACAGGAAATCTGGCCCCTAACTTCACTCCTATGGCGGCTATAAATACCTCCCACCTACAATTGTCACAGGTTAATCACTCTTTCACCACTTAAGCTCTTTCTTAATCTTTTTCTGATTACTGACAAGAGCGTCGGAGGGTGCGTCGTCGGAATCAACTCCGGTGTTTCGCATTTCCTTGCAGGTCGCGACAGGAGCAAGAAGGCTGAGTCAACTGTTCAGGTTTTTCTCGGACTCACAAATTCTATCTGTATACCTCCACACCGAAATCAGCGGTAACAGATTGGCGCCGTCTGTGGGAAAGACCACACGAACAGCCTCAGCCCCTTCTCCGTCGTCCTTTGCAGTCATGCCTCCGAAGAAGGTCAGATCTAGAGGGTCAAACCGTGTGGCCAACCTTGCCGACCCGACGGATGAAGTCCCAGTCAATCCTATTCCTCAGTCCGACCTACCTCCGCCGGCCCAGCAGGGCCCACCTCCTCCTCCCAAGCAGCAGCCCAACAATGGTCCGACCGGTCATAACGGTCGGAAGGAGAAGCAGCCCCTCAATCCGGGCCATGTCTCGGTCCATAATGGGTCCTCGGACTCGATGGCTTCTCATCATCCCGACCTCTGCATCACACTCCTGAACCGCCAGAAGGACGACGACCTCCGCACCCATCTTGACGAGAGGCGGGCCCGAGAGGGAGCCTCCCGCCAGCGTCAGGGTGAGCGGTCCCCACGTCGCCGAGACAGCAGAAGGTCCCCGGACCGCAGAGGCCGAGCGGCGTCCCCCGAGCGCCGAAGGAGGAGGTCGCGTTCCCCCGGGGATCGGCGTCATCCGAGGGACCGAGAAGTGCCTATCAGTCGGGCCGAATTCCTCCAATTTCAGGAGACCGTTCTACAGGCTCTCAACCTTCGGCAGAACATCCAGAATGCTCAGAGGGCTCCGACGCCTCCGAGGGACCCCAGTCCTCGCCGTCGAACCCGAAGTCCTTCCCCGGCTCCCAGCCGCCAGCGGCAGCCATACAGCCCTCGCCGATCCCAGGACTACCGGCGCCAGAGTCCGCGCTCCCCCTCCGATGAAGAGGAGTCCGGGGGGTCATACGATTACCAGCGAAGGGACGACGCCCTCATCCGCCGTATCCACGAGGTGGAAAGGCGTATCGGCCGCATGGACAGGGAGGAGGAGTCCCGAGCAGGAACCTTCCGTCCCAGCCGGCCCCCCTTCTCACGGTCGATCATGGAAGCCCACATACCGAGGAGTTTCAAACCGCCACAGTTTGAAACATACTCAGGGGAATTCGACCCGGTCGATCACGTCGAAAGCTTCAAGACCCTGATGCTGATCCATCAAGCTTCCGACGCTGTGCTCTGCAGGACCTTCCCTGCCACCCTCAGGGGGTCGGCTCGGGAATGGTATTCCAGGCTCGCCCCCTCCTCCATCTTCTCGTTCGAGCAGTTTGAAACACTGTTCATTACTCACTTCGTGAGTAGCAGGCGAGCCGAGAAGACAAGCCTCTCCCTGCTGAACCTGCGGCAGGAAAGGGAAGAGAAGCTGCGGGACTATGTGAAAAGATTCACCGCAGAGGTAAGGTCTATCGCCTCCTTAGACCAGTCGGTGGCAACCGTGGCGTTCCAGTCGAACGTCCTCAATGCCAACCTCCGATCGTCCCTAGCCAAGAAACCACCGCATGACTTCGCCGACCTCCTCCTGAGGTTCGAGAAGTACATCCGAGCAGAGGAGGCTGAAGCCCTTCCGAGCTTCGAAGGGCCCTCCGCAGGGTCGAAGAGGAAGGCGACGGGGGAAGAGGGGTCTAAGAAAGCTCAGAAGGACAATGGCGGTCAGCGTCGCGCTCCCCCCAGGTTCGAGAAGTTCACTCCCCTCACCACCAATGTCTCTACTATCCTGATGGAAGTGGAGAAGGAGGGGGTCATCCCTCCAGCTCCGAGGATGCACACCCCGGCAAAGAGGAGGAACAAAGATAAGTGGTGTCGTTACCACCGAGACCACGGCCACGACACGAACTACTACCGGGCCTTGAGAGATGAGATTGAAGCCCTCATCCGGAGGGGGCAGTTGGCCAAGTTCGTGAAGGCGAACGACCGGGCAGATCGCAATTCTCCTCCGGCTCGGGGGGCTAACAAGCGCTCCGAGCGGTGCGAGGAAACACCCGAGTTCGAGGAGGAAAGGATTCTGCACCTGATCCATGGAGGCCCCATTGGGGGCTCCTCTAATTCCTCCCGGAAGGCCTTCGTCCGAGAGGTCAACTCGGTTCACAGTGCTCCTCCTCCCAAAGGTCTCGGCGTCCCTGTATCTTTCTCCGATGCTGACCTCGAAGGGGTCCGAACCCCACACTGTGATGCCCTCGTCATCGACCTCCGCATGGCCAACTTCAAGGTGCAGAGGGTTTTGGTGGACAACGGGAGTTCGATCAATATCCTTTTCCTCTTGGCCTTCCGAGGCCTACAGCTGTCCCGAGACCGTCTCAAGCCGGCCGGTTACACCCTCCACGGGTTCACGGGGGTCCCGGTAACCGTCGAGGGGGTGATAACCCTAGATGTTACTGCGGGAAAGTACCTCTACTACCCGGACCGAGCCGATGGATTTCATGGTCGTCGACGTCCCGGCAGCGTATAATGTCATTCTGGGCCGTCCCGGCCTGGCCGCCCTGGAGGCTGTCCCCTCGGTGTATCATTTGAAAATGAAGTTCCCCACTCGGTCGGGAGTAGGGGAAGTCAGGGGAAGCCAAGAAACAGCCCGGAAGTGCTACATGACTTCCACCGGAGGACCAGTGCTCTCGCTCGAGACACTAGAAATCCCCGAGCCGAAAGCTCGGCCGATGTCCGAGCCGGCGGACGAGTTAGAAGAAGTGCTCTTCTCGGACGAGGACCCGAGCCGGAAGTTTCTCATCAGCCGGTCCTTGCCGACCGCACTGTGCTCGGATCTGATCCAATGCATCCGGGATAACCGTGACTTGTTCGCTTGGTCGGCCGCGGACATGCCCGGCATTTCCGAGGAGCTGCTCGTCCATCGCCTGAGTGTCGAACCGGGGTGCAAACCGGTCCAACAGAAGAGGCGAAAGTTCGCTCCCGAGCGACAGCAGGCCATCAAAGAGGAGGTGGATAAACTGCTGAAGGCCAAGTTCATACAGGAGGTAAATTACCCCGAGTGGCTGTCGAATGTTGTAATGGTCAAGAAGTCCAATGGCTCGTGGAGAATATGCATCGACTTCACCGACCTGAACAAGGCGTGTCCGAAGGACCCATTCCCTCTCCCGAACATCGACACCCTTATTGACGCCACCTCGGGCCATGAGCTCCTCAGCTTCATGGACGCCTTCTCGGGGTACAATCAAATCCGAATGTTCCCTCCGGACATTCCGAAGACCTCCTTCGTCACCGACCAAGGCCTCTACTGCTACCGGGTAATGCCGTTCGGCTTGAAGAACGCAGGCGCCACCTACCAGCGCCTTGTCAACAAGGTCTTCCAGAGCCAGATCGGCCGAAACATGGAGGTGTACGTTGACGACATGCTCGTCAAAAGCGTCCGAGGCATCGACCATGTAGCCGACCTCCAGGAGGCCTTCGGCGTGTTGAGGAAGCACAGCATGCGGCTGAACCCGAACAAGTGTGCGTTCGGGGTCTCCTCGGGAAAATTCCTCGGCTTCATGGTAAGCCAATGAGGAATCGAAGCTAACCCCGAGAAGATTAAGGCCATATTAGACATGGCCCCGCCTCAGAACATCAAGGAGGTGCAGAAGCTCACCGGTCAGCTCGCTGCTATCGGTCATTTCCTCTCGAAGTCGGGGGAAAAGTGCCTCCCCTTCTTCAAAGCACTCAGGGGGGCTAAGGGTTTTGAATGGGGCCAACCACAACAGGAATCGTTCGACCAGTTGAAGGCATACTTGGTGAACCCCCCTCTGCTCAGCAAACCGGTCCCGGGCGAGACCCTCTTCGTCTATTTGGCTGCTTCCGAGCAGACCTTGAGCGCTGTCTTGGTGAGGGAGGAGGATCGAACTCAAAGGCCTATCTACTACGTGAGCAAGGTGCTCCGGGACGCCGAGCTCCGTTATCCGAAGATAGAGAAGATGGCCTACTCTCTAGTCACGGCGGCGAGGAAGCTTCGGCCATACTTTCAGTCCCACTCCATCGTCGTCCTCACTGACCAACCCCTAAAGCAGATCCTCTACAAGCCCGAGACCTCGGGCCGGCTAATGAAGTGGTCCATAGAGCTGAGCCAGCATGACATCACTTACCAGCCCCGGACAGTGATTAAGGCACAGGCGCTCGCCGACTTCATCGTGGAGTCCACTATCCCTGAGGTCGAACACATTCCGAATGGACCCCCCATTTGGACAGTCTTCGTGGACGGATCCTCTTGTAATGAAGGAAGCGGCGCTGGCATCATTCTGAATGGCCCTGACGACTTCGTCCTCCAGTACGCGATCCGTATGAACTTCAAGGCCTCGAACAACGAGGCGGAGTACGAAGCACTCATCGCTGGCCTCGGACTTGCACGAAGCGCTGGGGTGCAGCGCCTCCGAATCCACAGCGATTCCCAACTCGTCGTGAACCAAGTCTTGGGCGAGTACGAAGCTCGAGATGAGCGGATGGCAAAGTATCTTGCTAGGGTTCGGGATCTCATGGGCCGGTTTGAGGAGGTGCTCATCCAGCGAGTTCCTCGGGAAGAAAACTCACAGGCCGATGCCCTCTCCAAATTGGCCTCGTCCTCACTTCAAGGTCTCGAACAGACCGTGCTGATCGAAGTCCTCTCTAAGCCGAGCATCGAAGACGAGATACCTGGCTCGGCAGAAGCGTTGCCGGTCATGCTACAAGATAACTAGATGAAGCCTTTGGTGGAATTCCTAAGGGACGGGCTCCTGCCCGAAGACCCCAAAGAGGCTCGTCGAGTTAGAACCCGGGCCGAGCGGTACGTCTTGATCGAGGGCATCCTATACAAACGCTCTTTCTCTCAAATAGACGGCCGACCGTACCTAAGGTGCCTTTCCCCGGATCAGGCCGAATATGCCCTAAAAGAGCTCCACGAAGGCATCGGAGGGGCACACTCAGGATTTAGGTCCTTGGCCCGGAAAGCTTTGAATTATGGGTACTTCTGGCCGACCCTCCTTCAAGACACCGAGCGACACGTTCGGCGATGCAGCTCCTGCCAGAGACACTCCAGCATCCGACGCCTCCCTCAGGCCAACCTCGCCTCCTTATCAAGTCCCATCCCCTTCGCAATGTGGGGCATGGACTTGCTAGGGCCCTTCCCTCCGGCTCCGGGTCAGTTCAGGTTCCTGGTCGTGGCCATCGACTACTTCTCGAAGTGGGTCGAGGCTGAGCCCCTCTCCACTATAACCGAGAACAAAGTGGTACAGTTCTTCTGGAAGAGTATCATTTGTAGGTTCGGCGTCCCCCGCATCCTCATGACGGACAATGGGACTCAGTTCACTGGCACAGCATTCCGAGCTCTATGCGACGACCTGGCCATCCAACAGCGCTTCTCGTCCGTCTCCCACCCTCAGTCGAACGGACAAGCAGAAAATGCTAACCGGCAGATCCTCGCAGGCATCAAGAAAAGGCTAGACAAAAGTTTCAAGGGCTTGTGGGTCGACCAACTCCCCAACGTCCTATGGAACTACCGTACGAGCAAGCGGACCCCCACAGGCAAGTCCCCTTTCAACCTCACCTATGGGTCCAAGGCCGTGATACCTCTCGAGGTCGGAATACCTTCCCCTCGGCTTACAGCCTATGACGAAGCACAGAATGCCAGGGACCTCCGAGCAGACTTGGACCTGATAGACGAGCTGAGGGAAAGGGCGTCAATTCGGCAGCAGACCTACCGAAGAAGGGTTGAACTAGCATACAACAAAAAGGTCCGACCCGCCAACCTTAAGCAGGGAGATTTGGTCTTGAGAAAGCTAGCTATATCCCTCCCCAGTCAGAAGAGCAAGCTTGCTCCGAACTGGGAAGGGCCGTACAGGATCACGAAAGTTGTTCGGCCTGGAACATATCGCCTTGAAGACCTGGAGGGCAGAGAGCTTCCGAGGACCTGGAATGCCGACCACCTCCTAAAATACCAAGAAAGTGCTCCGACGCCGATCTAAGTATCAGGAGATATCGAGCCATTCCAGTCCTCCGACTTGTAAACCATTTTCATAAATTGTACTATGTAAAACGGTTCGCCATCGATTATCAATAAAGAAAGCTCTTTTGTGTTTGTGAATTTCTCTCCCCTCTTACCACCTACTTTTTAAATTGTGATTTCAACCAATGGTTCGGAGTCCACGTCCCATTCGACTCCACCTCCTCGGCTCGTCCCCGGACGAGCCCACGGTAGACCGTCGTTCGGAACTGCTCCCACAACCGTTGAATTAACGATGGTTCGGAGTCCAACACTTGGCTCGATTCTACTTCGCAAGTTCGCTCCTAAGCGAACCAGAAGTAGTTCGCCATTCGGAATTGCTCCTACAACCGTCGAATGGTACGGAGTCCAACACTTGGTTCGATTCCACTTCGCAAGTTCGCTACTAATCAAGCTAGAAGTGGTTCGCCATTCGGAATTGCTCCCACGCCCCTTGAATTAACGATGGTTCGGAGTCCAACACTTGGCTCGATTCTACTTCGCAAGTTCGCTCCTAAGCGAACTAGAAGTAGTTCGCCATTCGGAATTGCTCCCACAACCGTCGAATGGTACGGAGTCCAACACTTGGTTCGATTCCACTTCGCAAGTTCGCTACTATGCAAGCTAGAAGTGGTTCGCCATTCGGAATTGCTCCCACGCCCCTTGAATTAACGATGATTCGGACTCCAACACTTGGTTGTCGAGCGTTCTTGGCACCGACCCTATTACGGGCGTGAGTTCGGCCCCCACGCCGAGCGTTCTTGCCACCGACCGTATTACGGGCATGAGTTCTGGATTGGCTCCTTCTCAGCGGACTGTTCCACACTCAGTTGCTTGGTCTTCTGGTGGGCCTATTCGGAGACCTGTTCCAGCCCCTCCGGTCAGGGCAGCTCCTTACTCTTCTGCGGGTCCTCCGAGAGTTGGTTTCTGTGACTTGCCGTCTTCCAGGGTATGAGCACAAGGATTGCCGACGTGCCAATCGTCGGTATTTTGGATGTGGTGCTACTGACCATTCGGTGCGGGACTACCCGTAGTTGGCTCCTCCAGCCAGGGGTCCTGTTCAGCCAGTTGCTGCAGCTCGTGGTCCAGTTAGACCACCGCTTCCTCCGCAGCGTCAGATTGTCGGTCAAAGGACCACTGCTCCCAGGAGAGGTCATGCTTTCAACGTGACTGTGGCAGATGCTGAGTCAGCTGAGGGTGTGGTTGCAGGTATCTTTTGTTTTATTGTTTTATTGTTTGTTGTTTTTCTTTCTTTTTCTTCATTTCCTTCGCTTTATTTCTTTCTGTTTGTTCTTTCTGCATTTTTGTTTTTCCTCACCCCTGTTGAACCATTCTTTTCTTTGTCTCTTTTGCTTTCTGTCTTAGGTGTTATTCTTGTTTGCTTTTTCCCTGCTCATGTTCTGTTTGATTCTGGGGCAACCCATTCTGTTGTCTCCTCTCGATTTGTCGCTCGCCATCAGTTGGAATGCAGCAACATGTCAGAGGCTTGGAACATTGTGACAGGTGGTGGAGTTGTCATTTGTTCCTGGGAGTGCAGGCAGTATCCTGTAATTATTGGTAGCGCAGATTTCAAAGCCAATCTGATTGTAATTAGGAATTTAGGATTCAACATTATTCTGGGTATGGATTGGTTGGGTGAAATCCATGCCATTATTGATTGCCGTGCCAAGAAAGTTGTGTTCAGGATTTCAGATCACGCAGAGTTTGAGTTCCATGCCGGGGAGTCTTCCCTTGGCCGAGCTGCAGTTGACAGGAGGTTTGTGCGATGGAATTGCACTCAGCTATGAGGCTGCACCTTTAGTAGTTCGGGATTTCTTGGATGTTTTTCCAGATGAGTTACCTGGCTTACCCCCTGATAGGGAAGTAGAGTTCGGGATTAATGTTTGGTCTGGAACAGCGCCGATATTGAATAGTCCCTACAGGATGGCACCGGTTGAGCTAGCAGAGCTTAAGGTGCAAATTCAGCAGTTGCTTGATTTGGGTTTCATTAGACCTAGTGTTTCGCCTTGGGGTGCTCCGGTCCTTTTTGTCGACAAGAAGGATGGTGGTCGTCGACTGTGCATAGATTATCGGGAACTGAACAGAGTTACTATGAAGAATCAGTATCCGTTGCCTAGAATCGTTGATTTGTTTGTTCAGATGAGTGGGGCTTCTGTTTTCTCGAAGTTGGATCTTCGTTCTGGGAATCACCAAGTCAAGGTGAAGGTGACTGATGTGCAGAAGACTGCTTTCAGGACCAGATATGGCCACTATGAGTATCTTGTAATGCCGTTCGGAGTTATGAACGTACCGGCTGTATTTATGAGTCTTATGAACCGGGTCTTCTCTCAGTTCTTGGATAGATTTGTAGTGGTCTTCGTTGATAATATTTTGGTGTATTCTCGGAATTGGAAGATCATGCTGAGCATCTTAGAGTAGTTCTGCAGACTTTGAGAGAGAATCAGCTCTATGGGAAACTCAGGAAGTGTGAGTTTTGGCTCGATAGGGTTTCTTTCTTGGGGAACATTATCTCAGGCAAGGGTGTTTCTGTAGATCCGGCCAAGGTTCAGGCTGTGAAGGTTTGGCATATTCCCAAGTCAGTTTCAGAGATCAGGAGTTTTCATGGTTTGGCTGGCTATTATCGGAAATTCGTCCAAGATTTTTCGAAGGTAGCAGGACCGTTGACTAAATTGACTGGGAAGGATCAGAAGTTTTGTTGGTCTGATGAGTGCAATGAAGCTTTTGTTGAGTTGAAGAATAGATTGACATCAACACCTTTGTTGACTATTCCTGATGGTTCAGGTGGATTTGTAATTCACTGTGATGCTCTGGTAAGGGTCTTGGAGCAGTTTTGATGCAGTAAGGGCCGAGTCTTTGCGTATGCATCGAGGCAGTTGAGGCCGCATGAGAAGAACTAACCGACTCATGACTTGGAGTTAGCAGCAGTGATTTATGATTTGAAGCTGTGGAGACATTATTTACTTGGGGACCGAGTAGAGATCTTTACAGACCACAAAAGTCTCAAGTACGTCTTCACCCAGAAGGAGTTAAACATGAGGCAAAGGCGTTGGTCGGAACTTATGGCCAATTATGACATCAGTTTGAAATACCATCCTGGTAAAGTAAACTTGGTGCCAAATGCTTTAAGCAGGAGACTGGCAGTGATGTTCTTGACTCAGCAGAGGGACTTGATTGAGCATATGAGGTGGTTGGAGTTGGGGGTTTTGTTACCGAGTTCTGATCGGAGTTGTTTGGTGCTTCAACTGCAGTCGTCTCTTGTTGATCAGATTAAAGAGGCGCAAGCTAGTGATGTACAGTTACAGAGATTTCAAGCTGAGGTTGAGTCTGGGTCCAGGACGAACATGGTTATTCATACTGATGGATCGCTTCATTTTGGTTCCAGATTATGTGTCCCGAAAGGTTATGTTCGTCAAAGGTTGCTTAAGGAAGCACATCAGTCCTCGTATTCTATTCATTTTGGCGATACTAAGATGTATTGGGATTTGAAGCTTCATTTCTGGTGGCAGGGTATGAAAAGGGTTGTGGCTCAGTTTGTTGCTCAGTGTTTGATCTGTCAGCAGGTTAAGGCAGAGCATCAGAGAACTGCTGAACTTCTTCAACCGCTTCCTATTCCAGAGTGGAAGTGGGAACATATCCTTATGGATTTTGTGACTGCTTTGCCGAGGAGTCCTAAGGGTCACAATGCTATTTGGGTGATTGTCGACCATTTGACGAAGAGTGCTCACTTCATTCTTTTTCATATCGGGCAGTCTACTGAGAGCCAAGCTGAAAGGTACATTCAAGAGATTGTTAGACTTCATGGGGTTCCAATCAGTATTTATCCGATAGGGATACAAGATTCACATCTCAGTTCTGTGAGAGTCTTCAGAACAGTTTGGGGAGCAAATTAAAGTACAGTACAGCTTTTCATCCCCAGACTGATGGACAGTCAGAGCAGACTATTCAGATTCTTAAGAACATGTTGAGGTCCTGCATGCTTCAGTTTGGTGGATCTGGGGAGGATCATTTGCATCTCGTGGAGTTCTCGTACAATAACAGCTTTCAAGTCAGTATTAAAGCTGCTCCGTTCGAGGCACTCTATGGGCAGAAGTGCAGATCGCCAGTGTGCTGGGATGACATTGGTGAGAGGAAGTTGTTGGGTCCGAAGTTGATCACCAGGACAGTTGATGCGGTGGTTCAGATCAGGAAGTACTTGCAGGCAGCTCAGGATCAGAAGAAGCGATGGGCCGATGTCCATCGGAGAGCTTTGGAGTTTGGTGTTGGTGACCATGTTTTCCTAAAGGTATTGCCGTGGCACAGTGTCATTCGGTTCGGTGGTGGGGGCAAGCTTAGCCCTACGTTTATTGGACTGTTTGAAATTTTGGAGCGAGTAGGCAAGGTGGCCTATCGTCTTACATTGCTGCCAGCTTTATCAGGAGTACACGATGTTTTTCATGTCTCATAACTCAGGGAGATATATCCAAAATGAAAGCCACGTGATCGACTATTCTGAGTTGACCGTTCGGCCGGATTTGACATGTGAGATTCCGCCAGTTGCTATTGTGGATCGGCAAGAGAAAGTGCTTAAGAACAAGGTCATCAAGTTGGTTCGTGTTGCTTGGAATCCTCACTCGCCTGGTGAGTCGAATTGGGAGCTGGCGGAGGAAATTCGGCAGAAGTTTCCTCATTTGTTTGAGTTGTTTTTGTTTTGTTCTTTTGTTTGTTTTGGGGTCACCCTATGTATCTTCTTGTTTGAATTTTGAGGACGAAATTCTTCTTGTTAGGTGGGTAGGATTGTAACCCCTGTTTTTCGTTTTGTGTATTTTTGAGAGTATTTTTCATTTTGGTATATTTTCTCTCTTTGTATTCCTCTTGTATTTCTTTTGGACCGTATATTGGCTTCTTTTTCAATAAATTCATTTTGTTATTTTTGTCATTCTTTTTATTTGAATTCTTGATCCTGTTGTCTCTTTTGTTCGTCTCCATTTGATCGAGCCATCATTTGTGATCCTTTTTATTTTTATTTATTCGTGCCCTATTTTATTTCCCTATTTTGGTGTCGTCTCATTTTTTTTAATATATCTATTTTTTTATCACCATAGTTCTTTTAATTTTTTTTAAAAACCCATTTTTCCTTGATCCCTAATAGCCAATTACATAAACCCAATCCCTGGTTATATACACCAATACCTATTATAATCCTATTCAATTAACACCAAACCATTATTACCTATATGCACCACCACTAAACCTACACCTATGCTCTGTTTTTTTTTTCCTTACCCATTACCATCAGGTCATTCCCTATTCCATTAACCATCTAATATAAATCCTTCTTACCTATTACTATCCTAATATATATACCCCACCTTAATTCTTGCCCTGTTTTAAATCTACCGAAATCAATTACCCCCCAAAACCGTTAGTTGCATTACACCCAACCCATTAGCTGTTTACCCACACCCGGATACCTCATGTTGTGCCGACCCCTTTTGCAACAAACCCTAACTCCCCACCTTATAAATAACCGACTGTGCATGCTCCTATTTTCCCCTACCCTTTCAGCCCCAACTAAAGCATATACCGTACTCCTGGACTTTTGTCTCGTATCCGTATTCCGTATTTTTTTTGGGAAGCAGGGTGTGACAAGGTTTTTTGTGGTATCAGAGCACCAAGTTTAGCTAATGTATTAGTTGCCTAATATATTAGACAAGCTTGGCTCGAACTGGGATCTGCTCAACATTTCACCAACCACACATGCATAAATGAATTATTATTATCAACATTGATCTGGATGCTAACTGTTTTTAGTTTTGTGCAGACTATGGCTCATAGAGGTTCTTCTCGAGGCTTGGGTGATCAGCCTGAGCTTGAGGCTATCACCGCTGTGCTTGAGCGCTTGATTAATCAGCAGCAGAACTATAGCAATTTGGTGATGGCTGCTTTGGAAGCCGCTTGAGTTCCTCCGCCCAGTGCGCCTAGGCAGGATGTTCCTCCTCCCTATCTGGAAACAGTTACAGACTTTATGAGGCTGCATCCCGATAGGTTTTCAGGCACTGAGATGCCTTTGGAGGCTGAACAGTGGTTGATTCGGACAGAGCAAATGCTTTTGGCAGCTAGAGTTGTAAATGCAGATCGTGTTGATGTGGTTACCATCAAGTTGGTAGACTTGGCTCACATCTGGTGGAGGTCCGAGTCCGAAATGCTCGAAAGACCGATCACTTGGGCCACTTTCATTAGGAACTTCTTGGAGAAGTTCTTTCCTAACAGCACCGGAGTTGAGATGGAGCAATAATTCTTAGCCCTGAAGTAGGTTGGTCGTTATTTCTAGTAATGGAATTTTGTTACATATTGTTCATGCAACGTTGTAACATAAGACTTTCTTGAAACAGGACTCCAAGTCTGTGGACGAGTACGCAGTTGAGTTTACGAGACTTAGTCGCTTCGCAGCCGTTCTTATGGTGAACGAAGAGGATAGGGCTCGTAGGTTCATTTTGGGGCTTGAGCGAGACATCAAGGTGCAGCTTGTCTTTCTTCGCTTGCGTACCAATGCTGAAGCTCTTAAGGCAGCTAGAACTCAAGAGCAGGCTCATGGTGGATTGGCTCCTTCTCAACGGGCTGTTCCGTACTCAGTTGCTAGGTCTTCTGGTAGGCCGATTCGGAGACCTGTTCCAGCCCCTCCGGTAAGGGCAGCACCTTACTCTTCTGTGGGTCCTCCGAGAGTTGGTTTCTATGACTTTTACCGTCTTCCAGTGCATGTGCGCAAGGATTACCGACGTGCCAATCTGTAACATCCCAAAAAAAAATATTTTTTTTTTTGAAAACTAAACCTCTAAATTCAATTCTTTCAATTTCTATATCACATTAAACATAAACTAAGATAGGTATACTTCAAATAAAATTTTGGCAGAGTCTCCTCTGAAATTTCTGCCCCGAAACACAGAAAGCTTACGAATTTTGCTCTAAATTCCGTAGCTCACAACACAGGCAATATAATCATGGGCTCCCCAGGCCAAAATGAGCAGAATCACACAGGAAATATAAATATTATGCTCTGGGGGCCAAACTCATAATAGAATATCAAATATTAAATAAAAACCATAAATTCCTTTGAAAACATATAGGATTTTTGTAAAAATTTAGGAAAACCTTTTTAGAAGCCAACCACAGAACCCAATACCCCACAACGAGGTGGGTACGGGCTTTTTTACCTCATCACAGCACTATATCTATGTACTTTTACCATAATACAAAATAATACATCAACTATTCACCTTTCTACATATACTAAGTACATAGATAATAGATCAGCTCCAACAAAGTACAAAATCTAGCTCTATACTACCTCACCATGTTGCTAGCAACCTGCACTGGAGTTAGGGTTGTCCACCCTCAGGGAGGGACCCCCCTAACACCCAGAAAACATCTGGGGTTAGCCATTTCTGGCGTGAGTATAATTATTAATCTAGTTAATAAATTAAACTATATAAAGAAAATAAATTAAACTTACAAACATCAAGTTAAGATGATGCAACCTAAAATCTGAACATAAAAACATCACCAATACGATTTTATATCAAAATACTCTTCAAATCTGCATCCGAATATATAATTACCCATAATTCACACATTTCACTATATGCTTCACATCAACCTCATATATATCCCTACATTACATTCGCACAATACTAATTCCCATACAATCCATTACTTTTCAATTTAAATTCTCTAACCCGAATATTCATTCTTCCACAATTATCGTCATAGCAGCATTTCACAATTTATATGAATATAACTACATGCTGTTATTACACCTTTCTTTAATAACCATTTATATGAATACAAACTCATAACACAACATACTTTCTTTAATAACCATTTTCATAACCAATCTCATAATACAGGTATTTATTTTATTATATTATAACGAGTATCACATCATAAACATATGCATCTATCCTCATAATATCACATTTATTCATGCCTTATGACACAAATACAACATTTCATTGCCCATTGCAATTACTCACATTTCATCACATCATTAACATATCACTTATTGAATACTCATTCTTATCGCATCAAAAGCATGTTTTATAACTCATTCTCATCCCGTTATATCATTTAGTTATTACCCAATCTAATTAATAATTAACCTACTTTCATTTTCACTTATATCTCAAGTTACCATTAATTTCACTTTCATTCTCATCAATTTATACTCCATATCCCAAACCTAGTTTGGGCAATCACATATCACACCCCAAAGCCGATAGCTTGGGTAGTAATCACCACACCCCAAACACAGTCTAGGTAATATCACATCACATCTCAAGCCGATAGCTTGGTTATTAATTTACTTCAATTACTTTTTATCTTCACTTAATTCTTCATTTCCATAAATCATTACCACTATCATACCAACTCACCCTGCGAATTATGCCAAGGCAGGTAGTTCCCACCATTTCCACAGAAATAGCGGGCAGGTAGTTCCTTGACACAATTCCAAGGTGTAACAACTCATACCATACTGTATTTTACTTTAATCATCATTTTCATAATACAACTACTTCATACTATTCATATTAACACATGGCTCTTTTACACTTTTTATTTTAAATTAACCACATACTGCAATTATCATTTCTTTTCATACACAACTCATAACTCGTATCTCTTCATATTCATTTCATTCACAACCACTTTCTTTCATATTCACAATTCACTTTCTTTACTCTCACATTTTTATTTACACTTAGTTATTTTATTAGTTTGTCGACCAGTGAGCCACAGTATCCCAACATACTGAAAGCCGACAGCCCAGTAAACATGCGGTCCGATGCTCACACAGAGTTTTACTCGTTCGAGGCTACGTCTTCCTCCTAGCCGAACTAGCGAGGGAACCACTTACCCCAAGTCGAACTTGGGTACTTCCTCCCAGCCGAAGCCAAGAGGGAAAAACCACTAACCCCAGATAAACTGGGTACTTCCTCGCGACAGCTGTCATCGAGGGAAAAACACCGCACCCCAGGTAAACTGGGCACTTCCTCGCGACGTCTGTCATCGAGGGAAAAATACCGCACCCCAGGCCGGTCCTTGGGTATTAGGAGGTCTAGCCCAAACCCCCAGGATTGCTGTAGGTACTGGTCAACAAAATCATCTGTTATTAGCATTAATCATTTCATCTTTCCAGCTTACTTTATTAACACAAGCATTTCACTTTTGATTCACAGACTAGTCATGTCTTTGACTTTAACCACGTGAATTAGTAACACATTTTATTAGCACGTACCATCTTATCCTTTATCTTCATGTCATCATACCACATTATGCATACACCCTGTTATTCAACACATAAACTCATCATATCATATTAATGCATAATATTAATGCGCCAAGATATTTATTTTTCCGTAACATCCCACATTAAGAATACCATATTATTCATTACCTCACTGTACCATATATAGGCATACGCCAAGTTATAACATTAATAAGGGAACTACATTATGTTATTCCATATCATAAAGTATCAAAATGTATACTTCATCACATTACAATATCATATTATTACCCATTAATTCACTTCGAACATAATTATAATGTAAACATATACCCACTTACTAATTTCATCAATTATCACATCACGAGTCAATATCATAATATATATATATATATCACAAACATACACCACACATGCGGGTTTCCAAGAAAAGGGGTCAAAATCACTTATCTCCTCTAATTAAATCTCATAATATCAAATTATAGCATACTAGCTCATACACCATGTTCCATGTAAGTAAAATCACCCATAAGGGCCTATATGCCCCAAAACATGCACTATAATTACACGGATTTCCAAAACATGATCACAATCACTAATTTCGTCTCATTACATCTTATAACATCCATCCATATCATGCTAGCCCATACACAAGGCACCGCATATACCAAATTACCTATATCGGCCTATATACCCAAAAACATGCACGGGATAAAAATATGCATAAACAATTTAGTATAATTAGTTTTTATATTTCAACACATCACATGAACCCATAATATAGATTTTATATACTTAGAATAGTCAATTTCACCACATATCTCAAAAACCCATTTTGAATCCTTAAAAATCCGTATTTTCATTGAAAATCAACTTTTGGCATAACTTCCACAAAATCTATCAAAAGGCCACGAAATTCGGCCACAATATAAAATATTTATAATTACAACATACTCATCTAACGGATCGAGCAAACGATGTCCCACGTCCTCCCGGTAGCAAGTCGAAGTTCAACTTTTTCAACCTAATTGGAAGATTATAGAACCGATTAGCTTAAAGCTCAAAACTCAACCTACGGACCTCCAAATTTGAATCCGTCTTCACCCACGCATCACAAATGACATGTAGGTGAGCTACCGCAATAGATTTTGGGTTCGGGTCCCAATACAAAACTCACATATTAATCGGAGGCTTTCTAATAAGAAAATTTCCTATTTCCTAATTTCTTTAATCCCTTTATTCCTAATCTCTCGAATTAAGGTTAATAATAATAATAGGACTCAATCACACCTCCGAACCCAACAAATTCTCACCTATATCTCGCTCGGGCATTTCACCGAATACCTGGCATGCACTTTTCACCTATAATCCATTTCACTCAATTTAATTGAGCTTGAAGCCTATAAAAATTACCAAAATTTCTCATTAAACCTCTTATAACATTTTTCACCCTCCAATAACTTTTTTCTATCATCAATGGAACCAATTTTCCTTTCCAAATTCACAAATCCTAATTTATTAACAACTTGCCAACTCTTTAATAAAATACTAATTTCTCACCTCTACTACTCCTACCATCTCCAAACCTCCCTACTTTAATATTTCTACACAATAAAACTAACCACACTAAATTTTATTCAAATAAATAGAATAGGGTATACCTTTCCAGAGTTATTTCTCCAAATCGACTCCACCACTAGGTAGAGTACCCTTCACTTAGTCATCTCCCCAAATTAATTCGAAAATCATAAAGTATTTGGGTGGATTTGAGGAGGGGGAAGGCCGGCCTAAACTTGGGTTTTGGTCGCTGCTTTCGATCGGGAAGAAAACAAGGAAGGAAAAGAAAGAAGAAGGAATAGGGAAGGAGATTTTTAAAAATATAATATATATATAATAATAATAAGGTATATTTACATATAAGCCTTCCTAATCTAAAATATTACAAATAAACCCCAACTCTTTTCTATAATAGTACGAACAATACCAAATACATTAAATTTTCTCATAATAATTTCCCAAAATTATAAAATAAAATAAACCATTCTTATTCACATAAAATCTCAACTCATGGCCCCAATATATCAATAATACCCATCTACCACAATTTTTCATACCAATATCAATATTGAAAATAAATAAAATAAGATATCACTTAAAAATAATTCTCACCCCTACAAGATGTAAAAACGAATATTTTCGGTATTTTAAAATCCAAGGTGTTACATTCTACACACCTCAAAAGAAGCTCGTCCTCAAGCTATGGGGTTTAAGAAAACTCCCCGAACGATTTCAAGATACCTCCTCCTCACCATTACCTAGGATTTCTAGGTACATTATCAACATCAAACCTTCATTGCACCATTAACAACTACACAGCTGGTCGTCTGGTTAGCTGCACTATGACTTTACAATAACCACTAGTTTGATAGGATATATCACATCCAATGTCACATCTAGCTTGACTTTAATCTACCACGGCTCCACCACTTGATAGATCTTTCACACTTTCTCGACATAGAAACAAGAAATATATCAAGAATGCCCGATATCTCAAAGATAAGCTTCAAACAATGTACCACAGTTTCAATTCTTTATATAACTCTGAAGGGGCCGACAAACCCCCAGATCTAACTTTTTCCCAGTACCTATAACGGCATACTCCGTGGATAAGGGATACCTTCAAAAATGCCCAATCTTCAACTTTTAATCTTCAAGAGACTTTCGCCGCTGATCTGCATAATCATTTTCTTTTGTCGACTACACACCTCAAAAGAGGCTTATCCATGCTCACCTGATAATTAATATTTTTCCTCATTCTGGACCAATAAAATATTCTCCTGGAACCTTGATTCATCTTCATGCCACCAGGAATGACAATATACTGAGCATAAGGAACATTCTCCACACCCGCTACCACAAGCCATCCTCATCAAGAACAACAAATCTACGAAAATAACAAGGATTTCCCTACTGCCTACTGACCAATCTGCATTACATTCATTAATCCCATCCAAAATTCGATTATGCATCCTCTGTCACAAACAGAAATTTTGAATTCAAGTTTGACTGATCAACTGTAGGATAGACAGCTGTATTGATAAACTACCGATATATAAGGTCGGGTCAATCTCTACTACGAAAATAAAATCAAATTGATCTAATGAATTTAACACCGCCCACTCCTGGGACGTCATTAAAAGCCAAAATCTTATTTCTAATTAAGACATTCGTCACCCTATTGCTTTCCCGGGTGGTATTTTATTTCCATACCAAGCTACCAAGGAACTCAAGCCACATTCATTGCCTCCTGCTAAAATTATTTGCAGAACAAGTGTTCAAACTCTTACGATCACAGAAAAAGCTGAAACTATTTTCTGAAAAAACTAATTTCTCAACACCTTCAATACATGCCCTCCTGTCACTAATTTCAAATCTGCATAATTCACGCACCCTGTATAACCGCAACTGCCTCAATATATAAGCCAAAAGCTTGCCTTCATGCATCAAATTGCACCTGATCCTGTACTGCATGCACTCCTTTCTCGGGATGATCAAAACATGAGCTATCGTTAATCTTCCTTTAACTCTTGAAAATATCTTTCTGCACTGTTCAGTTCATATCAACGGCTCACTCTTTATGATAAAATGAGACATCGGTACAGCAATAATAGAAAATCGAGGAATGAACCTCCGACAAGAGCCAGTTAAAACCAAGAAACTCTAAATTTCCCACACATCCGAGGGTTATTTCCCATCCTTTCACCGTCGAAATTTTCTTTGGATCTACAAATATGCCTTCATCAGACACAATGTGCCCCAAAAATCACACTTCTCTCTCCCAAAAATAACAATTTACAGACTTATCATACCGCTTCTAGTCCCAACGAGTTTACAACTCAGTTCTGAGGTGCCATCTATGCCCCTCCCTACTGCCAAAATACACCAAATATCATCTACAATTACAATCTCACCCTGTTAATATAAGGGTGAAAGGTCCAATTCGTTAAATTCATGAAAACTGTAGGGACATTCGCCAGCCCAAAAGACATCACTGAGAACTCATACAATTCATACTGAGTACGAAAAATAGCCCCTAGGATACTTCCTTTTTCAATGATTATCTGATGGTACTCGATGTGCAACTATAGCCGGGAGATTAGTGGCACTCCCCGCAACTAATCCAACAAATTATCTATTCTTTACAACAAATACTTAATAGTCACCTTACTCCGTACACCTTCTCGGTGAACTACCTTCTTTGTTACAGAAACTGTCGGCACGCCCTATGGCGTATCACTTAAACCGATACCTTTTATCAAAAACATCTCCTCAAATTCTCTTTCATCTTTTCCCATTCCTTAAGTGCTATAACACAAGCTGATTTAGAAATTGGAGTCATACCAAATATCAAATCGATCTGGAACTCCAGAGTTTGCCCAGGTGGGGGACCAAGAACCTCTTCGGATATATCAAAAACTTTGCAAACCACAGAAACAGTCTCAATCTTCGCCTTAGATATTTCCACCAAACCCAACGAGCATAATTTCATCGTCCAAGGCATTACATATAATCAAAAACTGGGTTTCATCGGGCTGTCTCACCCGAATCCTCCCTGCACCATACCCCAACTATGCATAAGGCCTTCACAACCAATCAATCTCCCCAAATATGAGATAAAACAATAACCACACCACTCCTCAGTCTATAAAATATACACCTATAGGGCATACGCCCATAGAACCAACACAAGATCGCCAGGGAATTGCCCCTTATGGCACACAGCAATCAATATACTAGAATACTCCAATAGTACACAAAGTCACACTGGGACTTCTATAGAGATCAACCCATATGCAGGGCCACAAAAGGTAATGCTAACTCATGGTCAGAAAAAGTCTATTGAGGATCGCTCCTTTCCATGATATAATCTATACTTAACCAAACACCCACATAAATTACACTCTCTATCTCAGACTAAGCAATAATGAATCCATACACACATGACAAGATCACCAGGATTAACAAAAATTCCTAGTTAACCTAAGCTCTGATACCAAAACTGTGACACCCTAAAAATTATTTCTTTTTTTTTTTGAAAACTAAACCTCTAAATTCAATTCTTTCAATTTCTATATCACTTTAAACATAAACTAAGATAGGTATATTTCAAATAAAATTTTGGCAGTCTCCCTCAAATTTCTGCCCAGAAACACAAAAAGCTTACGGAATTTTGCTCTAAATTCCGTAGCTCACAACACAGGCAATATAATCATGGGCTCTCCAGGCCAAAATAAGCAGAATCACACAGGCAATATAAATATTATGCTCTGGGGGCCAAACTCATAACAGAATATCAAATATTAAATAAAAACCATAAATTCCTTTGAAAACATATAGGATTTTTGTAAAAATTTAGGAAAACCTTTTTAGAAGCCAACCACAGAACCCAATACTCCACAACGAGGTGGGTACGGGCTTTTTTACCTCATCACAGCACTATATCTATGTACTTTTACCATAATACAAAATAATACATCAACTATTCACCTTTCTACATATACTAAGTACATAGATAATAGATCAGCTCCAACAAAGTACAAAATCTAGCTCTATACTACCTCACCATGTTGCTAGCAACCTGCACTGGAGTTAGGGTTGTCCACCCTCAGGGAGGGACCCCCCTAACACCCAGAAAACATCTGGGGTTAGCCATTTCTAGCGTGAGTATAATTATTAATCTAGTTAATAAATTAAACTATATAAAGAAAATAAATTAAACTTACAAACATCAAGTTAAGATGATGCAACCTAAAATCTGAACATAAAAACATCACCAATACGATTTTATATCAAAATACTCTTCAAATCTGCATCTGAATATATAATTACCCATAATTCACACATTTCACTATATGCTTCACATCAACCTCATATATATCCCTACATTACATTCGCACAATACTAATTCCCATACAATCCATTACTTTTCAATTTAAATTCTCTAACCCGAATATTCATTCTTCCACAATTATCGTTATAGCAGCATTTCACTATTTATATGAATATAACTACATGTTGTTATTACACCTTTCTTTAATAACCATTTATATGAATACAAACTCATAACACAACATACTTTCTTTAATAACCATTTTCATAACCAATCTCATAATACAGGTATTTATTTTATTGTATTATAACGAGTATCACATCATAAACATATGCATCTATCCTCATAATATCACATTCATTCATGCCTTATGACACAAATATAACATTTCATTGCCCATTGCAATTACTCACATTTCATTACATCATTAACATATCACTTATTGAATACACATTCTTATCGCATCAAAAGCATGTTTTATAACTCATTCTCATCCCGTTATATCATTTAGTTATTATCCAATCTAATTAATAATTAACCCACTTTCATTTTCACTTATATCTCAAGTTACCATTAATTTCACTTTCATTCTCATCAATTTATACTCCATATCCCAAACCTAGTTTGGGCAATCACATATCACACCCCAAAGCCGATAGCTTAGGTAGTAATCACCACACCCCAAACACATAGTCTAGGTAATATCACATCACATCTCAAGCCGATAGCTTGGTTATTAATTTACTTCAATTACTTTTCATCTTCACTTTACTTAATTCTTCATTTCCATAAATCATCACCACTATCATACCAACTCACCCAGCGAATTATGGCAAGGCAGGTAGTTCCCACCATTTCCACAGAAATAGCGGGCAGGTAGTTCCTTGACACAATTCAAGGTGTAACAACTCATACCATACTGTATTTTACTTTAATCATCATTTTCATAATACAACTACTTCATTCTATTCATATTAACACATGTCTCTTTTACTCTTTTTATTTTAAATTAACCACATACTGCAATTATCATTTCTTTTCATACACAACTCATAACTCGTATCTCTTCATATTCATTTCATTCACAACCACTTTCTTTCATATTCACAATTCATTTTCTTTACTCTCACATTTTTATTTACACTTAGTTATTTTATTAGTTTGTCGACCAGTGAGCCACAGTATCCTAACATACTGAAAGCCGACAGTCCAGTAAACATGCAGTCCGATGCTCACACAGAGTTTTACTCGTCCGAGGCTACATCTTCCTCCTAGCCGAACTAGCGAGGGAACCACTTACCCCAAGTCGAACTTGGGTACTTCCTCCCAGCCGAAGCCAAGAGGGAAAAACCACTGACCCCAGGTAACCTGGGTACTTCCTCCCAGCCGAAGCCAAGAGGGAAAAACCCCTAACCCCAGATAAACTGGGTACTTCCTCGCGACAGCTGTCATCGAGGAAAAAACACCGCACCCCAGGTAAACTGGGTACTTCCTCGCGACGTCTGTCATCGAGGGAAAAATACTGCACCCCAGGCCGGTCCTTGGGTATTAGGAGGTCTAGCCCAAACCCCCAGGATTGCTGTAGGTACTGGTCAACAAAATCATCTGTTATTAGCATTAATCATTTCATCTTTCCAGCTTACTTTATTAACACAAGCATTTCACTTTTGATTCACAGACTAGTCATGTCTTTGACTTTAACCACGTGAATTAGTAACACATTTTATTAGCACGTACCATCTTATCCTTTATCTTCATGTCATCATACCACATTATGCATACACCCTGTTATCAACACATAAACTCATCATATCATATTAATGCATAATATTAATGCGCCAAGATATTTATTTTTCCGTAACATCCCACATTAAGAATACCATATTATTCATTACCTCACTGTACCATATATAGGCATACGCCAAGTTATAACATTAACAAGGGAACTACATTATGTTATTCCATATCATAAAGTATCAAAATGTATACTTCATCACATTACAATATCATATTATTACCCATTAATTCACTTCGAACATAATTATAATGTAAACATATACCCACTTACTAATTTCATCAATTATCACATCACGAGTCAATATCATAATATATATATATCACAAACATATGCCACACATGCGGGTTTCCAAGAAAAGGGGTCAAAATCACATATATCCTCTAATTAAATCTCATAATATCAAATTATAGCATACTAGCTCATACACCATGTTCCATGTAAGTAAAATCACCCATAAGGGCCTATATGCCCCAAAACATGCACTATAATTACACGGATTTCCAAAACAGGATCACAATCACTAATTTCGTCTCATTACATCTTATAACATCCATCCATAGCATGCTAGCCCATACACAAGGCTCCGCATATACCAAATTATCTATATCGGCCTATATACCCAAAAACATGCACGGGATAAAAATATGCATAAACAATTTAATATAATTAGTTTTTATATTTCAACACATCACATGAACCCATAATATAGATTTTATATACTTAGAATAGTCAATTTCACCACATATCTCAAAAACCCATTTTGAATCCTTAAAAATCCGTATTTTCATTGAAAATCAACTTTTGGCATAACTTCCACAAAATCTATCAAAAGGCCACGAAATTCGGCCACAATATAAAATATTTATAATTACAACATACTCATCTAACGGATCGAGCAAACGATGTCCCACGTCCGCCCGGTAGCAAGTCGAAGTTCAACTTTTTCAACCTAATTGGAAAATTATAGAACCGATTAGCTTAAAGCTCAAAACTCAACCTACGGACCTCCAAATTTGAATCCGTCTTCACCCACGCATCACAAATGACATGTAGGTGAGCTACCGCAATAGATTTCGGGTACGGGTCCCAATACAAAACTCACATATTAATCGGAGGCTTTCTAATAAGAAAATTTCCTATTTCCTAATTTCTTTAATCCCTTTATTCCTAATCTCTCGAATTAGGGTTAATAATAATAATAGGACTCAATCACACCTCCGAACCCAACAAATTCTCACCTATATCTCGCTCGGGCATTTCACCGAATACCTGGCATGCACTTTTCACCTATAATCCATTTCACTCAATTTAATTGAGCTTGAAGCCTATAAAAATTACCAAAATTTCTCATTAAACCTCTTATAACATTTTTCACCCTCCAATAACTTTTTTCTATCATCAATGGAACCAATTTTCCTTTCCAAATTCACAAATCCTAATTTATTAACAACTTGCCAACTCTTTAATAAAATACTAATTTCTCACCTCTACTACTCCTACCATCTCCAAACCTCCCTACTTTAATATTTCTACACAATAAAACTAACCACACTAAATTTTATTCAAATAAATAGAATAGGGTATACCTTTCCAGAGTTATTTCTCCAAATCGACTCCACCACTAGGTAGAGTACCCTTCACTTAGTCATCTCCCCAAATTAATTCGAAAATCATAAAGTATTTGGGTGGATTTGAGGAGGGGGAAGGCCGGCCTAAACTTGGGTTTTGGTCGCTGCTTTCGATCGGGAAGAAAACAAGGAAGGAAAAGAAAGAAGAAGGAATAGGGAAGGAGATTTTTAAAAATATAATATATATAATAATAATAAGGTATATTTACATATAAGCCTTCCTAATCTAAAATATTACAAATAAACCCCAACTCTTTTCTATAATAGTACGAACAATACCAAATACATTAAATTTTCTCATAATAATTCCCCAAAATTATAAAATAAAATAAACCATTCTTATTCACATAAAATCTCAACTCATGGCCCCAATATATCAATAATACCCATCTACCACAATTTTTCATAGCAATATCAATATTGAAAATAAATAAAATAAGATATCACTTAAAAATAATTCTCACCCCTACAAGATGTAAAAACGAATATTTTTGGTATTTTAAAATCCGAGGTGTTACACAATCATCGCTGTTTTCGATGTGGTGCTGCTGACCATTCGGTGTGGGACTGCCCACAGTTGCCTCCTCCAGTCAGGGGTCCTGTTCAGCCAGTTACCGCAGCTCGTGGCCCAGTTAGACCACCTGCTTCCTCTGCAGTGCCAGATTGTCGGTCAGAGGACCGCTGCTCCCAGGAAAGGTCAGGCTTTCAACCTGAATGCAGTAGATGCTGAGTCAGCTGAGGGTGTGATTGCAGGTATCTTTTGTTTTATTGTTTTATTGTTTGTTGTTTTTCTTTGTTTTTCTTCATTTCCTTTGCTTTATTTCTTTCTGTTTGTTCTTTCTGCATTTCTATTTTTCCTCACCCCTATTGAACCATTCTTTTCTTTGACTCTTTTGCTTTCTGTCATAGGTGTTGTTTTTATTTGCTCTTTCCCTACTCATGTTCTGTTTGATTCTGGGGCAACTCATTCTTTTGTCTCCTCTCGATTTGTCGCTCGCCATCAGTTGCAGTGCAGCAACATGTCAAAGGCTTGGAACATTGTGACAAGTGGTGGAGTTGTCATTTATTCTCGGGAGTGCCGGCAATGTCCCGTAATTATTGGTAGCGCAGATTTCAAAGCCAATCTGATTGTAATTGGGAATTCAGGATTCGACGTTACTCTGGGTATGGATTGGTTGGGTGAAACCCATGCCATTATTGATTGTCGTACCAAGAAAGTTGTGTTCCGGATTCCAGATCGCGCAGAATTTGAGTTCCATGCCGGGGAGTCTTCCCTTGGCTGAGCTGTAGTTGATCAGGAGGTTTGTCCGATGGAATTGCACTCAGGCTGTGAGGCTACGCCTCTAGTAGTTTGGGATTTCTTGGATGTTTTTCCAGATGAGTTGCCTGGCTAACCCACCTTACAAGAAGAATTTCGTCCTCAAAATTCATACAAGTGGTACATAGGGTGAACACCGAAACAAAACAAAGCAAAAAAAAAACTACTCAAACAAACGAGGAACCCTATCCTGAATGTCCTCCTCTAATTCCCAAGTCAACTCCCCTGGCGAGCAAGGATCCCAAGAAACTCAGACCAACTTGATGACTCTACTCTTCAACACCTTCTCTCGACGGTCTAAGATAGAGACTGGTCGAATTTCACAGGACAAATATGGCCTCACAGACAAGTCTGAGTAGTCAACCACATGACGGTCATCACTGATGTATTTCCTGAGCTCAGAATCATGGAATACATCATGGACACCTGCTAAAGCTGGCGATAGTGCGAGCCTGTAAGCTACCTTGCCCCCACGTTCCACAATATCGAATGGACCGATGAACCGAGGACTAACTTACCCCTGCCTCCAAAATGGATAACACCTTTCCAACGCGATACCTTGAGGAACACATGCTCGCCTGCCTCAAACTCTAGCGGTCTATGAGGACAATCAGCCCACCTCTCCTGCCGATCCTGAGCGGCCTGCAAATCGCCGATATCATCCCAACAGACCGGCAATCTATACTTGTGCCCATATAAAGCTTCGAATGGAGCAGCCTTAAGACTCGCCTGGTAACTGTTATTATAAGAGAACTCGGCCAAGTGAAGATGATCTTCCTACGAACCTCCAAACTGAAGAACACAGGATCTCAACATGTCTTCTAGGGTCTGAATTGTTCTTTCCGACTGCCTATTCGTCTGAGGATGGAACGCTGAACTGTAGCTCAACTTGGTACCCAAGCTCTTCTGCAAACTCTCCCAGAACTGAGACCTGAATCTCATATCTCTATTTGATACGATGCTGACAGGTACTCCATGCAGACAAATAACCTCCTGAACGTACTGCTCGGCCAAACTCTCCGTGGACTGACCCACACGGAAAGGAATGAAGTGAGCACACTTCGTCAGCCGATCCACTATCACCCAAATAGCATTATGACCTTTAGGACTCCTCAGCAAAGCTGTCACAAAGTCCATCAACATATGCTCCCACTTCCAATCTGGAATTGGAAGAGGTTGCAAAAGCCTCGCGGTTCTCTGATGCTCTGCCTTCACTTGCTGATAGATCAGGCACTGGGTGACGAATCGAGCCACATCATGCTTCTTGCCGTGCCACCAGAAATGTTGCTTCAAGTCCCTATACATCTTGGTACCACTAGGATGAATAGAATACGGGGACCGGTGAGCTTCCTCCAGTAGCAACCGCCTGACTTCCCCCTCTAGGTACACACAACCTAGAGACAAAATGTAGCGACACATCAGCATGAATGACCAAATCAGATCTCAAGCCTGCTTCTACCTCACTCCAAAACTGCTGCAACTGCGGGTCACCCACTTGAGCTCCCTTAATCGGCTCAATCATAGAAGACTGCAATTGCAACATCATGAACTGTCGTTCTAATCTGGGAAGCAACACATCCAACTCCAGCCTCCTCATGTCCTCCACTAGCTCCTTCTGCTAAGTGAGGAATATAGTGGCAGGCCTCCGACTCAAAGCATCAGGCACCGAATTAACTCTGCCCCGGTGATATTGCAAATTGATGTCAAAATCTGCCATCAATTCTAGCCATCTCCTCTACCTCATGTTCAAATCCTTCTGCATGAACACATACTTGAGGCTCTTGTGATCTGTGAATATCCCCACTCTATCCCCAAGCAAATAATGCCTCCACAACTTCAAGGCAAAAACCACGGCCGTGAGCTCCAGATCATGCGTAGGATAGTTCTTCTTATGAGGTCTCAACTGCCTCAATGCATAAGTGACAACCCTACCTCGCTGCATCAGCACTGCTCCAAGACCACTACCCGAAGCATCACAAAAGATCACAAAACCACCTGAACTGTTGGGTATAGTCAGCACAGGCACTAACATCAACCGACCCTTTAACTCGGCAAAAGCTTCATCACAAGCTTCATCCCAAACAAACTTCTGCTCCTTCTTGGTCAAACTGGTCATAGGTCCAGCAATCTTCAAAAAATTCTGAACGAACTTTCGAAAATACCAGCCAAACCCAGAAAGCTTCTCAGCTCAGGAACAGACTTCGGAATAAGCCAATCCTTGACTGCAGAAATCTTTCGTAGGATCCACAGAAACACCAGCACCAAAAATAATATGGCCAAGAAAAGCAACCCGATCCCGCCAGAACTCACACTTATTGAGCTTCCCAAATAGCTGGTTCTCCCTCAGGGTCTGCAGTACCACCCTAAAATGCTCTGCATGATCCTTCTTATTCCACGAGTACACCAATATGTCATCAATGAAGATCACGACAAACTGATCCAAGAACGGTGAAAACACCTTGTTCATCAGACTCATGAACACAGCTGGTGCATTAGTCACTCGGAAAGGCATCACCAAGAACTCGTAATACCCGTACCTTGTTCGGAAAGTCGTTTTCGGAACATCCTCTGACTTCACTCTGACTTGATGATACCCGGAACGAAGATCCAACTTTGAGAACACTGAAGCACCTCCTAATTGGTCGAAAAAATTGTCAATCCTAGGCAATGGATACTGATTCTAGACAGTGATATTGTTCAACTCCTTGTAGTCAAAGCAAAGCCTGTGGCTTCCATCCTTCTTGCTGATAAACAGAACTGGGGCTCCCCAAGGTGAAACACTAGGTCAGATAAAACCCTTATCAGGCAGCTCCGAAACTTTGACCTTCAGCTCCACCAATTCAACTGGTGCCATACGATGCGGACTCTTGGAAATAGGCGCCGTACCTGGCTGAACATCAATGCTAAACTCCACATCTCGGTCTGGCATCAAACCGGGAAAACCCTTGGGAAACACATAAGGGAAATCCCGCACAACTAAGGGTGCAACAACCCCATCGGAGCTCAATGACACAAGGAAAACAGCCTGGGGATCCATCGAGTTCTTGACACGCCCATACGGTGTCTCACCTGCATGGAAAAGAAACTCTAGTTGACCAGAAAGCCTAAAAGTCACCTTCTTCTCCCAGCAATCAATCACGGCACAAGAAACACCCAACCAGTTCATGTCCAGAATGACATCGAAACCAGAATTGGAAATCACAATCAGATCAGCACAGAACTCCATACCACCAATCTGCAACGGACTCTGCGTGCAAACCCTAGAACAGATAATGATACCTCTACCTGTGGTGATGTCCCAATCTGCGGGCATAGCATCGCTAGCCAAACCATGCTGATCGACTAAGCAGGAAGAGATAAAAGAGTGGGTAGCACCCGAATCAAACAACACATGAGCTGGAAGAGAGAAGACTAAAATCACACCTGCAACCACTCCAATAGCAACTTCCGCTTCCTCGGCTGTCAGGTTATAAGACTGACCACAACCTCCAACCTAACCTCCTCTAGGGGCTACGAGCCTCTTGATCAAAGACTTTCCTCTGCGGTGGAAGAGGCGGTCTACCCTGGCCACGAGTCGGTGCTCCTAACTCAGCAGTACCAGAAGCCGGTGTAGGAACCCTGTTCCTTGGACAGTCACGAACCATATGCTCACTGTCCCACACACTAGGCACAGCCGGTTGGCCATCCTAAAGTCTCACTGTGAATGCCTAGGCTTATGAAAATAGCTACAAGTCTTAACAGTCCTCGGGAGAATAGGTGTGTATGGCTGTACTATCATAGGAGGGGGCAAAACTGGCCTCCGAATAGGTCCTCCGGAAGACCGAGCTACAATAGGGTGCAAAACAGTCTGCTGAGGAACACCTGACCTGCTGAGGGTCTGCTCCTGAATTCGATCAGCATCCAGAACATCGGCATAGGCACGAAGCCGGAGAGCAGCCAACCGGTCCTGGATGGGAAAACACAAGCCTGACTGAAATCTGCTAGCCCGAGCCTCATCAGTGGCAATAAGGACGGAAGCAAAGCGACTGAGTCGAGTAAACTCTGTAGCATACTCGTCCACGGAATGGTTTCCCTGATGAAGACAATGCTCAAATTAATACTGTCACAGGTGAAGTAGGCAACAACAATGACATTTAAGAACACTATCTAACTGACCTGAGTTAGGAAAATAAATTTTCGCTTAATCTTTGCCTTGGTGATACTGGGAAAGAACTTCGTCATGAAGGTGTCAGAGAAAGCGGCCCACTCAATGGGTCGCACCATCCTTTCAGATTCAACTCGCCACCAGATGTGAGCGAGATCCACCAATTGGATGCGAACCACATCCATACAATCTGCCTCGACAACACGAGCGGCGATCAGCAGTTGCTTCGTCCGGATATGCCATTGCTTGGTACCCGAAAACTTTTCTGGGTGCAGCCTCATGAAATTCGCTACTGTAACAAGCCTAGGTAGCAGAGGCCCAGGTGCAGGTCCAGCGGCAAGTCCATTTGCTAACAAAGTGGCCCTCATCAGCTCATTGTGGTCCTGCTAGAGAGCCATCATCTGCTGAATCGTCTGGAAAATGGCAGCGTTGTCCGACTGCTCATCCCTCAGGCGAGAAGAAGAAGAATTCCCACGAGCCATAACCTGAAACATGAGCAAAGATGGTCAGTACCCAAATGATATGTTGGTTATTATGCATGGATTCATGTGATCATCGTGGTGTGCATATTACTGAGTTAACCCGGCTAAAACCAAACTCGACTAATATATCAATCAAAGCCAATCCTCCATAAAGTCGGTCATGTTTGACTGATATATTACTCAACCCTGGGCTCTTATACCACTAAAAATTTTGTCATGTCCCGCTTCCCAAAATACGGAATACGAGTACGTAACGTAAGCCCAGCAAATGATGTAAAAACCATCCATAAGCTCTACCAGACTAACTTAACAATATGCAACAACAACACAACCACGCAAGAAGAGATAATCACATGAATCAAGATAACTTCAATAAATAATGAAATAATCCAACGTTAATAATATCCCACACAAGAAATTCAACGTCTGGAAAAAAAAAACTCCGGAAACATAAGCCCAAAATAAAATACAAAGTCATAACAATGTTCAAAGAAATAAGCTAGTAATAAATAATTTAAGCAGGGCAATCTTGGACTCCGTCTCTAGAATCGTTGCTCACCAATACCTTCAGGGAACGATCCTTCAGTACCTGTAAAATCTTGATATAAAAAGAGTGAAAAAAGTGTCCTTAGAGCAACTTGTGGGCAGCAAGTAGAGAAAACAGAGGATAAATCAAAGCATGTATATCAAAGAAAAATGGACAGGATCAAAGTCAAAGAACAAAGCAAAGAGAAGGCAATAATATCAAAGGTTTACAATAATCACGCATGTAATGAGTGATGTCAAGTCAAGTTCAATACAGGATCAAGTATGCAGGTTATTAATCATTTTATTAGCCTATCTAGTGCACGTACTACTGCATCCCATACTACAGGTTCGGCGCAAGCACACAGTGAACATTTTAGACTGATGGTAAATTCACAGATCGTGTACTCGGCATTGATAACAATAATTTACAATCAAGAATTAACAATCAATCAATGCAATCAATACTCCTCCTTCCATGTCATGTGTTCAAGTGAGCAAGAAGGCCTTACCTAGTACATTTTCCGATCGTTCACTAGAAAGTCCACCCATGATACCCCTGCTTATTATTAGTTTATTTTCATCCTATGTGAGCATGAAAGAAGGTGTCAATGTTGTATGATATTAAGTATGTCTAATTCTATGCGTTACAGACAAATCATGAAGCAAACACATTAAATAAGCACAATCCACACAATCAGGATAGCATGACCTTGCTGTACTAAAATATGGATTACTGCAACTACAGAAAAGCAAATTTGAATCCGTAAGAAGGTATAGAAAGTAGTCTCTCTGCCGATTCCAGTGAATCTAAATAAGGCATATAAAAGATACAAAAACTAGGGTGAAAACTCTATTCTATTCAGGTTTTATGTTCAGATAGCATGGTATAAATGGTGTTCACATATTTGTTTTAGGTCAGAAAACAAATCAAATAAATCTATAAAAATTTTGGGTCAATCGTACTCAAGTCTAGGTTCAGCTAGATTTATTTTAGATTTTTGTTTTACTGTTAACATGGTCAAACAAATTATAGAACAGCAGGATACGCATGCATTTGTGAATCTGGAATTCCTGACACAGTTGTACTAAAATGATGATATCTAACAGATTTCACATAGGAATTCAAATCTACAAAAAAGGCAATAAACTAGACATCAGATGCTAAATTTCATGTTCAAAAAGTTATTTCAAATTATGACAGTAGCATGGTTGAAAATCTGATTCAAAATGAAATAACTAGTAGTCCAGGAATTATCTTGACATGAATAGACAATAATTAAATCATACGATCATATATTTCATGCAAATTGGTAATCAAAGTGATCCTAGGTGTCAGCATGCATATTTCTATGTTTAAGATACAATTCGCAGGCATGGTATTAATTCATTAATCAAATCAATCTAACATGCATACAGTTCATCAACAAGTCTACAATATGGATCTAGTTATTTTTCATGTGAGTGAATATGCATGAAACAATAGGGACTAAGTTTTAGATCAAAGAGAGTTGCACGATGTTAAGAGTATGTCGGGTTACCTCCTGTAAACCCTCAATAAACTTAACGGAATTGTCAAATAGAGCATGGTAAGAAAAAAAACGGGATCTACTTGCAGAGATCAAATAAACTTGAACAAAACAAAATATTAGTTCCAGGAGAGACTTGCCTGTTAAACTGCATATTCGAATAATAAAGAATAACGGGATAAGAATCCCGGGTGATGATCCACAAGAACACGAGCGAGACACGTGGCAAAACACCAAATGGCGAACTCCAAAACAGCAACCAAACAGCAAGAGCAATCAGCAAGCACAGCGGATCCAAGAGCAAAACACCCACACAATATCTAGATCTCTTCCTACACAACAGCAAGCACGGGAGTCGGATCCTCTACAACCAAACACCAAACACCGGTTTCGACCAATGGGTGCTCGTCTCCTTCCTCACTTCGGCAGAGAGAGAGAGCGGGCGGGACTTCGGTGATGCTGGTGGCTGGCGACTGCACGGCACTTGCGGTGGGGCGACGACGACGATAACGACATTGCGATCAGGAAGCAACGGCAACGGCGAGACTCTGACGGCGACGCAAACTCTGTTTTCGTTCGAAAATAGGGAAAGATGAAAATGGGGACGAACGGGGCTTGGACGGCAACAAGGAGCAGATGGGGATCTGTGGTGGATGCGAGGGGGTGCACAGAGGGGATCGACGAGGCCATAGACAAGGATGGTGGGTTCGGCGATGGAGCAGTGGGGTCGGTGATGGGTTTTGATGGTGGGAACGAGGATGGGGATGATGATCGGAGGGGTGATGAGGGAACGGTGAAGAGGACGATGGTGGATGGTGATGGCGGTGGTGGTCGGAGGTGGCAAGGGATGGGTTCGGGCAGTTAGCAAAAACAGAGAAAAAGGAGAGATGAGGTTCGGAGAGAGAGAGAGCGGCTGAGAGAGAGAGGGTCAATAATTAAGGTTTAATTAATAGGGTATTTATAGGAGATTAGAAAATTTGGTTTTGGGTTGTGATTTAGCAGATTTTGGGTACAGATTTTGGCTCCAAAAAGAGACGAACAAGTATAAAACAAAAAGATGAACATAAGGGGAACAAATCAAACTCAAAACAGGAAGAGCAAAACTTTGCAATGAATCAAAGATAGAAAAAGTCCACCAAAAGAGCACAAAACGAACAAGGGGAAATAAAAGAACCCAAGAAAACCAAAAATATAATATAATAAAGGAATCCAGATACAATAATCAAAAGAGAACAAAATATAGTAAAATCAAAAAATAGGGGTTACAATGGACCTTGGTAGACCCACCTGAAGGACTAAAACCTATTGGATGCAAATGGGTATTCAAGAAGAAAACTGACATGGATGGTAACGTGCATACCTTTAAGGGGTGGTTGTGTAGAACCCCGCATTTTCAAATATTATTTTAAATATTTGAAAATGAATTAAAATGATTTTCTAGAGATTTAATAAATATTTTCTAAAGAGTTATCTTTTTGCACGTGCAAAACACGTGCAAATATTTTCTTGAGAGGTCCAAAAGTCAATTTTTCTTCATGAAAAATCATTATTTAATATTTGAAAATTATTTATTATTTTTCCATATTTTTCTGAAATTAATTGGATCTATTTGCAATTTTTGAGAAAAGAATGACCTTTTTGCAAATTTGTCGTTTTCAGGGGTTAAAATGCAAAATATATTTTCTGGACATTTTGAACTGTACCAATTGAGATTAATGAGTATATTTTACTTTTAAATCCTAATTTAAATGATTTTTATTGAGTTTCGAAGAATAGAATTATATATGTAAGTTTATATTTTGGGAGGACTATTTTGCAAAATGCATTTCCAAAACCCTAAATCTTGATTTCCGGCCTATATAAAAAGGGTTTGCAGCCGTCATTCGCTGCATAACTCAAATTTTATTATATCTTTTATTTTCTTGGTGATTGAAGAGGAGGATTTTGGATCTCACAAAAAGGGAGACTTTCTTGTCGGATTTCTTCATTCTAAGGTGAGTGATATGAACTTTGTTTTGTTGATTGATTTATGTGAATGATTGTGTGTTGTTTTGTTTCGACATCTTTGTTTATTTAGTGTATCTTGTATGTGAACGATGCAATAGTTGTTATTTGTATTATGTATGTGAAATCTATGAACGTTTAGTAGATCTTGATTAATGAATTCTTTATTGCTTGAAAGCATGTTAAGATTTGAGTATGATTATGACAATAAGGGATTGGATGGATGAACATCTGGATCTCGCGATTACAAATCAGATTTTGGTTTTGAGTTGTGAAAGAAATTCAATATTGAGAAATCCTAATGGAAGAATTAGGAGTTTAGAACATAAGAATTGAGTTTTGAGATATTGGTTGATTTGAGGAAACGTATCCATAATGAGGATTATTTGAGATTATCGTTTTATTCGAATACAAATTATTTTAGTAAACCATGATTGCTTTGGAAAACCCTAATTTTGATTATCATGAACAACCAAAACCTTGCAGACTGAAGGCCGACAGTCGACTGGTAGACTTTTCAGTCGACTGGTATGACCCAACTGCTGTATCTTTAGTTTTCTTGAAAATCCGCTCTGGACATTCGACTTAGACCCTTTTAAGTCGACTGGTACACTTAGAATTTATTTTTCAAAGTTATCGTAGATTTTTCTCTGGTAAGTCGACCTATGACTTTTTAAGTCGACTTATATTCTCTTTTAAGTCGACTTATGACTTTACAAGTCGACTTATGACACTTAGAATATTTTCTTAAAGATTTCTGGAATTTCTCTCTGGTAAGTCGACTTATGTTTTTGGTAAGTCGACTTATGACTTTTATAAGTCAACTTATGTTTTTGGTAAGTCGACTTATGATTTTTATAAGTCAACTTATAATACTTAACTTATTTTCTTAAAATTGCTGAATTTCCCTCTGGACAGTCGACTGGTGACCTTTTGCAGTCGACTGGTACTGATACTTTTCTAAGGTATTTTGATGTTCTTTAAACGACTATTTCTTTAAACATTTTGGATCTATAACCTACCCTTATAAATATTATTCTTCTATAGAACATATGTTTTTAATATATTTTATTGATTTGGATTATGGAATTTATTAAAGACTTGGGTTTGTTGAGTGGAGAGATTTCTCCTTTGACCATTTAACGATGGATTAGTTAATTATGGACATATTGAGAGTCACTGATCTCTAGGGTCGGGTATAATCTGCGGTATTGAGAGTCACTGATAGTGACTGATAACCGGGTATCCGATTTGTGGTGTTGAGAGTGATTAATAGTTGGGTATATTCTGCGGTGTTGAAAGTCATTGATCTCTGGGGTTGGGTACACTCTGCGGTGTTGAGAATCACTGATAGTGATTGATAACCGGGTATCCAATCTGCGGTGTTGAGAGTGACTGATAACCGGGTATCCGATTTGTGGTATTGAGATTGATTGATAGATGGGTATATTCTGCGGTGTTGAGAGTCATTGATCTCTGGGGTTGGGTATATTCTACGGTGTTGAGAATCACTGATAGTGATTGATAACCGGGTATCCAATCTGCGGTGTTGAGAGTGACTGATAACCGGGTATCCGATTTGTGGTATTGAGATTGATTGATAGATGGGTATATTCTGCGGTGTTGAGAGTCATTGATCTCTGGGGTTAGGTATACTCTGCGGTGTTGAGAATCACTGATAGTGATTGATAACCAGCTATCCAATCTGCGGTGTTGAGAGTGACTGATAACCGGGTATCTGATCGGTGGTGTTGTTTTCTTGACTTGATTTTATGCATGAGTTTCCTGTTTTCTGCTTCTAACACTTAGTTAAGCTACATTTGATGTTTTCATGTTTTCCTGTCATTTCTACTTCACAATACATGTTCAGTATTTGCTTCTCTCGTTCAGTACATGTTGTTTAAGAATCCATGCTTATTGTTTATTTTGTTGTTGTTTATATCACTCACACCATTTATGGCTGACCCCTTTAGTTTTGGGGGTTAGGGATCATCTCTAGCCTCATGTGTTACAGGTTGTTGCTTAGAGTTTGGAGGATTGGATGCTTGAGTTAGTTTTGAGATAAACTGATGTAATAGAGCTTTGTGTAAATTTGTGTAAAAAAAAGAAGTATTGTGAAAAGAAAATTGTAATTCAAGGTGTTTGTATTTCCGCTGTGTTTTGAAAAAGATTGTTGTAATAAAAGTTTGGAATAAAATTATTTGTGTTTTGAGCTATGTGTACTATTACATTGAAGTTGATGCTGGGATTGTGCCACGTATTTTCTAAGTTATTATATTAGAAATTCGGGGCACTACAGGTTGGTGGCTAAAGGTTTCAAGCAAGTTCATGGTGTAGACTATGATGAGACTTTTTCCCCAGTTGTCATGCTTAAATCCATTCAGATCTTGCGTTCTATTGCAGCATATCACGATTATGAAATCTGGCAGATGGATGTCAAAACTGCTTTCCTAAATGGAAATCATCTCGAGGATGTGTACGTGACACAGCCTGAGGGGTTTGTCACTCCAAAGGATGCTGGGAAGGTGCGTAAACTGCAACGATCCATTTATGGATTAAAGTAAGCTTCTAGAAGCTGGAATCTTCGTTTCGATGATGCAATCAAAGAGTTTGGTTTCATCAAGGATGAAGATGAACCTTGTGTATACAAGAAAGTTAGTGGGAGCACAGTTGTATTACTGATATTGTATGTAGATGACATACTACTCATTGAAAATTACATCCTTACCATACAGTCTGTAAAGACTTGGCTAGGAAAATGCTTTCGATGAAGTACTTCGCAAGGAAAATACAAGTTTCCTCATTTGTTTGTGTAGTTCTTGTTTTGTTGTTCTTTCTTTTTCTTTCTTTTCGGGGTTACCCTATATACTTCTTGTCGAATTTTGAGGCCGAAATTCTTCTTGTTAGGTAGGTAGGATTTGTAACCCGTGTGACTCATTATTGTATTTTGTGTGTATTTATTATTTTCCTGGGTATTTATTTTTTTTGATGATACAGATAGAGTCAAAAAGACTCCAGCCATCAGTTGATTAATAAAGAATAATACAAGTACAAAGAGTTTTACAAGCGGTAAAACGAAAATTCAGCCAGAAGACAAAAGCAATCCTAGGGGAATTAACATTCCTTACTACGATCAAACAGACAAAAATAAAACATTAATTACATCCTCCTAATCTCGATCTCAGCAACAAGGAGAGGAACCGCTCATCGATCGAGGTACTGCAAGGAGGAAGGGATGCGATCTCGATAGAGCAACACGTCAGACGGAGACTTCCCCAGCCGATGACCGCAAGTCATCGCTCCCCAATCCTCAACAAGCGAAGAAGGAGAATACAGCTCGCAAAAAGTTGCATGAGCGATCACGCTGCAAACAAGCGCTGCACAACTTGCCGCACCCTCCTACGAACGACACAGACCTCCCGATCATAAGACAAAAATCACGGTGCTGTGAACTCCGATGAAGAATATAAACTTCAATCAAAGAAATCCTCAAAGAGACAAATGATATAGCATTCAGAAAGAATCCCAGAAAACATGATAAGCGCGGGATTAAAAGAAGCTAGGGGGATCCAGAACAAAGATGAAACTGATAGCGATCAGCGATACTAACACAAGATGAAACCAGCCATCACTTACCAACAGCACTGAAATTAGACAAGGAAGCATACATAAACATAGAAATATTCTTAGTACAAAAGTGGGATAGAAAACATCGAATACATCACCGCAGATAACATCGATTCCATCAACGGGCGCACAAAAGAAAGATAGTGTTCATATCCCATAGGGCATAAGCTATCAAAAGGGATAGAAGCATCAGTAAGTAGAATGTGATATAGATCATAACCCAGAGGGCTAAAACCAACAAACTCCAACCCACTGCCTCAAAGAAGCAGTTATCAGTTCATCCCACACACAATAAATCTTCTTAAAACTCGTCGAGTCGGACTTAAAGCGCATCTAGAGTATGAAGGCATTGATGTGCCGACTCCAGTCTATCGATTCTAAGAGAATCTCTAGCATCTGAATTTAAACTAGACGACCAGAAATCGAAGAGAAATAAAAACTCGTCAATAATGGAACGAGAAGATGAGGAGGTGTGTCGGAAAATTCTTTTATTTCTTTCCATCCATATAACCCACACTATGATTTGAAACAATAGGTACCACGACTTGTGGTAGATGCTATTAGAAGGGGAACAATGTCCGACATCCGAAAGGTTAAGAGGGCTTGCCGGAACTTCCCACGCTAGGATCGATATTTTCCACAAAGGAAGAGCGAATTCACAACAGGTGAAAAGATGGTTGGCATTTTCCGGTTCTGATGCACAAAGAGGGCATAACTGGCCCCAGGCTAGACCCCTCTTGTTGAGGTTCTCAACCGTAAGAAGCTTGTTATTAATCGCTAGTCACGACAGGATTTTGACTTTTAGGGGAGCACAGGATTTCCAGACAATATTGTAGAAAGGGGAGGTAGTGCCCCTAAAATTAAGAAAATGATAGAAAGATTTAACTGAGAAAGTCCCTGAACCTGGTCCATCGCCAATAAAGGTCTTCCTTCTCTTTCCACTCAAAGTTGGTGAGTGAAAGCATCAGGTCGTTATAATCAGGTAGAAGTGTGGGAGGGATGTCTGAGGAGAAAGAAATTGACCATTGACCATTAGGGTTGGATGAATTGAAAGATCCTGCTACTGAAGAGAGTGGATTGGAAGCTAGCTGAAACAGAGTCGGGTAAACCGACGCTAGCTTAGTGTTACCAATCCAGAGATCGGTCCAGAATTTGGTCCTAGACCCATCGGAACAGGAGTGGGCTAGACCACAGTGGAAGGCCTCCGATGCTTTCCAAATCCCTTTCCAAAAATGGGAAGAGTTACGGTGACAAGAAATAGGGAAACTCCACCACTGATCTAGGGGATAGCACCTAACTTTGATACTATCGATCCAAGGGATGTCCTCCGTATTAAGGAATCTCCAAATCCATTTACCAAGAAGAGCCAGGTTTTGGTGTCTTAGATTCAAAACCCCTAACCCTCCAGCTTCTTTGGAAGAGCAGATCAGTTTCCAGTTGCTCAAGTGAGATCCCAGCTTGTGGGTAGATGATCCTGACCAAAAGTAATTACTCCTGATCTGATCGATCCTCTTGATAACCCAAGAAGGAACAAAATAGAAAAACATCATATAAAGAGGCATCGAGGATAGAACTGAATTGATTAGAATTAGTCTACCTCCACGGGATAAAAGTTTCCCGGACCAAATCGACAGTCTGGATACAATTTTATCAATCATGGGAATCCAATCCGCTCTGTGCAACTTACCCCATCTCAGGGGAATTCCCAAAAAGGTGATTGGAAATGAAGCTATAGGGCAGTTAAAGAAATTAGATATTTCAATTTGCCTGTTAGAGGAGCCCCCTAACCAAAGAATGGAGGACTTTTGAAAATTGATGGAAAGCCCTGAAGCTAGTTCGAAACAATAGAGTAGAAGTTTCAAATTTCGAAGAGAAGACGAATTCGGCTTGGCAAAAATGATAGTATCGTCGGCGTATTGTAGGTTCAATACTCCTTGGAAACTATGTAAATTGCCAAGACCTTGAATGACCCGAGCTTCCCAATCGTTGCGCAGCAGTTTACTAAAGACATCTGCCCCTAAAGTGAAAAGGAGAGAAGAAAGCGGGTCTCCCTGCCGAAGCCCACATTTGATTTTAAATTTGTGGCCTTCGGAACCATTAATGAAGATAGATGAAGTGCCCGCAGACAGACTGTTATCGATCCACTTAATCCACTTGGGACCAAAAACTCTATGAAGAAGAATATCTAACAGAAAATCCCAATTAACGTTATCATAAGCTTTTTGGAAGTCGAGTTGGATAAGAATACCTTCAAGGTTAGATTTATGGCAATGGGAAATGACCTCTTGGGCCGATGCCACACTATCGAGAATGAATCGATCCTTAATGAAACCCGATTGGGCTGGATCAATGAGCGGGGGAATAACTTCTCTGAGCCTAGAAGCAAGGACCTTCATGATGATTTTAAACGTAGTATTGATGAGACTGATGGGCCTAAAATTAGTAACTGAATGCGCTCCCATCATTTTTGGGATGAGAACAATGTGCGCATAATTAATGCGATCAAAGGAAAAGGTTCCTTGATGAAGTTCGGAGAATAGACGGAACAGATCATCTTTAAGCCAATTCCAGAATTTTTGGAAAAAAAATGCAGGAAAGCCGTCCGGTCCTGGTGCGGCCTCGCCTTTTAAAGCAAAGACTGCAGATTTGATTTCTTCTAAAGTAAAGGGGGATTCCAACGAAGAGAGGTCGTGGACTTGTGATCCATAGAGGTGGTTTCAGTCAAGGCTAATACTTCTGGTCTTGGGAGAACCAATGAGATTTTTATAGAAAGTAAGAAAGGAACGATGGATATCGTTATTAGAGGAGAGGTCGATCCCGTTAACGGTGATCGAAGAGATGTGGTTGCAGCGTTGCCTGTGAGAGGCAAAATTATGGAAGAAAGCGGTATTACAATCTCCTTCTTTGAGCCATCGAAACCTGGCTCTTTGAGCCCATTTCAAATGATCTTGGTGAAGAAGCTCGGAATACTTGTTTACAAGAACGCCGTTCATTGAATAGTGCTTCAGAAATGGGACTTATCTCTTCCAACTTATCAATGGATTCAATAGCAGAAAGAAAATAGTTTTTAAGAAAGTTGGTATTGAATTGTCTTTCGTTCCTCCAAATCTTACAACCAAATTTGATCGCGTGGAGTTTGAGAAGAATACTACCCAAACCGGTGGACCCGGTAACTGCAGATAAATAATCAGTGACCATGTTGACAAAGCATTGGTCTTGTAACCAAAATTTTTCAAATCTGAATTTGTGTGCACGAGGAAAGGTGAAGTTAGAGTATAGAGCAATAGGAGCATGATCAGAAGAGGGGTTAGGCAATGCCTTAGCGAAAGAGTTGTGAAATTTGTTAATCCAAGTTTAGGATACCAGGAACCGATCGAGTTTGGCCATCGTCGGGGATAGATGAAGGTTAGGCCACGTGAAGGATCTGCCCGCCAGGGGAATGTCCGTAAGGTGCATCAATTGGATGCAATCATTGAATTGGGTCGAAAGGTGCCTCGGGTGAAACGCGTTCGATCTTTCGGTCGCGAATCTGGTGACGTTAAAGTCACCACAAAAAAAACAGAGACCGTTAGAATAGGCGATAAGAGATTGGAATTCGATCCAAAACAAAGGACGTCCCTCTGGAGACGATGGTCCATAGACCGAGATAACCGTGATGTCACAGTTGAAAGGTTCGCAGAATAATTGGACAATAAGGAAAAAGTTCAGCCGCTTGATAGATAAAATTGAAAAAACTGACTCTTTGAAACCTAGGAGGATACCTCCCCTAGATCCAACAGCGTCAAGCGAAACCCATTTAGAAATAAAGGAAATCATATCACAATGGAAATCATATCACAATGAGAAGAAGATATAATATCTAATATAGCCTTTTGTTTAATGGGGCAATGGAGACCCCTAATATTCCATGAAAGACTAATCATCACACCTTTTAAACTCTTGAACTCTGAGATGTTCTTTCTTTCTAATTGAAGCAATAGTGGGCAGAGGATTAGAATCGAATTTAAACCCTAAATCCAGGGTCACATTGATCAATTCTTGATTAGATAAAGCATCAAATTGGGATTGGAAAATCGATCCTAGAGGCCTCTGATCTGAAAAAGGGAGCTGAACGGAGGCTTTATCCTCCCGAACCGTGTCAGGGGAAATAGGTTTCCCTAGATATCGGGAATAACATGGTCGAGACAAATTTTTCGCTAACAATCTCGCACTAGATCTGATAATGTGACAATGGGAAGAGACTTTATTACCTGTGTGATTCCGGGTGGTTTTAATCTCCTTACCTAAGGACGGGGAAGAGGAAGAAAAATCAAATTTGGGAAAAACATCGATAGGAGGAGAAGAAATAGCAGCTGCAGAAATCTGCTGCAACTCACAGTTTGCCTTAATGACAACAGACGCGCTATCATTAGACAGCCGCATAATGGGTGAGCAGACACTCAACCTCGCCTTGATAGCTTGGTGTAGGTCGGGAGTAATAAAATTAAGCACTCCCGACAAGGAAAATGAGTGGTTTATCTCCCTTAGTACGGGAAAACAGTCCGAAATATTTAAAATAAAAACACCTCTCTTAAGAAATGGGAGAAAAAAGCCATCAGGTATAATGAATGAAGAATCACAGTGACGACTAACCTTGTTGAGGGAGAGCGCTAATTTCCGATTAGCTTCCTCCTCTACAAGTAGATCATCATGTTCAATTCAGCTATCTTCTTTAGGTGACTGAGAGGTTCTGATTTTAATGGAAGGCAGCTTATGATCCTTGGCCGTGATAGGTGAGGAGTGAGCTAGTTTGATGAACTTCTGCCAGTCAGATTCGAAGTGGGGATTGACTTCCCAGGGGGACCATTGGGAAGGACGAGCAATCTCATCGGACTTAATGTTGGTAGAAGAAATTGGAGGATGAGAAGAAGTAGTACCCAGCAGCTCTTGTTTAGAAGAGGAAATGGGATGAGAGGCAGGGGGTAGGTTGATCAGATCTAAAGGGGGGGAAGCTGATACCTTTCCTTTCCCTGCCTGCAACGAAGACAAATCCGGATTAATCCAAACCAGGTTCGGGGGTTTGGAAGGTGAAATCTTCGGCAGCTTCGAAGAAACTGGAGCTCTAGTGGGGATTGGAAATTGTTTCTTAATGTGGAGGTTACGAGCTTCTTTCCCCTGGTGTTTGGAGGTGGTAGAGGACCCGGGATGAAATTGAGAGCTAGAAACAGTCAACTTAGCAGAAGACTTAGGATGACTCGAAGAAGGCAGGACCATAGATCCACCAATGCTCGCATCGTCATGATATTGCACCAAACCCGGGAAGGATACCTTACCATCATTGAGTTCAAATGCTTCTATGCGGTTATGGTGATCTGGGATCGAGAAAACTGCCTCAACTAGTAAACAACCTGAAGCAAGTTTTGCCGAAGATATAATACTGGAGATATTACCTATACATTTAGACATCGACTCCACCACGGCTAGGGAATCACAAAAAGGGGGCAATCCAAGGAGTGAAAACTTGATTGATTGGGCTGCTCCACTATCCGGGGGAGTCACTTGAACCCATTTCCTGATGGATAATGATATCGCACCAATCTTTAAACCTGGGGTTGCCGATGAGCTCTTGGAGAAGCTTCAGGGATGGACAGTTGATCACAACATCTCCATTGGAACATGAGCCGCGGATCCAATCCCAGTTCTTAACATTGCAGAAATGTTTAGGAAGGAGTTTAAGGTGTAAAGAAGGATGGTACCACTGCTGAAGGAAATCGCTCCGTAAGTAGCAAAGAATTTCAGGCAATCCGATAATTCATTGCTGGGGATAAAAACGAAGGTGCTCATCAACTTGGGAGATGGCATCTGAGCAGGCACTGAAATCTTAGGTACAAGAGATGATGCTCCACTCAAACGGTCAGACATAGGAGGAGTCGGTAGCAGCGGTGATTTGGAAGCAACTTTACGCTTTTTAGCTTGAGAAGATTCCTCATTGGCTAGTTTGCGTTGAAGCGCTGGAAAATCAAGGACTGATAATACTGACTCAGAAATCGGAGCTCCCACAGTAAGACCAAGGATCTTCTGTAACGCGAAACATCTTGGACGGCCATGGCTAGCTTTGAGACAGAACAGACACTTCATGGAAGAAGAGCAGAACTTTTTTATGTGACCAGGTTGCAAGCATCTAAAGCAAGTGATGGTAGGGATAGAGAAAGAGGAAGGATAGTGAGCGGTGTGAGACAAAGAGGGCGGGAGGGAATGGTGGGAATAGATAAGCTTGGAACCATTACGAAGCTTCTTCTGGTATGGGTTGGTGGACTTGGCCTCGATCGGCCTGCCGCCAATCACCTTTTCAAAACTCGATTTTTTATACTTTAATTTTTTAACCACCTCAATCCATGGGAACTCCATGGCCCACAAAATAAAATAGGCCCACTCAAGAAAGGGGAAAGAGTGAGGGGAATCACTGCTAACCAAACGCAGTGAGAAAGGAGGTGGACGAGAAAGTGATTGCTGAGCGCAAAGCACAAAAATGACGAGCACTGCCTAGAAATGCTCTCAGTATGAAGGCAGTGGAAAGCACCACTACCGAATTGATTCCGAACACCCAACACCCACTAAGCAGATGTAAATTGATACAGCTAAAAACACTCGGAGCGATCTGATGCCAAAACTACCTTCGAAACTAAAAGCATAAACAACTTACAGTGATTGGATAAGATAGATCTTGATACAAACCAGTCTCTCAGGGATGATAGTCCGAGGACGCTGACGGCTATGAGGGAGGCCACCGCAGAGAGCGGATACCGATACGGAGTAGCCAGAAGTGCACTCTAAGGATAATGAGAGAAGACTCCATCCACGTGCGATAGGCTCAGGGAGGAATAAGATCCCCAAAAACAGGAGTGCCAGTCCCGGATACGATCTGGTCGATAAAAACAGAAGATAGGCTAATTGATTCAAAGGGTTTGGAGAGGAAAATGAACTGAACAAGTTTTGTAAATGGAGAAGGGGGAGACGGCTGATGGAGACGCCGGATCTGAGAAGAAAACGGAGAGTGAGAAGGCCGTTGAGAGAGTTTTTTTTTTTTTTCTTTTTTCGAAGGTGTTAAATAATCTTCCTGGGTATTTATTCTTGATTGTATTCTTCTGTCCCTTTGAACCTGTATTAATTGTTCCTCTCTTAATAAATTCATTGTTGCATTGGTTCAGCCTTTATTTCTCAATCTAATTGATTCAATAATTATTCTTCGTCTTGAGTTTTGTCTAAACCTAATTCATGGCCTATTTATTTAATATTTGACTCTTTTCCTTCCTATTGGATACTACCCAATAACCCAAACCCACTTTGACTCTATATAACCTGTCTAATCTCACCCTAACCTTATTTATCTAAACCCTAATCCCTACTCCTCTACTTCAGCCATCACCCTTCATCCCCTACCTCCCGTATCCCTCTCTCCTATCTCTCTCCCGTCTACACCCATTGACCCTCTGCCTCAACCCCATCGCCGGCAACCCCCTGCTCCTCGCCTTGATGCCCTCAACAGCCGAGCCCTTGCCCTGTCCCTGATCCCCCGAAATCCCCCTGTGCATCCTTCGAGCCGCCGTCAGCCCAAGCAGCCGCCATCAGCCTAGCGTCGCTGTCGTTGTTCCCCTGCGCCGAGCTTCCCTCGATGCTGCTATTGCCGCGATCACCGTCCACTCGCCGCCTACCGTTGTCCTCGTCTTCTTCCATGTCGCCACTGCTGTGGTTGACAACCACCATCCCCTCGACCCCTTCCGCTGCTCCACCATCGTTGCCTTTCCCTGCCTCCGTCCCGAGCGCCATCCCCCCAACATTGTTGCTGTAGAAGCCTAGTTGCTGCTGTGTGTTGTGCAGAGCGCATGCATCGCACGTGTTATTGGCTGCCCTCACTGTTGTAGCAAGTGTCTCGTGTTCGTATGTCGAAATTCGTTCCCGTTATTCTTTCATCATCTTCGTCGTTGTTTATAAGGCAAGGAGCTTGTATGTTATTTTGTTCTTCTTACAAGTTAAATACCGTAAGTAGTTTTGCATGCATCTTTGTTTTGTACCCTCATGATGATCATAATCTTGTTCATTGATCTGTTCCTTCATCTCTTGATCATGAGTATCTCACAATAGTTGTTACACATTATACAAAAATAAATTAGATCTAGGAAAAGATCTTGATATGTATGTGCTAGTTCGTGGTTTACCGTATGTTGTAGATAATTGTTACGTGAATGATGTGCTAGATGTATTATCTCATTGTGGAATTGTTAACACACATGCCATGCTGATTTGAGTGACCAATATACGATGCTTTGCATTACATCTTAAATTGGATCTATTGTATATGAGTTGTTTGATGAAATGCATAAAAGAAGTTTCTTTTTACTGCTGACCTAATTTGATACAACAACTTAGACCCTGTTTGAATCGGTAAAATAAATTAATTTATGAACATGTTTTGTAGGCCATGTTTTCTAGTTTTCAGAACTTTCGACGGATCTGAATTCCAATTTCTGATGTGCGAGTTATCGCTATTTTACTGCAGTGTTTCCAGATTCTGATTTTTAAAATTTCTGTGTGAGTTATTATTTTAAAACTGATGTTAAGAGAAAAATTTGGCCTTGATATTTTTCTGAGAGTGTTTAGACATAAATGGGATCACCCTAACTTTTGTAAAATTATTTAATGGTTTTTATAACTTATCTCATGCTTGTGAAACCAATCAATATATTCCCAAACTGCATGTTGTTTAGTAAAGAATTCTATTTTCAACCTGATTCTAATCATCTTTGATAAAAACATTGTGAATATGAACTGTAGCCAGATTTTTCTACTTTACTACCCTTTTGACGAATTGGGATTTCGAATTTTATTTTGCGAATTATCACTGTTTTGGTACCGTTGTGTCTGAACCTTTAGAATTACAATTTTGCTACATTACTCTATTTTCCGAATTATATTGACTATGCTAACTGTAATGGAATTTCATGAAATTTTATATGTTGAGACTAGACATTCTAGGGAACCTTCCACATTTTATCAGATTTTATTATGATGTTTTTAGACCCTTTTCATTCTTATTAACAATACTTTACATATTCTGGCTGAACATAAACTCTGTATAAAACACTATTTTGGACCCTGTTATTGTAGCTGATGTATGACTTGTGTATATGCACTTGATTCGGCAAAGATTCTAGTTTCTAGATTCTCTGACAGATCCAGATATGCATTCTTGTAGCAATGTGGATCTCAGTTTCGGTGCAATAACGTCTTGCTGTCCAGAACTGGAAGTTTCGTTGTTCCAACTGTTATAGGTTGTTTTTGTCACCCATTTGTGTTTCCTATTAGACTTAGACTTTTCCTTGTTCTTACCATGTCTTTTTGCAATGTTTGTGTTCGTTCACACCTGTTTAATAATAATTACAACTAATCAAGCCGGGGTTTAAGGGAAAGATCTAGTTGTGGACAATATAGAAATGTGTACCGGAAGGAGACTCATAGGTCTCAACTGTTTTCTTTGGATGCATGATTACATGATCCATGAAACTATTTGCGGTTTACCTGACTACATACTTCCCTATAGGAAGGTGTACTCGGAAGAGAACCCATAGGTCTCAACTGTTATCTCTGGATACATGACTATATGATCCATGACACTGTTTACTATTATTGTTACTATTTGTCTGAGTACATGGCCCTATAGGTTCCACTATGAAATCTAAAACGAAACTGTTTGAATGTAGCAATCATGTGGTAAAAATTTGGGATGCATGAAGTGCTACCTAAATAGTAATGAACAATAGACTTAAGAATAATTGTTTCACTGGCACATCCTGTCTTCACTGTTACTGTTACTGTTATTATTACTTTACTGTTACCGTTACCCTTCACTGTTTATCTGCTACTGTTTCCTGTTATTTGTATATTTTCGTCTACTATTGTTTTCCTCCCTGTTAGTACTTCCTGTTTTTGCTTCATATTTTCCGTTTTTGCTTTCCTGCTTGTACAACTTCTTTTTTCCGGTCTTCCTATTTTCTTACAATCGCTATATGAGCAGGTTTGGTGATCAACTACCCGTGGGAGTTGGCAAGCAAAAGTTTTAGGCTTCGCTTTGGAAATTCCTACTTAGTGATTTGTTTTTGAGTTATTTATTCATGTTGATACATTGAGACTTGTAATGGGCTTGTAGTCCCGAAGTTGTTTTGATTCAAATCTTGTATTTGTTTTGGAATATTCTATTGTTGCAAATGAATACTATTGGTTAGTAATTGTTCATGCATGCGTAGTTGACTATATTGCTATATTTACTGTTATACTGAGTTAACCAGATCCTCACAGCTTATGGATGGTGAAAACTATTCACTGGACTTTGTCGCGTACCGTATTCCGTATTCCTTTTGGGAAGCAGGGCGTGACATGGTTTTCGGTGGTATCAGAGCTCTGGTTTGGCTAATGTGTTAATTTGGCTAATACATTAGACAGGCTTGACTCAGTCAGGATTTACTCAACTACTAACTGGCCATGCACTACACAAAAAATTGATAATCAACTTGATGTGGATGCTAATTATTTTAGGCTTTGTGCAGACTATGGCTCGTGAGAATGCTTCGTCTTCTCGCTTGCAGGATGACCATCCTGAGTTGGCAGCTGTCACTCAGGTGCTGCAGCCAATTTCTCAGATGCAGCAGGAGCACAGCGAATTGTTAAAGGCAGCATTAGAGGCTGCTAACCAGAATGCTGCTATTCCGACCCCTGTTGTGCCTGCCCAGGTAGCTTTGTCCCTCGTCCGGGTACCATTGCGAACTTCATGAACCTGCACCCTAATAAGTTTACTGGTACTGAGACACCACTTGAAGCTGAGTAGTGGTTGATCCGGACGGAGAGTCTGCTACAGGCAGCTAGGGTCACTGATGCCGACCGTGTGGATGTGGTGTGCATCCATTTGGTGGACTTGGTCCACATCTGGTGGAGGGCAGAATTTGAGATGTTAAAGCGGCCTATCACTTGGGTCACTTTTGCTCAGAGCTTTCTGGAAAAGTTCTTCCCTGCATAACCCGGATAGAAATGGAGCATCAGTTTCTTGCCCTGAAGCAGGTTGGTTGGTTGGTTAGTGCCGTGTTTTGAGATTTTGTTACATATTATATATGTAGTATTGTAACACCAAATTTTCTTGGAACAGGGCACTAGATACGTGGACGAGTACGCCGCGGAGTTCACCAGGCTTAGTCGCTTCGCTATCACCTTGGTGGCGAATGAGGAGGATCGTGCTTGGAGGTTCCTTTTGGGTCTTGACCAGGGGATTCAGGTGCACATGGCCGCCCACCATCTCCGTACCTATGCGGATACCTTGGAGGCAGCTCGAGCAACGGAGCAGACACGAACTCGAGAGACCTCTTCTCAGCGGGTTGTGCATTACTCTGTTGCTGTTGCTGCTAGGCCTACTGCAGGTCCGATCAGGAGGCCAGCTCCGGTCCATGCCGTCAGACAGCTCCCTACCGTCCTGCTCCTCCACCGAGGGATGTTGTTTGCGACTTTTGCCAGACCCTGGGCACTTGCGCCAGGACCTGGAAGGCCAACCGCCAGTGCCTTGTTGTGGTGCTACCGATCACTTGGTCCATGATTGTCCTCGGATGAGGCATGACTAGGCCGCAGTCATGCTAGTCCATGGTTAGGTCAGGCCACAACTTCCCCCATAACGTCATATCGTCGGTCAGAGGACCGCTGCTCTAGGGAGAGGCCAGGGTTTCAATTTGACAGCGGAGGAAGCTGAGATCGCAGATGAGGTCGTTGCAGGTATTCTTTTGTGTTTCCTTTTGTTGTTCTATTATTTGTTCCTTGTTTTATTTATTTCTCTTGCATCATTCATTCATGTTGTCTTTCCTGTACCATTTTTTCATATCCCATAGTTATCTTTCATCTGTTCATCTTTTTCCTTGTTTTAACTCTATTTTAGGCATCATTCTAGTCCATTCCTTTTCTTCCCGTGTCCTAATTGATTCCGGGGCAACCCATTCCTTCGTCTCCTCCCGCTTTGTAGATCAGCATCAGTTGGAGTGCAGTGTTATGACGGCAGCTTGGAACATCACCAAAGGTGGTGATGTTGTCGTCTATTCCCAGGAATGTAAGCAGAGTCCCGTGGTGATTGGAGGTGCAAATTTCAAGGCAGATCTGATTATGATCGGAAGTTCAGGGTTTGATGTGATTCTCAGCATGGATTGGCTGGGAAAGTTCCATGCTATTATTGATTGCCGAGCGAAGAAGGTTGTATTCAGGATGCTAGGCCATGCAGAGTTCGAGTTCCATGCTGGGGTGACACTCTTTGGGCATGGTAAGGAAGTGGTTGACGATGCAGGTTGTGCAATGGAGTTGCACACAGGCTGTGAGGCTGAGCCTCTAGTAGTGCGGGAATTTCTGGATGTGTTTCCAAAGGAGTTTCCTGAACTACTGATGTGTATAATTTATATACAAATATTTGTACTCATTTACCAATTAAAATTTCTTATTTTCGTTGATATTGTCTATAATTCATCTTATTTCTATACGATTTCAATTTATTAATTATTTTCGAAGAAATAATATTTTTGACGCAAAAAGTAAAGATTTGGGAAAAAAAATCAACAAACAAAGTAACACAATGGATTTATTAATTTTTTTTATTGTTTTGTTGAGTAAAAGTGCGATAAATAATTTTAGAAGGATTTTAATGAGCTATTATGATTTTTAGTTAGTTTAATTAATTTTGAACTAATTAATTTTATTTTATTTTTAAATCCTAAATTTTGGTCTTATTTTGTGTATGCAGAAGCGCGTGGTTGAAAGAAAAGGAAAGAAAAGGAGAAAAGAGAAAGAAATAAAATTCTAGATCAAATAAGGAAGGAAATAAATAGAAGAAGAAGGATTATTCTGCAAAAAGTGCAAACCCTAACTCCTATTCCCGTTCTCTATAAATACAAACCAAAGAGAGAGAGAAGATTAAAGAGGTGACGGCTAATAATTAAAAGAAAAAAAAAGTAAAAAGTAAAAGAGAGAGACCGGGGCTCTCTTGCATGCGGTACGAATCGAATAGAGAGAGAGAGCAGCAGAGCACGTGTGACGCGACATGACAGGAGAGCAGTCGTTCTGACGTGGCGACGAAGACAGCGACTGACGTGACGTGGACTGGCGTCGGTTTCTGTCGGCGCGTAACCAGGACGACACGACAGCTCCACCTGGCGCTCTACAGCGCTGACAGGTGGGCTCGGTTGGCTTCCACCTGACGCGGCAACAACTGACTTCGGTGGGTTCGAGACTCTGACGTCAGTGGTTTGTGGCAGCTCCTTTAAATGAGACAGAGAATAGAGAAGAGAGAGAAAGGACTTAGCTCGGTTCTAGGAGTTCGGTGTGCATTATTTTTGTCATTTTTTGTATCTCTTCTTCTCTAAATTTTTTATGATGCAATCCCAAACAAATATGAACTAAATTTATTGTTCTAGAGGCTAAGATGTAGCCTAGTTTTGTAGAACACAAATTTTAATTCCTTATTTTATTTTATTTTTCCTGGTTGTGTTTTAATTTTTATTATTTATGCGTACAAAATGGTGGATAGACATTTGTATGATCTTTTAAAACATGAAGAGACCGAACAGGTGATTTGTGATTAATAAAAATTAAATACCGTTATTGGAGGACGTGACCGTTAAAAAATCCAATTTTTCAATTAATAATTTGATGGATAGGCGAAGAATTAGTTGAGAATAATTTTTAGACTACATGGATAGAGTGGTTAATATCTTTGGGATTTCGGTCTACAATTTGGAAATATAATATCTTTATTCATAAGGAGTTATAATTTGTGTATGTGATAAACGAGGTGAACCAAGAGCCCTAGAACTAATTTTACCATTAATAAATTACAAGAGCTTCATAGTTTCACAGCCCTCTCCCTCCTCACCAATTTAGTTAGATTTAATTAGATTAATGTAATTTGGTTGTTTTATCATTTATAAAATTCGATCTTCCAAATAGTGATTAATCTAGTGATATCGGTACTCAATAAAATATCTAGTCCCTGTGGGTTCGACACTCTACTCATTTAACTATATTACTTGTGCGATTTTGTGCACTTGCAAATATCAACATCAAGTTTTTGGCGCCGTTGTCGGGGACTAGTTATTCTTTTATTGATATTGAAAATTGCTAGATTATTGCTAGTTTGGAATTTTTTTTAAATTATTTTTGTTTTATTATTATTTTACATCTTTATTTTCTTTGACTAACTTTTACTTGTATTTATTTTTCTTATTTTATTTTTTTTATTTTTTCTATTTTTTTTCAACACTTACATTTCAGGGCATACAAGGAAATTATCATGGCGAACGATGAAAACAGACCTTTGAGAGACTACTCTATGCCCTCAATTTATGAATCAAGCATAAAGAAGCCGGTTATTGAAGCTAACAATTTTGAGATTGAACCGGAGACTATCCTAATGATTCATCAGACTGTTCAATTTTGGGGACTACCGCACGAGGATCCTTATGCTCACATTTCAAACTTTCTAGAAATTTGTGACACTTTCAAGCACAATGGAGTATCAGATGATGCAATCAGATTGAGACTCTTTCCTTTTTCACTACGAGATAAGGCGAAGGCTTGGCTACATTATCTACCACCAGGTAGTATTACTACTTGGGAGGGACTTGCACACAAAAATTTGGCCAAGTATTTTCCGCCAGCAAAGACAGCAAAGCTAAGGAATGATATTTGCACATTTATTCAATTTGAGACTGAGTCTTCGTATGATGCATGGGAAAGGTTTAAAAAGTTATTGAGAAAGTGTCCTAATCATGAACTACCAAAATGGCTGCAAATGCAAACATTCTATAATGGTTTGGGAGTTACACATCGATCTATGGTTGACGCAGCAGCTGGTGGTGCACTGATGAGCAAAACTTACCAAGCAGCCTATGATCTTTTAGAGGAGATGGCATCAAATCATTACCAGTGGTCTTCAGAGAGAACGATGCCAAGAAAAGTGGCTGCAGTTTTTGAACTTGATCCTTTTTCTACTTTAAATACAAAAAATAATATTTTATCTAAACAAGTAGAAAATATGAATTTTAATGTTATTCAATCTAATATGATTTGTAATATTTGTGCAGGAAATCATGCAAGTTCAGATTGTCAAGTGGGGAACCATTTTGCTCCATCAAATACCGAACATGAAAATTTTGTGTCAAACTTTCAAATGCTAAACAATCATTACGCAAATACATACAATCAAGAATGGAGAAACACCCCAAATTGTCCATGGAACAACAATCAAGGAGCAGTTATATCACCTCAAAATTTTTCACTACAGGAAAAGAAGCCGACACTCGAAGACATGTTTATGCACTACATGCAAAGGGCAGAACAATACATACAAAAGACAGATTTGACAATTCAAAATGTTGCAAATTCAACTTCGGCTTCCATTCACAATCTTGAGGTACAAATTAGTCAATTTTCAAATATTGTTAACAAAAAAACTGCAGGAATATTATCACGCAACACAGTTGTCAATCCCAAGGAGCATGTCGAGGCTATAACACTAGGAAGTGGGAGGACAATTGAGCAACCACAAAAAGAAAATGGTGAACAGAATGTGGTTGAAAAGCAAAGTGAGATTGAACAAATTATGGAGGAACAAATTCAGAATGAACAAGTAATGTATGACGTTTTTAATTCCATAAAGATTCCTCCTGAAGAACAGTCATCTATTCTAGTAAGTAAAACTCATTTAATTGTGGGCGAGAAACATAAGGCTGAAAATGAAAAATCACCAATTGAAGTATGTCCAACAAATGCAGAAATTTTTGAAACTAAGAAAGAAAATATTTTTAAACATGTCATGTATTTGGATGCTGAACCTTCTATTTATTTATTTTTGCAGCATAAATTCAAATTGGTGGGGGAATCAAAGACATCATCATCTAAAAGGAAACGCCTCAAACTGGAGCTTGAACCTGATCCACATCTGAAGAGAAAAATTAGAAAGGATGTGTTAATGTTGTTGGATCTTGACATTACTTAACCATTTCACCCCCATGTCTGGCTGAAGACTTAAAACTTAGCGCTTCTTGGGAGGCAACCCATGTTTTCTTTTATTGCATTTAGGTTTGGTTTATCTTTTAGTTTATTTTATTTTAATTTTTGATTTTATCTTGTAGGATTGCATAAATTTTGGAAGTTGCCGGGCAGAGCTGTTTTATACGCCTTCATTGATGGCTGTTTTCCAGCAGTATGGAGTCAGAATCTGGAAAAGTGATTCAAAGAAACATTGTATACAATTGTCTTAGCTTTCCAGCAAAAAAAAAATCAACCCATTTGGACATCTACAACTCCAGATATCGTCAAAATACTGAACGCTGCGCGTGCAGAAATTTAAGGACGAATCAGGGAAAATATTCTGAACTTTTGCATTCTTTTTGTTTTTCTTTTTCTTTCCCATTAAGGACAATGTGATATTCAAGTTTGGGGGGAAGGTTTACAAATTTATGATTTATTTTAGAACAGAAAAACAAAATTTTAAAAGGATTTCAATTAAGCTCACCATTACACTTTTGAGTTATTCAATTTGATAAGCATTGAAAATATTTTTTTTGAATAAACAATTTCTTATAAAGCAAGAGTAAGCATACTTATTTACTTTAGGATTATTGAATTTCACAATTCCTTACAAAATTGTGTGGGTCATGCTATTATACATTAAAGACAAATGTGATGCTTTTTCTTGTGATTATTCCCTTTAATCTAGTCCTAAACAGAGTTTAAGTAAATAGAGTAATAATGAAAAAAGAATTATGAATAAAGTCAATCTACTCCAATGTTTTGAATTGCTTAGTAACTAGGGGTATTCATCACAAATGTTTTCTTTTACGTAAAACGGTAACTTGAAATATGAGTATGCAAAGCACTTTAAGTTTGTGGCTTGTTGAGTAACCGGGTGAATTCATCACAAATGATTTGCATTCGCGTAAAAAGGCAAGTGACAACTTAAAGAAGGGACTATTATTTTAAAAAAAAATTAAAAAAAAAAAAAAGAAAAAAAAACCCTCTAGTTTGCTACTCGGTTTGTAGTAGAGAGAAGGGATAATCACAGATTAAGTTGTTACATACTACAATTATATTAATTGCATGACAAATACAATTGGGTTGGGAATTATGAATAAATAATTGCACTGGAGAAAGTGGGTATGCTTAGTTTTACTTTATTTGCTATTGTTTATATTTTTAATTGAAATTTTGATACTTGCATGATGAGAATTCTTAGTGTGATGGGTTGAGCCTACTCTTGATTATTATTCCCTTGTTCATGATTCTACTTTTTGCTCGAGGACAAGCAAAATCTTAAGTTTTGGACTATTTGATGTGTCTAATTTATATACAAATTTTTGTACTCATTTACCAATTAAAATTGCTTGTTTTCGTTGATATTGTCTATAATTCATCTTATTTCTATATGATTTCAATTTATTAATTATTTTCGAAGAAATAATATTTTTGACGCAAAAAGTAAAGATTTGGGAAAAAATCAACAAACAAAGTAACACAATGGATTTATTAACTTTTTTATTGTTTTGATGAGTAAAAGTGCGATAAATAATTTTAGAAGGATTTTAATGAGCTATTAAGATTTTTTGTTAGTTTAATTAATTTTGAACTAATTAATTTTATTTTATTTTTAATCCTAAATTTTGGTCTTATTTTGTGTATGCAGAAGCACGTGGTTGAAAGAAAAGGAAAGAAAAGGAGAAAAGAGAAAGAAATAAAATTCTGGATCAAATAAGGAAGGAAATAAATAGAAGAAGAAGGATTATTCTGCAAAAAGTGCAAACCCTAACTCGTATTCCCGTTCTCTATAAATACAAACCAAAGGGGGAGAGAAGATTGAAGAGGTGACGGCTAATAATTAAAAGAAAAAAAAAGTAAAAAGTAAAAGAGAGAGATCGGGGCTCTCTTGCATGCGGTACGAATCGAATAGGGAGAGAGAGCAGCAGAGCACGTGTGACGCGACGTGACAGGAGAGCAATCGATCTGACGTGGCGACGAAGACAGCGGCTGACGTGACGTGGACTGGCGTCAGGTCTCTGTCGGTGCGGAACCAGGACGACACGACAGCTCCACCTGGCGCTCTACAGTGCTGACAGGTGGGCTCGGTTGGCTTCCACCTGACGCGGCAACAACTGACTTCGGTGGGTTCGAGACTCTGACGTCAGTGGTTTGTGGCAGCTCCTTTAAACGAGACAGAGAATAGAGAAGAGAGAGAAAGGACTTAGTTCGGTTCTAGGAGTTCGGTTTGCATTATTTTTATCATTTTTTGTATCTCTTCTTCTCTAAATTTTTTATGATGCAATCCCAAACAAATATGAACTAAATTTATTGTTCTAGAGGCTAAGATGTAGCCTAGTTTTGTAGAACACAAATTTTAATTCCTTATTTTATTTTATTTTTCCTGGTTGTGTTTTAATTTTTATTATTTATGCGTACAAAATGGTGGATAGACATTTGTATGATTTTTTAAGACATGAAGAGACCGAACAGGTGATTTGTGATTAATAAAAATTAAATACCGTTATTGGAGGACGTGACCGTTAAAAAATCCAATTTTTCAATTAATAATTTGATGGATAGGCGAAGAATTAGTTGAGAATAATTTTTAGACTACGTAGATAGAGTGGTTAATATCTTTAGGATTTTGGTCTACAATTTGGAAAGATAATATCTTTATTCATAAGGAGTTATAATTTGTGTGTGTGATAAACGAGATGAACCAAGAGCCCTAGAACTAATTTTACCATTAATAAATTACAAGAGCTTCATAGTTTCACAGCCCTCTCCCTCCTCACCAATTTAGTTAGATTTAATTAGATTAATGTAATTTAGTTGTTTTATCATTTATAAAATTCGATCTTCCAAATAGTGATTAATCTAGTGATATCGGTACTCAATAAAATATCTAGTCCCTGTGGTTTCGACACTCTACTCATTTAACTATATTACTTGTGCGATTTTGTACACTTGCAAATATCAACATCAAGTTTTTACCGTAGGCCGATCTAGTCTTGTTTGTTAGTAAAAAAGATGGGAGTCATAGACTGTGTGTAGATTACCGTGAGCTGAACAATGTTACAGCGAAGAAACGCTATCTGCTGCTCAGGATTTATGATTTGTTTCATCAATTAGGCTGATCGGCGGTCTTTTCGAAGTTTGACCTTCGCTCGGGGTATCATCTGGTGAAGGTGAAGGCAGCTGATGTGCAGAAGACTGCGTTCAAGACCAGATACGGGCACTACGAGTTCCTAGTGATGCATTTCGGAGTCACGAATGCGCTAGCAGTGTTTATGAGTCTGTTGAACCGAGTCTTTTCTCCATTTTTGGACATATTCGTGGTGATCTTCAAAGATGACATTCTAGTGTCTTCTCGAAACCGGAAGGATCATGCTGAACAAATGAGGTTGGTTCTGCAAACTCTGAGGGAGAATCAGCTCTATGGGAAACTCAGCAGGTGTGAGCTCTGGCTCGACTGAGTTACCTTCTTGGGGCATATCATCTCAGGTGAGGGAATCTCAGTTGATCCGTACAAGATTGCTGCGGTGAAAGATTGGCCAGTCCCTAAGTCAGTTTCAGAAGTGAGAAGTTTCCTTGGTTTGGGTGGATTCGGGTGACTATTCCGGATGGTTCGGGTGGATTTGTGGTTCACTGTGACGCTTCTGACAAGGGCCTAGGTGCAGTGTTAATGCAGAAGGGCCGAGTTGTTGCTTATGCGTTAAGACAGTTGAGGTCGCACCAGAAGAATTACCCTACCCATGATTTGGAGTTGGCTGCATTGATCTTTGCTCTGAAGTTGTGGAGGCCTTATCAACTTGGAGACCGAGTGTAATACCTCGAATAATATAATACTTATGTACATATAATGTCTGTGTGTGTGTGTGTGTATATATATATATATATATATGATGAAGTGTGATTAAATTGGTTTATGTATGTGGATGGTTGCGTTCATGGTGGTGCACGAGAACGAAAGAATCGATACTAGTATATGTACTAGTATATGCGTACGGTACATATGCATTTGTAAAATTGTATAGTACTATACTACAAATATATTTTCTCTCTTTTACATGCATTCACATCTAGCCACTCATCTCATCTCATCTCATCAAAGATCCAATGGCTAGAAAATGAAGCATGCAAAAATATCTCCTAAAACCATGAGCAAGGAGCTAGTTTTGGAAAATACCACTATGCCACATCACCCCCCACCCTACCCCTAAGGCCGGCCTACCCCCTCACACCCCTCACTCTTTCTCACTTCTTAAAAACCCCTCCCTCTCATTCTCATTTCAGTTCTGAAATTTTAGAAAGAAAAAGAGAAGGAGAGAGTGAAAGAAGTCAAGTAAAGAAGGTGTTTTACAGCTCTTGGAGAAGGAAATTTGAGGAGGAAGCCAAAGCCAATCTCATATTCTCTAGCCACAACCAAGGGTAAGGAGTTCTCTGAAGAACTTTATTCTTGTTTCTCTTATTGATTTCTTGCATGAATCAAGTAGTAATAGCTATGAGAATGATTGATTAGGAATAGTTTGTTAGAATCTGGAAATGGAAACAGAAAACATGAAATGCAAGCTATATTTCCGAATTTTTCAGAGAGCAAAATAATTGGAATTGGATCATGAAATTTATACAGAATCTTCTCACATATGTTTAGAAGCTACATAATTTATTTCTGACTTTTCTGATGTTATTTGATATTTTAATAAAATCAATTTTGATGGCTGAGTCGTAAGGCAGAGACTGCTTCTGTCTATTGTAGAACCTAAATTTGTGGGAATTCTTGGAATTAATTGACACATGATCCACATCTAAATTTTTTACCATGTTATCAGGCATGAATCTACACTCTACATAAAATTATTGAAATTAATTGGACTACATTAGATGCATGTTCAAAATTAATTAAGTAGGAGTACTCATGGCAGTAACTGAAGAACAGTAGAACTTGTGTGCATGTTTATAATAGGTAGATATCATTAAATACTTGGAATTTGGATGTGATCTTTTTTCCATGCTATACATGATGAAGTCTAGTTTCTGGAAATACAAATTTGATGAAAATTGGTTATGCATGTGATTTATTATGAATATTTAAGTGAGCAATATGCATAACTCAGTTAGTATTGACACCCTGGTAAGATGGTACCTTTATGGCTCTGTATGAGCAGAATTTGAGGAAGTGTACAGCTAGGAAGTTGTAATAGACATCTTGAGCTTTCCAAAAGTCCTATTTCAAGAAATTCCTGTACATAGAATAATAGATATAATTTTTGCAAGTTGGGACAGAACCCAGAATTTGAGCTATAAGCTCTGTTTATGTAGTGCAATATGTGTGGTTCTGTATACCTGAGAGAGATGACTATTTTACAGTATTCAAATGAAACAATTTGGATTGATGATCAACTAGAAAGTTGTATAGGACATCCACATCTTTCCATAGAACCTGGATTTGTATCATTCTGATGAGCGAGTAGATTTTTATGCTATCGGTAAGGTGCAGCAAATGTACAGGAAGTTCACAGGCTGAGGTTTGTGAGGCTGTTTTGAGCAGTGAGATGATTGAATCTGAGGTGATGATCAACTAGATAGTTGTAGTCTAGGTTCTTAGCTTTCCAAATTGGGCTAGAAAACCCAAATCTGAGTTGTATTGTAGGAGTTATGATCTTTTTTAGTTTCAGGCAGAAACACCATAGTTTGGTTTAGTCATGGTTTTTGACTAAGTGTTGGGAGAACCTTTCCCCTCTTGCGAATAAGAGTTGATAACTTGTTATTTGGGATGATTGGTGTTATTTTTGCTGGTCTTGTTGGTGTTTGACTCCTGTTGGGGGATGTTGTGACTCGAGTTAGTCACAAAGGTAGGGTGATACCCTACGTCTATCAACCATAAGATTTGAACTTCTGCCGAGGTGTTGGATGTCCGTGTTAGGGTTATATACTGAAAGCATCACTTTTGTATTAACTTTATTTCCTTATTTTTTTGAATGAGAATCATATGGGCATATGTTTGCATATTGTGTTTATTATAATATTAATGCAAGTGTCTGATATTCTATAAGGTTGATAATATGGTGTGAGGTGACACACAGAAGATCATATTATCAGTTCCCTATGGAATATATAAATAGTTCACAACCTAGACGGACTTGGACAATCCATTGGAAAGGTTGTAGTGTAATCTGGTATTAGTCTGTCTTGACTATAGGTTTACACTAGTACACTTTGTGTGTATTGAACAGGACCACTTGAGGTTGTTCTCTTTGTACTGACTACAAAAGAGAATAAACACCTCTGTTATTATGGATGCTTATGCTCTTAATCCAGATATAATAACAGACATGTATATGCAGTGTGCATTACTTTGACTCATAAAAGAGTGAGATTCATTATGGATCAACAACCTCTATGAATTGGGTAATAGCATTGTATGTATGATGGGCTGTTGATTGTAAAAGGAATCCATGTCCCGATACGTCGGGTTGATGATGTCCCCTTAAGGAGCTCATAAGGATTGTCATGTAAACCCTGCAGGTGGATTACATCCGACATGACAAATAAAGTTGAGTGGTACTACTTAAGGATAAAAGATGTTGATCAATGTAGTTGTCAGTAACTTAATTTGATCAACGGACATTCGATATCTTAACATGGGGAGTTGAACGAGCATATAATAAAAGGAGCCCATAAATATAATTTGGGATTAGGAAGGTAGTGCAACAATAGCTCCTTAGTGGACCGAGCTATTGTTAATGGGCCTGGGTTGTGTGTTCGGGCTGAACACGGGATACCCAGATCCGTTAGGAGACCTAACCCTAATTTTTCCTCATGGTCCCTGCCGTAGCCTTATATATATCCTCTATTTTCTCTGGCCGTCATTGACAATCAGAAATATAAGATTTTTTTCTCAAATCTCGTGATTCACGTAAGGAGAGAAAAAGAGGCCAGCCAAGGGAGAAAGGTTGGGAGATCGTCGCCCACACGACGTCCAACCCGAGGAAGGAATACGTGCAGAAGATCTTGGGGTCGCTGTCGTCTTCTTCTCACCGCAGGTATAATTGTGAACCCTAGTTTCCGCTGTATAGGGTTAGATCACCATTAAGCAATCTGTTTATCTTTAACGATCGATACGCACACCAATCCGTAGTCCTGGGATTCATCTCAGTTCCATCAGTCCGAATTGGTGCCGTCGAGTTGTATTCATGCCAGTTAAGGATAAATGTTGGCTATGGTGAGGAACAAATTCCAAGCTAGGAGAAGTAGCGAGCAGGACATTGCATCGCCGGGGCCGCGAGTCGATAGGCAGGATTGTGGATGGAACCCTTTATGTCACCTGAATGATTAGATGGAGTCTTGGATTAAAGTGATTTTGTTAGATATGAACATTGCATTAGTACTAGCAGACCATAGTCAGGTGTTGTACTTTTCCTGTCCTAGGGATATGGATTTGGTTCTCAGATTTTGAGTTCACGAGTCCCGTATCTCGATCTGTTAATTCCCAAAGAGCCCGGGTAAGGAACGGGAGAGTAACTCCTGTCGAATAGGGGGATTTGACCCTTGAGGCCGTCGTGTTCATATGAACGTGGGTGTTGTTTATTATCTTGACATCATAGGTACATGGTTTTGTATCGAAAGGTTTTTCACGGCTTTTTGAGTGAGGTCCGTGCGTGGGTACTAAGTGGCAAACATGACCACCAATTTAGGGACTGCAGTAAGGGACTAGAACGAATGACTGCAACCTCCTCAGACACGGAAATCTATTGGGAACAGGATGAGTACAAGAGTAGGATGCATGGCGAGGGTCTGAATCCCTAAAAGTGGAGAAAGACGGCTAGATTTGGGGGCATATGTAGTATGGGATACATGCGTTCTCCAAAGTCTTGCTTGCATTAGAAGTAGGCATGTGATTGATGCATCTAGTTGTAGATTCATGGCATACAACAACACTATAACCCAAATCCATTAACCCCTAGTTTTCACATCACTTTTCTCTTTTGCATAAATTATGGTGTGATTGTTAGTTTTGAGATCGCTGTTATTATCAGCCTTGCATCAGTCGAAGTACTGATGTTCCCCACCTTGTAGGTATCCGGAGCCGATTCACAGGTACAGCAGAGCTCGTGTCCGTCCAAGCATCCAAGCGACATATTCAAGTGTTATTATATTATTTGTGAATCTTGTAAAAAAAAATTGGATATTGTAACACTTGTAATTGTAACATTTATAAGGAATAAAGGTGTTTAATTTTCCTGTATTTTTTTGTGATTGTGACTATTAGAAGTTCGACTCCTGGAGTAGTGTCTCAGATTTCCTTTTAGGAATTTGGGGTGCTACAGAACTTGGTATCAGAGCTAACTTCAAATATTAGTCCAATACAGTAGGAAAATTAGACTTGGATGCACTGCGAGAGATGGATTTAGTCAGATAGTTGATGATTATAATTCATAATGTTGCTTTTACAACTTATGCTTTATAATTTTTTCTGTATCTATACTGATTCCCATATTTTCTCTTATAGATGTCGGGCATGGATAATGCACACTCGAACGGTTGGGCCAATGGAAATGGTCATGTACCCCCTATAACACCCCGAATTCCAAATAAGACAGAATTCAAAGTTCCACAAGATCTTTGCACTTCACTTCGTACAATTTTACAAGGATTTAGAAACTAACAGTTCTTACTAAATAACAATTCTTACTAATTTTACAGTTCTTACTAATTTTACAAAGAATTAAAAACTTAACAGTTCTCCTGTTACATAACACACTCTTCTTACATAACAGTTCTTACTAAATAACAAGGAAAAAGAACAACATAAACTTCTAAACATTCACCCCCGTACCAGTAATGACGTGATACACTTCATCAGCGTCAGCCTCAGTCAAGGCAAATACTCGCCCCTACTGGTACGGCTTCTTCCTAACTTACTGCATTGGTACCTTCCGGACGACATCTAGCAGCTTGGGGTAGTGAGATCTGTAATGACCTATCTCTCCATAGTTGAAACATGTCACCACACTCCTAGGGATGGCAAACGGGCTGGGTCGACCTGCGAACCGCTCGCGACCCGCCCGCCTAACCCGGCCCATGAATGACCGATTTGGGTTCGGGTCGAACCCATTAGTGTAAACGGGTCGACCCGGGTCCTCAAAATAGCGAATTCAACCCGTTGAACCCGGCCCAATAACCCGGATGAACAGTTCTCGACCCGGCCGCGAACCCAGGGGTCGACCCGCTGGTCCAACGGGCCTAACCCCTTACCGGCACTTCCCGTAGGCCTCCAATTGTCCCACAAAATGAGTCTGCCGAAGAGTACCCTAATCCTATGACCCAACACATTGGTACACACGATGAGTTGGTAGGCGACATAGAATTAGAAGAAGAACCACAAACACAAGGGGCTAGTAGTAGGAAAACAAGAAGAGAAAGTAATGATTGGTACAAATTTTTTGATTATATTCCAGATGAAAATGTACCGGGTGTAGGTTTAAAAGTTTGTAAAACATGTTCTAAGCCATACAAATGGAAGAGAGGAGAGGGCACGGGTACAATTAGACGACACATCCAAAATGTGCATAACGAACTTCTTGTTAACCTACCCGGCCAACAAAAAATCTACCCTGGGACCGGTGTAGTTGATAGTCATTCTTATGATCCCGAAATTGTTCGTTATGAAATGGTCCGATTAGTAATCAAGGAAGAGTTACCATTTTCCTATCCCGAGAGTAGGGACTTAAAAAATTTTAATCAAACCGCCTTAAACCCCCCATTTTAAAAGAATCCGTAGGAATACTTGCAAATCAGATTGTTTTAAAATGTACAATGAAATGAGGGAAGCTTTGATTGTATTTTTATGGAGTTTAACTTGTAGAGTTTCTTTAACTTCCGATTGTTGGACGGGTTGCAACAATATTCCAATGATGGGAATAACCTGTCATTGGATCGACAGTGGTTGGATTCTTCAAAAAATGATCATATCACTTGCAGCGTTGCCCTATCCCCATAGTGGTAATGAAACTGCAAACCGTATTTTAGAAATTTGTGATGTTTTCATAACCGTGATAAAGTTTTGTGTATAAGTTTTGATAATGCATCTAACAACAATGCATCAATTAGTATTTTAAAAACGCATTAAACCCTCCATCTGACAATATTTTTCATGTTAGAAGTGCATGTCATATTTTAAATTTGTGTGTTCAAGATGCATTAAAAATAGCCGAACCATATATAGTTAACATTAGGAATTGTGTACATTTTATTGCATTAAGTGGCACCATATTTCAAGAATGAAAAGCTTGGTGTAGGCTTAAAAATCTACATTTTAGAAAATTTTCAAAGGATGCTCAACACTGATGGAACTCTACTTTTGATTTGCTACAAGTTGTTACTGAATATAAAGCAAGTATAAATAATTTTTGTCTTGCAAAAAATATACTGAATTTTGAAATGACTCCCCAACATTGGTTTTATGCCGAATCTTTGTTGAAATTTTTAGAACCTTTTAAAACCGCAACTTTCAAATTTTCAAAATCTTATGAATCTACTTCTAGTAACATTTTTATTTCAATAATTACTATGATGCAAACTTTCAAAGAAATGATCGATGATACTTTTATTGGTCATATTGTGAAACCTGCATATATAAAATTTTTGAAGTATTTTAATCCTCCTCTTATGTTGTATTGTGTTGCTACTGTGATGGATCCTCGTATCAAATTAAAAGGTACGAAGAGTTTGATTGAAATTTTTTTGCGTTATTTGGGCCAAATGAATCTGAAATTGATTGCACAACATTTTTACTTAAATTTGAATCGATATTAAATAACTTGTATGATTATTATGATAGAAGTTTTGCATCTAGTAGTATAACTTCTTTAGTTAGTTCTTCTTCTGCTACTTCTAAAGGTAAGGGTAAGAGTAAATTAGATGATAGAACATTTAATTTACTTGCACAAATTCAATCAAAAAAACCTAGGACTAATCAACCAAATGAATTACATTGGTATAATCAACAAGATTCTGAGTCTTTTACTTCTTCAGTAGATATTTTACAATGGTGGAAAGACCATGAACACACTTATAGTATTCTTAAATATATGGCTAAAGATCTATTAACTCCTCCTGTCTCTACAGTTGCTTCAGAAAGTGCATTTTTCTACAACTAGCAGGGTTCTAACTGATTACAGGAATCGCTTGAAGCCCCAATTGTTGGAGATGCTCGTCTGCACAGAAGATTGGTTGAAGGCCGAAGATAGGACTCAAGGAAAAGTGTTCGACACATCCACAAGTGGGAGCACCTCGCCGGAAGAACAACAACAACAACAACAACAACAATAGCAACCAAAATGAAGAATTCAAAACCAACAACAACAAAAACTAATTGAAGACCAACAAATTGATGACAATTGTAAATGTATAAAAAATTGTATAAAATCTTTGATTGTTATTTAAAATTAGGAAAATTAAAGAAAATTGAAATTGTATCTAAGTAATTTGTTATTGTATAAAACAAATTTGTAGAAAATTTTTATTTTTTATTACAAATTTTGAAACTTGTATAAGTTGAAATCATATTAATAATATATAAAAAAAAAATTTGACAATTTCACTCTTTCAATCTTATTATTATTATTACATTTTTTGTTTATTATAAAAATTACATTACATTTTTTGTTTAAGTAAAAAATATATATATATCTTTAGACGGGCCAACCTGCGACCCGACTCGACCCGAACCCGCCCAAGTTGGGTTCCAACCCGGCCGGGTTCGACCCAACCCGGCCCGTTAGACCCGTTTACCAACCCTAGGTCTCACCCAACCATTTCCGAGTCTTCCAGCCACATTGACAGCATTCACCTCTGTAGGTTTGAACCTTTGAGCTGGTGGCTACCCTCTGACATTCCCAGAAATTGCCAACCTCTTCCCAACATTCCAATTGTTCCTCCGGTTCTGGGCGGCATGAAACTGCTCCATATCCGTCTCTGTAACTGCAGCTCGCTTGACCAACTTGTCAAACCTCCTGATACCAAGGGGTATCATCCTTGATCCCAGACTCAGCCTCAATCCGTGCTCGAACTTTCAAGCTTTTTTCGCCTCATCAATCACAAGTTCGGGTGCATACCTCGAGGGTTGAGTAAATCTTGTCTCATACTCGCTGACAGACATGCCTCCCTGCTGCAATGCCAGAAACTCCATCGCTTTCTTCTCTTGGATATCAGATGGAAAATAGTGACCGCAGAACTCCTCCAAGAAATCCTCCCAGCCGACAACACCATTTTCTATATTCCGCTTCATAGACTGCCACCGTACAGCTGCATCCTTCTCAGGTTGCAATGTAGCCAACTTCACCTTGCTACCTTCTGGAGTTTCCAAGACTTCAAATATAGTTTCAACTTACCGAATCCAATTGTCAGCTGCATCTGGGTCTGACTTCCCTTCAAACATTGGTGGCTTCATCCTCTTGAATGACTCGACAAGTTTGATCGCCTCAGGAACTGGATTCGCAGGCTTCCCCCTATGGTTTTGGTTCATGGCAACGGCGTTGAGGGTCTGATAGACTCTAGCCAACTCCGTTTCCAAGTCAACTCCACAGCTGGGCCCTTCTCCATTCCTTGATCTTCTTCTAGCCATACTCTGATTCAAAAGATCCATTAAATTCGAAGTAGAAAACATGAATTTTAAACTAACTTCTTTTATTTCATTGAATTCAAACTTTGTACATTCAAATTTAAAACATCGTCTGACATCAAGCGAAAAGCATTGAGAAGATACAACATTCTAATCCCTACGGTTCCTCTTAGCTTCCTTAAGCTCTTCCCGTAGTTATGCCACTTCTTCCTTCAGCACATCATAGATGTTCTTACTCTTCTCAAGTTTCCAAACACGATGACTGAGGGTTGCAATATTCTCCTTGCACTTTTCACACTGCGCCTGCAATAGATCTGCTCTCTCCCTCTGAGTCTCCACCTGCCTCTGAAGCGATATGATGAGACCTCCCGGAACTGGCTCTTCCTCGTCGGATGAAATATCTGATGAGTCTGGAGGTAGAGTGATCTCTCGGGGCTCAGGCCATTCTCCTTCATATTCCTCCGAATCTTCTTCGTTGGAATATCCTTGTCCAAGGTAGTAGTCCTCTTCGAATATGTGCCAATCATCATCGCCTGCGGGGACGTGGTGATTCGCCATCTTTAGGGAAAGGAGAAGAAGAAGCATCAATCATAGAGCAACACAAATGTAAGTAGCTTACATTTAAATCTCTATACCCAACTCACACTCTAATGTCCACTTCAGGGTGTCGTTCCTTATAAATTTTTACTACTTAGAAGCGTGGCTCTGATACCACTCTGTAACACCCCGAATTCCAAATAAGACAGAATTTGAAGTTCCACAGGATCTTTACACTTCACTCGTATACCACTCTATACAATTTTACAAAGAATTAAAAACTTTTATACAATAATGATTACATCAACGCAGCAGAAATATAAATTACAACACGATACATGAATTAAACAACTTGAACATCTCTTTAAGTAGTATTCATTCTTTAGTCTTGTCAATCACTTTATCCTGCATAGAAATTGTGGATATGTCAGTTGTATACAACTGATGCTAGGATATAATACATCAATTTTCCTTACTTAGAAAGCACACACTTATCACAAACAAAGCTAAGAGGACTATCTTATTGATGTCGTGTGTGAATGTGCACTTAGTCCTTAATGTAGTTATTTATGTTTAATTAATGCGCACTTGTTCGGATTCTATGTATCCCATACTACATAAGTCCGAGGGCAAGCCCTTAATCGTTCTTCATCTTGTATGGTTGAATCCCTAGCCATGATTTAAATTACTACGGTAACTACGGTAAGTGTCCTAGATGTTCTATGAGTTACGAGCCCTTACCTAGACAGCCTGGAGGGAAATCCCACGTCATGACATGACGCATCATACAGAGCCTATGAATAATTTGCCTCCGTCATGGAATGATGGCACTACATAGTCACCAAACACACCACAAGTTTTGCCATGGTTCCGATAATTCCGGAGATGTATCTACGCCATGACATGACGCATCAAGCAGGCAACCAATGAATACTCTCATACCGTCGATCCGAGGCCCTCATACTTGTGTTTTTCTCTTACTTTCATCACATCTCCACTATGTGTCTAATCCTTAGATAATTGAATCATGAATAAAATTAATACTCTAGAATTAGTGTTACCTCTACATCGGTCTTAAACAACAATCATTTACCATGACCCAATCTTGGTCTTTTATCATCACATTTCTCTTTCAAAAATTTCATTTATGCCGATGTAAGGACTTAGCTAAACTCTAGTTTCAAACTCGTTTCATGTTCATCAAAATGAGAGTTCATGTTCATAAATTCAATATTTCAACATGTTTCTTTTACTTCATTTTCCATGCACAATTTACATAATTTAACCAACAATTTCATATTTAATCTTACTCAATTTTTTACAGGTCAATAATCTCATTATATATCTCTGTGCCAAAATTCTTTACATTCAAAAAATGTTTGTTGTATTTAATTAGTAGAATCATACTCTAAGAAACTTTATTAATTCCTTCTTCTCAAAATTTGCTTCTAATTCCCATTTTAATAAGCCAAATATTGTAGAAATAATTTTCATGAAGTCTAGGTATTTTTAGAAGAATTCTAATATTTTTTCTCAATTTTTAAACACTTAAAATTAATCGAAAGAATCCAAAATAATAAAAAAAAAATCAAAAAAATAACAATGGCTAAAGCAGGATTCTAACCCAGTCAAACCCCTCCGTCGATGAACAGTGACCACCTTAAATCGCACCCAAATACCAGAAGGTCTTAAGTGACTAACTGTTATATAGGGAACTTAATTTATATTTAAGGTCTGGCTTTCGGGTTTGAATTTCAGAAAAACAAAGTCTCTCACAAGACTCGAACCCAGACCCAAAAGCTCCGCTCAGCTACAGTAACCCACCCAAAACGCACCCAAAGACCAGTAGGTCTTTAGTGACTAATCGATATAGATTCGGATGAATATACTTTTCTATTAGACTGTACTATTTCTAGTTCTTCCTTTAATAAAATTTGTTCTTATAAAAATCTAGATCTTTTCCAGAATCTTATTTCTTTAAAAAAAAACAGTAACTTATCTTTTCTTAGATTGTCAAAATCTCATTTTAAAATACATAATAGACTATTTCTTTTTAGTTCTTTGAAAAAGTGGATCAGGAATGCATTTTCGACATAGAAAGAATTTCTTTTTGGATGAATCTTTTATCAACATATTTCTCTTTCATTCACAATGTGTTCATACAATTTTTTTCTCATTCTTTAACAAAATCAAGCTCTTTAAATTAGTCTTATGTTTACCAAAACTAATCTTTTTCTTTTGTTTCAAAGAGACAAAATAGGTGTCAATCTAGTGAATATAATATCATTCATAAAATGCAATTAAAACACACTTATTGCAACTAATCAATTTATCCCCAATCCATAGACATTATTTTGCATTCCAAAATTCATTCTTAAGAGCAATTTTTCATATATTGCATTCTAAAACTCATTCATAAGCACAATTTTTCATATAGTCATGTTTCATCAATCTAGCATGCAAATTTACCAACAAAGCATCACATCTAATCTTAATTAACGCAGTTCAATTCATTTTACTAACTTTTTATGTAGTTAAACTAGAGTTCCTTTTCTTACTAGTTTCTTCAAACAAGTACAAGCAATTTTTCCTACTTGTTTCTAGCAAATTCACAATTTAAAATCCTAGCATGGTATCTATGTTAGAAGTTTGAGAAATTGCCAACCTTATTGAAGAAACAAATAGAAACTCCTAAGAAACTCCTTGAACGCACGAATGGCTCCCTTCTCCTCCTATTTTGTGCCACGAAGCTTGAGCCTTCTCCTCCTTGCAAGTGTGAAACCCGAGCTCCTCCTCTTGATGTATGGTCGGCCTCCAATATTGCAAGAGCACACAAACTCACAATCTCTCAATCTTTTTCTCACACAACTCTTTCTTTTCCTCACAATTTGTTTCTTTTCTTTTCTTTTCTTTTCTCTTATGAATATTTCTAGTGCAAGTTATAAAAAAGATAGGGGGGGGGGGGGGGGGGGGTATTTATACACAACTCAAGCTCAAATGGAGGGTTGAGAGGAGATTAGATGAGAGGCTAGGATGCATTAGGGAGTTAGAAGAACCACGCACCATCACATAACTACCCTTCCACTCTCTCCATCACACCCACAACCAAGACCAAGTCAGGCCAAGCCCTTCTCATTCACTTCCACATGCTTGTGCAAAGCACTAGTCACACTATGCATACTACAAATTTGTTTGTACATTAAATTGTTAAATTAATTGTTACTTGATCAAGTCTACACTACAAGTTGTATTAATTATTATTAAAAATAACTAATGGGCTAATTAGGTGGGCCAAAAACCATGGGCTCTCTAATTAAATTAATTAATTTATTTAAGTGGGCTAGAATAAGACTATTAGGCCTAGAGATTAAAATAGGCTTTAATTTAAAAGAGAAGAAATGTTTATTCATGAATGAGAATACTTTTTAAAGCTAAAATACACATATTAAATTGCACATGCAAGACACGTGAAAGTAAAAGAAAATTTCATATGTATTATTTGAGAAATTCAGGATGTTACACCCCCACTCCCACCTCCACCCCCACGGCCCACAGCCATAGAGCAGGCCATCATTATGTTATTCCAAGAGCTGGCTGCATATAAATGGAGCCACGGACAGCTGGAGGATGACTTTGAGAATCTCGCTCAGCCCTTGATAGCCGCCGAGAGAAAGGTAGCCAAGCTGGAGAGGACCAAGCAGAAGTGGAAGATGAGGGTGATACTGTTGAAGCACTGGTATGAGGAGAGATTGGGATAGCTGCAGAGCCGATATCTGGCGTTGAGGTCTCAGGTTGTTGATATGCAGGACCTGCTGGACAAAATGAACGCTAAGGATAGTTCCGACACTGGCGATCAGCCAGGGCGGGAGAGCAGTGACCTCCCTTACTATTATGGGATCTTTTTTATGTGTATAGATGGCAATCTTTTTGAATAGCTAGGCTGACTTGCTATTTTTTGATGGGTGTAGTATGAACCCATTAGGATGATGACATGAATGTATTGATGGCAAAATCACTTGTAACCCTTTTTGAATGAATGAAACTAGTATGTTTTCTAACCAAAGCTAGTGTGTTATGGGTTTCGCATTACTATTACTATTTAATGATGTCAGTGTTAGCATGAGTTGGCAGGAAGGACCAGAAGCAACCAGAGCGATCAGACTGAAGCCGAAGGCAGTGGAGCCAACGGTACTGGCCACGATGTGAGGGAAGAATTTGCTCGGGTATACTAGATGATTGCAGCATTTGTGAAGGCCAGTAGGAACCAGGCACCGCCACAAGGAGCACCAATAGTTGCCGTGAATACAGAGCCGGTGAAGATGGTGGAATCATTCAAGAGGATGAAACCAACAGTCTTTGAAGAACAAGCCAACCCAACGGCTGCTGACGACTAGATACGTCAGGTGGAAACAGTATTCGAAGTGATGTGACAACAGAAGACAGCAAGGTTCGTCTAGCCACAATCTTGCTGGAGAAGGGTGCCGGAGTTTAGTGGTTGTCCGTGAAGCGTGGTCGTGGAGAGGGTCCAATCACTTGGGAATATTTTCTTGAGGAATTCCGACAGCACTACTTTCCCATGATGTGCAAGAAGAAAAGGCGATGGAGTTCCACAATTTGAAGCTGAGAAATATGTCAGGGAATATCAGACGAAGTTGTCCCAACTGTCATGGTATGCACCAAAGATGGTCCAGGAGGAAACAAAGAAAGCCCAGAGGTTTGAGCAAGGGCTTAGGCCTGGACTGAGGTCGATGATGGTTCCGTTGGGCATTCGCCGATTCGACAAGCTAGTGAGGCGAGTTGCTGTAACAGAGGCAAACATGAATCAGAGTTAAGGAAGAATGGGGTTTTGGAACAAAGGAAAGAAATCCACCCAGCATCCAAATTTAAGAAGCAGGGTAAGAGGTAGAAATTTCAGAAAACCAGTGCCAAGATGGGAGAATACAAGCTCGAAAGCTGCTTCCATTGTGGAGAGCAGGGACACTTTAAGGACCAATGCCCTAAGAGGAATGCACAGAGATGTTTCCAGTGCAGGCTAGAAGGGCACATCAAGCCAAATTGTCCCCAAAATCCAATGAACATCAACAGGGCAGGGTCGGGAGCAACCGACAAAGGAAAGAAGCTGATGCGTCAAGGAAGGGTATTCTCCTTGACCAAGAAGGATGCTGAAGAAGATGAAGGGGTAATCACGGGTATGTAAAGAAGTTATGTAATGAAGTTCTAAGATGTATTTTAGGTTTTGTGGGAAGTTGATGAAGGATGAACTTTTGTAACAGGACATATATATATAAATGGAATTTGGGCTACAGTTTTGTTCGACAGTGGATCAACTCATTCTTTTGTGTCAAAATCTTTTTCGAAAAAATTAAAATGCACACAAAAGGTAGTCCCAGAGTTAGCCTTAATGGTGGCTACACCATCAGGGGCAACCCTCACTACAGATCTATGCTATAGGGAATGTAAACTCCAGATTAATGAGGAAACCCTAAGTATGGATTTGTTAGAATTGGGTTTTACCGGAATAGATGCCATTATTGGTATGGATTGGATGTCGAGGCACAAGGCACGCATCGACTGCAAGGAGAATGAGGTAGTCATCTCATTCAAAGGATTGGAACTTGTATTTCACGGGGAGAAGAGGTCGAAAGCAACGATCATTACATCTACAAGTGCAGCACGAGTACTTGAAGAGGTGAACAAGATACCAGTGGTGAGAGATTTTCCACTCGTAATCATGGAAGAATTACCTGGACTTCCCCCACACCAAGATGTCAAGTTTAGCATCACAATTCAACCAGGTAGCGCTCCAGTATCAAAGGCACCCTATAGAATGGCGCCAGCAGAGCAAAATGAAGTCAAGAAGCAGATTGAGGAATTCTTGCAGAAGGGGTTTATCAGACCAAGTTCTTCTCCAATATTGCTTGTTGAGAAGAAGGATGAATCATCCAGGATGTGTATCGATTATCGGGAATTGAATAAGGTCACTATTCGGAACAAGTACCCAATTCCCAGGATCGACGATTTGTTCGATCAGCTTCAGGAAGTAGCAGTATTTTCAAAGATTGATCTACGGTCCGGATATCATCAAGTGCGAGTCAAGGAGGAGGATGTACCCAAGACAGCCTTTCGAACTCGGCATGGATACTATGAGTTCTTGATAATGCCGTTCGGAGTGACTAACGCTCCAGCGATCTTCATGGACTTGATGAACAGAATTATACATCCGTTTATTGACTCTTTTGTTGTGGTCTTTATTGACGACAATTTGGTGTACTCAAGGACGGAAGAGGATCATGCTGAACATCTAACATCAGACCTGAGCAAGTTACAAGAGCATCAGTTATACGCCAAATTGTCCAAGTGTGAGTTCTGAAAATCAGAAGTCACATTTCTAGGTCATATCGTCTCTAAGGAGGGAGTGGCAACAAATCCCCAGAAGATTGAAGTGGTAAAAGAATGGCCACAGCCGAAGCAAATGAAAGAGGTAAGGAGTTTTCTGGGTATGACTGGGTATTACCGAAAGTTTATCCAGAATTATGCAAAGATAGTTGTACCCCTTACAGCGTTGACAAAAAAGAACAAAGGTTTCGACTGGATGGAGAAGTGTGAAGATAGTTTCCAGGAACTGAAGGACCGATTGATCTCTGCACCAATATTGATTTTACATCAGGAAGATAAGGACTGTGTCATCTACAGTGTTGCATCATATTTGCGGTTCGGATGTGTGCTTATGTAGGAAGGCAACGTTATAGCTTATGGATCAAGACAGCTCCGACCACATGAAAAGAACTACCCTGGCTCACGACTTAGAACTTGTAGCCATAATCTTCGCTTTGAAATCATGGAGACATTACATCTACGGAGTAAAAGTGGAGATATACACTGACCATAAGAGTTTAAAGTACATATACCAACAGAAGGACCTTAATTTAAGGCAGAGGAGATGGTTAGAAGTCCTCGGGGACATCAGGCCGGAAATCATATATCATCCAGGAAAGGCCAACGTGGTAGCAGATGCACTTAGCAGGAAGAGAAGTGTGGCTACACCGGTAGCGACCCGGAAGGAGCTAGATGAGGAGATCAAATAAGCAGGCATTGAAGTAGTTGCTCAGCACTTAAGTGCAGTTTTGGCACGATTGGTGTTACAGCCAAGCTTGAATGAGCAGGTTAAGAAGGCTCAAACTGAAGACCGGAGATCGAAGCCATGAAGAAGCAAGTGAACAAAGAAGAACGGCCCAAACTCAGTATAAGAGAAGGTTCACTATGGTTTGGCAACAGATTGTGTGTACCAAAGGACAAGGAGTTGAGAGAAGACATCATGAAGGAAGCTCACTCCACATTGCTTACAATTCACCCCGGGAGCACGAAGATGTATCGAGATATAAAACAGTACTATTGGTGGTCAGGGATGATGCGAGACATAGCAGAATTCGTGGCCAAATGTCTTACGTGCCAACAAGTTAAGGCCGAGAATCATAAGCCGGGAGGATTCCTACAGCCTCTACCCATTCTAGAGGGAAATGGGAGAACATTAGTATGGACTTTATTATTGGATTACCCAGGAGCCCTAAAAGAAATGACTCGATATGGGTAATTGTAGATCGATTAACAAAATTGGCGCATTTTCTTTCAGTGAAGACAACCTGGTCAGTCGAGAAGCTATTTGATATCTACATCGAGAGCATAGTAAAGCTACATGGAGTGCCAGTGTAATTAGTATCCGACCGAGATGCAATATTTACATCCCGATTCTGGCAGAGTCTAAAGTCAGCATTGGGGACCAGAACAGACTTCAACACAGCTTTCATTCTCAGACTGATGGACAAACAGAATGAGTTAACCGGATTCGTGAATACATGTTAATGGCGTGTATTTTGGACTTCGGAGGAAGTTCGGAGAAATACCGAGCCTTGGTAGAATTTGCCTATAATAACAGCTATCAGGTAAGCATTGGTATGGCCCCATATGAGGCTTTGTATGGCGGAAGATGTAGGACACCCATGTGCTGGTACGAGGTAGGAGAGCGGCAAATGTATGGGCCAGAGATCATACTGCAAACCTCAAAAAAGATCGAGCTTATTCAGAAGAGACTACAAGGAGCACAGAGCAGGCAGAAGAGCTATGCGGACAACCTCCGAAGAGAGCTGAAATTTGAGGAAGGCAACTCCGTGTTTCTCAAGGTGTCGCTGACAAAAGGAGTTATCAGGTTCGGAAAGGGCAGGAAGTTAGCTCCGAGATACATTGGACCATACAAGATTCTGAAGAGGATTGGCAGGATGGCTTATAAGTTGGAGCTACCGGCCAAGTTATCTCAAGTGCATGACGTGTTCCATGTCTCTATGCTACGGAAGTATGTACTGAATCCGAGTCATCAATTATCAGAGGTTTCAAAAGATCTACAGATTAATCTTTCCTACAAGGAGCAACCAGTCAGGATACTTGATCATCTGGACAAGATACTGAGAAACAAGGTCATCCCGATGGTCAAGGTGCTCTGGAGGAATCAATTTGTGGAAGAAGCCACCTGGGAGCCAGAGAGCCATATGAAGACTTTGTATCCAGATTTGTTTTAGGTGTTGTTTGTCTTTTCTTTTCTTTTCTCCCACTAGTGTCGTTCTGGGGACAGAACAATTCTAAGGAGGGAGCAATGTAATACCCCGGATAATATAATACTTTTGTATATATAATGTCTGTATATATCTATATAATAAATTACAAAGAAAGCTATCAAGTGGCTCTCCTTCAATCTCTCCTAAAACCAATGGCCCAGATTGATTCTCACAAAACATATTTTCCCGCCCAAAATTTTAAACCCCACAATTTCAAAAATCACAAACACACACACACACTCTCTCTCTAAATAACCAATCCCAAACCCTGTGTTAACCTTCCCTTCTCCCTCCTCTAAAATCTTATCCTGATTTTCTCAAATTCCTATCTTTTTTCTCCCCAATTTATGCTCAATTTCAAAACCCTATTCCAAAATCTCCTCATTTTTGTCTCAAATTAGTTAAAAGTCCAATCTTGCTAGGGTTCCTCCATCAATCTCCATATCTGAGACAAACATCTGTTCAAAAATCCCCCAATTCAATCTCAGATCTAATCAAAATCCTTATTTCTGATAACTGTTGATAATATCAATGTTCCCCCTCCAAATATGTATATAATCACCAATCTCTGAAGCCCTTTAAACTTCTCTGATCTCTTTCGCCGACCGATCCTGCAATCCTTCTCAGTCCTCTTTCTCTACTACTTTTACGTCATTTCATGAATTAATTTGAAATTATTTTTTTTGTAATTTGATCCTACCCAATTCAATTCGTATATTATTAGCTTTATTTATTAACCCAAAATCAAATCAATAGAATTTGTTTAACTTTGATGTCACCTACTCAATCCCAGCATACCTCAGGCTCCGAGGGGCTCGCAGTTGACTAGAGGAAGAGAAAGAGGATGGAATCTAATAGGGAGTCGGCGAGGAGGTCGAGGATGAGGAAGCAGCAGCACTTGGATGAGCTGGTGAATCAAGTTGCACAACTGAAGGTTGAGAATGAGCGGATCTTGATGCAGATTAATGTTTCGACTCATAAGCGGGTCAGGTATCTCTCCGACACAGCCCATTATGGCTTCTGCAAATGTCTTTCAGTTCTGATTTTGTCGCTCGCTCGCCCAACAGTGGATTGAGTAGGAGGAAATCGTGTTGTTGTTTCTTGAGTAGATTGTCTGTTGGGTTTGTCTATTTTTTGTATTTTCTCATTTCATTGGTGTTGTGTTTTAGTTTGTGATGAAACTCAATTGCATTAAAAAACCTGAGAAATGCAACTACGGATGCAATAGATATAGGCTTGAAATGCATGGATATTTATAAACATAATCTAGCCAATGACTCTACAGTTTCTAGAAGATAGGTCATAATAGTTAATATTATCTTCGTATTTTGTACCCATTACTCTACAATGTCTTGATTGGTTTGTTAAATTAATTAGAACGTCAAAGTTAATCATCATGTACACCGTATGTTTGCTGTTAATTGCCACTAATTTAATACTTCTTTTTTTTGCCAGATTGTTGTCTACACTTAGAACCGTTATGTACATATTGACAGTGTAATTTTTTGTAGGGTGATGAAGAATAAGTTGGGTTGAAACCACTGAGTTAAAAGGCATTGTCCTATTTGAAATGTATTAGTTTCAAAACTCCTACTATTTATTTCTTTAATAATTATCATGGTTTTGATTGATTATTGAAAAACTCTTACTGTTTGTTTAGTCTTACTGTTTGGTTCCATATTGAAGACTCGAAGCATTGTGTTTTCTTACAACCCTGTAAATTATTTTTGGTAATTCGGTTGGTTGGTGTATATTTTGATGGGAATGTAATAATTGTAATATTTATTATTTTGGGAGATGATATAAGTATCTATATATGATGATAATATAATATAGTTATGTTAATACCCGTACCCGCAAAGTTGTGGAGTATTGGGTTCTGTGTTTGGTTTTTGAAAGGTTTTTCAAATTTTTTTCTAAAAATCCATTACGTTTTCAAATCAAATTTTGGTTTTTATTTTGTATATTGCATCATATTATGATTTTTTCCCCCAGAGCCTTATATATATGATGCCTGTGTGATATTGTTTGGTTTGGCCTGGGGAGGATTGATATTGACTGCCTGTGATGTTATATTTTCAATTGTTAGCAGAATTTCGTAAGAAACTGCTGTAAAAAGGGTTAATATTTTATGGGGAATTTTGTCGAAATTTTTACTAAAATTTCTTAAATTCTATTACGTTTTCAAGCCAAATCTTGGTTTTTATTTTGTATCTTGAGTCATATGAAGATTTTTTCCCTGTTCAGCCCTATATATATGATGCCTGTGTGATGTTGCTTTGATTGTCCTGGGGAGGATTCATATTGACTATTTGTGATGTTATTTTTTTAATTGTGAGCAGAATTCCGTAAGGAATTCCTGTAAAATGGCTAATATTTAAAGGGAGATTCTGTCGAAATTTTTATTACAATTCCTAAAAATCTATTACGTTTTCTCACGAAATCTTGGTTTTAATTTTGTATCTTGGCTAATATGAAAATTTTAGGGGAGGATTAATATTAACTGCCTGTGAAATAGCATTTTGGGGGAGATTGTCGAATTTTTTACTAAACAACTTAATTAATTAATCATTCTTCGCTATGACGTGTCGTAGGCACGTGTCCACGGACATACCTAGTATACATATATAAATGATAAAGTGTGATTAAATTGCTTGATTATGTATGTTGATGGTTGCGTTCATGGTGGTGCACGAGAACGAGAGAATCGACACTAGTATATGTACTAGTATATGCGTACTGGTACATATGCAATTGTAAAATTGTATAGTACTGTACTACAAATATATTTTCTCTCTTTTACATGCATTCACATCTAGCCACTCATTTCATCTCATCAATGATCCAATGGCTAGAAAATGAAGCATGCAAAAATATCTCCTAAAACCATGAGCAAGGAGCTAGTTTTGGAAAATACCACTATGCCACATCACCCCCTCCCTACCCCTGTGGTCGGGCTACCCCCTCACACCCCTCACTCTTTCCCACTTCTTAAAACCCCCTTCCCTCTCAATCTCATTTCAGTTCTGAAATTTTAGAAAGAAAAAGAGAAGCAGAGAGTGAAAGAGGTCAAGTAAAGAAGGTGTTCTAGGGCTCTAAGGGAAGGAAATTGGAGGAGGAAGCCAAAGCCAATCTCATCTTCTCAAGCCACAACCAAGAGTGGGGAGTTATCTGAACTTTATTCTTGTTTCTCTTGTTGATTTCTTGCATGAATCAAGTAGTAATAGCTATGAGAATGATTGATTAGGAGTAGTTTGTTAGAATCTTGAAATGGAAAGAGATACATGATTTGCATGCTATATTTCCAAATTTCCAAAGAGTAACATAATTTGAATATGATCATAAAATTTATACATAATGATCTTATGTATGTCTAGAAGCTACATGATTTATTTCGTATTTTTCTGATGTTATTTGATATTTTAATAAAATCAATTTTGATGACTGAGTCGTAAGGTAGAGACTGGTTTTGTCTATTGTAGAAGCTGAACTTATGGGAATTCTTGGAATTAATTGACACATGATTTAATTCTGAAATTCTTACCATGTTATCATGCAAGAATCTACGATCTACAGAAAAATATTGAAATTATTTGGATGATATTAGATGCATGTTCAAAATTAGTTAAGTAGGAGTACTCATGGTAGTGACTGAAGAACAGTAGAACTTGTATGCATGTTTATAATAGTTAGAACTCATTGAATACATGGAATCTAGATGTGATCTTTTTTGCATGTTATAAATGATGTTGTCTAGTTTCTGGAAATACAAATTTGATGACCATTGGTTGTGCATGTGATTTATTGTCATGCCCCGCTTCCCAAAAGAGAATACGGAATACGGATACGCGACAAAAGCCTAACGAATGATTTTCATCATCCATAAGCTGTTCAAGAATCTTTACAACATTCACAAGAAGCATCATAGTCGGAAGCAAAAGTATCAACCAACATGCACATATGAACCAAAATACCAACAATAATACTTGAAACCAAATACATTAATCTCAAATAGTCATGATCTGAATTAGTCAAAATCCTATGTCACATTGCCCAAATACAAGAATAAATTCAATTATCAAAATACAATATTGTTCAAGAAACTACAAGAAATAATAATTACAAGATCCAGCACTAATACTTCATCTCACCAATACTGTCTAGAACCTGTTCTCCAAAATCTGCAATTTAACAATTGCATGGAAGAGGAAAAGAGAAAACAAGTACCCATCAATTGCAAGTTACGAGCCGCTTATAATGCAGGATATAAGTACATGGGGAAACGAACTAATAGCATGGAATAAGCATAATGTCAAAATAAACAACTAGCATGGTAAGATGAATAAGTACAGGCAGCATGAATCAAGTGTTAATTGAACAAGTATCATGTAAACAAGTATCAAGTGTCAAGTATCATGTAATCATGTATCAAGTGTCATGTATCAAGTCTCATGTAAATAAGTCTCATGTATCATGTAGTCAAGTGTCAAGAAAGCATGTATTATGTTCAAGTATCATGTTTAAGTATCATGTTCAAGTCTTGTAGTGATTACTATCTAGGTAGCACTTTATGCAGCCCACCTTACATGGTTGGTACAACAAACAGTTTCGCTTTAGATTTAATAGTGGACCATAGAGGGCAGTGTACTCAGGCACAAGTCAAGTAATCGAGCTCTAAGCTCCAAGTATTATGTATCATGTATCATGTAATCACGTGTCAAGTTGTGCAAGTAGCAAGTAACGTGTCTTGCATGCATGTGTCAAGTAATCACGTGTCAAGTATCGTGTTTCAAGTCATCACGTAGGATCAGTGGATCCCCTTCCGAGTACACGTTTCTGAATTATCCACTATTAGATCTTTCCCTTAAACCCCGACTTGGTTATTTATTATTAATGTCAAACAAGCATGTAGGTGTACAAAATATATTAAGAATAACATGGCATGATCATATGACAAGTTCAAGTTGCAAGATAAACATGTACGAGTGCCTCTCATAAAAAGAATAAATAAACAACTCTCAAATTCAGGACAGCAAGTTCATACTATACTAAAACAGTGATTCCCAGTGTTACAAACATGCAAATCTGAATCCGTCAAAACGTCAAGAAAATAGACTTCCAACCGAATCCAGCAAATATAGATAAGGCACATACTAATTAACAAAAACATAGCTCAAAACTGATTTGAATACAGAAAACATGTTCAGTCAGAAATCAGGAAATCGAATTCAAGAGTAGGAAAACAGCATGAAAACATCATAATAGATTTCAGGAAAAATCTGGTGTATTTCCCTATCTGTCTAGTATCAAAATATACAGTTTCATAATTTTCCAGTAAGGTTAGTTTAGCCAACGAAAATCAGAAAACATCAAGAAATGATAGTTTGACAAATCTGGAATTCTCAACACTGTTGTACGAAAACTGTGATATCTCGCAAACCGTGAGACGAAATCAAAATCCGCCAAAGGGAGATGAAAATAGAAAAATTACTCTAACTTTAATATTTTACAAATATTTTTCTTACAGTAGAAGGAACCACGGTGAAAATACAAATATTTACAGAAAAGCGAGCAAAATCCAACAAGTATGGTTTTCATAAACAAGCATGAAACGGAATATAAAACTCATCAATAAAATCCACCAAAATTCTAGGTAATCCCTTATTAGATATAGAAATACTGACCAAAGTTTTGAATTAAAATAATATATGTAGCATAAGTATCAAAATGATTTAGTCATCAAAATCACCAAGAAATGAAATCTGGAAATGAAATACACCTCTGTAGTAAAACAGTCATATCTCACACATACTAAAATGAAATCGAGCAAGGTCAGAGGGGTTGGAAAGAAGACCGATTTCTCTAAAAACTATGTTTTATACTGAAATTAAGATTCTGACCTTAATATGGTCTAAATTACTGATCAAGACAGATTATCGGAAAAACACAGAATTTCCTCAAAACCCAAAATCAATATAGATCCAACGAAACTTAATCCAAATACAAACAAACATGAAATCGAGTCTACCAAGTGTCTAAACATCATAAAATAGGGCAATTAACACATCTAAAACAAGTCTATCACATGGATCTCAACAAATACTCAATTTCTCACAAAATCCCACATACATAATCAAATCAAGAACGGGCAAAACCTAGTTAATTCATGTCATATGTTGTGTCATGAGTCAACTATGGTCAAAACACTATAGAGACAATATCAACAAGGGGTTTCACACACAATTGTCTTTAGACCCAACTACACTACAAGTAGTATTTTTGACTTGTATCATACAAAAAAAATTTGAGTACAAGTTACTTGCCTTAACCGAAGATGAAGAACGATGAAAATCAAGAATAATGGGAATGGATCCCGGCAACGAACAAAACCCACGAACAAAAATCCACGAACGAATGAATCCAAGCAACTCGTGCAAAATCTCCACACGAACAAACTCCACAAAAGAGAGATGAGCAAGAGAGAGATTGCGACGATGGCTTGCGACCACGGGCAGATCGGCGTCGGAGAGAGAAAGCAAGGGGTTATATGGTGGTGGTGGTCGAGGTGTGAAGAGGTGGGGTGATCGGGATCGAAGGGATCGGCCAAGGGAAGTGCGATCGGGTGCACAGGCCAGGGAGAGGGGGCTCAGCCTAGACAGGGGCATCGGGATGGGTGCAGAACGAATAGGGTGCAGGTCGAGGAGGGGTGCGGGTGTGGGTGTGCGGCGCAAATAAAAAGGAGAAAGATAGAGGAGGCTGGGGGTTTAGTATTAGGGTTAGGGTTTAGGGGGAGAGAGGGGTATATATATGTCAGGAGAGTTAGGGTTTAGTATATGAGTTGGGTTAATGGGTAATTGGGTTGATTAGGAGTAGTAATAGGATTTGTTTAATTGAGCTTCAAATATTATACAAATTGTATAGGATATCAATTAGGATTATGAATTTAATTTGGCTTTGATAATTCTATTAGGGATCAAACAGTAGGTTTGGGAATGGGATAAGCAACCAATCATCACCACAAACACCCAAGAACAAAAATAAAGAGGACAAGCACCAAACAAAAGAAACAACAAAAATTTGATGAAGAACGAAACAAAAAGACAACCAATCAAACACAAGGAGATCAAAATGAAATAATGAATATATATTGAAAACAACTCCAATATACGATTCAAAAAAATACAAGAGAGTACAAATACCAAGAAAAGGAAAAATACACCAAAAATACGAAAAATGAAAAAAAGGAGTTACATTTATTATGAATATTTAAGTGAGAACTATGCATAACTCAGTCAGTATTGACACCCTAGTAAGATGGTACCTTTATGGCTCTGTATGAGCAGAATTTGAGGAAGTGTACAACTAGGAAGTTGTAGTAGACATCTTGAGCTTTCCAAAAGTCCTATGTCAAGAAATTCCTGTACGTAGAATAATAGATATGATTTTTGCAAGTTGGGACAGAATCCAGAATTTAAGCTATAGGCTCTATTTGTGTAGTGCAATATGTGTGGTTGTGTATACCTGAGAGAGATTACTGTTTTACAGTATTCAAATGAAACAATTTAGATTGATGATCAACTAGGAAGTTGTAAAGGACATCCACATCTTTTCATAAAATCTAGACTTGTATCATTCCGATAAGCAAGTAGGTTTTTATGCAATCGGTAAGGTGCAGCCAGTGTACAGGAAGTACACAGGCTGGGGTTTGTGAGGCTGTTTTAAGCAATGAGATGATTGAATCTGAAGTGATGATAAACTAGAGAGTTGTAGCCTAGGTTCTTAGCTTTCCAGATTGGACTAGAACACCCAAATCTGAGTTGTATTGTGGGAGTTATGACCTTTAAGTTTCAGGCAGAAACACCATAGTTTGGTTTAGTCATGGTTTTTGACTAAGTATTGGGAGAACCTTTCCCCTCTTGCGAATAAGAGTTGATAACTTGTTATTTCGGATGATTGGTGTTATTTATATTGATCTTGTTGGTGTTTGACTCCTGTTGGGGGATGTTGTGACTCGAGTTAGTCACAAAGGGTAGGGTGATACCCTACGTCTATCGACCCTAAGATTGGAACTTCTGCCGAGGCATTGGACGTCCGAATTGGTGCCATCGTATTGTATTCATGCCGGTTAAGGATGAACATGGGCCGTGGTGAGGGACGAATTTCAAGCTAGGGAAAGTGGCGAGCAGGACATTGTGTCGCCAGGGCCGTGAGTCGATAGGCAGGATTGTGGGAGGAACCCTCTATGTCACCTGAACGATTGGAGTGAGTCTTGGATTAGAGTGATTATGTTAGATATGAACATTGCATTAGTACTAGCAGATCATAGTCGGGTGTTGTACTTTTCCTATCCTAGGGATACGGATTTGGTTCTCAGGTTTTGAGTTCACGGGTCCCGTATCTCGATCTGTTAATTCCCAAAGAGCCGGGGTAAGGAACGGAAGAGTAACTTTTGTCGAATAGGGTTATTTGATCCTCGAGGCCATCATGTTCCTATGCGCGTGGGTGTTGTTTATTATCTTTTCGTCATGGGTACATGGTTTTGAATCGGTTTTCACAGCTTTTTGAGTGAGGTCCGTGCGCGGGTACTAAGTGGCCAACACGACCACCACTTTAAGGACTGCAGTAAAGGACTAGACCGAATGACTGCAACCTCCTCAGACATGAAAATTTATTGGGAACAAGATGAGTACAAGAGTAGGATGCATGGCGAGGGTTCGAATCCCTAAATGTGGAGAAAGACGGCTAGATTTGGGGGCGTATGTAGTATGGGATGCATACGTTCTCCAAAGTCTTGCTTGCATTAGAAGTAGGCATGTGATTGATGCATCTAGTTGTAGAATCATGGAATATAACAACACTATAACCCGAATCCATTAACCCCTAGTTTTCACATCACTTTTCTCTTTTGCATAAATTATGGTTGTGATTGCTAGTTTGGATATCGCTGTTAATATCAGCCTTGCGTCAGTCGAAGTACTGACGTCCCCACCTTGTAGGTATCCGCAGCCGATTCACATGTACAGTAGAGCTCAAGTCCGTCCAAGCATCCAAGCGACATATTCAATTGTTATTATATTACTAGGTTTGCCCGTTGACACGTGCCTACCGCACGTCTTCGGAACGATGCACCTGGTTTGATTGTATAAAATAGTTATGGAGGTCCAGCAAATTAATTGAAGTAGCAAACATATTATATGAGAAAGTAGCATATCTACCTTTAAGCTCAACCCTCGTCTTCTTGATCATTAGCTTGAACTTACCTGGAATGCATATAGTTTGTTAGAAACATTGCATAGTATTTTTTTAAACTTCAGCATCACTTTTAGATGCTTGTAATAGTTATGCAAGGACATTATCATATAGGTTTTATATAACTTACTTTAATCCCATAACCACTATGAGCATGACTAAATACAATGGTAATGCAAGTGCATGTGTGAAGGTATCTACAATACCAATAATCTAAACATTTGTTTGTCTGAGATACAGTTTGCAATTGAAATACCACTTATTATTATTTCAACCAAAATTAAATACATGAAGTTCTCAAAACTCTAATCTAAGCTAATTATTTCTTTTATCTCCACTTTGTCTCCCCATTGCACCTTTATAAAAAAAAACAAAATGGATAAATAAAAAATTTACTTCAGCTGTCTTTCTTGAGTGGAGAGTTTGCACCCTTCACTGGAAAACTCTAGTCATCCCAATCCTAAATATCCAAACATACACTAAAAGTTCTTATATGTTATCCATGGTTTCTAATAACCAGTGAAGGTAACACCTCACGATAGTATTTTCTCTTGTAGTAAAGAAATTAATGTTGCATATTTTCCAAGTTATTTTAGGTTGCTAGTCAGCTTATCTGTCCTGCTATAGTTTGGAAGCCCAAATTAAGGTCACCAAATAATCCATCTCTCACTTGCGTACACCTTAAATCAAAACCAACAAAAATCTCATCAAATGAATCACCAAAAAAAATTTTCTAAACCCAAAAATAAAACAACCATACCTCTCTGAACTTAAATCCCATGCACACACAAAATTCGAGTCAGCAAAAAACTGAGTAATCCCCTGCACACAAAAAATTAAAAATTAGAATGTGAATTCGGTTAATAAGATAAAATTAGAGTTGTCGCATCGCATATAGAGAATCTCGATTCGGTGGAGGGGAGTCGCTAGATATTCGCGTTCGATTTGGTGGAAGGGAGTCACCGATACAGAATCAGCAGCGGATCAGATATCGGCGACGACCTCTTGATTGGGGTTCGACGTTGGATTTGAATTTGGATTTGCTTAGAGATTTCAATTTTTCAAAATTTCAAAATTTAAAATTTTTCAAAATTTCAAAATTTTAAATTTTTCAATTTTTAAATTTTTAAATTTTTAAATTTTTAAATTTTTTATAATTTTAAAATTTTTTATAATTTTAAAATTTTTTATAATTTTAAAATTTTTTATAATTTTCAAAATTTTTAAAATTTTTAAATTTTTTAAATTTTTAAATTTTTAAAATTTTTAAATTTTTTAAATTTTTTAATTTTTTTAAAATTTTTAAATTTTTTAGAATTTTAAAATTTTTAATTTTTTTATTTTTAATTTTTTTTTAAATTTTATTTTTTAAAAATTTCTAAAATTTCACAAAATTTAAAATTTGTAAAAAAATATATGTTTTAAATATTTTAAAAATCTTTTTTATAATTTTTTATAAGTTATTTTATTTTTTTGATTTTTTTGAATTTTTTTAAAAGTTTTAAATTTTTTTAGTTTTTAAATTTTTTATTTGTTAAAAAATTTTAAAAATTTTATTTTCTTAATTTTTTGAATAGAAGAGAGAGAAAGAGAGAGAAAAATAATTAAATAAATAAAGGAGTTGTTTTGGGTAGGGGATTTGAATTTGAGTTTTGGGGGGAACTTTTGGCGCGGGGGGGGGGGGGGGGGGGGGGGGGGGGGAGGAGGAGAATGTGTTTTGTGAGGTTAGATTTGAGCCTTTGATTTTGGGAAGATTGAAGGAGAGCCACTTGATAGCATTCTTTGTGTTTTATTATATAGATTTGTAAATCTTGTATAAAAAAAATTGGATATTGTAACACTTGTAATTGTAATAATTATATGGAATAAAAGTGTTTAATTTTCCTGTACTTTTCTGTGATTGTGACTATTTGAAGTTCGGCTCCTGGAGTGTCTCAGATTTTTTGTTTAGGGATTTGGGGCGCTACACCGACTGGAAATCTTTACCGACCACAAAAATCTCAAGTATGTCTTCACTCAGAAGGAATTGAACATGAGGCAGAGGTGTTGGTTGGAGTTAATGGTTGACAATGACATCAGTTTGCAATACCACCCCGGTAAAGTGAATTTTGTGCTAGATGCTTTGAGTAGGAGACTAGTCACCATGTTCCTGAATAAGCAGAGAGAGCTTATTCAGCAAATGAGGAGGTTGGACCTGAATGTGAGCTTGCCGAGTTGTTATCGGAGTTGCATGATGCTTCAGTTGCAGACGTCTCTTGTTGAGCAGATTAAAGAGGCTCGGGTAGGTGATGAGCAATTGCAAGGGTTCAGAGCCGAAGTTGAGGCAGGTACGAGGACCGATATGGTTATTCACTCAGATGGATCGCTTCATTTTTGGTCCAGATTGTGTGTTCCGAAGGGTGAGTTTCGTCAGAAGTTGCTTGAGGAAGCCCATCAGTCCTTGTACTCTATTCATCCCGGTGGTACTAAGATGTATCGGGACTTGAAGCTTCACTTTTGGTGGCATGGTATGAAAAGGGCCGTAGAGAGATTTGTGTCTCAGTGCTTGATCTGCCAGCAGGTGAAGGCAGAGCATCCGAGAACCGCCTGACTTCTTTAGCCTCTTCCCATTCCGGAGTCGAAATGGGAGCACATCACGATGGATTTTGTGACCGCTTTGCCGAGGAGTGCCAAGGCACAATGCCATTTGGGTGATTATGGACAGGCTGACGAAGAGTGCTCACTTCGTTACCTTTAGAGTTGGACATTCGACTGAGAACCTAGCAGAGAAGTACATGCAAGAGATCGTCAGACTTCATGGGGTTCCAGTCAGTATTGTATCCGACAGGGATATGAGTTTCAGGTCTCACTTTTAGGAAAGTCTTCAGAGTAGTATGGTGAGTAAATTGAAGTACAACACAGCTTTTCACCCTAAGACGGATGGGCAGTCAGAGAGGACCATCTAGACTCTAGAGGACATGTTGAAGTCCTGTGTGTTGCAATTTGGAGGTTCTTGGTAGGAACACTTGCATCTTGTAGAGTTCTCGTACAATAACAGCTATCAGGCCAGTCTTAATGCTGCTCTGTACGAGACATTATATGGTCGGAAGTTCAGATCACCAAAGTGTTGGGATGATATTGGTGAGAGGAAAACATTGGGTCTGGAGTTGATCACCAGGACTGTGGATGCGGTGAATCAGATCAGGAAACATCTTCAGGCCGCACAAGATAGGCAGAAGAGATGGGCAGATGTCCATAGGAAAGCCTTGGAGTTTGAAGTGGGAGACCATGTTTTCCTTAAGGTATCGACGTGGAGATGTGTCATCCATTTTGGTGGCGGAGGCAAGCTAAGTCCTAGGTTCATTAAGCAGCTTGACATCGTGGAGCAAGTAGGCAAGGGGGCCTATCGTCAAGCATTGCCACCGGCTTTATCTGGGGTGCACGACGTCTTCAATGTCTCACAATTCAAGAAGTATATCCGTGATGAGAGCCACGTGATTGACTACGCAGAGTTATCCCTGAGGCCGGATCTGTCGTGTGAAATTCCACCAGTTGCTATCTTGGACCGGCGGGAGAAGGTACTGAAGAACAAGGTGATCAAGCTGGTTCGAGTTTCTAGGAATCCTCACTCGCCGGGTAAGTCGACTTGGGAGTTGGAGGAGTATATCTAGCAGAAGTTTCTTCATTTGTTTGTGTAGTTCTTGTTTTGTTGTCTTTCTTTTTCTTTTTTTTCGGGGTTACCCTATGTACTTCTTGTTGAATTTCGAGGGCGAAATTCTTCTTGTTAGGTGGATAGGATATGTAACCCCTGTGACTCATTATTGTATTTTGTGTGTATTTATTACATTCCTAGATATTTATTCCTGATTGTATTCTTCTATCCCTTTTGATGCTGTATTAACTGTTCCTCTCTAAATAAATTCATTGTTGCTTTGGTTCAGCCTTTAATTCTCAATCTGATTGATTCAATATTTCTTCTTCTTCTTGAGTTTTATCTAAACCTAATTCATGACCTATTTATTTAATATTTGACTCTTTTCCTTCCAATTGGATACTACCAAATAACCCAAACCCGCTTGGACTCTATATAACCTATCTAATCTCACCCTAACTCTAATTATCTAAACCTTAATCCCTACTCCTCTACTTCAGCCATCACCCTTCATCCCCTACCTCCCGTTTCCCTCTCTCCTATCTCTCTCCCGTCTACACCCGTCGACCCTCCGCCTCAACCCTATTGCCGGCAACCCCCTGCTCCTCGCCTCGATGCCCTCAACAGCCAAGCCCTCGCCCTGTCCCCGATCCCCCGTAACCCCCCTGTGCATCCTTCGAGCCATCATCAGCCCAAGCATCTGCCGTCAGCCAAGCGTCGCTGTCTTCATTCCCCTGCGTCGAGCTTCCTTCGATGCTACTACTGCCGCAATTGTCGTCCACCCACCACCTACCGCTGTCTTCGTCCTCTTCCTTGTCGCCGCTGCTGTGGTCGACAAACACATCCCCTCGACCCCCTCCGTTGCAATGTCGTCTTCGCCTTTCCCTGCCTCCGTCCTGAGCGCCAGCCCCCTAACGTCGTTGTTGTCAAAGCCTCGCTGCCGCTGTGTGTTGTGGAGAGCACATGCAGCGCACGTGTTATTGGCTGCCCTTGCTGTTGTACGTGCTGTCTGTGGTGCACATGTCTCGTGTTCGTGTGTCAGGATTCGTTCCCGTTATTCTTTCATCATCTTCGTCGTCGTTTATAAGGCAAGTAGCTTGTATGTTATTTTGTTCTTCATACATGTTAGATACCGTAAGTAGTCTTGCATGCATCTTTGTTTTGTACCCTCATGATGATCATAATCTTGTTCGTTGATCCGTTCCTTCATCTCTTGATCATGAGTATCTCACAATAGTTGTCACACATTATACAAAAATAAATTAGATCTAGGAAAAGATCTTGATATGTATGTGCTAGTTCGTGATTTACTGTATGTTGTAGATAATTGTTACCTGAATGATGTGCTAGATGTATTATCTCATTGTGAAATTGTTAACACACATGCCATGCTGATTTGAGTGACCAATATACCATGCTTTGCGTTACATCTTAAATTAGATCTATTGTATATGAGTTGTTTGAGGAAATTCATAAAAGAAGTTTCTTTTTACTGCTGACCTGATTTGATACAGCAACTTAGACCCTGTTTGAGTCAGTAAAATAAATTAATTTGTCAACATGATTTGTAGGCCATGTTTTTTAGTTTTTAGAACTTTCGACGATCTGAATTCCGATTTTTGATGTGCGAGTTATCGCTGTTTTACTGCAGTTGTATCGAAATTTCCAGATTCTGATTTTTAAGATTTCTGTATGAGTTATTATTTTAAAACTGATGTTAAGGGGAAATTTTGGCCTTGATATCTTTTTGAGAGTGTTTAGACATGGATGGGATCAACCCCTAATTTTTGTAGAATTATTTAATGGTTTTTATAACTTATCTCATGCTTGTAAAACCAATCAATATATTCCCAAACTGCATGCTGTTCAGTAAAGAATTCTATTTTCAACCTGATTCTAATCATCTTTTTTGAAAACTTTGTGAATATGAACCGTAGCCTGATTTGTCTACTTTACTACCTTTTTTACGGATTGGGATTTCGAATTATATTTTGCGAATTATCACTGTTTTGGTACCGTTGTGTCTGAACTTTCAGAATTACAAATTTGCCATATTACTCTATTTTCCGAATTATATTGACTATGCTAACTGTAATGGAATTTCATCAAATTTTATATGTTAAGACTAGACATGCTAGGAAACCTTCCACATTTTTCTCAGATTTTATTATGATGTTTTTAGACCGTTTTCATTCTTATAAACAATACTTTACATATTCTGGATGAACATAAACTCTGTATAAAACACTATTTTGGACCCTAATACTGTAGCTGATGTATGACTTGTGTATATGCGCTGAATTAGGCAAAGAGTCTAGTTTCTAGATTTTCTGATGGATTCATATTTACATTCTTGTAGCAACGGGAATCTCAGTTTCGGTGCAGTAACATCTAGCTGTCCAGAACTTGAAGTTTCGTTGTTCCAACTGTTATAGGTTGTTTTTGTCACTCATTTGTATTTCCTATTCGATTTAGACTTTTCCTTGTTCTTGCCATGTCTTCTTTCCCTATTTTTGTTCGTTCACACCTGTTTATAATATTGACAACTAATCAAGCCGGGTTTAAAGGAAAGATCTAGTAGTGAACAATAAAAAAATGTGTACTAGAAGGAGACTCATAGGTCTCAACTATTTTCTCTGGATGCATGATTACATGATCCATGACACTGTTTACGGATTACCTGACCACATACTTCTCGATAGCAAGGTGTACTCAGAAGGGGACCCATAGGTCTCAACTGTTATCTCTAGAGACAAGACTACATGATCCTTGACACCGTTTACTATTATTGTTACTGTTTGTCTGAGTACACGGCCGTATAGGTTCTACTATGAAAACTAAAACGAAACTATTTGAATGTAGCAACCATGTGGTAAAAATTTGGGACGCATGAAGTGCTATCTAAATAGTAATGAACAATAGACTTAAGAATAATTGTTTCACTGGCACATCGTGTCTTCACTATTACTATTACCGTTATTATTACTATACTGTTACCGTTACCCTTCACTATTTATCTGCTGCTGTTTCCTGTTATTTGCATACTGTCATCTACTATTGTTTTCCTCCATGTTAGTACTTCCTGTTTTTGCTTCGTATTTTCCGTTTCCGCTTTCCTGCTTGTCCTACATGCGGCCCAGAACTTGCAACTAACGGGCATTCTATTTTCCTGTCTTCCTATTTTCTTGCAATCTCTATATGAGTAGGTTTGCAATCTCTATATGAGTAGGTTTTGGTGATCAACTACCCGAGGGAGTTGGTGAGCAAAAGTTTTATGCTTTGCTTTGGAAATTCCCACTTAGTGATTTGTTTTTGAGTTATTTCATTCATGTTGATACATTAAGACTTGTAATGGGCTTGTAGTCCCGAAGTTGTTTTGATTCAGATCTTGTATTTGGTTTGGAATATTGTATTGTTGCAAATGAATATTGTTAGTTAATAATTTTTCATGCATGCGTGGTTGAGTATATTGCTATATTTACTGTTATGCTGAGTTAAGTAGATCCTTATAGCTTATGGATGGTGAAAACCATTCGCTAAACTTTGCCGCGTACCGTATTTTGTATTCCTTTTAGGAAGCAGGGCGTGACACTACCTATGTATTAGGTATGAAGATCTATAGAGATAGATCAAGGAGACTGCTTGGCCTGAGTCAAAGTACATATATAGACGAAGTATTGAAACCCTTCAATATGCAAGAGTGCAAGAAAGGATTTATCCCTATGTCACATGGTGTAAGCCTGTCTAAGGATCAATGTCCTTCTACTCAAGATGAAAGAGACCGCATGACTAAGATTCCATATGCATCTGCAATTGGATCTATCATATATGCCATGTTATGTACTGGTCCAGATGTCTCATATGCTTTGAGCATGACGAGCAGGTACCAGTCAGATCCCGGTGAGAGTCACTGGACTGCTGCCAAGAACATTCTTAAGTACTTAAGCAGGACTAAGGATTCGTTCCTGGTATATAGATCCGAGGAAGAGCTTGTTGTAAAGGGTTATACTGATGCTAGCTTCCAATCCGATAAGGACGGCTCCAAATCGCAATCAGTTTTTGTGTTTTGCCTAGATGATGGAGTTATGAGTTGGAAGAGTTTGAAGCAAGAGACAGTAGCTGATTCCACCACAGAGGCTGAGTATATTACTGCCTCCAATGTAGCAAAGGAAGCCGTTTGGATTAGAAAGTTCATCACTGAACTTGAGGTGGTTCCTAGCATTGTGGACCCACTGGACCTCTATTGTGATAACAATGGCTCCATTTCACAAACTAAGGAGACTAGATCTCACCAGCGATCCAAACATATACTTAGGTGCTTCCATCGCATTCAAGAGATCATCGATAAAGGAGATGTGAAGATATGCAGAGTACCGACAGATGATAACATTGCTGATCCTTGATAAAGCCTCTTGCACAGCGAAAGCATGAGGGTTACACTAGGTCTATAGGCATTAGATGTATGTCTGATTGGCTCTAGTGCAAGTGGGAGATTGTTGGTGTATGTCCTAGAGGTCAGTTGTGTATTGACACTACTAGTTTACATTGCATTAAGATATTTATTTCATATATGAGGCATTGCATTTATTGTTTTGTTTATTGTGATTAAATGAGCATAATAAAGTCCTTAGAATAGTAGGTTCAATACCATGGGATATCAAGTGCATGACTGGATTGTAAGATCCTATTGGTTGTAATCAGAATACTATTCTTAAATGTCCCTAGTCAAGTGTTATTGTGAATTAGGACAACAATGATGCATACAGACTAGTATGTGCGTAGACTGATGACCAAATCTCACGGGTCATAGATATGAAATATCAAGTCTTCACATAGGTACATGTTAGAGTAATAATGTACTGGACTGACCTACCATGAGAACGCTACATAGATTGTTACGTGAGTGTCATAAGCGGTTCTCACTGTGACCATGGTGTATGTAGTCCTTTGACTTGAAGTCACTACGGTTCCCTACATGAGAAGTTATATGTTTTAATTTCGTCAAACGTTGCCTGTAATAAGGTGATTATAAAGTCGACTATTGGATATACTACAAATCATGCGGAGGGATGTGAGTGACTTAGACAAGATTTGTCCCTCTTACATAACAAGAGCAATATCTACGGGCCCCTTGATTAAGTGAGACTGCAAAATGTATGGCCATGCTCAAATGAGTTAATATGAGATATTGAGCTCATTTGTTTTAGTAAGTCTACTCGGACATCAAGAAACCAAGGATGACACACTCTAAGCCTTATGGTCAATTAATATATCTGGACAAAGAGACTAGACTACATGGTAAATTGGTCACGGATAGGTTATGTCTAATCACTGACATTTCCATTACTTGAGTTGCAGTAATATATTGCTAGAGACCGCTCACTATTTGTAATACTAGAATATGATTTTAGTATTACTGTCAACGTAACGAGAACCTACAGGTCACACAATTAGAATGGATCGAAATTGGGATTTAAACTCATAAGATAAGGAATCCAACTAAGACTCGGACTCCTGACATTAGTTGGACATTTAATTAGATTAAGTGGGCTGACTAAAGTTCAGGGGCCCACACACAAATCTGACCCAGGTCGGATTGTGAGTCCAACGACCTCATTACTCTCTTAGGGTTAATTTTCTGCAGCTATATATATTATAAATATCTGTGGAAAAGAGATATACGAGAAAACCCTAGTCGTCACAGAAATTGTGAGAGAGAGATCGTGAGGAACAGCCTCATCCCATAGCAAGCACCGTGGCGTGAGGAAAGCATAGTTTTAATCCATTTGTGTGGATACATTAGAGGCACTGTGTAACACCCCATAAAATAAAATGATTTATTTTGCATTATTAAATAATATTAAATTGGTAAAGTTGACTACTTTTACTATTTTCTTGAAATTGCAATTTTGCACGTGCAACACACGTACAGAGTTAGGAATTTTGAATTCTTAAAATTTTATGGCTAATGATTGATTTTTTCTCATTTATTTATGATATTTTAATTTTTTATATTTATTTGAATTTATTTGACTATTTTACAAATTTGTCGATTTTATGCGTGCGAATATTTCTGGTGCAAATATCCAATTTTAAATATTTATTAAATTCTCCTACTTATAATTGAGTCTATCCTAAATTTTGGGATTTTTCTGAATAAAGAAACTATTTTTATAAATACCTCGAAAGAGATGGGCTTTTATGTAAAAAAACAGTTTGGATCTCAAACATATAATGAAAATTCATTTTTACTGATTTTTGGGATTTCCATGGTCATCATTGAAAATAAAATCTATTTAAGTTTTATTTAGAGTTGATTTGGTAAAGATTTAAACAAATATGGTGTTTTTGCAAATATGGAATTTATGTTGGATCTTGTGCAAATGTTTTCATGGAAAGTAAAAGTCAAAATTTTAATTAGAAAATCTAATATGTATTAATAAATATTATTTCTAACTTTTCTGGAATTTTAAGAATACTTTATGATATATTTGCAAATATTACAAAAAGATGGACTTTTGTACAAATCCAAAATTTTTATTTTTCTGGGCTGTGCTAGATGGCGGGAAAACTCAGTAGTAAAAGGATTTGATTTGATTTTAATTTATTTAACTTATTTAACTACTTTATTAAAGAGAGGTTTATATATGTAAAGTATAATTTGTTAGGGGATGTTTCCATAAACTGGAAAACCCTAAAAAAAATTCCAGAATTCGGCCTATAAAGGATCCCCTACAGCCGTCCCTCTCCTCTGCAAAAATAAAATATATATTTACTATTAATTTCTTGGAGTTTCGATGCGATTAACTTGAATTTTGCAAAGGAAGGATTTTTTCTCATTCTTTATCAATTCGATTGATTTCTTCATTGAGGTGAGTGACTTGTGTTTGTTTTCTTATTTTTCTAAGCATGTTGTATGTGATGATTTATCTATTAGAAAGCATGTTAGATGATTGTATGCTGATATAATAAATTCTTATGAGTAAATGAATTAAAAATTGAATCTTTTCATGAGACTACACGATTGATAATTGAAACCCTAATTTAATGACTTGAGATTGTTAAAGAACCTAATAGAAATCATGAGTAGGATGTTTTCAATCATATTGTCTCTATGGTGATGATTTAACCATAGTTGCCTCACGACATATATGACATAATATAACCTAGGATTGACCACATCTTGTTGTATGTATACGTGTTGTTCATACAATTTCTTTTGCCCGTTCGTGTTATTCGTGATAGACTTGCCTTGGACTTCTTAAATACCCTATACCGTGTTGCTTGGACATCTTGTACACCATATTTCATGTTTGGTTGTGTTAGGAACGAGTTTCATATGTTGTATGTTGATTTGTTGTTAAGAAAAAAATCTGTATTTTGTCAGTGATCAGTTTTGATTGCTATTTTAGACTATATTAAGGTCAGTATCTTAACTTCAGTATTAAAAATGATTTTTAGAGAAATCCATCTTCTTTTCAAACTCTCTGACCTTGATCGATTTCGTTTTCGTATATGTGAGATATGATTGTTTTACTACAGAGGTATATTTCATTTTCAGATTTCGTTCTTCGATGATTTCAGTGACTAAACTATTTTGATACTAGTTTTAAGCATATTATTTTGATCTGAAATTTTGCACAGTATTTCTATATCTATTTAGGGATTAGCCAGAATTTTGGTGGATTCTATTGATGGGTTTTATATACCGTTTCATGCTTATTTATAAGGACTATACTTACTGAATTTTGTTCGCTATTCTGTAAACATTTGTATTTTCACCTTAATTTCTTTTCCGGTATGAAAAATATTTATGAAATATGAAAGTTAGCTTATTTTGTCTATTTTCATCTCCCTTTGGTGGATTTAGATTTCGTTTCACAGTTTGCGAGATGTTACAGTTTTCATACAGCAGTGTCGGGAATTCCAGATTTGCGAAACTATCGTTTCTTGATATTTTCTGTTTTTTGTTGGCTAGACTAGTCTTACTGGAAAATTATGAAACTTTATATAATGATACTAGACATATAGGGGAATACCCCAAATTTTTCCTAGATTTATTTGAGGTGTTTTGATGTTGTTTTCCTGACTTTGAATTCGGTTTACTGATTTCTGGCTGAATGTATTTTCTGTTTCAAATCAGTTTTGAGTTATGATTTTTTAAAATACTATATGACTTATATGTATCTGCTGGATTCGGTTGGCAGTCTATTTTCTAGACCTTCCAACGGATTTAGATTTGCATTTTTGTAACAATGGGAATGAAAGAATTTCTTTGAGTCAGTTAACAATGAAATGAAGTGATTAAAAATGAAAGATTTTGTGTTAATGGTTGAGTTGTGAATCTCTAGGAGTTAAGTGGGAGTCCTGTGAACCGGTAATGGGATTTTGTGGATTTAGACCAGAGGGGTCTTGGGTTGTTTTGTGGAATTAAGTCCGGCAGGATACACTAACTCTAGAGAAGAGGAATTTTGTGTTCTTTTAATAATAACCAACTTAAGGACAGACACAAGTGGAGATGTGATGGAACTTGGGAAACGTAAGTATATGCTCTTGGTTTTGTTAGTCCAACGAATGCATTCCAGGACTGTTTGTTGTTCTGTCTCGAGAGGACATTTGTATGTTCGCGTGTCGAGGGTCTGCAGGCCTATTCACGGAGCATGCAGGGTGCATTCACGTGTCGAGTATCGGTGGGCCTATTCACGGAATATACCTGGTGTATCTGCACGTCGAGGGCCTCGCAAGCCTATTCGTGGGGTACATGGCAGGGAGGTTATTCTCCAGTTTTTAAGCTATTCTTACATGATGCTTGGTCGTCGAAGGCTGTGGTGCCTATTCGCAGAGTATTCTTGATCTTGTTTCCATCACCGTAGTAGGATTAGTTGCATAACGAGGGATCTAACCCTATAAAGTGGAGAACGATAAGGGCTTGCATAGGACCTATGTAGTATGGAATGCATAGAATCCGACAAGTATGCATTAGAGAGTCAGCATATAGCATTGTATTTTCTTGACTTGGTTTATATGCATAATGATTTCTGTTTTCATACACTTGATACTTAGTCTATATTTACTTGATGTTTTCATGTGTTACTTATTACAATTTTATTTTCCTTGATGTTTTTGTATTTTATTTAATGCTATTTCATACTTCATTCATTGTCACTTTTAATACATATTGTTTATGATTCTATGCCTGATGTTTTATTTATGTTGCTTTTCTTTTGACGTCACTCACACCGTTATGGTGACCCCTGTAGTTTTGGGGGTTAGGGTTATCTCTAGCCCCATGTTTTACAGGTTGGTACCTATAACTTGGGATTTGGATGCATGGGGTAGAATTGATATTGTGGCTTATGTAAATTGCAAAAGAATGTGTTGTGAAGAAAAAAAAATGTAATTCAAGGTGTTTTATTTTCTGCTGTACTTTGTAAACAATTGATCGATGTAATAAAAGTTTTAATTTTCTCTAATTTGGATGCTATGTTTATGATTACATTGAAGTTGATTCTGAAATTGTGCCTCGTATTTCTGAGATAATATATTGAAAATTCGGGGTGCTACAGAGTTGGTATCAGAGCATGCTTCAATTAGTAATTTTAAACATAGTACGGAGAATAAACATAAATGGACATTTGATGTGTGAGAACCTAGGTGGACATTAGATGTGTGAGTACACAAGTGGACATTAAATGGAACCTAGGTGGAAATTAGAAGTGTGAGTACCTTGGTGGACATCTGATGTGTGTTACTTGATTGTTAGGTCATGAAGACCTGTAATGAGATTTAGACTGTTTGTATGCTTAAACTTGGATAAAATTTCTTTATTGCCAGTGCATTGGTTATTTTTGCATAAAGCATATACTTTTCTCACTAACTGTTTTGACCTCTTTTGTCCGCTTTATGCATTTGATATTTTATTATTACCCCCTCAACTTGTATATTTTCTATCTTACTTACTAATATTCACTATATCCTTTCCTATTTTACTCATTGCGTATAATTTTGGGATTCTATGATTTTCTCCATTATTATTTTATTTTATTTATTTATTTATTTATTTTCAGTTATTAAATTTAATTATCTTCCGCTACATTCTTTTAATTATTTGTTTTCTTGTACTTTAAAATGTTCCTTAGTTTTGTATTTCTCACTCTTGTGTCCTATCACTTTTACTATTTTACATTTGTTTGCATACTATATAACTTTTGTGTAATTAACTTATTTCTACTTTTTATTCGGTTTCTTTTATTGACAGTGATTGATTTTATTTTAGTTTCTATATTTCCAACCGAGTTTATATTCTTTCTATTCATCAGTACAATCATTAAGCATTCACAAATTGTCTTTTTTTCTTTTAAATTTGTTTGTATGACTTTACTATTGGCTTTTACTTTTGTTCTTTTGTCCAAATTATTATTTTGCAACTTTTACTGTATCTCAACATACTTGCCATGCATATCATTATACACCTGTTTAATTCCTACATTACTATATATTTTTTTGTGTAAATTTGCTACACTGCACATTTATTTTCTCATTTGCCATTTGCATTGTGCTTATGCATGTATTTCATTCCATTTCTCCTTACTTTTATAAATCATTTTCACTGCTACCATTTTGAACTATTGTGTTTGATATCTATAATCTATACATATATTTTAATATTCCATCGTGTGACTTTCAACTCGATTTCTTACTTTTGCTACTATTTTTATATCACGAATTTTCAAACATAACATCATACTTAAATTAAGTATCCAATATCCCTGTGCATACGGGAGGTTACATCTTCCATTTCACCATTTTGGTGCAACCAAATGTCGAGATGGCAAATATGCAACTCGATGTCAATGGAGGCAAATTGCAACTGGATGTCGGAGAGGCAAAATGTGCAACCGAATATCCAGACGGTAACCTGCAAGCTGGTGTCGTGAAGGCAAACATGCAACTTGATGTTAAGGAGGTAAGATTTTCTACCTATTTGCTAATTGATATTTCAAGACTTTTACTTGTATAATGAAACTAATGGTAAAGAAATATTTTCTTATGACTTTTGTTTATACAAATTACACTTTATGTTTCCATATAATTTGAACTAATATAGTAGATTTTACTATATTTTGTGCTTACAAATTATTTTAAGATTGAGTACAACAACTATGGTTTATGTTTTCGTTATTTTGTAAATTACTATTTATTGCTACCGTTTTCCAAAATATTTTAGATTTCTCGCTTAATTTTGTTTCCACATTCTAATTAATGATTTGACACTCACTTTTGTAATATTCAATGAACTTCTTTTAAGATTTCTTGCATATATATATATATATATATTGGACTATTTTGCTCGTTAACTTTTAATGTGTTTTTGGAGTATTGATTATAATATCCACATTCACTAGTATACTCATTATTCCTTGTCTTGTACATTTATTGTTGTTAATATTTCCTTTACTTAGCTAAATTTGTTTGTATGTCTACGTATATTGACCAATTATTTTCCAAAGCTATTTTTTATTTTTATGTGTTCCTTCGTTGTTTGTATAATTATCAACCTTTTTATATTTGAGTTTTATCTCTTCACTTTTGACTTCTTATTCTATGAGAACGGTCTTACTATTTTCTCGCGTTTTGGGATTTATTGTGTATTCTATTGGAATTCCGATCCTTCTGCCATGTCACTTTTAACCTTTTCTCTTTGAGCAATAATTATACGTTATTTTTGTTTTTGCTTAGTAATTAAATCCATTTTCTTTTTCTGAAGAAAAGGTGGGGAATTAAATCCAATTTAAAAATAATCATAATAATAATGATAGAGTAAATTTTCGAAACTATCTTATAAGTTTTGCACTTTGTTTTCTTTTGCTTAGAGATCTGAGGACAGAAATTTTCTAAGTGGGGAGTGATGTAACACCCCACAAAAGAAAATGATTTATTTTGCATTATTAAATAATATTAAATTGGTAAAGTTGACTACTTTTACTATTTTCTTGAAATTGCAATTTTGCACGTGCAACACACGTGCAAAGTTAGGAATTTTGAATTCTTAAAATTTTATGGCTAATGATTTATTTTTCTCATTTATTTATCGTATTTTAATTATTTATATTTATTTGAATTTATTTGACTATTTTACAAATTTGTCGATTTTACACATGCAAAACACGTGCGAACATTTTTGGGGCAAATATCCAATTTTAAATATTTATTAAATTCTCCTACTTATAATTGAGTTTATCCTAAATTTTGGGACTTTTCTGAATAAAGAAACTATTTTTATAAATACCTCGAAAGAGATGGGCTTTTATGTAAAAAGCCGTTTGGATCTCAAACATACAATGAAAATTCATTTTTACTGATTTTTGTGCTTTTCATGGTAATTATTGAAAATAAAATCTACTTAAGTTCTATTTAGAGTTGATTTGGTAAAGATTTAAACAAATATGGTGTTTTTGCAAATATGAAATTTATGTTGGATCTTGAGCAAATATTTTCTTGGAAAGTAAAAGTTAGAAATTTTAATTGGAAAATCTAATATGTATTAATAGCTATTATTTCTGATTTTTTTGGATTTTTACGAATATTTTATGACATATTTGCAAATATTAAAAAAGTTGGACTTTTGTGCAAAATTACCACTTTTAGTACAAATCTGAAATTTTTAATTTATGGCCTGTGTTGGATGGCTAGAAAACTCAGTAGTAAAAGGATTTGATTTGATTTTAATTTATTTAACTTATTGAACTACTTTATTAAATAAAGGTTTATATATGTAAAGTATAATTTGTTAGGGGATATTTCCATAAACTTGTAAAACCCTAAAAAAAGTCCGGATTTCAGCCTATAAAGGATCCCCTACAGCCATCCCTCTCCTCTGCAAAAATAAAATATATTTTTACTATTAATTTCTTGGAGTTTCGAAGCGATAAACTTGGATTTTGCAAAAGAAGGGTTTTTTTCTCATTCTTTATCAATTCGATTGATTTCTTCATTGAGGTTAGTGACTTGTATTTGTTTTCTTATTTGTCTAAGCATGTTGTATGTGATGATTTATCAATTAGAAAGCATGTTATATGATTGTATTAAGATATAATAAATCTTTATGAGTAGATGAATTAAAAATTGAATCTTTTCATGAAACTACGCTATTGATGATTGAAACCCTAATTTAATGACTTGAGATTGTTAAAGAACCTAATAGAAATCATGAGTAGGATGTTCTCAATCATATTGTCTCTATTGTGATGATTTGACCATAGTTACCTCACGACATATATGACATGGTATAACCTAGGATTGACCACATCTTGTTGCATGTATACGTGTTGTTCGTATGATTTCTTGTACCCGTTCGTGTTATTCATGATAGACATGCCTTGGACTTCTTAAATACCCTATACCGTGTTGTTTGGACATCTTGTACACCATATTTCGTGTTTGGTTGTGTTAGGTACGAGTTTCATATGTTGTATGTTGATTTGTTGTTCAGAAAAAAATCTGTATTTTGTCAGTGATCAGTTTTGATTGCTATTTTAGACTATATTAAGGTCAGTATCTTAACTTCAGTATTAAAAATGATTTTTAGAGAAATCTATCTTCTTTTCAAACTCTCTGACCTTAATCGATTTCATTTTCGTATATGTGAGATATGATTGTTTTACTACAGAGGTATATTTCATTTCCAGATTTCATTCTTTGATGATTTCGATGACTAAACTATTTTGATACTAGTTTTAAGCATATTATTTTGATCTGAAATTTTGCACAGTATTTCTATATCTATTTAGGGATTAGCCAGAATTTTGGTGGATTTTATTGATGAGTTTTATATACCGTTTCATGCTTGTTTATGAAGACTATACTTGCTGAATTTTGTTCGCTGTTCTGTAAAGATTTGTATTTTCACCCTAATTTCTTTTCCGGTATGAAAAATATTTATGAAATATGAAAGTTAGCTTATTTTGTCTATTTTCATCTCCCATTGATGGATTTATATTTCGTTTCATGGTTTGCAAGATATTACAGTTTTCGTACAGCAGTGTCGGGAATTCCAGATTTACCAAACTATCATTTCTTGATGTTTTCCGATTTTTGTTGGCTAGACTAGTCTTACTGAAAAATTATGAAACTTTATATTCTGATACTAGACAAATAGGGGAATACCCCAGATTTTTCCTGGATTTATTTAAGGTATTTTGATGCTGTTTTCCTGACTTTGAATTCAGTTTACTATTTTCTGGCCGAACATATTTTATGTTTCAAATCAGTTTTGAGTTATGATTTTGTAAAATATTATATGACTTATATGTATCCGCTGGATTTGGTTGGCAATCTATTTTCTAGACCTTTCGATGGATTTAGATTTGCATTTTTGTAACAATGGGAATGAATGAATTTCTTTGAGTCAGTTAACAATGAAATGAAGTGATTAAAAATGAAAGATTTTGCATTGATGGTTGAGTTGTGAATCTCTAGGAGTTGAGTGGGAGTCCTGTGAACTGGCAATGGGATTTTGTGGATTTAGACCAGAGGGGTCTTGGGTTGTTTTGTGGAATTAAGTCCGGCAGGATACGCTAACTCTAGAGAGGAGGAATTTTGTGTTGTTTTAATAATAACCAACTTAAGGACAGGCACTAGTGGAGATGTAATGGAACATGGGAAACGTAAGTATATACTCTTGGTTTTGTTAGTCCAACGAATGCATTCCAGGATTGTTTGTTGTTCTGTCTCGAGAGGACAATTGTATGTTCGCGTGTCGAGGGTTTATAGGCCTATTCACGAAGTATGCAGGGTGCATTCACGTGTCGAGTGTCGGTGGGCCTATTCACAGAATGTACCTGGTGTATGTGAACGTCAAGGGCCTCGCAAGCCTATTCGTGCGGTACATGGCAGGGAGGTGATTCTCCTATTTTTAAGCTATTCTTACATGATACTTGTGCGTCGAGGGCTGTGGTGCCTATTCGCGGAGTATTCTTGATCTTGTTTCCATCACCGTAGTAGGATTAGTTGTATAACGAGGAATCTAACCCTATAAAGTGGAGAACGATAAGGGCTTGCACCAGACCTATGTAGTATGGAATGCATAGAATCCGACATGTATGCATTAGAGAGTCAGCATATAGCAGTTTGTTTTCTTGGCTTGGTTTATATACATAATGATTTCTGTTTTCTTACAATTGATACTTAGTCTAGATTCACTTGATGTTTTCATGTGTTACTTATTACTATCGTATATTCCTTGATGTTTTCGTGTTTTATTTAATGCTATTTCATACTTCATTCATTGTCACTGTTAATACATATTGTTTATAATTCTATGCAGGATGTTTTATTTATGTTGCTTTTCTTTTGATGTCACTCACACCGTTATGACTGACCCTTGTAATTTTAGGGGTTAGGATTATCTCTAGCCTCATATTTTACAGGTAGGTGCCTATAACTTGGGATTTGGATGCATGGGGTAGAATTGATGTTATGGCTTATGTAAATTGTAAAAGAATGTGTTGTAAAGAAAAGAAAATGTAATTCAAGATATTTTATTTTCCGCTGTGCTCTGTAAACAATTGATGTAATAAAAAGTTTTAATTTTCCCTGTATTTGGTTGCTATATTAATGATTACATTGAAGTTGATTCTGGAATTGTGCCACATATTTCTAAGATATTATATTTGAAATTCGGAGTGCTACACACCGCAACATTGCAGTGCTGTGAACGACAAATCTTCAAGACAGCAGATCCATCGATAAGGTATTTTCGCATTGATCCATGGCTAGGTTTTAGTAATTTTTTGTAATTTTTCCACTGTTTATTCAATTTGTGTTTGCCAATGAAACCTAATAGATGGTCCATATTAGGTCAGATACTGACCGATGCCCACTCCTAGCCATCGAAACTAAGATTCTGCCATCTTTCGGTCCCCACTCTAACCCTGTTTTTTTTTAAATTTACAGAACAGCCATTGATTCTACTCCATTCGATTCAGAATTAACGGTCCAGATCATCTCACATTCGCAAAGCGATATTCACGCCCTCCCTTTTGCAGTCGCACTCTCCTTGCTGGTGGGTTTTATCACGCTAATAAGTTATGGTAGCTAGGTGTGAATATATCACTCCATCCCCTTCCCCCAAACCGATGTACCTCTCTCATTTCCCCTATTTTGATTTTTCAAACAGACTTCAGTGGCAACTCTGACGGCCACAGGGTTAGCCTTCGCCAGGAGCTCCGACTACATACAATCTATCGTGCGTCCTCCACCTCCACCTTTCCTAAACCATCTTCTAAAATAGCAAGGTTATAATTTTGCCTCTTATTCAAATTCGTATGGGTTTAGGGTTTCAGTTCTCGATTTTTGGGTTTGGATTAAGTCTTTCATAGGGCATCTCTTTATGGGGTTGTTCATTGATCTTGTGATTTAACTATTTTTCCCTTGAATTTTTTCCTTTCCAAGTTTAGGGTTTGGGTTTAGGTGCTTGGATTTGGAGATCAGGCTTGGTGTTTATTTATATTTGATCTCTTGACCATGTTGAAATCTATTAGGTTTGTGATTTGGGTTTGGGTGGTCAGAATTGCTGTTCGAGATCAGTTCTCTTTGGGTTTATCTTTTACTGAGCTAGAATGATTAATTCCGAGTTAAATTTGTGTCAGATAAACACATTTGAGTCCACCACTGAGTCCATGACCTCTTATGAATATGCTCAGTTTGTTTCTTATACTCTCTTCTATTGTATTGCAAGTACGAGAGTTATATTTACTTATATGATGGCGTGTAGTGCAGACTAAGTTGGTGGGTGTGGTTTCTTCTCTCTTTGCTTTCATATACCTGAATGATTTATATAGCACCGCCGGATGTCTTGAGCAAGACCATGAAACACATGAGGTTTGATGGAGTGTAGTGAATGCTATAAAAAACACATGAATTGATATATTTCTTCTCTTCAGGCACTGACGATTATCAGTATATAATAGACTATAATGTTCCAGAAATTTTTCACGCCTTTTCTTTCAAAAAGGAAGCTAAAATGAAATCCACCCTTTCTCTTTTTTAACTCGATCTTATCTAGAACATTGGCGAGACAATCATAATATTTGCAGCCAAATGCTTAGAGAGAAAGAAAGAGAAAGCATTGAAAAGAGGTTTGGGGATCATGTATTGAAATCAATATAAATCTAAGCTTCCTTCATTCTATTGCATTTTCGCAATATTCTTTTTGCAAAAGCTTTTCCATTTTGTTTGTATCTTTAACTTTTATTTTTCTCCTTCGTTGTTTACAAATATCACATCTGATGAGGTGCTGCATTATTGAGGTTGTTAAAGTAATGTTTTGCCTTACCCACAATTTTTTGCTAGAGTAGGTAAGTGGTTGATGGAATGATATATGTTATGTATACATGTATATCAATGGTATCTATTTTTAGGCTAAGTGTGTGTTTTTAGGTTGACTGTGTTTTGAAGAGTTCTTTACAAACTACTATATTGTAGCAAAGTCAATTTGTGAACATGTACGCATATCCCAAGTACATTTATGTTCTTCTTCATATTGTTTGCATACTGGTGGGTAACCACTGGATATAGAATGCTTAAATTTGTTTTTACGAGTTTGGAGATTAAAAAAAAGTACGGTCTAGGAGTGTAAGAATAGGAGATTCAAAAGTGGGTAACTCATTGGTGTAATTTGAATAATTGTTGTTTAACTATTTACGATGTTTAGATGTGTATATTTGGTTTCATAAAATTAGTATTTCGGAGCTTTCTTTATTCTTTTGAATCGAAATGATAAGGTTCTTACACAATCCCAGCAAAATGAGCTTCATTAAAACCATTCATTTTATGCATGAGAGGAAAACCAGCAAATCCATCTAAGAAAGTGTTGAAAAGGCATCCCAAACTCTGCCCAAAACAAGCAAGGTAAAGTTATTTTGAGATTGCTCTCGAGTATTTTCTTATATATTTGTTGGTATGCATGAAGTGGATTCGCAGGATGGATAGGAAAAACAACTTTTATTGGTGTCACGCCCCGCTTCCCAAAATACGGGAATATGAGTACATAACGAATGCCCAACGAATGGTGTAAACACCATCCATAAGTTGTACCAGTCTAACTCGACAATATGAATAACAATCACAACCACGCAAGATAATATAATCACATAAACGAAGAACAACTTCAATAATAAATGAAATAATTCAAAACATAATATCCAACATCTGGGATAAAACAAACTCGGGTCATAAAAGCCCAAAACAAGGTAAATAACAATAACAATGTACAAAGAGAAAAATAGTATAGAGATAATTCAAGCAGTCAATTCTTGTGCTCCAATCTCAATAATCGTTGCTCACCAAGTCTTTCTGGTATCACTTTTTCGATACCTATAAACTCGTGATCTAAAAATAGAAAAAATAATATCATTAGAGAAAGTCACGGACAGCAAGTAGTGGAAAACAGAGAACAATAAAAAGACATGGTATATCAAGAATAATGGACTGGATCAAAGTCAAGAACAAAAACAAGGATTGGCAATAATGTCAAGGGTCTATGTCAATTTATGCAATAATCACTAGTTACATTTCATGATCAATAACAATGACAATAAATGGGATCAAGCATACAATGTTGATTTAGGATTGTTATTCATTTTATTAACGTATCTACTGCACGTAGTACTATGTCTCATTCCACAGGTTCGGTGCATGCAAACAAGTGAACGTTTTAGACTGTGATGGTGGACTCAACGGATCATGTACTCGGCCCAGTAAACCGGAATTAACAGGAATTAACAGTAATAAACGGGAATAACGAGAATTAACATTAATAAATGAGAATAACGGAATTAACAGGAATAACCGGTAAGGGACCTCTACTGAGTACAGTCTCCGATTGTTCACTACCAAGTCAACCCTTAATACCCGTCTTGTTAATATTTTATTTCATCTTATGTGAGCATGCAAGAAGATGTCAAGGTTGTGTCATGCTAGGTGTGACTAATTCTACTCATTACATGCAAGGTAAGAAATATTTGTACTAAATCAATGCAAAACATACAATCTGGACCGCATGACATTACTGTACAAAAATAGGTATTCCCGCTGCTACAGGAAGGAAAATTTGGATTTGTCAGAAGTTCTTAAAACTAGACTCTCTGTCGGTTCTAGCGCATATAAACACGGTATATAAAAATCACAGAAACTAGGTTCAATTTCTTATTCTTTACAGATTTTATGTTCAGGTAACAGGTTATAGATTCTGTTCACATATATGTATCGGGTCTGAATACTCATCAATTAATTTTACAAAAATTCAGGGTGATTCTTACGCATGTCTAATCTCAGAAAAATTAATTTCACATTTTAATTTTACTGTTACCATGTTCTTTTTATTAACACTTCAGGGTGGTACACATATAATTGTGAATCTGGAAATTCAGACCTAGCAATACTAAAAGTTAGATATCTCATAGGTTATAACTCGGATTCAATTTCGTAGATTGTTCTGGAAAGTAAACACATGGAGCTACAATTCATATTTACAAAGTTCATTCAAATTACTACAGAAACAGGTTCGAAAGTTTGATGATAAAAGAGGCAGACAGCAGGCCATGAAATAAATTAACATGAATTGGCAATAACTTCTTCACACAAGCATGCAATATCATGGTAATTAATTAACACAAGTTCTATTTAGTTATTAGCATGAGATTTCAACATTAACGAGACACTTTTACAATCATGGCAAATCATTCATGAAATCATGTCAAATCGGGAACATCTCAATCATCGATTAATTTTAAAACATGGATCTAATTATTTTTATGTATAATGTGTATATGCAATGTGCAACAATGACTAGGGTTCGAGTCAAAGATGATGGCACAAAAAGAGATTTATCACTTGGTTTTTCTTATGAATCCGTGATAAACTCTTGAACCAAAAACAAATACAGATATGAATTGGAATTAAGAGCTACTTGCAGGAATCAATAAACATCTTGAACACAATCAAAAAATCATACACACAGCAAAGCAAAGACAATATGAATAACAATCACAACCACACAAGAGAATATAATCACATAAATGAAGAACAACTTCAATAATAAATGAAATAATTCAAAACATAATATCCAACATCTGGGATAAAACAAACTCCGGATCATAAAAGACCAAAACAAGGTACGATATCAATAACAATGTCCAAAGGGGAAAATAGCACAGAGATAATTAAAGCAGTCAATTCTTGGGCTACATTCTCTAAAATCGTTGCTCACCAAGTCCTTCTGGTATCACTTCTTTGGTACCTGTAAATTCGTAATCTAAAAATAGAGAAAATAATGTCCTTAGAGCAAGTCACGGACAACAAGTAATGGAAAACAGAGAACAATAAAAAGGCATGGTATATCAAGAATAGAGGACTAGATCAAAGTCAAGAACAAAAATAATGATTGGCAATAATATCAAGGGTCTATATCAATTTATGCAATAATAACTAGTTACATTTCATGATCAATAACGATGACAATAAACGGGATCAAGCATGCAATGTTGATTTAAGGTTGTTATTCATTTTATTAACCTATCTAATGCACGTAGTACTGTGTCCCATTCCACAGGTCGGTGCATGCAAACAAGTGAACATTTTAGACTGTGATGGTGAACTCAACGGATCATGTACTCGGCCCACACATGATTTAACAGCAATAAATGGGAATAACGGGAATTAAAAGTAGTAAATAGGAATAACGGAAATTAACAGTAATAAACGGGAATAACGAGAATTAACGGGAATAACCGGTACGGAACCCCTACCGAGTACAGTCTCCGATTGTTCACTATCAAGTCAACCCTTAATACCCCAACTCGTTAATGTTTTAGTTCATCCTATGTGAGCATGCAAAAGGATGTCAAGGTTTTGTCATCCTAGGTGTCACTAATTCTACTTATTACATGCAAGGCAAGAAACATTTATACTAAATCAATGCAAAACATACAATCTGGACAGCAGGATGTTACTGTACAAAAATAGGTATTCCCACTGCTACAGAAAGGCAAATTTGGATCCGTCAAAATTTCTAGAAACTAGACTATCTGCCGATTCCAGCACATATACACACGATATATAAAAATCACAGAAACTAGGTTCAATTTCTTATTCTTTATAGATTTTATGTTCAGGCAGCGGGTTATAGATTGTGTTCATATATATGTATTGGGTTTGAATACTCATCAATTAATTCTACAAAAATTCAGGGTAATTCCTACGCATGTCTAGTCTCATACAAATTAATTTCACAATTTATTTTACTGTTAACATGTTCTTTTTAATAACACTTCAGGGTGGTACACATATAATTGCGAATCTGAAAATCCAGACCTAGCAGTACTAAAAGTTAGATATCTCACAGATTATAACTCGGACAATTCCGTCGAATGTTCTGGAAAGTAGACACATGGAGCTACAATTCATGTCTACAAAGTTCATTCAAATTACTACAACAATAGGTTCGAAAGTTTGATAAAAAAAAGAGGCAGACAGCAGGCCAGAAAATAATTTAACATGAATTGGCAATAATTTTATCACACAAGCATACAATATCGTGGTAATTAATTAACACATGTTCTTTTTAGTTATTAGCATGAGATTTCAACATTAACGAGAAACTTTTACAATCATGGCAAATCATTCATGAAATCATATCAAATCGAGAACATCTCAATCATTGATTAATTCTATATCATAGATCTAATTGTTTTCATGTATAACGTGCATATGCAATGTGAAATAGGGACTAGGATTCGAGTCAAATATGATGGCACGAAAAGAGATTTATCTCTTAAGTTCGCTGATAAACCCGTGATAAACTCTTGAACCAAAAATAAATACACATATGAATTGGAATTAAGAGCTACTTACGGGAATCAATAAACATCTTGAACACAAACAATAGAGGGGTTCAAGAAGAGATTTGCCTTTTAGACGGTTAATCCGAATACAATAGAATAACGGGATGAGAATCCCGACGGTGACACGTGCAACTCACATACAATGCGCGTACCCACCAAAGTACCTCCACACTACGTCCACACTACGTGCAAAGAAACACACACAGCAAAGCAGCAAATCAGCAACTCTAAGAAGCCGAACAGCAAATAGCAGCAGCTCAACACAGCAACAGCGGTTCACCCCCACAAAACAGCAAATAGCGATCAATCGCAGCTTCGACTTCAACTGCGATGGTGATGGTGCAGTCGAGGGGGCTCGGGGTGGTCGATGGGGCAATAGAGGATGGCAGTGGTGGGTTGGCGGTGATGATGGCAAGGTGGTTGCAGAGGTGAGAGGAGGCAGCGATGGCAGTCCACTATTTTGGAAGATAACAAAGGAAGGTGATGGGTTCGTTTGTGGTGACGAGGAGAACAAGGGAAGGCTGCTCGGGGTTCGGTGGTCGAGCGGGATGCAGACAGTCGAGGCAATGGATGGTGGTGGTGTGGCAGGGTGTCGAGGGGGACTCGATGACAGCGCGAGGTGTAGGGGTGACAGGGGTTGGCTGTGAGGATGAAGGCAAGCCTGTTGAGGTGCAGTCGAGGGGCTGAGGAGGGGAGACAAAGGTGAGGAGGAAGAAGAGGACGGAGATGAGGGCATTGGGTTGCGGAGAGAGACAGAGGAGAGAGAAGAGGTGGGATGGAGAAGAGAAGGGGGTTGCACAGTGGTTATATAGGGTTAGGGTTAGGGGTTAGCAGGTAGGGCTAGGGGTTAGCGGGCTTGGATCCAAAGAAAAGAAGACTATAGGGTTTTTGGGTTTAGATAAATAGGATAAATAATTAGGATAATAATTGATTAAATTAGAGTACTCGATACACAAAATATTCAAATATGTTGTACAACACGATTTTACAAGGTTCAATAGAAAATAGAATTAACTGAAAGAATACAATTAGATTAAGATTTAGCTTTTCACAATAATTAGAATAGTCATATATAAATAATATACTTGGATTGTACTTTAAAATAATAATAATAATAATAATAATAATAGATGGATTAAAATCTGCTGTCTTTCACAATAACAAAAGATGGATTTTTAATATAAAATCAAAAGAAATAATAATAATAATAATAATAATAATAATAATAATAATAATAATAATAACAATAACAATAACAATAACAATAACAATAACAATAACAATAACAATAACAATAATACTAATAATGATGATAATAACAAATAATAATAATAATAATAATAATAATAATAATAATAAGATTGTATAACAAAATAGGAATTGATCTAAATAGTAATAATACATTTGATTTGGGCTCAAATATAAATAATCGATCCATTAGGATTATAAAACAAAGTTAAAATACACCACTATTCAAAAATAAATTTAATTGTCGATTAGAAGATACTTTAATATAAAATCCAAAACGAATTTAAAACATAATGAATTTATAAAAATTTGAAATACAGAAAATACTCAGGAAATATGTATTTACGGAAACGGGGGTTACAATTGGAGGTAGTAAAATTATCTAATCTACCTAATCTAATCTACGTATCTATTTAATCCAATTTTGTCTATCTATCTATATTTAATTAAATTTTGTCTCCTTATATTGCACTTTCATATAAATTATCGTTCAATGAAATGGGAATTAATTCTTTGTTTGTTTATTACAGATATTGTTTCTATTCGTGTTGTTCATTTGTGTTTCTTTTTTTTTTTTACAATAAAAATGTTATGTTTTATTTTCGTACCATTTTTTGTAATAGCTAGCAAAATTCTTTGCACACAAGTAGTTACTCTTTTATCATTTTTATAGTAAGCGGAAATCACCCATAATTTTGCAACAGAATCAGGTCGCTTTCCTGTTGTTACATAATAAATGTCTACAAATATGATTTCATCAATTATAGTTATCTTTATGGCATAACTTTTTTATCGACTCAACCATTCCTGATAAACTGGTTGAAATTAATATAGATAGGGAAATTGTTCTTGCTAATATAGAGATTTCCAAAGTTTTGTTGCAGTCCCCTTCTTGCTGATAAGCAGTCCACTGTATGTTTATGTTGATCAAAATAGTTCATGAATTTTACTGTTTACATCTATGTATACTTTTTACTCGGGAGTCTTAATGATCTTTGGTTCTTCGCTATCAAAATATTTTGTGCCACAGTGCATTTGTAAATATAGGTGAGATTCATGAATTATAGCTATCTTTATGGCATAAATTCGTTTCTCTGCTCAACCATTACTAATCAACCAATTGGACTTAATATAGATAGGGAAATGCCTCTTTCTAATGTGCAAATTTTCTGGAATATTGTTGCATTGCCTTTCTTAACGACACGCTATGCGCTATATGTTGATGTTGATCAAGGTAATTCATGAAAATTGCCGTTTTGATTTATTTATAGATTTTTACTGAACAATCTTAATGTTCTTTGCTTTTCGCTATCATAATATTTTGTACCTCATTGTATTTGTAGATACCAATGTTCGCATGTTGTATAATACACACATTGCATTTTTAAATATAGGTTAGATTCACGAATTATAGCTATCTTTATGGCATAAATTATAGGTGTATGTATGGGCTGCGGATTTCGCCAACCATTTCCAACTCACAGTAACTAACTTCTTTATTTGTATTCGTATTTTGTAATCTAACTAGGTTTGTCCGTTGATACGTGTCTACGGCACGTCTTCGAAACGGTACATCTTATTTGATCATATAAAATAGTTTTGGAGGTCGAGCAAATTAATTGAAGTAACAAACATTATATGAGAAACTTTTGGGGTCCAGCAAAACACATATTATATGATTTTTTTTGATTTTTTTGAACTATTTTTAAAGCTTTTAAATTTTAAATTTTTTTAATTTTTAAATTTTTTATTTTTTAAAAATTTTTAAAAATTTTATTTTCTTAATTTTTTGAATAGAAGAGGAAGGGTGTGGTAGGGTAAAAATGGCTTAGGGCCCATCCAGGGCCCAGTACAGCTCTCACTCAAAAACAGGAAAAGCAACAATCTGGCTCGGCTTCGAGCCGCTACAGGGTCGGCGCCGAACCTCAAATTCACCCCCACAGAACTGGTCTCCTCGTATCCGACGAGCATCGATGGCCCTCGGCCTCCGATCCACGACAGCCCCCTCGGGCCGTCCGCCCAGCCTGGTAAAGAATGAAGACGACCTGGCACAACCTAGGCCACCAGATTCTCCCAGGAGCACAGGAGCCCCATGATCTGCCATGTCAGCTCCAAATACCACCAAGGGCTTTGCCACGTCAGCCCTATACCACTCTTGGTACTGCCACGTCAGCCCTAAACCCCCTGGACCTTCTGCCACGTCAGGCCCATGGGCTTTCGGGTTCAGACCCGGCCCCCAGGCGGATCCAAACCCGGTTAGAATTCTCTATAAATACTAGACCCTCACCCACCTTTTCAGGTAATCAATCTTTGGCCACCAAATTTTCCTAGTTATTGCTACTCTCTCACAGAGACTGACTAGATCGTCGGAGGGTCCGCCGCCGGGATAAACCCCGGTGTTCCAGGACCGTCTGCAGGTACTCGAGGCGAGGCGATCCGAGCCGATCCTCAAGCGCCGAAGCGAGCCTCCCGCTCGTCGTCCCGTGCCGCACTCTTCCCTCATTACAAATTGAGTCCGAACTCACACCTGTTGCATCCACACTGCGACCAAAAACAAACCGCATCAGGTTGGCGCCGTCTGTGGGAACTTTATCCGGTACGGACGTGAGTCCGAGCCTCGCCACCGACGCTCTCCCTCGACCCAATCTCCCATGGCTCCCCGAGCCCGAAGATCGGCGCATTCCGCCCAACCAGATGGGCCTGCCCCCGAGGGGGCCCTCGACGGAGGGCAAGCATCCAATAATCCGGGTGGGAACCCCGGACCCCAGCGAAGCGCTTCACACGTCGCCGAACCCGACCTTCGTCGGGTCATTGTGAACCGAAGGGCTAGCCAGACTAGGGGAGGGACCGCTTCCAACTCGGTCTCGAACCACTTCAGGCCCGTGCAAAGGGAAAGGCCGTCGGCACTCAGCCGCATCGGCCGAGTTCCTACGCCCCGACCCGACCCTTCCGACCACGGCGGGGTCACCAGGGGCGAGTTCAGAAGCTTCAGGGAGGAAATCCTGGAGGCCCTCCATGGAGCGCCGAGGTCCGCGACCTACGGCCGAACCACTCAAATGAGCAAAGGGAGAAGCCACACTCGTGCGCCGACTCCCCCGCCGGAGCGCATAGACGAGGTGCTCCGACGCCTCCTGGAGATGGAGAATCGAATCGAGCGCATCGGCGACAGGAATCCCAACCTAGTTTAAGGGCGGAGGCCTTCTCGACCTCCATTTTCCGTCAACATCATAGAAGCGGAGATCCCCCGGAACTTCCGTCCTCCGCAGTTCGAGACTTACAACGGCGAGGGTGATCCAGCTGATCACATGGAGGGCTTCAAAACCCTCATGATGATTCACAGCGCATCGGATCCCCTGCTGTGCCAAGCCTTCCCGGCCAACCTTCGGGGTCCGGCCAGGGATTTGTTCTCCAAACTCAGCCCTGGCTCGATCTTCTCGTTCGACCAGCTGGAAGCCAGCTTCCTGGCCCACTTCATCACGAGCCGGAAGAGCGAAAGGACGAGCGCTTCCCTGCTCGACCTCAACCAGAGGGAGGGGGAGTCGCTCCGTAACTTCGTCAAGAGGTTCACAACCGAGGCCAGATCCGTCTCTGCCCTCGACGCAGGGGTCGCCTCGGCAGCTTTCCGGCACAACATCCGCCACAACCAGCTAAAGGTCTCTTTGGCAAAGAGGCCACCTCTGGACTTCCCTGACCTCCTCAACCGGGTCGAGAAGTATATACGAGCAGAGGAAGCTCTGAACCCAGAGGGCAGCAAAGAAGTCGTGGGGAAGGGCAAGCGCAGGGTCGATGATGCCGAACCTGCCAAGAAGACATCAAAGGAAGGGGTCGGCGTGAAGAGGGCACCTCCGGTCCCTCGCTTCGAAAGGTACACTCCCTTGACACACAACGTGTCCGCCATCCTCTTAGAAATCGAAGACAAAGGCATTGTCCGACTACCTCCCCGATCAAGCAACAATAAGAAGCGAGACCAGCGCTTCTACTGCCGTTTCCACAGAGATCATGGGCACGAAACCGACCAATGCCAGGCCCTGAAAGACGAAATTGAGGACCTCATCTCACGAGGGTACCTCCGAGAGTTCACCAAAGAAAGCCCACGGGATCGGCGAGATGCTAGGAACCGGAGGCTTTCGCCTCCGAACCCTACTTCGAACCGCATCCAGAGTCGGGACCTCGAACCCGAGGGAGCCGCTGATACGCCATTCATCTTGCACTGTGTCCACGGGGGACCAATGGGGGGAGAGTCAAATACTTCCGGAAGGCCTTCATCCGAGAGGTGAATGCTGTCCAAGACAACCCCTCACCCAAGTTGCAACCGGTGCCTGTCTCCTTCTCCGGAGAGGACCTCGAAGGCGTTCGCCTCCCTCATTGCGACGCCCTCGTCATTGGCCTCCACATGGCTAACTGTGAAGTTCGGAGAATTCTCGTCGACAACGGCAGCTCGGTAAATATTCTCTTCCTTGAGGCCTTCGAGAATCTCAAGCTACCCAGAGGCAAACTCAAGCCAGCCGGGTACACCTTGCATGGATTCTCTGGCGTCCCTGTCGTGATAGAAGGGATTGTTACTCTCGACGTCACCGCGGGATCGGCTCCTGTCAAGAGGACCGAGTCCATGGACTTCATGGTGGTAAACGTCAAAGCAGCCTACAACGCCATACTCGGCCGACCCGGACTATGCTCCTTTCAAGCGGTACCTTCGACATACCATCTGAAGCTTAAATTTCCTACCCCGCAAGGGGTCGACATAGTCCGAGGTAGCCAGGAAGCAGCACGGTCATGCTACATGACCGCCGTTGGAGGAGGTGTGTTCCCCCTCAACGCCGTTGAGCTCGAGCCCGAGAGGGACGGTCCCGCCCCAGAGCCTGTCGACGAGCTGGAGGAGGTCCCGTTCGGCGCCGAGGATGAGTCAAAGTGGTTCCGGGTGAGCTGCTCGCTCCCCGAGGACTTGAAGCCAGGCATAATCGCCTGCATCCGCCGCAACGTTGATCTCTTCGCCTGGAAGCCCTCCGACATGCCCGGGATCTCCGAAGACTTGATTATGCATCGGCTAAGCGTCATCCCAGACTCTAAGCCGGTCGTCCAAAAGAGACGCAAAGTCGCGCCAGAGAGGAAGCAAATTGTGAAGGCAGAGGTCGACAAGCTCTTGTCGGCTCGATTCATTCAGGAAGTTAGCTACCCCGAGTGGTTGGCTAAGGTCGTCATGGTGAAGAAGGCAACCGGGGGCTAGCGAATTTGTATCGACTTTACGGACTTAAACAAAGCATGTCCAAAGGATCCTTTCCCCCTCCCCCGCATCGACGCCTTGATCGACGCAACCTCGGGGCATGAGCTATTGTCCTTCATGGATGCATTCTCAGGGTACAATCAGATCCGGATGTTTCCACCGGACATCTCGAAGACCTCGTTCGTCACCGACCAGGGTCTATTCTGCTACCGCGTTATGCCCTTCGGGCTAAAAAACGCCGGAGCCACATACCAATGGCTCGTCAACAGAATTTTCAAAGACCTGATCGGCCGCAACGTGGAAGTTTATGTCGACGACATGCTCGTCAAAAGTCGGGCCGGGCCGGACCACGTCGCCGACCTCGAGGAAGCCTTCAGAGTCCTCCGACATCACAATATGAGGCTCAACCCGGCTAAATGCGCCTTCGGCGTATCCACTGGGAAGTTCCTAGGGTTCATCGTCAGCCAGCGCGGCATCGAGGCGAACCCCGAGAAAATCCAAGCAATTATTGACATGGCCCCACCCCGGAATGTCAAAGAGGTTCAGAGGCTCACGGACCGGTTGGCTGCAATCGGCCATTTCCTCTCCAAGTCAGGGGAGAAGTCTCTCCCCTTCTTCAAGGCTCTACACGGAAAGGGGGGTTTCGAGTGGGGTACCCATCAACAAGAGGCCTTCGAACAGCTGAAGCAGTACCTAACCAACCCCCCTCTCCTCAGCAAACCCAAGCCAGGCGAACCACTATGGCTCTACCTGTCCGCCTCAGATAGCGCCCTCAGCGCTGTTCTCGTCCGAGAGGAAGATGGGGTCCAGAGGCCATTGTACTATGTGAGCAAGGTTCTGCTCCCCGCCAAGACGAGGTACGCAAAGATAGAGAAGGTGGTATATGCCTTGGTCATGGCAGTCCGGAAGCTTCGTCCTTACTTCCAGGCCCACTCCGTCCAAGTACTGACCGACCAGCCACTGAAGACTGTCCTTCACAAGCCAGAAAAGTCCGGCCGCTTAGTCAAGTGGTCGATTGAGCTAAGTCAGTTCGACATCAGCTACCAGCCGAGGACGGCCATCAAAGGGCAGGCCCTCGCCGAGTTCATCACTGAGTGCACCGTCTCCGAGCAGCAGTGCACCGAGGCCTCAGATCCGACCTGGGAGGTCTTTGTCGATGGATCATCATGCGAAACAGGGAGTGGGGCTGGTATCATCCTTCGTGGCCCCGACCAATTCTTACTTCAATACTCCCTCCGCCTCAACTTTCCGACCTCTAACAACGAGGCGGAATACGAGGCCATGATCGCCGGATTGACCCTAGCACATCGAGCCGGAGCCAAGCAAATCCGGGCCTTCAGCGATTCTCAGCTCGTGGTCAATCAGATCACCAGAGAATACGAAGCTCGCGATGAACGCATGGTGAGGTATTTGGCAGTAGTCCGACGTCTCCTAGCGTCCTTCTGCCACTCCGCAGTCATTCGAGTCCCTAGGGAGCAGAACGCTCAAGCAGACGCGTTGTCAAAACTCGCCTCTTCCTCCTTCGAGGGTCTCGACCAAACGGTACTCATAGAAATCCTCCTGAAGCCAAGTATCAACGATCAAGACCAGGAGGCAATGTGTGTCCAAGACGGAGCCAGTCTAGACGACTGGACCACTCCCATCCGAAAGTTCTTAATCAATGCCGAGCTTCCAGAAGACCGAGCCGAAGCCAGACGAGTCAGGGTCCAAGCTGAAAGGTTCGTCATGATTGATGACATCCTCTTCAAATGCTCATACACCTTGGCCGACAGCAAGCCGTACCTCCGCTGTCTCACCAGCGACGAGGCCAGCTACGTGCTCAAAGATCTTCATGACGGGATCGGCGGATGCCACATGGGGAGCAGGACGCTCGCTCGGAAGGCCCTGAATCAGGGGTACTATTGGCCGACCATGCTCCAAGACTCGCAAGACCTAGTCAAGAGATGCGGTCCGTGCCAAAGGTTCTCCCCTATCAAGAGGCTTCCTCAAGCCAATCTCCGATCCTTGGCTAGTCCTACCCCATTTGCCATGTGGGGCATGGACCTTGTGGGCCCCTTCCCCATAGCGGTAGGGCAGAAGAAATTCTTAATAGTCATCATCGACTACTTCACCAAGTGGCTCGAAGCCGAGCCTCTGTCCAGCATCACCGAGTGCCAAGTACAACAGTTCTTTTGGAAGAACATCATTTGCCGGTTAGGAATCCCTCGGGTCCTCGTCACAGACAACGGAATCCAATTCCAAGGTCAGAACTTCCAAACCTTCTGTGCGGACATCGGCATCCAGCAGCGTTTCTCCGCTATTTGCCATCCTCAGTCCAACGGCCAAGCGGAGAACGCGAACAGGCAAATCCTCGACGGCCTCAAAAAGCACCTCGACAGTTCCCCCAAGGGGCTGTGGGTCGAGGAACTGCCTAGCGTGCTATGGGCACACCGAACCACCAAGAGGATCCCCACGGGAGAGACACCGTTCACCTTGACCTACGGGACGGAGGCAGTCATCCCCGTCAATGTCGGCCTGCCTTCTCCCCGTATCATGGCCTTCGACGAAGCTGATAATTCATCCGACTTGAGGGCCAACCTGGACCTCGTCGCCGAAGTCAAAGAGAAATCCTCAATGCGAAGAAGCATCTACCAACAACGGATCGAGGAGTTTTACAACAAGAAGGTCCACCCCACAAACATCAAAGCGGGGGACCTCGTGTTACGAAAACTATCTGTCTCTGATCCAACCAAGAAGAGGAAATTAGCTCCCAACTGGGAAGGCCCCTACCGTGTAGTCGAGGCTGTACGCCCTGGTACATACCGACTGGCAGATATGGACGGCCGGCCCATCAGCCGACCCTGGAACGCCGAGCACCTAATGAAGTTCCTGGAGGAGCGAACATAGGTTCTAGCTTGGCTAATGTAAATAACATCTTTTGTAAGCTTTCATGTGTAAGGGGCCGCTTCAGCGACCCTCCCTATCTTGTATGAAAGAAATCTCTTTTTGTCAAACTCCAAATGCCTCGGCAACTCCGACCTAACACCGGACAATGGGATCGGCACCCGAGTCCTCACTCCGGTATCGTCCCCAACGTCTCGGTAGGTCTGACCCGACTCCAGATCAGGGACTCTTCCTAAGGCCCCACGTCGATCCCTCACGGATCGACGGAGCCGCACCTCGCCTCCGCCATCATTCACTACGCTACGAACCAGAGCAAAGAAGGAAAAGAATTCTTTATTCATACTCTTTTATTTGGTTCTGGGAAAACAAACAAAGACCGTTACAGGACCACTCCACTCATCTCAAACTTAAGGAAACCGCCATCTTAGGGACCCTCGGGTCCAACGAAGGGCGGGACCACTCCGACTGAGCGACTAGGAGCCCTCTCCTCGTCATGATGGTCCTTGGGCTCAGCCACGGTCGACACACCAGCCACGGAGCTCTGGGCATCAACTGGTCGCATACGCTCCAACAGCAGCAGCGCAGAGGGAACCCCCTCCGCTCGCCGACCCACTGAGGAAGATGTCGAGACACCCAACATTGTCTTGTAACGGTGTATCTCCATCTCCTTCTCCACAATGACATCGCGAAGTAACCTCTCAGAAGAGGGCCTCTGCACCGAGGCACTCAACATGGCCTGTCCAAGACCGACACCGCCGAGTTCCCGATCGACCATCGCCCTCCTCAGCCGGCTCGCCTCCTCACTTAAGGCTTCAGACTTATTCCGGTAATAGTTAAAGGCCGCATCGGTGTCACGAGCCCCCTTTCGGTAGCGAACCAACGCGGCCTCCAGGGCCTCAACTTTGCTCCGGAGCCCCGCCACGTCGGAACGACGGGGGTCCACCTCGGGAAGGGGAGCCGCAACCTACAAGAGAACCAGCCAACTCAATACACATAAGCAAGGAGGTTCGGAAATATCCGAGGTCAAAACACTTGGCCAGTCAAAAATCCTTTTTTATAAATTGAGTTGTTTCTTACAAAAAATGCGGTGGCCAGTTTGCGGAAGGCAAATACAATCGAGAGAGGAAAAAAGAAAGACAAAACTATACAACTTGTTTTCCCACCCCAACATCGGCCGGGTTAACAGGGGGGTCAGCTGACGGGTCAAGAGCGGGCCCTTCTTCGCCAGGGGTCTTCGGTGTCCCCTCGATCTCCATGTCATACTCAAAGTTGGACAGGTCGACGGTCGGGTAGAAGTGCCTCACGTGACTGAGGGCCTTCGCATAACACTCGTCTTGGGCCTTGATCACCATCATCTGACCCGCATTCGTCAACTCCTCCTTCTCCTTGGCGAACTTCTTCTTCAAGGAGACCACCATCTTCCCCCACTCCGCATCCTTGGCCTCGAGCTCGAGCTTCATCTGCCGCTCCATCTTGTGCGAGCCATGGAGCTCGATCCGCATCTCCTTCATCTCCCGCTCGCTCTTATCCGCCCGAGCTCGCTCTTGTGCCAGGAACGCTTCGTAGAGGTTCTTTACGTTAGCCCCCTGCATGCAAGCCTGCGACCAACAAGCGCTGATAAGACAAAGACTTCCGCAGTAAAATTAACAAGGAGGATAGGGTCGACAAGCTTACCAACACGGTGGCCTGCGCCAGGCACGTGAACGCCACCTCCACGGGCTCGCTCTCCATCTCCTTGCGGTCGCGAGGGGTTGCCAACTTTTCCGCCACCTCAACGGCCTGGGCCTCCTCAGTCAGACAGTCCCCCATCCGAACCGACCAATCCGGTGCCCACCGTTGCCGCAACATCTCCACCACCGGGTCCTCTTCCTCGACCTCGACCAAGGGACCTTTCCCCTTGTCAAGATCGGATGCCTTCGCCTAGCCCTGGCCCCTCGAAGTAGCCATCCCCTTGCCCGTCTCCGAGCGAGTCCTCTTGGTCCTCGGCTCGAGCTGGGCCTCCGAGATGGCTAGGGACGACTCCCTCAGCCTCTTCGTCGCCTCCCCCTTCTTCTCGGCCTTCTCCTTCTTCATGGCGAGCCTCCTTGCCTTGATCGATGCTTCATCCATATCTGCAAAAAGATCCAGTAAGGACAATGAGCATAGAGGAACAACAAAGTCAAAAGAAAGGAAACAACAACATACACAGAACGGCCGGGCTCAGTCAGACGCTCGCCAGATGACCCTCCGTCACCTTCGTCCAATTAATACTATGCGACAGACGGAGGCGCTCGACAAACTCCCACTCCTCGGCCGTCAAATCCCTCGGCCTCGGCGGTTGGTAGCTCGGCTTGGAGTGGTTCCATCGAGTGGGAATGTCCCAGGGCTCCTCACTCCGAATCACCAGATATTTCTTCTTCCAATCCTTGATGGAGTCCGGGTGGCTGTGAACGACATTCCCCTTACTCCGGGGTGAAATGTAGTAAACACCCTCAGCCGCCGAGCTGATCATCAACATCGCTCGGAACACATTTAGCTGTAGGGGTACTTTTTGTTCCTCACACATCAGCACGAAGCAGATGATCTGCTTCCAGGAGTTTGGCCCATACTGCATCGGCACCAGGGACGCCCAGTTCAGCACCTCGCGAACAAACGGGTGGACTGGCAGCCTCAGTCCGGAGATGAAGGCATCTACGGGGAAGACGCAATACCAATCAGGCAAGGGGTCGGTCGGCCGAAGGGTAGAGCTCGGCAGCATGAGCTCGTAGTTGGGCCCTATGTGGTACGCCAGCTGCAAAGCCTCCAAATCACCTGCCTCCAGAACGGTCGGAAGTGTGTCCATCTTCACCTTCTTCCTGCTCGGCGACGACGGCTGGACCCCAAACAACTCCTTATCAGAAAGATCGTCGGGGTACCGACGGAACGGCTTAGGCTGTACTGGCGACCCTGTCATCAAGTTACGATGAATAGGCGCCTGGCTCAAGCCACCGGTCCTCGACCCCTTCTTCTTCGGAGCCTTCTTCTTCTTGGCTCGTTCCGGCGAGGGGGTAGATAATCGCCCCAGACCGGTCGGCATGGAACTCGAGCCCACACCCTGACCTCCTATTTGAGCCCCTTCGGCTTCACCCTCTTCGGAAGCCAACCCTAGAATCTGAACTTCGCCGGAACTACCGCCCCCCTCCTCAGATTCGCTGCTCTCCACCATAAAAGGCTTCCGAGATCGCAACGGCTTCACATTATACACCGGCACCTCCTCGCCTATCAGCTCCTCCCACAAAATCGACTCAGAAGTCTCCACATGATGTACAGATTCCCCCTCTACCACGGGCTCCTCCCACGAAGTCGATTTGGAGGCGGGTTTCACTTCCCCCCCAGACGTTGACGCTGACGAGCCAGACTGAGCCCTGTCCATCTGTGCCTAAACTAAAACAGACTTACCAACTAACCTGGGGTCGCCTCGGAAGAACGAGCCTGGTGCAGCAAACGGTAGGGACGAGAGCTGAAGTGTTGGAAGATTTTTTTTGAAAAAGCAAGAAGCGAGAAGAAGTGGGCAACAGGGGGAGGGGGGGATATTTATAGAGGATGAAAACGACTCCTCGATTTCCGCACTCACTGTTCACCGATTGACGTGCAACTGCCGCCTGGAAAATCGCGCCACGTTCTCGAAACGTGCGCTGCTGACGTCATCCAGTGCCAGGCTGGCAACCACGCACAGGGATCAGTTCGGATAGAGTGTTCGGCAGATAAAACATTTTATTTAAGATTTAAGGCGCTGTCCTTCGACAGACGCCCCGGGCTCCAGGGCTCGATCGACTCCCCTCTCACCCGCGAGTAGCTCGGGGCTTACAGCCTCGGCAGCCGAAACCCCGAACTATTCGAGGGTGGGACAGAAGTCACCACCGCCTGGAGCCCTATCAGAAAACAGATCGGCCCACCTCCAATCGGAGACGACCCGTCTGTCCGAGGCTCCTCAGCCCCAGGTCCGGAATACGGTTGATGCCCCTCCCGTCTGGATCTCTCTCGGGCCAAACAACCATGTCAGGGTCGTCTGACCCGAAAAAGGATCCAGACGGCAAAGCCACCACCACTCCGAGGCTCCTTATCTACCGGTACGGATTTCGGTCGTTACCCCTCTCGCCCTGATCTCCCCTGGATCTGGCTACCTGTATCAGAGCCATCAGATCCAAGAGAAGATCCGGGCGGCAGAGTGACCACCTCTCCAACAATACCGGGTTAAAATTTTGCAAGAGACAGACGTCCGCCGAAGTAGACACCTCTGATGGCCAGTGGACCACCCTTGCTGTGATCAAACCCGCTGTGGGGGGAGAGGTACTTATAGCCTCCTCCATAGACCGGCCATTATGGCATTGGGAAAGCCAATCGACGGAAGCCCATGCGCCACATACATTTATTAGGCGGCGCCATTAATGCCCCTAGGAAATTGGAACATCGCACAGATCCCGGAGCACCTTCAATGCTCCGCAAAGACGGCGGACCACTCTGCTCAAACCTTCTAAGGCATCACGGCTCGCCATCACCCTTGCCGACCCATAATCCCTCGAAAGCTCGAGGTTCGGTCTAGCACCAGGGTAGTCTTCTCAGGAAGGCTCAACGGCTCGCCATCACCCTTGCCGACCCATAATCTCTCGAAGGCTCGAGGTCCGGTCTGGCACCAGGGTAATCTTCTCCGGAAGACTCAACGGCTCGCCATCATCCTTGCTGACCCATAATCCCTCGAAAGCTCGAGGTCCGGTCTAGCACCAGGGTAATCTTCTCAGGAAGGCTCAACGGCTCGCCAACCCTCGCCGGCTCGAGGTTCGCTCTTACATCAGGGCGACCAACCCTCGCCAGCTCGAGGTTCGCTCTTACATCAGGGCAACCAACCCTCGCCGGCTCGAGGTTCGCTCTTACAACAGGGCGACCAACCCTCGCCAGCTCGAGGTTCGCTCTTACATCAGGGCATCCAACCCTCGCCGGCTCGAGGCTCGCTCTTACATCAGGGCAACCAACCCTCACCAGCTCGAGGTTCGCTCTTACATCAGGGCATCCAACCCTCGCCGGCTCGAGGTTCGCTCTTACATCAGGGCAACCAACCCTCGCCAGCTCGAGGCTCGCTCTTACATCAGGGCAACCAACCCTCGCCGGCTCGAGGTTCGCTCTTACAACAGGGCGACCAACCCTCGCCAGCTCGAGGTTCGCTCTTACAACAGGGCAACCAACCCTCGTCAGCTCGAGGTTCGCTCTTACATCAGGGCAACCAACCCTCGCCAGCTCGAGGCTCACTCTAACATCAGGGCAACCCCCTCATGAAGACTCGACAATTCGCCGTCCCATTTCTACAACCATAAACACTCCTCCACGGCTAGCTCCCGCACCCCCGCAGGAGGGGAGGCTTGTGTGGTAGGGTAAAAATGGCTTAGGGCCCATCCAGGGCCCAGTACAGCTCTCACTCAAAAACAGGAAAAGCAACAATCTGGCTCGGCTTCGATCCGCTACAGGGTCGGCGCCGAACCTCAAGTTCACCCCCACAGAACTGGTCTCCTCGTATCCAACGAGCATCGATGGCCCTCGGCCTCCGATCCACGACAGCCCCCCCCGGGCCGTCCGCCCAGCCTGGTAAAGAATGAAGACGACCTGGCACAACCTAGGTCACCAGATTCTCCCAGGAGCACAGGAGCCTCATGATCTGCCATGTCAGCTCCAAATACCACCAAGGGCTTTGCCACGTCAGCCCTATACCACTCTTGGTACTGCCACGTCAGCCCTAAACCCCCTGGGCCTTCTGCCACGTCAGGCCCATGGACTTTCGGGTTCAGACCCGGCCCCCAGGCGGATCCAAACCCGGTTAGAATTCTCTATAAATACTAGACCCCCACCCACCTTTTCAGGTAATCAATCTTTGGCCACCAAATTTCCCTAGTTATTGCTACTCTCTCACAGAGACTGACTAGATCGTCGGAGGGTCCGCCGCCGGGATAAACCCCGGTGTTCCAGGACCGTCTGCAGGTACTCGAGGCGAGGCGATCCGAGCCGATCCTCAAGCGCCGAAGCGAGCCTCCCGCTCGTCGTCCCTTGCCGCACTCTTCCCTCATTACAAATTGAGTCCGAACTCACACCTGGTGCATCCATACTGCGACCAAAAACAAACCGCATCAGAGAGAGAGAGAGAAAAAAAAAATTTAAATAAATATAGGAGTTTTTTGGGTGGGGATTTAAATTTGAGTTTTGAAGGGAACTTTTGGAGAAAAATATGTTTTGTAAAGTTATATCTGGACCTTTAATTTTTGAGGAGATTGAAAGAGAACAACTTGATAACTTTCATTGTGTTTTATTATATAGATTTTGAACTTTTGTGTTTTTCTTTGTTTAATCAGTAGTCTTGCTTGGGTCAATGGACTTACTGTCACATACATAGACACGATAATAAAAAGTCTCGTCAAGTGTCAACTGCTAAACCCTTAGAAGATCATCAAGGTAACCAGTTGAAAATCTGGCTATTTTCATTTTTCAACGTATTGGAAGAGTTGGTTTTAGTTTGAAGCAATTATTTGAGAATGTTTTCAAGCCATATTATACAGAGTCCTCAATTTATTAAGTCTTTTAGTTTGTAACTTGAACTTTAGACTCTCTGTTATGACTCAATCATATTTTTGAAACTCCCCTTCATAGATAGGACCTTTATTTTCTCAATGGCTAAAGTTATTTTGACAGATGAGGGAACTATTGCAACCTACATGTTTTCTTATCTGTGAGATTAGGGAACTCTACAAGAATCGGGATTGTGTAACACATGATTTATTCGAACCGCATTCAAGTCGATGTACTTCGGGCTCATATTCAAGCTATAATTGCACGTACATTTTAGAGTTATGAGAGCAAAAAAAGTATAGAGAAAGGTATTTTATCCGCTTAAAGTGTGCACTTCTATTATCATACAGCATACAAGTGAGATTTGTTCTCTTATATCTTTACTTATTAGTTATCACTAAATATTGTTATTATCTGATGAATGTAATTTCCATTATTTTTATTTCTTCTTCCTTCTAGCCCTTTCTTACTCGTTATTGCATATGTTGTTTGTAAATTAGAAAATCACGATATACTTAAGACATTGTACATATTGTGACAAAAAAAAAATTCTTCATGAGAATGATCAAGTCCGACTATAGAGCAATAATTTTATCTCCATGCAATTCTTGCAAGAAAGCTGAACCAGTGTTGTGTTAGTCCATCATATACATGAAGAAAACACTAAGCGCATAGCTTTATTATGGAAAAGGTGGTTGTTTAATGAGTAAGAAGATCACTTTTATATATGATATCTCTATGTTCCTTCATAGTTTAGTACCTTAATTCTCTTATTACTCATATAGAATATTAAGTCTTTTTTCTCGATAGTTATGGTTAAGTTATAGGAAGCTTAATTCAAACTATTATCAATTAGAATTTACGTTTCAGCTAAAATAATGGAAGCTTGGGTATTATCATAGAAACTTTGTTCTCTTTTACATATTAGCCTTGGTATAACTCACCTTTAGTATATATGACAACATGGTCATAGAGCTAAGAAAACTACACACTTAAATATTTATACATAATCTGCATAAATTGGGCTAGGTTTTCTTTTCATATCAATCTAGGTCGATAATTTAGAGCATTGAACACATTTCAAGAAGTATGTTCAATGTCTTCTCTCCCAAGGGAAAAAAAATTAAAAATTTATTCTTATTGAGTTTATGCCTCTTATCCATTTGGAATTTATAATGTTGTTTATCTCAATATGTAATGTTTCTGTCCATTTTTCTTCACTATGTTCCATTAGATAAATAATAAAAATTATGTTATTATTCAAATAATTTCATAATTGCATAAAACAAACTTATTAATTGGTGTTGTTGACATGTTTCAGCAGTCTATTCTTAACTTTTAATATTCAAGATTCAACAAATTGGTGTTGTTGACAATTTTTCAACTATTTCGTTTACAACTGTAGGTTTGAAGATTCAAAGATAGTGAGAGATTTCCAATTATTTTCAGGGAAGTCAGACTTTTTCATTGCATCATGTATATTATGTGTTCTTATCTTATATTTATTTTTTTGAGTTAATCTCTATTGTTATTTATCTCAATATGCAATCTTCCGTTCAATTATTCTTCATTGTGTTTAATTAGATAAATAATAAAAGTAATATTATTTTTCATATTTAAATAATTTCTCAAAACCACACTTATTAATGTAGGATGCAAGACAAAAAAATAATACGTCGTCTTTCTAACTCAATAATGCAATTTATGCATGTGCACGACATCGAAGATTTGAAATATTGCGGCAAAAAGGCATCGTCCTATGATGACAATCCTGACTTCAGATCCACTCAAAATTGCACGTATAATAAGAATTTTAAAGTTAAGAAAAAAAAAAACGAAGTATTATGGCAGATGATTTGCTTACTCATACATCTGAAAGGAATGTGACCTTCAACCTAAACACTTTAGATCAACACTTTGAGTTAATAAGAAATTTGCATCAAGAAAATATGTCAATAGAGGATGTTTCAGCCAATGAGAGACATGAAATAATAGGTATGGCGAGAAGGCACAAACTAAATATCGGGAGAAGTTTCTACTTAGGCAAGTAAGATGTTGAGTGTAGTAGTTGTCATGCTCAAATATGAATTGGAGAGCGTTCTTCTACAACATCAATCAGTCGCCCACGCTTTCAAATATGTTGTAGAGAAGGTTTAGTTACTGTACCTTTCTTGCCATCATCCATTTTAATCAATTAAAAGGTAAATGTCATTAACAATCTAATAATATTCAATGATTGAAATAATGGTTATTGGCACGCATATTTTTAGATTTAAGAATCACATAATGTACTCTTATTAGAGTTTATCAAAACCTTGGTTATTCTTTTTCTTTTAAGTATCGGCTTTTATCAATTCAAATTGGTTCATGCATCTAACTAAATTTTCATTTCATGTTTTGTTTTTATGTAGGCCGACATACGATGCTCATTTGTGAAGAAATTTCATACTTCTTCATCGTCTGTTCCCCCGCCCGCCCGCCGGCCCGCCGATGGATCCAAATTTCATGTTTTCATTTTAATTAGATGAAAACTGGATATTTCCTACTCTAATTCTCTCTCTCTCTCTCACGAACCCTAGCCCAATCCCTCCCCACTTCTTCGTCGTCTGTGCCCCCCCCGCCCGCCGGTGCCAGCGTCGTCCCCCGCCCCCCACCGTGCCCACGTTGTTGTGCCACCCCCGTCTCCTTTCCACAAAAACCCACAACCAAAACCCGATCATCTCCGTGCCCCCTCACCGTCGTCGTCCCCCGCTCCTGGTCGCCGTGCCCCCTTCTCCAGCTTGACGCCTCTCTTGCTCTTCGATTCTCAAGCCCAACCTCCCATCATCACCACCATCACCATCAGCTTCTCCCCCTTCCACGGAATCTCAACTCAAGCTCCATCATCATCACCTCCATCGCCAGCTCCGACCTCCACTCGAACCAGACTCTAAACCCCTACCTCTCATTCTCAAACCCTATCCCCTTCTCTCCATCAATTTCTGGTAAATTTTTGCTTCTCTTTAATTCCTTCCATTTTCGAGATGGATGATTGTTGTTGGTGTTTGTTTTTTTTGCAGCTACGAATTTTGCTCGATATGTTGACGCTGCTCTACCTCCCACCTCCGTCTTCTCGCCTTCATTCCAGATTTGGTAACCATTCCATATTCATTTTGTTGTTGGTTGTTTTTGAAAGATTAGCAGAATTTGTGACTATTTATAGGGTTAGTATACCATGAATTTTGTATTAATTAGGGGATTCCATCTTTGAGTTACATCTGAAAGCTTGATAGATTCTGAAAAGAGATATATTAATTTTGGTTGTCTAGTGTTGGTGGATTTATTGGTGGACAATTGAGTTACATGACTTGCAAATTATATTACATGTCAAAAATTCTTGCCGACTCTTTTGAGTTATATGAGGGAAGTCACTATGCTCTCTAGAGTTCAGCACAAGAACCTGGTTAAGGTCTGATTTGCGTGGATTTTTTGGTGTTGTAGAGTAGTTAGATTGTTTTTATATATGTAATTGTTATTTGGGCAGTTCATTGGGGTTTGTAAAGAGCCAGTTATGGTGGTGCTGACTGAGCTACTTCATGGAGGATCACTGCGGAAGTACTTTTGAATTTGAGGCCACGGGCGTTGGATGCTCGTGTGGCGGTTGGGTTTGCACTTTGCGCTGGATATTGCTCGGGCAATGGAGTGCTTGCACTCTCATGGGATCATTTATTGCGATCTGAAGCCTGGTAAAATTTCTTTGAATTTTACAATTTTGATACTTTTGTTTGAATCATGTCGTCTGCAATGAATTCAAATGGCATGGGAAACTTATACATTGATCCTTGTTGCCTAAAATTGTGATGAGTTCTATATACGCATCAAAATTTGCTGATTTGTTAAGTGCAAATATTCCAGTTGTGCCTAATGTTCATCAAAGAAGCAGATCAACTTATGGAATATAATTGTGTTGATATTGTCATAAGCATGAAGCCTATATGAAGTATTTCCTAATTCATAGAGATTATCAGTTGTTCTTTGCATCTTTTCTTTATTGGAAGGGGGAACACGTTTTAGTTATTCACAATTTAAGTGAAATGCTAATGCTTCCTTATTTAAACTTTGCATTAAGATTCACAATATGAAGTGTGCATCTTGTAAGCCAGTCTTTACTTGCATTTTACTTTATTTCTAAACCAACATAGAAACCTAGACATGTCTTGGTAGTTATTATCTCAAATGAAGCATGTCCTTCTCTTGCAGGCTCAGCTCTTCTAGAAGTGGTGTAGGAACAAGTGCTACCACAGCATCTGGTGGTCATACCTGCACCTGCATGCAGCAAATGCTCACCTTATTGCTGACTGCGAAGTTTGCTTACCAGGTTATAGATTAATTACAATTGGATATAATAGTGAATTTATAATCTGCTTTACCTGATAAAAAACTGGATGCCCAAATTTGGACTTTCTTTTCACTCTTTGGTTCCCTTTGATGCTATTTTATTTGGTCTACTATATCTCCCTAAATGTTGTGTTTCTTGTATTCCAAATTTCTACTCAAATTGCATATCTTCAATGGTATGTAGAGCAAAAGCCAATGTTTTGAAGTTTCTCTTTCATTAGTCAGGTGTGCACACTGCATACATTGAACATGTATTAGTTGTGGACTAGGACTTTTATGTTTTGAAGTTTCTCTTGATGCAGGGACTAGCTTTTGGAACTCCTGACCTGCTAATCAACTAGGAGATAGAACTATACCAGTTCTTTAACACTTACTACATTCTAACAAGTTCATCAGTACTGGTAAATACAAGTAGGAAGAACTGTGACTAATAATGTTGTAACTTGTAAACGGCATGCGCGCTATCACTTGGGTTTATTATGCATATTAGGTAATTGACTTCACAAGAATTATATTTTTCTATGTCAGATAATGCCTTAACTAACACCACATATACATTTACATTATTTTAAAGCTGGTAGCTAATTCTTGTTACTTTTAGCACTTTATTTTTTGTATATAAAGATGAAAGATGGTGAGAATTGTTGACAGCTCTGTAATTTGTTTGAGTCATTAGTTCTTAGATCCTTATTTGCTTTAGAGGTAAATAAATGGAAATTCAGTTAAGACTTAATTACCTGGTAAATAAATGGAAATTACATATCTGGTATTAACCATGTATATTATTGAATAAGTTGGCCATAAATTAATTAATTAATATAGCTTGTAGACACACCTAAGGCATGACCCAAACTCACACCAAATGCCTTTTACAACTAAACCACTTGAAGCAGTGCTTAGCATAACTAGTGCTGAGAGAGAAAGGGGGGCTTCATTCTTTTAATGCTTCCTATTCTAATTAGTTATATTGTGCACAATAATCTCCCTCAAATTAAGTATATTCCCTTTTCTTGGATTAATTTCCTTTGCAATAATCCACATTCATTAATTATATATACTCACAAGTCCTTTTCTTTGAACTGAAACAGTCCATTCCTACACCCCTCCAACCACAAGTTAAACCAGGCTTCAGGTGGTCCGTCCATCTGCATCCAAAGACAACATCCAGAGCAGCTTTGTTTCTCCCAGCTGCAGTACAAGATTGTGAGCACAAGCGAGTGAGTTAACATTCCCTTCTTGAATTAATTTTATCGAGTAAAATGGATGGTTGATGTGCCAAAAAATGGAAATTAAAGCTGTGATCTTTCATTAGTCAGCAGCAAAAAGACTAGGATCACGAATATATATCGGTATGCTTACCACTACGCTTGCTCGACACAAGACCAAACCACGAATATATATCGGTTGCATGAAATCTGGACCTGTTCTTTCTCAGAAGTATGTACTTCGTTTATATAGCATGTGCAACGCACACATTTTTACCCCGTAATTGTATGTTACTAGGAGTCTTACTTATGATTGCTAAATGTCCATTAAAATTTAGTGATGCTTTATGGAATGAGGAACAGAGATATAAAAGTATACATATGTTACAGAACAAAATCCTATATGTCCATAAAACTTTTTTACTTTTTTCATAGTATGATATATTAGTTTAATTACCTCAAAATTTATCTTATTTTTCCAATTTCTATTATTGGCAGGGGAGTGAAATACCATGAACCAGAGTACTGGAAATTTGGAGAAGATGGAAACAAATATTTTCGACATGCCACTGGCCAAATCTATGCCATCTCTAAGGATCTTGTTGCATATATCTCCATCAATGCGTATGTAGACAAATATAGTTTCTTTGTTTTAATGCGTAGGTAGACAAAATTGAGGAGCTTAACTAACTACTTATTGATAAATATTCATGTTGATTCAATTGGTTGTATTGAATGAGATTGAGAAGTTCTATGTTGTTTTATAACATATATATGAAATTTTATTTCATGTTGGGTAATTTTTTATTTAAAAATGTTTTAAAATTCAAAAAAAAAATACCTATCTATCCCATGCATTTTTGGCTAAAAACGCCAAGATAGGGTGCTTTAAAAAAAATTTAAAAAAAACTATCTCGGCGTTTTTGGTCAAAAACGCCGGGATAGATTACATTTTCCGTTTTCCTGACAAAGCTATATACCAGCATTTTTTCAATTATACGCCGAGATAGATATATGCTATAGCGGCATTGCTACAAATCGCCGGGACAGACCCTATATCTGTCTCGATGCTCGCTATAGCGGTGTTTCTGGCAGCATTTCCAGAAACGTTGCTACTATTTATCTCGGCGTTTATAAACGCTGGGATAGCTAAAAAAAAGGGCTGGGAAAGCCTCTGCGGTTTTTAGTGTTGCTAGCTGTTGCACTCAATTCTTGCTTCAATTTCACGTGCAGCTCATGTGTTTGATTTTTTGATTGTGTGAAGTAGAAATGTTATATTTTCAACCCTCTTTTGAGTGTTTTCATCCAATAAAAACCTCTTTTGGGTTTTTAGAGATCGTTTCAAAGTCCTGAACTTTATTGAGAAATTTTCTTTATTATGAGCACTCAATACGTGCTTTAATTTCACTCAAACCTAATTGCTTTGATCCTGATTTAATGATTAAAATTTGAACAATTTTAATAACCCAACCTGCAGTTCATGTGATTGACTTTTTGACTGTGTGAAGTAGAAATGTTAAATTTTCAACCCTTTTTTGGGTTTTTAGAGATCGTTTAAAAGTTCTGAGTTTTAGTGGGAAATTTGATATTTCCCTTACTTTATATTGAACCATGACATAACTACAGCCTAATAAAAGAAGCTTTTGATTTTATGCACATAACTATAGCCTAATGCTTAAAGCAATTTCTATGTAACAATTATTTCAACTTTATGCACATAATAAGAATTCCTCAAACGAATGTAGATATCAAGATAAAGAAATCAGTGACTTACTATACCTCCTTTCAATTACAGTACAATAAGGGAGGTCACCGCTTAGCTATCAAAAACTGTGCGGTGTACTTCTTTTATTGAAGGTATTAGAAATATCTGAAGAAAAATAGTTGAACATGACCCGCCTGAATAAAGTTGAAAGGCAAGAACTATGGACACAGAAAAATTAAAATCATGGGTGATTTTAACACGACATATGAAAAATTCCCATAAAGTATAAATAGCGTTAGGTCCCCATACATGATAAATTATAGTTACATACTCTTATTGAATCACCCATGATCTATGTTATCTAATGAAACTGGTAAGCATATCATTAACATTGATTATTATATTTAAGTTAAAAACTGGAACTATCTTATTGTTTTCTCTCATTATGTTTTTCAAAAGTAGAGCCATCTTATAACTTCTTCTCTTTTCCTGAAGCTTTACATAAACATGTTAAAGAGAGTATTTTTAACTTCAATATCAAACTGGAGGTAAAAAAAAAAATTAAATAAATAAAATAAAATAAAATAAAAATAAAAAATTCTGAGTAACGGTACAATCTTTGGTTTTTGGACAATGTTTTGTACAGATTACAATTTCACTGTGTGTTTATATTTTTAGAAACTCCATTGGCAATATTTTGATGAGTAGAGAAGCCTTCTTTTGGTGATGAAATAACGGAAGGAGAGAGACAAGGATAAAGTTGTTTTTTTTTTTTTTTGATAAAAGATGGACTAGTCCATCGTTTCATTAACGAACAATTAAGGAAACAAAGTAGTACAAAACCTGAATATTACATAACGGAAATAAAAAGTACATCAACAACAAACTAAAACCACACCATTCAGACCCTGTCGACAGATCTGAAGCTCCATCAGACCGGAGGCTCAAAAGGAAGCCCAACTGACTATCAGTGTGCTTCAACCCTCATGAAGTAGCGTGAGGGTGCGCCAGTACCTATCATCTGACTATTCCTCTTCTGCGATCCTGATCCTCTTCCGCGCCTCCTGAACACCTGCCCAATCATGGATGAAAAGAAAGATTTTATGCACTGAGTGATTAAATCTGAACGATAAAGTTGTTCTAGATTGAATGATAGTATCTCTAATTAGATTATTGAAAAGTCTTTAGATTTTGGACAATATCTCAGCTGAATTTATTCAGGTTTGATATGTACTTAATTTTTATTTTCTCAAAACGTAGAATCTTTGTAACCCCGGTATCCATCTATACGTATTTTTTATGTGTTTCTGTATTTCAATTCTTTTTCACTCTTAAATTCATTCTTTATTCATTTTGAATTTCCTGGTAGAGCTTTTTCTAAATATCAAATGTATTTATAGTTATTTTCAAACAATTTATATTTTAACATGAATCTTATTTTATTCTAGAAATTTGTTTCTTTTCCTGTTGAATTTATTAATTCTTGAACTTAAGCCCAAACCAGCCTGTAATTTATTTAGTTATTTATTTTTCAAGCCCACATTTTAAATGCTAATCTATTATATAGATTGTTTACTTACTTAATTTGTATAAGCCCACAACTCAAGCCCATGCCCTATTATATTATTGTTTTGACTATTAAATTTTGAGTAAGCCCAAAACCAAAATATATTCTGAAACCCAAAGATGAGCACACAATTTGGATCCAAGCCCAAATCTGATTGAAATCCAAACTCAAAATCCACTAAAGTAAACCTGAAACCCTTTACTAACTTATTCCCTACACTAACTGCATACACCCCACTAAATTACAACCCCCCCCCCCCCCCAAATTTACTGCCCACTATCTCTTCTAGTAACTTCATAATCAATACTCATTATAATATTATTATATTAAAAACCCCCACGTACACACTCTCTCTCCCCCACTCTTTCTCTCTCTCTCTCTCTCCTCTTCTCCTTCTTCCTCGTCCCAGACCCCGAAGCCCCCATCGTTGAGCTGCACCACCCTCCTGCTCAAGCTCCTCCTCGATGCTCATCCCCGAGCACGAACCCCGAAGCATCACCACCCTCCATCTCTTGCTGCCCTCATTGCCCCTCGCACTCAGCCCTGCAGCCCTCTCCAACATCTCTATTGTCATCTCCTACAACCACTACAGCCCTTACTACCGCTCCCCCAGCGCTCCTTCTCCCCTGCCTTAATCTTCTCCCTCACTGCAACCGAGCTTCATCATCCTCGTCGCCGCGATCATAGCAACCCCCGACCTCCGCCACTCCGTCGCCATCTTCATCCCACCGCTCCACCGCAACTCCTCCATCCTCGACAGGCCCCTGACCTCTGCCTTCCGACTATCGCCATCCCCTGTGCTCCGCCCCACTACAGCCTCCACCTGCACCCCGTCGAAACCCCACCGCTCGACTGCGACCACCGCTGCCCCTGTCGACCGACCAACTCCACCACCATCAACCTCACCACTGTCGCTCTGCATCCTCTCGCTACCTCTGTAGCGCCCCAAATTTTCAATATGATATCTCAGAAATACGTGGCACAATTCCTAGCATCTACCTCAATGTAATAGTAAACATAGCCAAACACAGAAAAATTTTCAACTTTTATAACATCATTCTTTACAAAACACAGCGGAAAACTAAACACATTGAATTACAATTTCTTTCTTTTACAACACATTCTTTTACAATTTTACATAAACCACAATATCATTCTACCACATGCATCCAAATCCTAATGCTATAGGTACCTACCTGTAAAACATGAGGATAGAGATAACCCTGACTCCCAAAACTACGTGGTCGGCCATAATGGCGTGAGTGACATCAAAAGAAATGCAACACGAATAAAACATAAAGAATAAAGTCAAAATCAACACATACCAATAGTAGTAACAATAAATAAAACATGAAAACATCAAGTGAAACTAGACTAAGGGTCAAGTGTAGGAAAACAGAAAACAAACATGCATAAAACCAACTCAAGAAAACACAATTGCAGTATGATGACTCTCTAATGCATACTTGTCGGATTCTATGCAAATCATAATACATAGGTCCGGTGCAAGCCCTTATCGTTCTCCACTTTATAGGGTTAAACCTCTCGTTATGCAATTAATCCTACTATGATGACTATTACGAGATTTAGATAAGCTGTGAGTATCTAGCCTATACCCCGATAATTCCGGAGATCAATCTCTATCCACAGATAATTTTAGAGACTATTTCATTCACACCCAGAAATTTTCGAGAATACCCCACACCGCAAGCTATGACGCCTCATCACACGAATACCCCATGAGCATCGCCTCTACCCCGATAATTCCGAAGATCAATCCCACACCGGAGGTAATTCCGGAGACTATTTCACTCACACCTCGATAATTTCGGGAATTATCTCACACCGCAGATCATACTGAGGTCCATAACCCATGTTTGCACTCATTTCATCATATCACCATCTAGTGCATGTCCGTATCTTATTAAGTTAATTAATTAATTACGAATCTCCTAGAGTTGGTGTATCCTATCGGACCTAACTCAACTGATCAACAACAAAGCCACAACTGGCCAAACCACAAAAATCTCAACTGTCGATGTACTAGGGTCCCACTCACCCTCTAGAGACTCACAACTCAACCATCAACACAAAATCTTTCATTAAAACTCTCAATTCCATTATCAATACTCTCATATTAAGAAAACTTCTTCAAAATCAACAAATCCAAATTCATTTAATATCCTCACAAATTTCCAGAATGAAATAAAGTATTAAATCTATTAAATAACTGAAAATCATATCTTGAAGTCGTAGAATATCACAAAACATCAATTTCTTTGAAAACCATATATCTTTCATTTAATAAAGTTATAGAAATTCAATTTAAATTCTATTATAATCAAAACATAACTCTCTGTAAAATACTGTAATCTGTAGTAAAAACATCATCTAACATAGTAGATCAATAGTCCGTAATATCGAAGAAATAATCGTTCAAGAAAAATAAAGAAAACTCAACAAAACCAATCAGCCAAGATACTGACAGTCGACTGTCAAAGGCAGTGGAAAACACCACGGTCGACTGTCAAGTGAAAATCCAAAAAATAAAGAATTGACAGTCGACTGTCATCTTCAGTACAAATATGAAGCGGTCGACTATCATATACGAAAATTCACAACTTTGAAATTCGTGCACATTTTTACTGATACTTCTATAAATCTTTGTAAAATCTTAATTTTGCAAAACGAAATTCCTGAGATGATCAAATACAACTTGTATAATATATAGGAGTTTATAAAACAGATCGAAACTTCATTAAAAGAACAAATTTTGACAAATCATTCATATCAATAAAAGATGAATGTGTATGTATGTGTGTGGGTGTGTTTGAGCATCAGTTAACGCATCAAAATTTAATCAAATAAGAGTAGTGTAATGTTCAAAACAATCTCAGTACCAAAACAACTCAAATCCAACTCGAAAACATCACAAAGTCACAAAAAATCCACTTAGGCCATTCACCATCAGACTCAAAAACTAACCCCTTTTCAATACTTCAAAATTTGATCTTTTGATCCAATAACTCTTCTTGTAATTCATTAAACACATATACAACTACTCACATCAGTTTACCCATGAATATAGGTGAATACAACTGTAACCCCTGTTTCGTAAATACGTATTTCCCAAATGTTTTTTTGTATTCGATTATTATTTCGTTAAATTCATTTTGGATTTTCTATTAAAATATTTTCTATTTAGGGAAAATATGTTATATAGAATAAGGATGTATTTTAACTTCAATTTCCGTGTTATAATTGATCGATTATATACTCTATTTGGATTATTGATAAGCCAAATTCTTATTTTGTTGTATAATGTTATTATTATTACTATTATTATTATTATTGAATCATTTTCATGAAAGTGTCGAATCCAAATTTTATTCTGTCATATATTATTATTATAATTATCAGTATTGTTATTATTTATATTATTATCATTATTTTGGTTAAAGCCCATCGATTTTGATCTATATTGTATTGTTTAAGTATTTAATCTAAAGCCCAATTGTATATTTAATTGAGTTGAATCATTTGTTTATATATAATTTGAAGCCCAAACCCAAACCCATTATTTTATTGGATTTAAACCCATTAACCGGCATCGATTAGCCCTTTTACCTGTATTGTTTAATACCCAATGGCCTTAAACCCAATATCTTTTGGTTTTTACAACCCATTAACCCCTAACCTAATTCACTCCTATATAAATCCCTATATTAAACCCTACCCTAATCTTGTTTAACTCTTAACCTACAACTACCCCCTCCAACCCTTCGTCTTCCTCCTCACACCGCTTCGAAACCCAAGCCCTGCACCCCCTCCGATATCCTCCTCATCCTTTTCCCCTACCTTCATCCCCATTGCCGTGTTCCGCTCTCCTTCCCTGTGCTGCACCCTAACCCACTGCAACCCTGACCGTCCTCGTCTTCTCCCTCTCATCACTTGCTGCCTCCTCACCAGCCTGCATCCTGAAGACTGCCCTGCTCGCGACCTCCCGTTGCCAGCGCCCTTGTCTTCGCTGTCGCCCTACGTGCCTCCTCTTGAGCGCCCTCGCTTGCACCCCACAACAGCTCCCTCTTCCTCTACACCTTTGCCGCCGTCATCCTCCTCTATTTTACCCATCGAAACAGAGCAACCCCTGACCTTCAACTGCACCACCTCTGATCACCTCCCCCTGCACCCTACCTTCTCTCTTCGTCACAGTCATCCTTGGCATCTGTCCTTCGCCTTCGCGATGCCCCCTATCACCGACTGTAGACCACCATCGACGACACTTTGAAGCTCCTACACCTCTGCCTCGCAGCCCCCTGGCTTCCCTTCATAGTTCGAGCCACCGTCCCTCGTCGCGTCGTCATTTCCAGAACGCCAGCGCAGTGCCGGCAGCGCCCGTCGAGCCCCTCGAGGCCACTGCAGTTGCCGGCGATCCTCTCTGATGCTCTCCTTCCCTTTTCGATCGTTGTTTGGTGTTCGGGTAGGGAAACCGTGGTGTCTGTGTTGATGAGAAGAGAAGGGATTTGAGTTTCGGTGTTTGATGGTTGGATTAGAGATTTGGTGTATGCTATTTTGTGTGTGGGCTTGAACAGCTATGTGGGTGTTTGCACGTAGTTCACTCGTGATTTTGTGTTTCCGTATTGTTGTGTTCGTGATCTTGTTCGTGTCCGCTTGCTCGTGTTATTGTGTTCGTGCTCAGGAATCTGTTCCCGTTATTCTATTTCTTCCGTCGGACCCGTCATCATTGCATGGCAAGTAACTTGTATTCCCTTTTATTGTATAATACAAGTACTAAATACTGCTTGTAGTGTAGTTGCTTCAAGATTTATTCTAATGAAATCCCTTGTTATATCTTGTCTCTATGTGTTGATCCGCTCGTAGTTGTCCCATTACACTCACGACATGAAATAACTTAGGAATATTAAATTCTTGATGTATACATGCATGTTGTTCGTGATTTATGAGGTGTTGTGTGATCTTGTATGCTTGATGTGTTAGGAGTGGGATAACTTGTTGTAGGCGTGTTAAATACTCTATACCATGTTGCTTGGACATCTAGTATACCATATTTCATGTTTTATTATGATTTGGATGTGTTTCATATAAACTAATTGATTTTTTGCATGAAGAAGATTTCTGTTTTTGTTGTGATCCCGTTTTGTTCAGTACTTTAAACACTATTAAGGTCAGTATATGAAAATTATTTGTGAATATGAATCATAGAGAATTATGTCTACTTTCCAGAATTTCTGACAGATCTCAGTTTCGATTTGTGAGTTGTAATTTATTGCTGTTTTACTACAGATGTGTAGAAAATTTCAGATTCTGTTTTATATGAATTCTGTATGGATATTTATTTTTATACTGATGTTAAAGAAAATAATTTGATCCAGTATTTTGCTGAGTACAACTAGACATGATTGGGATTAACCCTAAATTTTTGTGAATTTAATTGATGACATTTATACACTATTCTATGCTTACAAAGAACTACTATACTTGCAAAATTTTCATAATGTTTAGTAAAGAACCTTCATTTCAACCTGATTCTACTTGCTGTTAATAAAAACTTTGTGAATATGAATTGTAGCCTGCTGTATCTATTTTATCACCCTTTTGAAGGATCTGAAATTTGATTTATATTTTGTAATCTATTGTTGTTTTAGTACTGCTGTGTTTATGATTCTAGATTTATAAACTTGTTGTATCTTGCTGTTTTCTGATTTTATTTTACTATACTATCTATATTGGAAAATTATGAAACTTTATTTTCTATTACTAATCGTACTAAGGAATATCTCAGATTATTTTTTGGATTGAATCAGTAAGTTTTATGCCATTTTCCTATTTATGAATGCAAACTTCTGATTTCTGACTGAACATATTTTCTGGATACAATTCTGTTTTGAGTCCTATTTTTGTAAAATACCATATGACTTATATATATTTGCTGGATACAATTCTGTTTTGGGTCCTATTTTCAGATTTTCTAACGGATCCAGATTTTCATGTTTGTGGCAACAGAAATCCTAGATTTGATACAGTACTGTCTTACTGTCCTGAACTATAATTTTCGTTGTCCTATCCTATTTTTTGTGTTCTCTTTTACCTGTGCATGTTTATCTTCCAATCTGAACATATTACTTGTTCATGATATGGTACTCTTGCTCTGTTTTGTGCACGTATATGCCTGTTAGATAATAATAACAAATAATCAAGCCGAGGTTAAGGGAAAAACTTTAGTAGTGGTCAATATAGATATGTGTACTCAGAAGGGGGCCCATGTTCCCATTTTTATATTTGATTCATGTTGATGCATGAACCTGTTGCACTTTATGTTTGATTCAAGAATTCTTGGGATTGTGAACCTGTTGTACTTTATGCTTTGATGCATGAACCTGTTGGTTCGTGTACCTTTTACCTGTTAATTCATGAACCTGTTGATGCATGAACCCATTGGTTCGTGTACCTGTTTACTATTTGATTCATGAACCTGTTTCTGTTACCTGTTATATGATGCCTGAGTACACAGCCCTATAAAAACCCACCACTAGGCCTAAACGTAATTTGCATGTATGTAATAACAATGTGGTAAAAATATAGGACGCATGAAGTGCTACCTAGTTAGAATTAAATACAAGACCTTAAATAACATGATCACCTGCTCCTGTTACCTTTACATGCTACCAGACACATGTTACATGTTTACCTGCTTGCATGATACCTGTTACCTGTCACACCTCACATGCACTCTGTTATCACATCATATTACTTTTTCCTACTCCTGTTTTATGTTAACCATTCTGTCACCTGTATTCCATGCTTATTCAGTACTTACTTTCGTTGTTACTCTATACTTGTCTATCTTTTTCTGTACTTGTTGCCTGCACTACAAGTGGCTCGTAACTTACATTGACGGGCATTTTGTTTCTTTTTTCTTTTTCTTGCAATTTGTTAAATTGCAGATTATGGTGATCAGCTGCCCGATGGAGTGGTGATCAAAGATTCTAGTTGGCTAGAGTTCTTGCTAAAATTTACTTTCCTGCTATTCTTGAATAAATGCAATTTGCTACATGAATTTTGTATTGGGCAGTTTGACCTAGAATTTATGACTTATTTCCAGATTTGGTTTATTTGAGATTATTAAATTTTATTTCAAGTAAATCTTGTTGGTATATTGATTCATTCATGCATGCGTGGCTGGTTTTTCCTTGTTTATTTCTTGATTATTCCTATGAAATATTGTAAAGATCCTGACAACTTATAGATAATAAAAATCATTCGCTGGACTTAGTCACGTATTCATATTCCGTATTTCTTTTTGGAAAGTGGGGCGTGACAATGTTTTTAGTGGTATCAGAGCACCAGGTTTGGCTAATGTATTATTTTGACTAATATATTAGACAAGTTTGGGCTCGATCAAGGATTGGCTCAACAGTACACAGACCACGCAGTAACATGAATAAATAATAATCAACTTGATCTGGATACTAGTTGATCCCTCCTTATTCAATCCCTTGATTCCTTGATTCTTCCATCTTTTTCAGTCGTCCTCTTCATTGATTTCTTCTTGGGTATGAATTCATTCTTTTTGTACCCATATCCTTCTGATTTTGGTGCCATCCATTCTTTTTATCTTTTGCTTTGTTCGTCGATCGGCATCACTAGATCTACTACGACTTGTCAGCGGCTTGGTTCATTGCCAGGAGAGGAAGTGTCGTACTTTGCTCCAAGATGTGCATGCAAATTTCCATGATCTTAGGAAGTGTTCAGAATCTGAAGTTTCCAGTAGTTCGAATTTCATGCCAAAGAGATGTTGTTTGGACATGTCAAGGATATGGTAAGTCACAAAGCAGATCGCTGGAGCTAATGAATGCTATTGGCGGAGTCTTCCCGATCAGAGTCGCGCAGCGGAAGCGTGGTGGGCCCATAACCCACGGGTCCCATGATTCTCTTGTTGCTTCTCCTTTCTTGCATTGTTTACTTCTCTCTACCCCTTGCATTCGTCCTCATCCATTCACTCATTGTTTGGTTCAATTCTTCTCTGTCTGTTCTCTCTTCGATTCCTGCTTAACCTACTTCATTTTTTTGCTTTGTTATCTTGCAAGTCTGGCGTTGTTACTTTCCTTTTGATACTGTTTATTTTCTTTCATACATTCCATTTGACATCATTGTTTCTCACTTTTTCCTTATTATTTTGATGTTGTCACCACCTTGTGTCTCTTCCCTCAAATTCTCTGTTTTGTTACCCCAAGTTTGATTTTTCACCCTGTCCTATGTACTGCCTAAGAAAATTTCGAGGGCAAAATTTTGTTGTAAGGTGGGTAGGATTGTAACCCTTGTTTCCGTAAATACGTATTTCTCATATGTTTTCTGTATTCAATAATTATTTTGTTAAATTCATTTTGGATCTTCTATTAAAACATTTTCTATTCACGGAAAATTACGTTATTTCGAGTAAGGATGTATTTTAACTTCACTTTCCGTGTTATAATTGATCGATTATATACTCTGTTTGGATTATTGATAAGCCAAATTCTTATTTTGTTATATAATGTTATTATTACTATTATTATTATTATTATTGAATCATTTTCATGAAAGTGTCGATTCCAAATTCTATTCTGTCATATATTATTATTATTATTATTATCAGTATTGTTATTATTTTTATTTTTATCATTGTTTTGGTTAATGCCCATCGATTTTGATCTATATTGTATTGTTTAAGTATTTAATCTAAAGCCCAATTTAATATTTAATTGAGTCGAATCATTTATTTATATATAATTTGAAGCCCAAACCCAAACCAATTATTTTATTGGATTTAAACCCGTTAACCCGCATCTATTAGCCCTTTTACCTATACTGTTTAATACCCAATGGCCTTAAACCCAATATCTTTCGGTTTTTACTACCCATTAACCCGTTTACCCCTAACCTAATTCACTCCTATATAAATCCCTATACTAAACCCTACCCTAATCTTGTTTAACTCTTAACCTACAACCGCCCCCCCTAACCCTTCGTCTTCCTCCTTACACCGCTCCGAAACCCAAGCCCTGCACCCCCTCCGATCACCTCATTGTCCTCTTCCCCTACCTTCATCCCCATCGCCATGTTCCCCCCTCCTTCCCCGTGCTGCACCCTAACCCACTGCAACCCCGACTACCCTCATCTTCTCCCTCTCGTCACTCGCCGTCTCCTCTCCAGCCTGCAACCCGAAGCCTGCCCCGCTCGCGACCTCCCGTCGCCAGTGCCCCTGTCTTCGCTTCTGCCCTGAGCGCCTCTTCCTGAGCGCCCTCGCCTGCACCTCATAATAGCTCCCTCTTCCTCTCCACCTTTGCCGCCGTCATCCTCCTCTATTTTATCGTTCGAAACATAGCACCCCCCGACCTTCTACTGCGCCACCTCCGATCACTTCCCCCTGCACCCTACATTCTCTCTTCGTCATCGTCATCCTCGGCATCTATCCCCCACCTTTCGCGATGCCCCCTGTCACCGACTGTAGACCACCATCGACGACACTCTGAAGCTCCTACACCTTTGCCCCGCAGTCCCCTGGCTTCCCTTCACAGTTCGAGCCACTGTCCCTCGTTGCGTTGTCGTTTCCAGAATGCCAGCGCCGCTCTGGCAGTGCCCGTCGAGCTCCTCGAGTCCACTGCAGTCGCCGGCAATCCTTTCTGCTGCTCTCCTTCCCTTTTCAATCGTTGTTTGGTGTTCGGGTAGGGAAATCATGGTGTCTGTGTTGTTGAGAAGAGAAGGGATTTGAGTTTCGGTGTTTGGTGGTTGGATTAGAGATCTGGTGTATGCTATTTTGTGTGTGGGCTTGATCGGCCGTGTGGGTGTTTGCACGTAGTTCGCTCGTGATTCTGTGTTTCCGTATTGTTGTGTTCGTGATCTTGTTCGTTTCTGCTTGCTCATGTTATTGTGTTCGTGTTCGCGTTCGTGTTCTCTTGCTCGTGTTATTGTGTTCGTGCCCGAAAATCCGTTCCCGTTATTCTATTTCTTCCGTCGGACCCGTCGTCATTGCAAGGCAAGTAACTTGTATTCCTTTTTATTGTATAATACAAGTACTAAATACCGCCTGTAGTGTAGTTGCTTCAAGATCTATTCTCATGAAAGCCCTTGTTATATCTTATCTCTATGAGTTGATCTGCCCGTAGTTTCCCCATTACACTCACGACATGAAATAACTTAGGAATACTAAATTCTTGACGTATACATGCATGTTGTTCGTGATTTATGAGGTATTTTGTGATCTTGTATGCTTGATGTGTTAGGAGTGGTATAACTTATGGTAGACGTGTTAAATACCCTATACCATGTTGCTTGGACATCTAGTATACCATATTTGGTATTTTATTATGATTTGGATGTGTTTCATATAAACTAGTTGATTTTATGCATGAAGAAAATTACTACTTTTGTTGTGACCCCGTTTTGTTCAGTATTTTAGACCATATTAAGATCAGTATATGGAAATTATTTATGAATATGAATCATAGAGAATTCTGTCTACTTTCCAGAATTTCTGACAGATCTCCGTTTCGATTTGTGAGTTGCAATTTATTGCTGTTTTACTACAGATGTGTAGAAAATTCCAGATTCTGTTTTATATGAATTCTGTATGGCTATTTATTTTTATACTGATGTTAAATATAATATTTTGATCCAGTACTTTTTTTAGTACAACTAGAATTGATTAGGATTATCCCCAGATTTTTGTGGATTTAATTGATGATTTTTATAAACTATTCTCTGCTTGTAAACAACTACTATATTTGCAGAATTTTTATGTTGTTCAGTAAAGAACCTTAATTTCAACCTGATTCTACTTACTATTAATAAAAACTTTATGAATATGAATTGTATCCTGTTGTATCTATTTTATCAACATTTTGACGGATCTGGATTTCGATTTATATTTTGTAATATATTGTTGTTTTAGTACTGCTGTATTTATGATTCCAGATTTACAAACTTGTTGTATCTTGCTATTTTCTGATTTTATTTGACTATACTATCTATGTTGGAAAATTATGAAACATTATTTTCTGTTAATAAACATACTAGGAAATATCTCAGATTTTTCTTGGATTTAATCAGTAAGTTTTTATGCCTTTTTCCTGTTTATGAATGCAAACTTCTGATTTCTGGGTGAACATGTTTTCTGGATACAATTTTGTTTTGAGTCCTGTTTTTATGAAATACCATATGACTTATATATATTTTTCGGATTCGGTCGAGAGTTTATTTTTCAGATTTTCTGACGGATCCAGATTTGAATGTTTGTGGCAACGGAAATTTCAGATTTGGTGCAATATTGTCTTGCTATCCTGAACTAGAATTTTCGTTGTCTTATCCTTTTTTTTGTGTTGTCTATCACATGTGCATTTTTATCTTCCAACGTGAACTTGTTATTTGTTCATGACATGTTACTCTTGGTCTATTTTGAGCACGTATATGTCTGTTGGATAATAATAACAAGTAATCAAGCCGGGGTTAAGGAAAAAACCTTAGTAGTGGACAATATAGGTATGTGTACTTAGAAGGGGCTCGTGTTCCCATTTGTATATTTGATTTATGTTGATACATGAACATGTTGCACTTTATGTTTGATTCATGAATCCGTAGATTCCTGAACCTGTTGTACTTTATGCTTTGATTCATAAACCTGTTGGTTCGTGTACCTGTTACTTGTTGATTCATGAACCTGTTGATGCATGAACCCGTAGGTTCGTGTACCTGTTTACTATTTGATTCATGAACCTGCTCCTGTTACCTGTTACATGATGTCTGAGTACACGGCCCTATAAAAACCCACCACTAGGTCTAAACGTAATTTACATGTATGTAGCAACTATGTGGTAAAAATCTGGAACGCATGAAGTGCTACCTAGTTAGAATTAAATACAAAACTTGAAATAACCTGATCACCTGCATATTCATGTTACCTATACATGCTACCTGACACCTGTTACATGTATACCTGCTTGCATGATACCTGTTACCTGTCACACCTCACATGCACCCTGTTATCACATCATATTACTTGTTCTTGCTCCTGTTTTATGTTAACCATTCTATCACCTGTATTCCATGCTTATTCAGTACTTGCTTCCGATGTTACTCTATACTTATCTATTTTTTTCTGTACTTGTTGCCTGCACTACAAGCGGCCCGTAACTTGCATTGACGGGCGTTATGTTTCTCTTTCCTTTTACCTGCAATTTGTTAAATTGCAGATTATGGTGATTAGCTGCCCGATGAAGTAGGTGATCAAAGATTCTAGTTGGTTGGAGTTCTTGCTAAAATTTACTTTCCTGCTATTCTTGAATAAATGTAATTTGCTACATGAATTTTGTATTGGGCAGTTTGACCATAATTTATAACTTGTTTTCAGATTTGGTTTATTTGAGATTATTAAATTTTGTTTCAAGTAAATCTCTTTGGTATATTGATTCATTCATGCATGCGTGGTTGGTTTCTCCTTGTTTATTTCTTGATTATTCCTGTAAAATATTGTAAAGATCCTGACAGCTTATGGATGATGAAAATCATTTGCCAGATTTAGTCATGTATCCGTATTCCATATTTCTTTTTAGGAAGCAGGGCGTGACAACATGTATTAATCAAGTTCTTTTCATCCAAACATCAAAATAGAGTGTATGTCTATATATACACAGTAAAGATTTGGTTTTGTTCACTTTTGCAATAAACATTATACAATCTCATAGTATATGTTCAAATCAGTAACAATTTGAAAGAAAACATCTTACTCAGGGTTTCTATTAGGTTCTTTAACAATCTCAAGTCATTTATATAGAGTTTTAATCATCGATAGCATAGTTTCATGAAAAGATTCAATCTTTGTTCATCTACTCATCAAAATTCATTATATCATCATACAATCCCCTAACATGCTTTTTAATAGACAAATCATCACATACAACATGCATACAATAGTAAGAAATCAAACATATGTCACTCACCTTATTAAAGAATCAACCGAAGTAATAAAAGAATAAGAAAAGTCCTTCCTTTCGCAAGAAAACCAAGATCCTCGCTTCGAAACTCCAAGAAATCAATAATAAAGAAAAACCTTTGTGTAGTGCACCAAAGAGACGCTTGCACTCTCTTTATATGAGGCCAGAATTAGGTTTTTAGGGGTTTGAATAGGTTTTGCAAAATAAATGTCCCTTTTGAATATATCTTTACATATATAAATCCATATACTAGGAAATTAGTTTAACCAATTCAATTCAAATTTAAAATCAAAATAACTAATCTAATCTTGGCTGGCACTATTTTCAAACCCAGAAAACGAAATTTGTAATTTTTGCCTCTAAGTGGCAATTTTGCAAAAAGACCATTCTTTAATAAATTTGCGAAATAAACCAAATTTATTAAAACAAACAGTAAACTTTTTATCTCTGAGTTGACTAGAAATCATGCTCAGACCAAAAATCAGAAAATCTGGAGTTTTTACTCCAAGTGGTAATTTTGCACAAAATCCCTTCTTTTTGTAATATTTGCAAATATGTCAAATAAAATATCAGAAAAATCTAGAGAATTAATAAATAATATCTACTAATAAATAATAGGTTTTTCCAAAATAATTTCTTACTTTGAACTTCCCAAGAAAATATTTGCAAGTGTAAAAAGATAAATTTTCCGAAAATATTTATTAAATCACCAAAAGTCATTTTAATTTGTTTATTAATCTCAAAATCATTATTTAGAAATCTAGGGTGTTACAACCTCCATGTCGCCTCTGGCCATCTCAGCCCCGAAGCTCCCTCCATTGCTGCCGACCATCTCCCCGCTCCTCCTCCACCATCACCAGCTACCCCTGAGCACCACCCACTTTCGTCATCCTCCTCGCCTTCCCTCCTCATCGATAGAAACACCGCCACTGAGCCTGCCTTCAGCCTGCGTTCGAGCATCTGTAGCCACCAGCCCCGACCTCCCCTTGCTGCTGCTTCGGTCCCTAAGTGCAGCCCCTCCTTCGAAACCACCGTAGCGAACCCGAAGCTCGCCGCCTTGCTGCCACTATTGTAGCTTTCATCGTCCTCGTTGTGTTGTTGTCGTTTCTTTTGTGGTCGAAGCTCGTCGTGTGCACGTATTTGCGGTGTACGTTGTTTGCACGTGTGTTCACTGTGTTCGTCATTTGCACGTGTTGCCGTCAGGACTCTCGTCCCGGTATTCTTCTACGTTTGAAGTCATCATCTTAAAGACAAGCATCTCTTGAACTCATTTTTATTGTTCTAGTTCAAGAAAACACTCCTTGAAATCCAACAAGTTGTAATCGAATTGAATATCGCATCTAATTGAGCTCCATTGTTTTCTTTATCGTATTATGTTATTGATTCATAGTCTTCTTATCGTGCCATTGTTATTGATTTAAAATTTGAGCCGTTAAATTATTGTATTACTGAACATTCAATTTTACTGCTCTATAAATTGCTTGATCTTGAACTGAGGTTTCGGCCTAATTTTCAACACTAAAATTTATAACTATGTACATAGAAATTGTAGCACAATGAGTCTTGAATCTGGAACATCTTACAAATTCTCAATCCTATTTACAGATTGTAAGTTGTCACTGTTTTAGTGCTGGCATGTTGTAATTTCCAGAACCGAGGCTGTGTACGACACCCGTAAAGAATTGATTAATAGACCTAACTACTTTGACTATAATGTATCGTATGAATATGCACTGGAACCGGCATAGATTCTACTTTTATAATCTCTGACGGAATCGGATTTTCATGACCGTAGCAGCGGGAAAGTGAATTTGAGTACCGATAGGTGCTGCTGTCCAGAACCTGTATTGTTATATTTTTGCATATAAACTAGTATTTTCCATATTTAATTAATTGAACCATGTATATTTCATGTATTGCATAGCCTTGATATCTTCTTGATATTGTATTGATACTATCGTTCTCATCGATTGTACCCATTGCATAAACCTTGATACCATAGTTCTCGTTGATCGTATCGATTGCATATTCATGATTCTTATTAATCAAATAATAACAAATCGGGGTAATAGAGGTCGACTTAATAGTGGGCAATATAGGAGAGTGTACTCGGAAGAGGATATTGGTCACAGCCCATATCGGTCATTATTATTAGTCATATTGGTCATCGATTGATTATGGATTACTGACTATAGTATCCCAATTTATCGTCTATTGGTCATTGGTCAGCGATCATTGATATTGCAAGATCCGAGTATATGAACCTGTAGAATTTGCCACTATAGTCTAAACGTTACTTGATTGTATGCACCCGAATCTATGGTATGGGACACATGATTGTGTACATTAGATATGCTAATAAAAGACTGGCAGACATGAGATGAACACTGAACAATTACATTGATACTGAATACTGGTTATTGAACATTTATTCTCAATTACTAAATTATTGATTATCGACTTTTGATTTTGTTATCGTTTATCATTTATTGACTCTGATATCGTTCTAATGTCTTGTTCTTTTTATATAGTCCTTTATTTTTTTTTCCACTGCTTGCTACTACTTATCGCCCGAAGCTTACTCTAACGGGTACTCTCCATCTTTCTTTTGAGCTATTGTTTATACAGGTACTGATAATGGGTTACTGGAAGAATCTTAGCGTAATGTTATTGTATTTCATATTCTCGGGCTTATTGTAAGTTCTTATATCTCAGATATCAATTATTGCATTATATTCTTGTTCATGTGATTATTACTGTATTGTTGAGCTACGGGTATTGTACAGCTTATGGATGATATGAGTTGGTGTACTTATATCATTCATTGGGCCTCAATTACGTGCTTGTGTTCGCGTATAATGGGAAGCGGGGCATGATAGGATTTTTAGTAGTATCAGAGCTAGGTTTGGCTTAGCCAGTTTGGTTAGACCCTAATCAAGCTAGGCTCTAGCCAGGTTCGAACCATGTTAAGATCAACAATATACACACCGCATTAATCACATGAATATGTAATAACCATCTTAAATCTGGATACGTGCCTTATTCTCTTCTTTCTACTCGATTCGTCTTTCGGCATCGCTGGATCTACAACGACATATCAGCGGCTTGGATCATCACCAGGATAGGAAGTGTTTTCGTTCGCTCAAAGGTGTGTAGGAAACCCCAGGAGATAATGAACACTGATGACGGAGTCTTCCGGATTAGAGTGGTGCAGCGGAAGCGTGGTGGGTCCGTAACCCACAAGTCCCAGGATTCTCTTTCCTTCCTTACATTGTTTGCTTTCCTCCATCCCTTGCATTCATCTTCATCCATCGACTCATTGTTTGGTTCAATTCTTTCCTATCCATTCTCATGTAGATTCCAATTCTACCTACTCCTTCATCTTCTGGCTTCGTTATCTCACAAGTCTTGTACTGTTTCTTTTTCCTTCTGATATCGTCTAGCTTCTCAACATACATTTGCATTTGTCATCATTCATCGAATCTCTAATTCCTTGCATTTTTCACTCCCTTTTCATACATTCCACTCGCCATCATTCATCGACTCATCATTTGATATCAATCTTATCCATGCTCTTTCTTATTCCGGAGTTATCACCACTTTGTTTCCCTCCCTTTAATTCCCTGCTTCTTTATCTTATTAGCTCTACTTTAGTTATATCCTATGTACCGCCGAAGCAAATTTCGAGAACGAAATTTTGTTCTAAGGCGGATAGGATTGTAACACTTGTTTCTGTCTATACGTATTTTCTTTGTATTTCTATATTTCAATTCTTAATAAATTCTTTTTTACTCTTAAATTTATTTTTTATTCATTTTGGATTTCCTAGTAGAGCTCTTTCTAAATATCAAATGTAATTTTAGTTATTTTCAAACGATTTATATTTTATCAGGAATCTAAGTTTATTCTACAAGTTTGTTTCTTTTCCTGTTCAATTTATTAATTTTTGAACTTAAGCCTATAAAAATTTCACGGACGGGACGAAAATCAAACATCGTCGATACTTTTTTTTTAAAAAAAACTGTGGAACGAAAAATTATATTCCGTCCGATCAATTTTTCGGAGAAATTTGTGCACGGACAAAAAACTTGATCTTCAAATTGTTATATTTTGTCAATTTTTATTTCTTCTCTCAGATATAAAAGAGCAGTGTTTTTTGAAAACTTAAAATTTTCAAATATATAGAACTCCCGTGGCTACTTTTTTTTAAAAATTTAAAATTTGGGAACGACTACAAATGCTTTGAGGGCCAATATTCGTACTTGATAACGTAGGATTTCCCTAGTCCATCTGTCCTCCAGTCTTCGGTCTTGATAATTTGAGATCTGATGCATAAAAGCAACTGCTAATCATACCTACGTCGTTAATGAGAGATCATGTCATGTCAGTTTAAAAAGTAATCCAACGTCACTCCACAGCGATAAACCCGTAGAGCATCTGTAGTCATTTGCCATTTACCTAAATTTTCCAAAAAGAAGGAGGAAAAAAAAGCGTTGTAGTCATTGGCCATTTACCCAAAAATTGGGTTTCGCCGCTACAGTAGTCGGCTATATCTGGCAAACGAAATGGCAATTGCCAAAATATAGCAAACGAAAGATAATTTTTCGTCCGAGAGATTTTTTTTCACGCATACTCATCGGATGAGGAATTATTCCCCGTCCCTTAAAGTTTTTTTTTAACGGTCGGACGGGAAATGATTTCCCGTCCGTTCCATTTTAAAAAAAACATCTCAAACGAAACTTTATCTCCCGTCCTAGGATCCAGGTAACCTTTGTGATTTTTTTTTTTGGGTTGAAATGTCACTATCAGGGATTTAAACCATTTTTTAAGGTTTTTTCTAATGTCGGACGAAAAATAATTTACCATCCGTCCTATTTGAATTTCGAAAAAGCTAAATTTTGGCTACCAATGACTACAGACCAAAGCTATTTTTACTATTTGCTATTTGCCAAATATCCAAAACTTGCCTTTAACGACTACAGATGCTCTTATTAATTTCCTTGTTATCCGTCTAATCCAATGTCACTCAACACCGATAAACCCAATTATTCTGATCTCCAAACATTGCAATACGCATGCCCAAAAAAATCCGAAAAGATTTTTGAACTTTCTAATTTACCGAACCACCAAATTTAGAGCATCTGCAGTTCGCTAATCATTTTTTTCAAAAAAAACTAAAATATGGCAAAAAAATGAGTATATCCTTGACCATTTATTCATTTTTTAAGTTTGAAATTAACAGTCGCTGACCATATTTGAAAGATGATATAAGATTTTACAAAATTTGGCAATCAGAATATGACATCCCATCCGATGGCAATCAGAATACTTTTTCCCATTTGAGTGTTTTTTAAAATTAAAAAGAATTCAAAAAGGTAGATGATATCCCGTCCGTCTCCCTTCCTTCTCCTAGGGTTGTAAAATGAACAGGACGGTTCGTTGTCCATCCGAGTCCTGCTCGGGCAATGGCCCGACCATTGACCGTCCAAACTGTTATATGAACCGAACTTGAACAAATTATTATGTCCAATGTTTTACTTAGTCTGGTCCGAGTCTGGTCTGTCTGAACAAACATAGTCTTCTGCTTTTATAATGAACCGAGACCGGACTATAAAAATTTTGTCCGATCTGGACCGAGCCAGACATAAACCCGTCCGAGTAGAAATTGGTTCGAACTTGAACATATGGTTGTCCGGTCCCGTCTGGCCTGATTTATGGCCCTACATTTTCCAAAAAAAATTTAAAGCTTATAAATTTAAGCCTACAGAACCTATTATGGGTCCATTCATTCTTTAATTCAGAATTTTTTCCTCAGACGGGATATGGCATCCTGTCTCTTATTTTTTGAAATTTAAGAATAAATTCTCCAACAGGTAATAATCTTCCGTCTGTCTATTTTTTACATTGAAAAGTCAAAATTTGATATTAGACGACTATAACTCACTTCCAAATATCTTATTTTTATTACCAAATGTTGGATGTATATGTATATTCTCAATATAATAGGATAATATTGTGTGTATTGTTCTATGGGACAACACGGGTTTACACGTGTTATGTATTAATTATTGGAACGGGTTGAGTGGGCTAAAAGCCCAGTACCCTAAACCCATTCTAATCTCGTTATAAGCTGGTCTAGAGGTAGTGCTCTGTGATATTCCAATACTGATAAGCAGGGTATAATATCTTAAGCGGCTATGAGATAAACCCTAATTTTCCCAAATCAGTATTAACAATCTTAAGATATTACAGAAATAAAATACAGTGATTGAGAGAAAGAGGGTTCGTCGAAACTGACATCGTCCTTACCCGCCGATGCCGACGCCGACGCAGTCGCCCATGCCCTCCGACGTCGTCGTCCACATCCACTGACGCCGTCGTCGATCTCGACTCCAGATCTGACTTCGACGAAGTCGGTGCAGTCGTTGACGCTCCCGTTCGCCGTCGCGAGCGCCGCAGTCGCGTCCTCCACTGTCGCGATCGTCGCTGTCCTGAGCGCCATCGTTGGGCGCCGTCGCTGGGAGACATCGTTGGGCTCCTCCGCTGGACTCCGCCACTGGATGCCATCGCTGGGCGCCGCTACGAACCGACACCTCTGGGCGCCGCTGCTAAGCACCAACGTCAATGGTCACTGTCGCCGCAAGACTCTGGCCTCGCCTCAGATCAGTTGAAGGGATGTTGAGGGGATCATCCATCTAGATCAGTTGAGGGGATCATCTCAGATCCAAAAGATCCAATTTTTGATTGGTTGTTGTTTTGGTGTTTGGAGTTCAGGTTATGGTGATATTGCTTGAACTAGATCCAAGTGTGAATGGACTGGATTATATCAAAATTGAAGATAAGTTCTTTAATTTCCTATAACTCATTAATGTCATTTGCCAAATATTTTATTATGTGCCGGAAGTTCAAAACACTCGTTTTAAGTTTATGTTTTGAATTATAGAGATACTATGATGCTAAGTGATTAAGTTCAAGACTGTATTAATCATTTATTTAATTAAATACAAGTTGAACAAATGTTTTGGCTATGCGCTAAAATCAAATACCCATTATTGATAAGTTAAACTGTTTGGTCTTGCCTATAAAGTTCGAATCTCCAATTAAATTGTTGTGAATTAGATAGTGCTAATAAGTCGTTTAATTGGCTAATCTTTAACAATTTAATGAATGTAGGAACTCCAAAGTTACTTACAAATTGTGTGTATTGGAGACGATGGATTTGCATCACGGTATGATAAGTCTGCACTACGCAGGTTTCTCCATCGAATTTGGAAAACACTTCTAACTTGAAGTGTCGGTATGATCTACTCTAATCTTGCTTAGTACTTTCATGTGATGAATGTGTTAACATTTTGTGCGTTAGATCATATGATTGAAAGTTTTATATCATAGTTATTCTCACTTTGAAAAACTAGCATGTTTAGGATTGTTAAGTGTTTTATCATACTATGTGTATAGATATTTTGACAAAACCAGTGTTTGCAGTTTGTATGAGATTACACTTTTGCTTCTCTAAAATTTAAAATTAAAAATTTTGTATAAGATTTATGACAAATGTCCGTAACTTAGATAGGAGCATTCTGTAATGCAGAATATGACTCTATTATTTACGTTTTGTTCTTTATCGTTCATTGTACTGTGTGTGCAAAATTGAATTATAAAATATGGGTCATTATCTCGCTTAGTGTTTTGAAGATGATGAAGATCGAATAAAGAAAATATAGCTCAATTTGTTTGAGCACGGGGACATTGTTAGAATCACTAGAGAAAGCAAACAACTTTGTAAAATGTAGTAGAGTAATTTTGTATTAACTCTTATAAGGTGCATATATTGTCAATCGCATGTATAAGCTGAGTTTAACAAATGAGACAATTAATAATAATAGTTCTAATTGTGTTCTTGAACAATAGCATATTTGGCTAGGATTTGAGAACTATATATTCAATTGTCTATGAGGAAGTGTGATCTAATTATCAAAACTGTGAGGAAAATGGAGTTAAAAGCTATTTTGCCAAAAGTTTTAACATCCAAGTTGTTTTGAGATTTAGAATCACTATGAACTATATATTAAATTGTTTGTTCTTATTAAAACTCATAACTCTGCTAAATGATACTCCATTAAATATGACAAATATGAAAGTTGTGCTCAGATTATGATCACTAGAAAATCATTTAGTATGGTCTCTAGGAGCACACAACTACTTGAGTCAATACATTCTGATATTTGTGATCTCAGTAGCTTTGCAACTAGATGAGATGATAATTGGTCAGAAGTATTTAATCACTTTTGTAGATGATTAATATAAGTCTGTCATATATATGAAGAATGAAGCACTTATTATTCTTAATGAATTAAAAAATTATAGTTGAATGCTAAAAATCAAGGGTTCAGATTTGATAGAGGTGGTGAATATGTTTAACAACTTTAGAGAAGTTTGCATTGGGCATAATCTCTACTGCACTCTACTTACAACAATCAAACAGTATTGATAAAAGTTAGAATCAAACTTTTAGTGAAATGTTGAATTCTATATTATTGACTGTTGTTTGATGTTGTATTGTTAATCATATCTCTAAATGTGTTACTATACTCTAAATTGAATACACCTTGTAGATCAAGGCATGAAAACACAAATAGTTTTGTTAAAGTGAGATTTTGTGTTGTGATACTTATGTTAGAATACATAACCCTATAAGGCCTAAAGTAGGACCTACAACAGATATTTGTGTGTGTTTAGAAAGTGCAGAATGTAGTTCGGTGGACAGATGTTGGATCTATCTAATTTGTGTTAGAAGAATCTAGACTTGCAGAGTTCTTTGGGAATGTGTTCATCAAAGATAAATGTATGAAATAATTTAGTCATACAGACATGCTCAATGATTCACAGTTGAAATCAAGAACTAGTCTTACTGATACTTAAAAACCTGAATGACAAATAAGCTAAGGAGAGTTTTAGTAGACAATGAGATGATTATGTGTCATACAATAATACTTCAATTTAGTTGATCTGCCGAAAGAGGCTAAAACTATAGTAAGTAAGTGGGGTTTTGTAGAAGAAACGTAATTTTGATTGTTCAGTAGCAATTTTAATGCTTTTTAGTAGCTAACAGATTGACTAAAAAAATGGGATAGATTTATTTGATGTCTACTCACATGTTTGTCATATTGCTACAATAAGTATTCTTCTTACCCTTACATCTATTGAAAATTTTGTCATTCATAAAAGATATTTAAAAATTTTATACTTGATATTTTGTACTGAACAGTTTTGTACTGGAAAATTTTGGACTAATATGTTTAGTGAACAAGATTTACAATTTAGTAAAATCATTGTATGCTTTGAAACATGTAATATAGCTATCGTATAAATAATTTGACAAATTTCTCAAAGAGCCTAGTATATGAATCAAGTAATTCAGATAAGTGCCTTTAACTTTGTGGTGTGTCAAATATAATGGCTATTATTTACTTTGTTTTATTGACATGCTTGTTGATTGGAAGTGACATCTCTATTATAAATGGAGTTAAATTGTGCTATCCAAATAAATTTAACTTGAAATACCTAAGTATTGTAGTCACCATATTATGTATAAGGGTGAGTTTTGGTTGGCAAGGGATAACCCTTAGTCAAACTCGATAAATCAATAATGTGTTTCAAAAGTGGGGATATAGTGATTGAAAGTGTGTTTTGAAGCACCTTATGATTATGATAAAAAGTTGACACCTTATGATGGTGCAACTATGAGACAGGTAGATCATTCTAAAAGAATTGAAAGTCTCGTGTATACAAAGATCTGCACTAAAATAGACATAGCCTTTGAGGTAGGCATGATCTGCAGACTCACTAATAATCTCATACACACTTGAGTGCCCTTAAGAGGCTAATGAGATACTTGAGTGGTACTCAAGAGTTTGCTTTGTGCTACTCAAAGTTTTGTGAAAGTCGACAACTAGTGGATATGTGTTCACACTAGTACGAGCAGAAAAATTATGGAGATTAATAGGAAAATAAGTGTTGCGTTCTCATCCAAGAAATCAGACCTCTATGTGTTATCCTCTGCAGGGGAAGAGCCTGAATGGATTGAATGATTTATTGCTAATTATCCATTTGAGAAGTTTAATGTAAATTCTCTATTCTGTTATGCGACTATCAAGCTATAATGCACTGTAGCTCATAACTGACTCTATAATAGTAAGAGGAGTATATTAAGGCTGAAAGAAGCCTAGTTGAACTTTCTCATAGATTAAGTGCAATTGCGACAAGTATGGCTAATGCTCTTGCTAAGAGACTTGAAAATGATCTAATTATCAAAATTGTGGGGGAAATGGAGTTAAAAGTTGTTGAGTCAAAAGCTTTAACATCCAAGTTGTTTTGAAATTTAGAATCCAATCGGAGCCATAGAGAAGTTCAAACTGAAGCATCAATTTTAGGCAGTTGACATGCTTTAGATAATTTGAAAAGTTCTATATAAATTCTGTTAATATATAATTTCATTCCAATTTTGATGATGGTATATATTTTCATAATTTACTTAGAATCATCTCATTATTCCAAAAGAAAGCATGAAAACTTGTCGATGTGTTTCCGATGTTTAGAATTGTTGTTATATCATTCCAATTTTGATGATATAACTCTTTTATGGATTCATGTTTCATTCCAGTTTTGATGATTCAGAATTAACCATAATTGATTTGACTGTTCTATCATTCCAATATGAAACATAGTATAGTTCTTGTGCAGAAGCTATAATAGTTCTTGTTCTTTATTTTGTTAAAGAAACTTGATTGTGATGCTTGCGTTACATTTTCCTATGCTATTGTTGAATTGTACTAAATTCTTTAGTAGAACCAGATACTTTATGAAATTTGCTAGAATTCTTAGAGATGTGTCTCTTGATATTTCTGTTTTCAATAAGCTAGCAAAGATGGAGGAGTTGAATCTGTCAACATAGATTTCAAAATAATGATTTGCTCAAAATGGAGGAGTAAACATAAAGCAGTTTGTAAGGATATAGTTTTGGTTTATTTCTCTGAGGAATAACTTTGTCACTTGCTTGATAAAACTTCTGTTGAGTTTAAGACTCTTGTGTTCACGAGCTTAAAACTCATATTTTATTCTTGAAGTTGATTTGCTTTGGTTGATTTTGAAACTATGACAGGTTCCTCTAGTTGGTTTAGTATTTGTGAACTATTCATTTATGGTTTTAGAACTATTTGATTATTTTGGTTTAGTCATATTTGAACTATTCAAAATTTAATTGATTTAGTCTATGATCCATGGTTTTTATGATTCAATAATGTTTGAATTTTTGTGATCCAATATTATAACATTGGTTAGCCTAATTAGGGGTGGCGAACGGGCCCAGCGGGCCGGGCCGGGCCCAACCCGCGCGGGTTGGCACGTTCGAGTGGGCGGGCCGGGCCGGGTTGGGGTGTTATGGGGGCCGGGCCGGGCCGGGTCAGATGCTGATTTGGGTGGCCCGCCCAACCTGTGAACCCATTAGGGCTCAACCCGGGTTGGGCCGGGTCGACTCGCGGGTTGGCCCGTTTAATATATAATTTTTTTTTTATTTTTTTTATTTTTATTTTTTTTTGGGTATCTTAAATCGAACTAATAATAATAATAATTTTACAAATGATGTATACAATTATACAAACAACCATATTTTTGTTTGATGAATATTACATTTTTTAAAAAAATATAATACTAAGTAAGTAATACTACTAATAAGTAATAAATTATACAATTCTTCAAATATCCCCAAATGATGTTTAATTATAATACTAAGTCTAAGTATGTAATTCAGTAATAATACTAATAAGTAATAATACTACAATTCTTAAAATTGAATCAAATATCCCCAAATGATGTTTAATTATAATCCTAAGTAAGTAATAATACTAATAAATAAAAAAAATCGTAATAATAATAATAAGATTGAAAACGTGAAATTGACAGCAAATTTTGAAATTTTATTCATATGAATTTAAGTTGTACAATTTGAACAATTTATAACGAAATGAAGAATTCAATTCACAAATAAATTTTATACAATAACATATTTCTTAATTCTTATGTACAATTTTAATTGACTACAATTTTTTTAATTTAACATAACAAGAAAAGCTATTGTTGTTGCTGTTGTTGTTGTTGTTGTTGTTGTTGTTGTTGTTCTTCAGGCGAGTTGCTCCCACTTGTGGAACTCGATAGTGCTTTCCCTTGCATCCTATCTTCAGCCTTCAGCCAGTCTTCTGTGCATACGAGCATCTCTAACGTCTCGGGCTTCATCCGATTCCTGTAATCTGATAGAACCCTGCCACTTGTAGAAAATGCACTCTCAGAAGCAACTGTAGAGACAGGAGGAGTTAGTAAATCTTTAGCCATAATTGATAGAATACTAAAAGTGTGTTCATGTTCTTTCCACCACTGTAAAATATCTAGTGCAGTAGTAAAAGGCTCAGCATCTTGTTGGTTATACCAATTTAATTCATTTGGTTGATTAGTCCTAGGTTTTTTAGATTGAATTTTTTCAAGTAAACTAAATGTTCTATCACCAATTCTACTTTTACCTTTAGAACCACCAGAAGAAGAACTAACTACAGAAGTTGTACTACTAGAAGCAAAACGTCTATCATAATAATCATACAAGTTATTTAACGTGGATTCAAATTTAACTAAAAAACTAGCGCAATCAATTGTTAATTCTACAATGTTCTCTAAATATCCAAAAAATATTTCTATCAAATTCTTCGTACCTTCAAATTTGATACGAGGATCCATAACAGTAGCAACACAAATCAACATAGGAGGAGGAAAATAATACTTCAAAAATTTAGTAAATGCAGGTTTTACAATGTCACTAATATGGGTATCATTTAACATTTCGTTAAATGTTTGAACCATGCTTACTAATTCAATAAAAATGCTACTAGAAGTAGATTCATATGTTTTTGAAAATTTTAAAGTTGCGGTTTTAAAAGGTTCTAAAAATTTCAACAAAGATTCAGCAAAAAACCAATCGGCGGCAGTCATTTGAAAATTAGGCATATTTTGTGTGATACAAAAATCATTTACAACTGCTTTATATTCGGTGACAACATTTAGTAAATCAAAAGTAGAATTCCATTGGTGTCTAACATCCTTTGGAAATTTTCGAAAAGGAACATGTCTAGCTCTACACCAAGCTTTCCATTCTTGTAGAATGCTTGGTTTTAATGCAATGAAATGTACACAATCTCTAATTTTAATTATATATGGATCAGCTATACCTAATGCATCTTGAACACATAAATTTATAATATGACATGCACACCTAACATGAAAAATATTGTCAGATGGAGGGTTTAATATTCTTTTTAAAGTATTAATTGCTACATTGTTGTTAGATGCATTATCAAAACTAATAGCCATAATTTTATCGCGAATATGAAAAACTTCACAAATTTCTAAAATACGGTTTGCTATTTCAGCGCCACTATGGGGATACGGCAACGACGCAAGTGATATGATTCTTTTATTAAGAATCCAATCATTGTCGATCCAATGACAGGTTATTCCCATCATTGGAATATTGTTGACACCCGTCCAACAATCCGAAGTTAAACTAACCCTACAAGTTAAACTATATAAAATTGCAATCAACGCGTCCTTCATTTCCATGTACACTTTAAAACAATCCGATTTGCAAGTATTTCTCGGAATTCTTTTAAAATGAGGGTTTAAGGCCGTTTGATTAAAATTTTCCAAGTTCCTACTCTCGGAGTAGGTAAATGGTAACTCATCCTTAATTACTAATCGGGCCATTTCCCGACGAACAAGTTCGGGATCATAAGGGTGGCTATCTACTTGACCGGTCCTAGGGTTTATTCTTTGTTGGCCTTGTATTTGATCAAGAAGATCTTTATGATTATTTAGGATGTACCTACTAAGTGTACCGGTTCCGTCACCCCTCTTGAATTTGTATTGTTTACCACATGCTTTACACACTTTCACACCTACACCCGGAGTATTTTCGTCCGAAATATACTCATAAAACTTGTGCCAATCGCTAGTTTCTCCTCTACTTTTCCTACTACTACGGGGTTGTGTGGTTTCGGTTTGTTGTTGTTGTTCTTCTTCTAAATGTTCGTGTCCAACATCATCGTGTGTACCCCATTGTTCCATAGTAGGATCAAATTCTTGGGCGGGCTCAATAATTGGGACAATTGGTGGCCTACGTGAAGATGAGGAAGAATCTTGTCCACTACGACCGCTACCGCGTGATCTAGACATAGTGTAGTAATGTGGTATGTAAAAAAAAATCTACAATGTAGGAGGGGACGAGCGGTGAATTATACAAAAAAAAACTAAAAAACAAGAGGGTTAAGATAGAGAAGTTCAAAAAACGAACAATAATTTTAACTACAACGCAAAAAAAATAATAACAGGAGAAAAGAGATAGAGATATTTTGATACCGTTCACCGTGGAATACGCGTATAAAATAAAACCGTGAAAATTAGAATATAATAGAAAAGATGGAGGAGGGCTTTGCCGATTTCGCAATTGAAGAGTTGAAGTAGATTTGAGTCGATGGTTGAAGAGAGTTGAAGACGTTGAATTTTGTTCTCCGATACGACCGAAATTTGATCGTGTATACGCCTCCTTGTACACTTGTTTGATGATTACTACAATTTTTCAAATTTTTTTTTTTTTGATGTATAATAGTAGAGAGAGTAAGAGAGGGAGGTGTGATTTTTTTGGAGATTTTTGGGGGCTATTTATAGACTTAGAATTGGGAAAAAACAAAAAAAAAATAAATAAATAAATAAACTATCTAACGGCAGCAGCAACGGCTCTAAGAGCCGTTGGCTGCATGCCAACGCTGTGAAGCCGAACGGCACCTAAGCCCAACGGTCAGCCCGGCCTCGAACCGCGGGTTTCGACCCGTTCGACCCGCGGGTCGAACGGTCGACCCGTCACGGGTCGGTAGGTCGAAATTCGCGGGTCGACCCGCGGGTTGGCGGGTCCAATTCGCGGGTTGACCGGGTTCGTGGGCCGGGTTTGGCGAATCAAATTCGGGAAAAAAGCGACCCGGGTCGACCCGGTCCTATTCACCGGGTTCGACCCGAACCCGTGAAATCCTTATGCGGGCCGGGTTCGTGGGCCGGGTCGCGGGTGGGTCGCCGGTTGACCCGGCCCAGTTGCCACCCCTAAGCCTAATATATTGAGAATATAGGAGAAGATTGTTGGATGTATATGTATACTCTCAATATAATAGGATAATATTGTGTATATTGTTCTATGGGGCAACACGGGTTTACACGTGTTATGTATTAATTATTGGAACGGGTTGAGTGGGCTAAAAGCCCAGTACCCTAAACCCAGTATAATCTCTTTATAAGCTGATGTAGAGATAGTGCTCTATGATATTTCAATACTGATAAACATGATATAATATCTTAAAGCGGCTATGAGATAAACTCTAATTTTTTCAAATCAGTATTAACACCAAATGCCTAAATTTTAACTTCCAACTACTACAAATGCTCTTACAGTACCGGCAAGCAAGCTAGTAACTTAATATATTGATTATTTACAGTTCACTCTTCATCGTAATCATGTTGATGTCGACAGTAATGACAGACTGTAACTAGTAACTGGAAACTCACCTCAACAACAACCGCCACAGTAATGCTCGAATTCATTCATTTCCCCCTTTAATTACCACCTAATTTATTACACTCCCTCTCCCAACAACCATGAACCATCTACCTCCTCTCCCTCTTCTCTTCAACCCCATCAAACCCTAACCCTTATCCTCCTCCAATATTAAATAAAACCCATCTAACCATCGCTTACCATCTCCTCCAATTCATGGATCCCACAACTCACACACACAACAGCAACGGGAACGGAACCCTAACAAAAACCAAGAAGAAGAAGAAGAAGAGAACCCACTCTTTCATACATCCACCTCCTTCTCCTTCTCCTTCGTTCGTATACCGAGAATGCCTCAAAAACCACGCCGCCAGCTTAGGCGGGCACGCCCTCGACGGCTGCTGCGAGTTCATGCCTTCCCCCTCCTCCAACCCCACCGACCCCTCTTCCCTCACCTGCGCCGCCTGCTCCTGCCACCGCAACTTCCACCGCCGCTATTCCCTCCAAAACGAGTTTCAACAAGACCAAGACCAACAAGTCAATCATCATAATGCTAATGATGACGTGGAAGAGGAGGAGTATCATCACGAAGAGGATGATGTGTCTAGCAGTGGCCGGGCCCACTCGACTACGCCGCCGCATACGGCTGCGACACACATGCTGCTGGCGCTGAGCACGGGATACCCTTCCAGTGGGGAGGGGCCCATGCAGCAGCAGCAGCAGCAGCAGCAGCAGAAGAAGAAGAGGTTTCGGACGAAATTCAGTCAGGAGCAGAAAGAGAAGATGCAGGAGCTGTCGGAGAGGGTGGGGTGGAGGATGCAGCGGAGGGATGATGCGGTCGTGGAGGTGGCTTGTCGAGAGATTGGGGTTGAAAGAGGAGTTTTCAAGGTTTGGATGCACAATAACAAGCATATTTTTACCAAGAAACCATCCACAACTCCTAGTGCTAGTACTAATGGTACTACTAATGGTGCTAATGGTGGTGGTGCTGGTGCTGGTACTGGTACTGGGATTGGGAATCTTGAGATGAAATTTAATGGCTCGGTGTCGTCCTCATGAAAGAATTTCAGAGGGGGAAATTGAGGTTCATCTTTATCTTTTTTTTTTTTTGTTCATTATCTTATTGCTGTTGTTGTTGTAGATCTAGTTGTTAGAGAAATGACATCTTTTGCTAATTTATTGGAGTACAGTTGAGTCTAGTCTTATTTTTGTGCCCTTTTTTAGATTAGCATTGGAAATTAGTTTGTTTGGTACTAATGCAAAACAACATAGTGCACGGTTAGTATCGTTCAAGTGATTTGAAGGTTGGAAAGATATGTATTCGTGTACATTGATCTAGGGATTAGAGGTTAAGATATCTATAATTACTGTTTGGATGTTTGTCTTTGTTAAACCCAACTAGGAGGCTGATTAAGCTAGTTTCTAGTCTACTTCAATTGTAGTTTTTGCCATTTTGCTCATATTATCTCTTATTCTCATTTGCATTGGGACTCAGGTCTCAATTTGTGACCAATTCTCATTCTCCAAATTTATGTAATAGTTCAAACACTCGACAAGCTCATTGTTATTAGCTTAAGAGATAACAGATGGAAACTTGTGGATCGATAAGTTCTCATACTGAGAGACAAGATATTTGTTAGTATAGGGATCATGTAATTTTCATTATTAGATTTTGAGAGTGAAGAAGAATGGTTTCTCGCTGACGAGCCCACACATCACTTCTTTTGCTAGTATTAGTAATAGATGCATTAGAAGTTTAACACCTTTTTTTGAAATTAATCTTATCTATCATTTGCTAAGCATCTTTCGTTAAACATTATCTTTTACCTTTGGTATTTGACTCATCCGTTACAAGTTTAGCTTCTTATAGTTTAGACCAGTCTTCCATGGGTTCTATACTCGATTCATAACTAGAGAGCTTTCTATGAAAGCATCTCTGGTCCTTTGCTAATAGGGGCTAAAACTCTTGAAATGACAAATGCCAAGATAGAAATAAAATTTGATATTATTAGAAATGACCAAAAAATATCATATTTGTGAAGTAAGAACATAAATGTACTCCTATTAATTTGGAATAGGCTGAATTATTAGATTTGAGTGGAATAGGCTGAATTATTTGATTTGAATTGAAATTCTCAATTCATCTAGAACTTCTTTGGCGAAAAAAGGAGTTTGCTAAATTTGATGGAAGCATATAGTTTCGAGTTTGCTATGAATCTTGTCTTTTACGATTCATACAAAAGAACCTTGTTTCCCTTTATTTTGTTTGTTCTTTTGTTTTTTATTCCAATATAGGACGCTCTTCCACAAACAAAACTTTCTTACTTTGTCTCGGGTTTTTCCTAAGAGTAATGAAATAATTCAATTTCAATAGGAAAAAAATAGTCAAAACAAATAAAATAGTATAATAATACTAATAAAACTAATAAAAAATACCACACAGTGAAAAAATGAAAATGAAATGAAATATGAAATAATACCACTAAATAATACTAAATACTAAATAATACTAATATAATATTAGTAATATTTTACATAATATTTGTAGTATTTTCTTATTCAACTATGTGCTCAAATCAAATAGGTATGCTATTTTCTAAATTTTGGAATCTCAAAAAAATCTTTTTTAACCTTATCTTTAATTTTAATACAAATTGGAGTCCAGTTATTGTCTTTCGCCTAAAACAAAATGAAAAATATTCCTTTCGTATGCGTATTTTAATGGTTCGGTTTTTATCATTCAATGATCATCTGGTATTTTATAGAAATTAGGGATAATTTATAGCTGTTGTTCTAATTAGAGAAACTCAAATTTACCTTATTAAGGTTTTATAAGAGCATCTGCAGTCGTTGGCTATATATCTAAAAAATGGATAAAAACCGCTGTAGTCGTTGTCTATTTACCCATTTTTTGGGTTTGCGACGAACAGTAGACGTCTATATTTTTTGGGTTTGCGACGAAATTGGCATTATACATATTATAGAAATCGGAAGATGATTTACCGTCTTTGTGTCGGACGACATATGATTTGCCGTTTGAGAGAAATTTTTTAATAGCGAAATGAAGAGACGACATGATTTATCGTTTGGAAAAAAAATATTACAAAAAAACTTTCAACATCTTTGTTGACATTTGAGGAAAAAAAATTGGGTAAGTTATTGGTCGGGAGATGTCCTTAGAATTTTTTTTTTAATTTTCAAATTCATTCACACACAGCACTTTAAAATAAAATAAAAAAAAAATTGTGTTGGACGGGACATGATCTCCCGTCCTTCACAATTTTTATTTTTTTAAAAAATTCATCAGACGGCAGATAATCGTCGTCTGATGATTTTTTTTTCTTCACTATACACCGACGGTAGATTATCTTCCGTTTCATAAAAAAGCCATTTTTTGAGTTTTGACGACTGCAGCATTACGCTTTAATTGCTATTTCTATATTTTTCATATACCCATTTTTTAACAAAACGACTGCAGATGCTTTGATATCTCTGAATTAATAATTTGGGCAGGAGAGTTGTTGTTGACTCACCGTGGTTGGTGATATTGCCAGATTAAAGGTAGGTCCTGCTATATTTAGTACCAACCCACATGGCTTCATTGAAAGGCTAATGACAACTACATTCACATGCTTTGAAGCTTGGTCTGGCCTCAGAGTTAATTTTCACAAAAGTGTTTTCATTTCCATTGCCCTGTCAACAGAGGAGGGACTTGAACATGCCACTGTTCTCAATTGCTCCACTGAAAGTTTTCCCATTCAGTACCTGGGATTGCCATTAAGGCCCGGAAAACTCAAAACGGTTGATTGGCTACCCATTATTGACTGGGTTGAGAAGCGTCTAGCAGGTTGGAAGGGTAAAGCCCTATCAGTGGGAGGAAGAGTTACGCTCATTAATGTGGTCCTCTCAAATCTCCCAACCTACTATTTGTCCTTCTTTGAAATGCCATGATGGGTAATTCAGAAAATTGACTGGACGCGAAAACGATTTTTATGGAAATGGGCAGACCCGGGCCAAGGCGGCTATCACCTTATCAGATGGGAGAAGGCATGCATGAAAAAGATCCATGGAGGACTAGGTATTATTGATCCTCAGGATATGAATTTTGCACTACTGGGTAAATGGGGGTGGAAAGTTTTCCATCCTAATGGAGAAGGGTGGCAAAATTTTGTGTATGGATTTCTGTATGGGAACGAAACGAGAAATTTGGGCTTCAGGGTAGGACCACGTGTCTCCTGATTCTGGAAAGGCAGCACTAAGGCCTATGAACCATTTAGTAGCTATGTCACATCAGTTATCGGCAACGGCAGGCTCACCAGATTCTGGTGGGATAAGTGGTGTGGTGATCACACACTTAGAGCCCTTTTATCTGATCTATATGATCATACGTCACAACCACACTGCACGGTGGCCGCAGCCTGAAAAAGAGGCGCTTGGAAACCACCATTTAAACAATCACTCGACCTGGGCGCTCAGAGTAGACTCATGGAACTTCAGACCTACATCACCAACGCTGGCATTAGTTGCTCTCAGGGTCCAGATAAGAAATCCTGGGGATTGGAAAAGAACGACACGTTCATCGTACACTCCCTGTATAATCGCATTCACTATAGGGGATGTATCCCAAAGTGGGCATGCATCATTTGGAGGACAAAAGCTCCGCTGAAAATCAAAGTTTTCTTATGCCTGGTGCTGAACAACGCGATTTTGACAAGAGAAAATCTCACTAAACGCCAAACAAATGTGGACCCTTATTGCGGGTTCTGCCACGCTACCCTAAAAACTAGAGATCACCTCTTCCTATAGTATCCTAGGAGTAAAGCGGTTCTCGTTGAGGTTCTCAGCGTCCTGAGGACGAATCAGTACCCTAGTGTGTACGAGGACTTGTGGGTAGACCCAAAATTTGCTATGGAAAGAAGAACTATGAGAGAAGCGTGGTATATCGCTATCGCTGCAACGACCTGGGTTCTTTGGCTAGACAGGAATAATTATTATTTTCGCAGAACTTGTAATAATATTTCTGGTAATTTGACTCACATTATGTATTTTATTTTATTTTGAGCTAATGTGGCAGCAGTAGGTTCCAGGGGGAGGATAGCGAGTATTTTCCAGGTGGAGAATTTTGATGATGATGAAGTCGAGATTGGGTCGACGATCGACTAACAGATAGCTTGGCCCTGACCATTGATAGATACCCGCCGCCTCAGGATTTGTTGGAGGATATGATGTATTTTGGTTAGTCGCATGTATGTTGTGACCATTCTTGTATTCTTTTGTCCCACCTACAACGTTTAGGGTGGAGTTTATGGTTTTTTTTACTTCTGTTATGATTGTAGGACCTTGTATTTGGCTCAGTACTCTGAGTTTGTTATATTAACCCTTTATTAATGAAACATGGTGGTTATACTTCAAAACCAAATGCATTTACGGTAGACATTCAAATAGTTTTTTTTTAAGAAAAAGTTTTAAGCAAAAAGTTATAGCCAGCGTATCTCATTACTAAGACGTGTTAATAAAACATACCCGCAGTATTGGCTTAAATGTACAAAAATTTCAAATCAACTTAATCAAGCAACAAAACAAGTGCAAAACAATCCATATAGTTTCTTAATTACATCTTTTTTTTTTTGAAGAAAAAGATGGAATATGGCTACCCTGTTTCATTAATAAAAAATTAAAGAAACAAACGCAGAGTACTGGACCAAGTGACAACCTACAGACAGAAAATAGAACATACATGAAGTAACATAATCTGTACAAATAACAAATCTCTCCAACAACCCTGGAGGGTGGACCGACAACCAAGCTCGGTCCAGCAAAATTTGTATGTACGTCAGTTTAGGTTCGTACACTGCCTCCACGGCACATGCAAACCCACTTGAAAGTAGTCTGGCAGGATTTTATAACCCGTCGATCCCTGCCTTCTCCTCGCTGGGGGACCCCATCTTTGGGCCCAAGCCCCGCGGCCGAATTTTGACAACCGCCGAGCTCAGTCTACTCGCTGGGGGGACCCCATCTTTGGGCCCAAGCCCCGCAGGCCGAGTTTTGACATCCACCAAGCTCAGTCTACACCTCCTATCCTCCCACAATCTTGCTATTATGACCCCCCACCAAAAAACTACAGTCAAGGAGAGAGTCGTTAAGATGATACCTTCACCTCTCTCATGCCCGTGCTATCTCCAGTGATTTCTCAAAAATACAGACCACCACCAACATAGAGTAGTGAGGAGCAACATCTTCACTTTCTCAGTCTCTCACTTTCTTTCTCAATCAGAAAACCAATACCAGACCCAGCTGATTGAAGTATCACCTTCTCCTCTCACCACAACGGGCGATGGCGTTGGGCGTCAGCTTCCATTATGAGGGCGTAGTGGTGGTGGTGCCCCGTCGACTGTGGTCATCAGTCTCTATCTAGGGCAAACGCGCAGCATTAGAGAACCAGCGTACTGCCCGTTGACGAAGCCACTGGATGTGAAGGACGGCGAAGACGCGAGCTCCCCACCGTGGGATCTCACCATCAGCTTCGTCCCCGACGTGAATATCTCTGCCGCTCATAAACACTCCACCACCCAACAAAATCACTCCGACACTCTCCAACAAAATAATCCAGCCTCTAACAACTCATCCCCTCCTCCCTCACTAAAGAAGACAACACTCAAATCAATTATACCGCTTCCGTCTCTAACTTCGGCACTACCATCATCACTTACTCTCTCTTCTTTGCATACTCAACCAACATCTCAACATCCAAATTGCAGCTGCAGATCACCACGATTGGGATTGAGTGCGAGGACATGGTGGCGGTAGTGATGGCACCGCAACCGGCGCCGAAGAAAGGGACAGCGATACATTGGGAGGTGCGGATCTCGAGAAGGCGACGACAGCGTCCAAGTCAACGGGGGCTGGGCGATCTCCGCGAGCACCCGACGCAGAGGGGCATCCCCACCGCTCGCAACGAACGGGTCGGCGACGGGAGGCCCGCGACCCTCTACCACAGATCCATCGGCGCTCGACGACGGGAGGGAGGAGGTTGATCAGTGGAGCAACAGGAGGGAGGAGGTCGGACGGTGGAGCAACGGGAGAAAGGAGCTCGAATGGAGGAGCTCGATCGGTGGAGCTCGATGGAAGGAGGCACTCGTAGGGTGGAGTGGCGGCGGAAGATGCTGCTGCGAGAGAGAAGGGAGAGACGACGCGGGGTTTACTGTGAAGGGAGAGAGAAGGGAGAGGCTTCTTAATTACATCTTACTAAACATCCTTTTCTACTTGTAGATTTACCGTGTGGTTTTCTCTTAAGGGGGCGTTTGGTACGTGGGAATGTGTAAGGGAATCCCATATTCCCTCATAGATTATCTTGTTTGGTACGTGGCAAGTATAGTTTTGGAAGGAATGATAGATTTCCAAGAGAATCAAAATTCTTTGTTGAGAAGGATTTCCACTCCCCCCAAAAACTATGGGATTTGGGGATTCCATGAAATTTCCATAACAAACAATAAAATAACAAAAAAACACTAGAACAAACAAATATATTCCTCGCTAAAATTCTCGGATTTGAGCATTCTCATGTGATTTCCATTACAAACAATTAAAAAAACCAAAAAAACTAGAATAAAAAATTACAATAATAAAGGATTCTTGGGAATGTAATGTATTATGCCAAACTCGATAATACAACATTTCCGGGAATCTTTATTCCCAACCTAACATTCTCGGTGATCTTTTTATTCTCATGAATTTTCCAATCTGTGTACCAAACGCACTCTACGTTCCGCTTCTGCTACTCTTCTACTAAGTACAATATGGGATTCATTATACTGTTCTTTTTTTTTTTATTAATTCATGCTCTGGTTTTTCTTATTAAAGGTCCGATCCAATAGCTATAGGAAAGGCACTCTTTTATAAGATAGCTGCATTTTGAGGCTAGTGACAACGAAATGCACCCACAAAAATAAGAGAATTTCTATATTTTCTCCATCGGTTTGTCAACGTTCAAAGGAATTACAACGAAATGAACCCTGAATTATTTACCAAAATTACCCACTTTTTAAAAGTATTTACCAAACTAATCCACTTTAGAAAGTATATACCAAAATTGACCATTCACTAGCTTAGATAACAAGTTTGGTGAAAATATTTTCGCTGTTTGAGATAGCGAGTGTAGGCTTAGGTGTTTCTCCACAACTTGGAGAAAATATTTGAAGTGAAAAATATCAAAGACTCGCTGTTTCAAACAGTGATAAGATAGCGAGTCTGACTTTGAATTTTTTTTTGTAAGTCAATTTAACAAAAAAATTTAATGTCAGACTCGCTATCTCAAACAGCGAGTGTAGTACAACTACGCTCGCTGTTTGAAACAGTGAGTCTTACTTTGATATTTTTTCTTCAAGTTTTTTCTTCGAACACCTAAGTATACATTTGCTATCTCAAACTGCGAGAGTATTTTCACAAAACTCACTATCTGAGATAGCGGGTTTCGTAAAAATGCTCTCCTTGTTTGAGATAGCGAGTGTAGCCTTAGGTATTTCTCCACCACTTGAAGAAAAAATTGAAGAAAAAATATCAAAGTAAGACTCATTATCTCAAACAACGAGCGTAGTTGTACTACACTTGCTATTTCAGATAGCGAGTATGCCTTTGAATATTTTTTGTAGGCGAGTCTTATTTTGATATTTTTGCTTCAAGTTTTTTTTTTTTCCAAACACTTAAGTCTACACTCGCTATCTCAAACAGTGAGGTTATTTTCACCAAATTTGCTATTTGCTATCTGAGATAGTGAGTGGATCATTTCGGTAAATACTTTTGAAAGTTGGTCAGTTTAGTAAATACTGGGTCATTTTGGTAAATAATTCATGAACCCTTACCCTAAAAAAAACGGTGCAAGAGACATTTAATACGAGTTTGCCGATCAAAGACTAATACAGTGTTTCTCATTCTGTTTAATTACAGTATCTTGTCCTGATAAAGAGGACTACTGTCATATGCTTTACATCATTGTAAACTATGAGAATTTTTGGGCCATTGGTTTGAGTTGGTCATATTATCCTTATCTCTTTCGTCTTCTGTGCATTTTTCTCCCTTACTTTATTTTTTGTCTTAATTCTCTTTTTGTTTGTAAAGACTAAACATTATCCTCCATTACATGTGTGGCTATTCTAGATGGCTAGTGGTTATCCTTTCATTATGAAAATGTCAAATGCCTTGCTGAGGATGGAGTAAGCAGTCTCTGACTTGCTGACTGCAACTTTTTTTTGTCTTCTTCTGTTAATTGTTTTCTTCTGTAAAGCGATACTTGATATTAGCAATGGTATCAAGTCTCATCAGGTCGGGTTGTTCACTATTCTAATCCGGACCTGATTCCGATTTCCTGCGGATTCAAAAATTGGATCAAAATCCGGACTCGTGAGGACCATGTCCGATTCCGAATCCGGTCTGGAACATGTTAAAAGATTCTTACTCACCATTTGGGTTGGAGCGGCGAACAGAAAATTTAGAATAGAGAAGAGAAGAAGGCATGAGTTTTGAGTTTTGAGTTTGGAAGAGATGGGTTTAGAATTGAGGAGGCAGGAGGGGAAGGAGAGTGGTAGGATATTTATTTATATATTTATTTTTTGGATTTTTTAATGGGTCTGGGTTCGGGTCGGGTCTGTTTTGAGCGGACTCGGATCTGAAAGTACAATATGTTTTAAGACCTGGACCTGGACTCGTATAGACCGGATTGGTTCTGGTCTAATGTCGGGTCTGGATCAGATTCAAGTATCGGATATTTATACCAGTGCTACTTTATATGTATGATTTTAAAATACGAACAAGTCTCTGATCTGAGTCTGAGATTTAGCACCATACCAGCCCATCGAACCAAAGAGATTGACAGGTCGGGTTTCCTATGATGAGCTGAATGGGATTAGGTAAGAAGTGTTTTACTTAAACTACAGTAATACTCATCTGTATGACAATTTTTTTTGATAGAACCTCAGTGTGACACAATCACAATATGTATATCTTAATTTGTAGAATAATATGGTTAAAAATTTATCTTCTAGACGGTTTTCAAAAAAGTAAACCCAGGCAATTTGAACTGGCCCAACTAGAACTCGATTTGGAAGGTTTATTGCTGAAACGGTTTTAGTTTGGTTCTTTCTCTGTTGTTTTTCTCGATTCTTCATAGATTAAACCAGTTACGAGTCTGTATTTCTTGTGCCAGATCGGATTCTTACCAGGGCCGGCCCCACCCTTGAGGCAGGTGAGGCGGCTGCCTCAGCACCCAGAGTTTTTTCGATTCTAGGGATCCCCAATTTGTACTTTCCCTGTACATATAGGAACGTGTTTTGTGCGTAAAAAAATACTGTTATTGGGGGCCCAAAAATAATTATTTGAGCCTTTAAATTTTTTTAAAAAAATATTTAGGTTTAGCCTTGAAGAGCTATAATATCATTTGTAACGCCCCTGCCCCAAGCTCAGATAATTTATATAATTTATCAGACAAATTATTTATAGTATAGTACAACTACTCATCATAGACTGTGTCTTAAAAGGTGGTTAACTGGATTGGTGATTTTTAATTATAGGCTATGTTATTTATTATTATTTATTTTATTGCAATTCTCGATTTAGGACTCTTCAAATCACATCTCTCCTCGTAAATCCCGTGGCATTAAGTGAAGCCCCCGAATGGAGGCCCCCCATGTGCCACGTCACACTTAGCACACAGCATAAAGGCTGTTCCTCCTTACTGATCCTGGGCCCCACTTAGCCACATCACCGTGTGACGTCGGCATGCAAGCAAGCAAACCTGCTCTTGCTTCTAACCGTGGGCCCCCTCACCTATTTCCATATAATTACACTTATGCCATTACACCATATATATATATATATATATATATATATATATATATATATATAGAGTGAGTCTATTAAGAGCTCGAAAGCTGAGTGCCTTATCGAGAGCTGGAAGTCACAGCCATCCGATCTGGTTTGATTCAGATCGAATGGCTGAGATCAGATCCCGTCTCCATTCTGTTTTGTTGAGGGTAAAATGGTCATTTGGCCCCCTCTCCTTATCTTTTGGCATGTTGGATCTCAACTCACTCCCGCTCTCTCTATTCGATCGTAAGAAACCCTAGCCCCCTCTCCTTATCTTACTCCCGCGCTCTTCTCCTTCTTCGATGAAACCCTGATCGTCGGAGACGAAACCCACATTCTCCTTCTACGATTTCTACTCTCTTGGATTCTCTCACTCTCTTCAACGAGAAACCCTAGCCCCCAAATCCAACGAGTCTCAGTGGTCTCTTTCTCTCTCTCTGAGATCGAAGACCCAAATCGCAATTAGGGTTGCGAGGCTCTCCCTCTCTCTCTTCGAAGTCAAACCCATCTTCCGATTAGGGTTTCGATTCCTCATCGATGGTTTCTTATCAACTGTAACCCTCTTCAGCGATGGTAATGTTCCCGTTCTCATATTTTGATTCCATTTCGTATATGGGTTTTCTTTGTTTTGATTAATGCTTTGATGGGTTTGTTGTTTTGGGGTTGAAACATAGATCTGGGTCCTCAATGTTTTCGGTGTTTGAGATGATGGGTTGTTATGGGTATGTTTAGATCTATTGAGATGATGGATTGCACACAATGCACACAGCTGGAAAAATTTCCAGATAGGGAAACTAGGTTAAATTCGAAATCCTAAGTTATATACAGATAAGTTGAAATTGTTTGTCAATGATTTAATCTCCAATCCTTTGAAATTAGTTAATAAAAAAATTCCTTTGGATGAATGCCAAATACTAATTTCTGAGCCTACAAATTTCTACATTTCGACTCAATTTTTGCAATGTCAAATCCTACAATATTTGCAATGTCAAATCCTACAATTGCGTTAGTTTTCTTTTTTCTCTTTTTTGGGTTGATTTCCAATGTAACAGCTGAGTGCACACCCATAGATGCATTCAAATATGCTGGAGAAAACACAATCTTTGCAAGTGGGAGCCCATTTGAAAATGTTCCATTAGGTTTGCCGACTTTATTAAGTATTTGGTCATTTTGGAGAGACTGAATTTCTGATCTAATTTCTAATCTTCTTTCAGGAAATGGAAAAGTAGGATATGTCAACCAAGCTAATAAAATGTACACAGCGTTTAGGAAAATTCACAAGGAGAATGATGTCTTCCTGCGATCGTAGACCCAATGTTCTTTTTTTGGTTGTGCTCGTCTAGGCAAATGATGATAAGCACTACTTAAGTAGCTATTTATTTTAAATGTGTAAGCTATTTGTTTTGAATGTGTAATCAAATTAATTCTAACAATGCTAAAGTCTTTGTTGATATTTTGATGTTTACAGGCAATCACACAACTCATGAAGAAGGAAACAGAGAAGCATAAGTTGAAGAAGTATGGATGTATGCTGTAAAATAGTTGCTATAGTAGTACAGGGCCTTTAAATTATTAGTGTAATGCTTTAAAATGATTGTAATATTGTTTTGGGCAGTACACATTTTGGGAGAATGCTGAGCAGGTTTATGGTACTTTGTATAGATGGGTCACCATAGCCAGTCTTTCAGTTTTGAGGGGTATGCCCGCGTGAAAAAGTCGAATAATTTGAGCTAGTCTGTAATGTAGATAATTCCCAACCTGTTACTCTGGTTTTGATGTATCCCTATTTGGGTTGTTGCTTATTTAGTTTATCTGGAAGTAATTTGATGCAGTCATGGTGGTTCTTCATATCTAGAAAATTTACTTGTTGTGAATGAAAATGCCAGTTTGTATTAGTATATTATTTGTGATATGCGTCGTACTCACCAATTTGCCTCGAATGGAAATCTTTGAGGTCCTCATGCTAGTCTTATAATGTTCACTTTTTTTTATGCAGAGGGCATAGACCTGATGAAAGTTGGAGCCTTCAGAACTAAAATTTACGGTGATAATGTTTAACTTGTGTACTTTCTACGCATTATTTAGCACACATTGTTAAAACTTGAAGCGTTGTAGTAATTCTCTTTGCGTACTTAAAACAGGTAAAAAGAGAAAAGGACACTAATGCATCTACTGCCCCAAAACCAAATCCTAAGAGCATCCACAGTCGTTGAAGCCAAATTTTGGGTATTTGGCTTTTTGGAAATAGAAAAAAAAGAATGTTGCTGCAGTCGTTCAAGCTATTTTCGAGCTATTTTCGATTGGTCGTTTGTTTTCGTTCAAACGACGGAAGATTATCTGTCGTCAATCTTATAGGACGGTATAAGATTGGCCGTTTCTTTATTTATTTATTTATTTATTTTTTAAAACCCAACGACGGGGAAAAAACGATCGTTAATTAGATCACACGGCACATTATTCATCGTCGGTTGACTTCCTTTTAAAAATTTTTTTAAAAAAAAAAAAAAAACCAACAACAGTTGATGATGCACCGTTAATTAGATCACACGGAAGATTATCCACCGTCGGTTGACTTCCGTTTAAGGTTTTTTTTTTTTTTTTAAAAAAACCACCAACGGGTGATAAAGCACCGTTAATGTTAATACACGGTAGATTAATAACCGTCTGAAGCTTCCTTTTAATTTTTTTTTATTTTTTTTTTATAAAAAAACCACCAACGGTTGATTATGTACCGTTAAATACATCAAACGGTTAATTACAAACCGTCCCTAGCTTAATTATGAAAGAACCCACTGACGGTTCATTAGTTATCCCACTTTAGAGCACCCACAATATGAACCCACATTATGGACCCACATTATGAACCGAAGATCAAGTCAAACGGTTAATTATGAACCCACATTATCCACCGTTCATTAGTTTTAAATTTTTTTTTTTAAAAAAAATCCCACAGACGGTTCATTATGAACCGTTAATTACATCGCACGGTGTTTTATATATCGTCCCTGTTTAAAATTTTTTTTTTAAAAAAAAAACGCACAGACTGTTAAATATGCACCGTCATTTTGATCGGACGGTTGATTATCACCCATCTGTTGAAATTTTTCGAAATTTTTCTTTTTCAAAAGCTTCTTAATCATTTGGGTTCAGTACTTTTGTACGGGACGGCATATTATCCTCCGTTAATTAGATCGGACGGAGTATAATGTGGCGTTAGCTATATTTTGCATTTCCGCCTGCTATATTTGGCACGCAACTGTTCATCGTATACCCAAATTTTGGGTATTTAGACAACGACTGCAGCTCGATTTTTTCTATATTTTCCAAATTTTGGGTATATAGCAAACGACTGTGGATGCTCTAACAGGCAACAACTGTTACAGAAACTCGCAGAATTAAAGCATCGTTATCATGCATTCTAGTACTTCAACTCCAGAAATGTCAACAAATGTTGTATATTTGTTGCTCAGTCTACCCACAGTTCACCAGTCATGCAAATAACCGTCGGGAATACATCAGCTATTGGTTCCATTTACAATGACAACACGTAAAGCAGTAGCAATAACTACTATCATTATTTACACCTGCAGCCGGTGTGATGATTGCGTCTTGGAGTATGATGCACATCGAAAAGTAATATGGACCAAGAAATCCATGACATCGGTGTAAATTTATGGTGCAGTTATTACTCTCATCAGAAATGTGTATATTTCCACACTAAACTAGATTGTACAGACAACAGGAGTTAAAATAATAACAGCTATTTTTGCAGACAAAACAAAATAATACGGAAAAAGCTACACACCAAACACAAATAACAAACAGAGAAAGTAATACAATGGCCATATCTGAGTAATGATAATCATTATGACAGTTAAAACTACAATCTTCCATTCTTCACAATCCGAGTAAAAGAAGCTGAGGGATTCATTGACACGAGTATAACAAGCCCTTGAAAGTGAAATTATCTTCAATCAAAATACAATTATGGATATTCCCATTGCAAAGCATCCCAATGCTACCCAAGGAATTAAGCGTTCACCTGAAAATTAGAGAATAGGAGATGGTGAGGTTCCCATAATACACAAACACAGGAGAATTAGGCTTGTATAAAAAAAAATGATAAATTATTCAATTCAAATGATGCAAAAGATAACTGCCAATTTTAATTTTTAAATACATGCAACTATGCAAGGTCACTGTAAAATCTGTTTATCCAACCAATTCACATCAACAGATATGCTCTCTACAAGTTGGGGACTAGCGCTGAAAATCCAACCAATTCACAATACACATAGATTCAACACATTCGATTCGCCCCAAATCAATTTTAAAAAACGACATGAATTGTAAAATTACAATTGAAGAAATGAAGTGAAAAAAAAATTCTGATAGCATGAAAGAGCTACATAAACGAGTTTTACTTTATTTCAGTGGGGCTATAATGTAGACTGATAAATTCTGATAGCATGATCAAGTACAACCTCAAAAAGAAAGAGCTAAGTAAATTTTAACTGTACAGTCACGAAAATGCAGTAAAAATGAAATGGAAAAGAAAACCTATTATCCAGTCCACATTTAACAGACAGTTTTCTTAAACTATGAGAGAACTTAAAGAACCTCTCTCACTAGTAGATTTATGGGTATAACAAAAGAGAATAATATATATATCACAAGGGAAACAGCAATCAGCAAGAATTTTGCCAGTATCAGGCTAAGGCAACTCTTCCACATTATTATTTACCTGCATATGCCTTAAATGGGGCAAGCTATATACAAAATGCTTCAATTATCCAGTCAACACCCTACTGAAACAGTTCATGGGAGAGAGAACGGGGGAAAAAGCCAGCTAAGAATCACATCTTCACAAGATCTGAAAGGATCGTTCCCATCTAGTTCCCATATAGTTTCAAAAGGATCGTTCCCATCCAGTTCTTATCCCATTAATTCAAAAACTAAGAGAGGACATATAAAACACAAAAATACCATTGCTGTAATACTGGTTTTGCCTGAGCTTCTTTGGACAGAGTCAAGGCCTCACGCATCGGCCTCAGTAGAAATGCAGGCTAGTATAAAAGAAACCTATACCCAAAAAATGTTAAAACAACAATAATCCCTAACATAAATTACCACTAAGAGGATCTGACTTTGATGGTATCTCAATCCTAATAAAGAGTGTAGATCCAGAAATTTTTTGATGACTATGGTTCTGATTCATGGTATATGCAATTACAACGAAAGTAAACATCAAATCATTGTTTATCTCTCAACACTAATCCTGCAATCGACAAAAGGAATTAACTTACATAAAACTGACTCTTCAGTGACTCATTTATAAGCCCGATATCTAGTAAACTTCCTTTCACTGACTCTTCTATACCAACTCCCTTTCATTTATTCATTTGACACTAATAATCCCCTCATTCGTATCTAACAAATAATTTGGGTATACTTTTGTTGAAAACATTATTGGTTAGAACAACAACATCATAAAAAATCAAAAGGAGCTAATGACAAACCAAATAATATGCATGAAAGATTGTTTAACAGGCAAACCTGTGCAACAAAAAACATCGAACTCAGAGGGTTCAGCATCCTTTCTCCTTGTGAATTTTCCTAAACGCTGTGTACATTTTATTAGCTTGGTTGACATATCCTACTTTTCCATTTCCTGAAAGAAGATTAGAAATTAGATCAGAAATTCAGTCTCTCCAAAATGACCAAATACTTAATAAAGTCGGCAAACCTAATGGAACATTTTCAAATGGGCTCCCACTTGCAAAGATTGTGTTTTCTCCAGCATATTTGAATGCATCTATGGGTGTGCACTCAGCTGTTACATTGGAAATCAACCCAAAAAAGAGAAAAAAGAAAACTAACGCAATTGTAGGATTTGACATTGCAAATATTGTAGGATTTGACATTGCAAAAATTGAGTCGAAATGTAGAAATTTGTAGGCTCAGAAATTAGTATTTGGCATTCATCCAAAGGAATTTTTTTATTAACTAATTTCAAAGGATTGGAGATTAAATCATTGACAAACAATTTCAACTTATCTGTATATAACTTAGGATTTCGAATTTAACCTAGTTTTCCTATCTGGAAATTTTTCCAGCTGTGTGCATTGTGTGCAATCCATCATCTCAATAGATCTAAACATACCCATAACAACCCATCATCTCAAACACCGAAAACATTGAGGACCCAGATCTATGTTTCAACCCCAAAACAACAAACCCATCAAAGCATTAATCAAAACAAAGAAAACCCATATACGAAATGGAATCAAAATATGAGAACGGGAACATTACCATCGCTGAAGAGGGTTACAGTTGATAAGAAACCATCGATGAGGAATCGAAACCCTAATCGGAAGATGGGTTTGACTTCGAAGAGAGAGGGAGAGCCTCGCAACCCTAATTGCGATTTGGGTCTTCGATCTCAGAGAGAGAGAAAGAGACCACTGAGACTCGTTGGATTTGGGGGCTAGGGTTTCTCGTTGAAGAGAGTGAGAGAATCCAAGAGAGTAGAAATCGTAGAAGGAGAATGTGGGTTTCGTCTCCGACGATCAGGGTTTCATCGAAGAAGGAGAAGAGCGCGGGAGTAAGATAAGGAGAGGGGGCTAGGGTTTCTTACGATCGAATAGAGAGAGCGGGAGTGAGTTGAGATCCAACATGCCAAAAGATAAGGAGAAGGGGCCAAATGACCATTTTACCCTCAACAAAACAGGATGGAGACGGGATCTGATCTCAGCCATTCGATCTGAATCAAACCAGATCGGATGGCTGTGACTTCCAGCTCTCGATAAGGCACTCAGCTTTCGAGCTCTTAATAGACTCACTCTATATATATATATATATATATATATATATATGGTAGGTAGGTTTGTCCGTAGACACGTGCCGTATATATGGTAGGTTTGTCCGTGGACACGTACCTACGGCACGTTTTCGTAAACGATGCAGTATATAAAAAGCTCTGTAAAAAGTTAAATATATGCATGTCTTCGTGAAAAATGATTTATATAATTGTGTATTTGGAAGTAGACATTGATGTATTTTGAATTAAATTGTTTATTGGTTTATATCTTGCATGATCATTAGTCAGGAGCTCAGAATTAAAAAAGAGTATTGTGAATCTACAACAATAATTGATCAAAATCACTTGCTATGTGTGACTTCAACATAAGAGATTTCATATTTAATTTATTGCCTGCCATAAGTAGCAATTCTCCATTGTCATATTTTTATGTAGTTAACCATGTATGACTTTAAAAAAGGTTAAAAGAGAGATAGAGAGAGAGAGAGAGAAAGTTTGTTGTGATGTCCATGTGAAGACCTTTTGTTAAATGTGATCAAATACATTTACATCCCCATATTAATATATCTAATATCCATATACTGCAGAGCCTACTGCAAATTTGATCTGAAACAGTATTGTTGGCCCTAATTTTTGATATATTTTAATGTATGAGATATTTTACATTATTGGGCTTATGTGTTTTGTGTGAGAGATATTGGGCTTATGCGTTTTGTGTGATAGATGATGTAAGTTATAGATTAAATAAAAAAGATACATGCAGGTAGAATTAATAAGAAAGACGACAACATTAGCCCCAACTCCCGAAAATAATTACAGAGTGATTCACACAAAACACATAAGTCAAACTATCAAGTATTTCAAACATTATGAGAACATAAAGATTGCAGTTGGATTGACGACTAAACCCGCTAAAAAACACGATCAAAGATGAAAAATCATTCTAATGAAAAATGCATCAATCAAGTCAAAACCAATGCTCATTTCTATTCGAGAATACTAATAGGAATTTTAGTAAAAATTTCGACAGAGTCTCCCCTAAAATATTAGCCATTTTACAGCAATTCCTTACGGAATTCTGCTAACAATTAAAAATATAACATCACAGGCAGTTAATATCAATCCTCCCCAGGCCAATCCAAGTAACATCACGCAGGTATCATATATATAAGGCTCTGGGGGAAAAATCTTCATATGATGCAAGATACAAAATAAAAACCAAAATTTCATTTGAAAACGTAATGGATTTTTAGAAAAACCGTTAAAAAACCTTTGAAAAACCACACACAGAATCCAATACTCCACAACTTTGCGGGTATGGGTTTTAACATCACTATATTATATCATCTTATACAGATACATACATCATCTCCCAAAATACTAAATATTACACAGATTTATATAATCCCTCATTCTACATAACTAAAGTTAACAAATACATCATCCACCAACCTGTAATGAAAAAACAAACAATTTTGGATGTAAGTGGACAATTAATTGATTTGATAAAAAGACAATTAAAAGCTTCACTTACTATTTTTTTTTGAGTCAACATCACCCTGTAAGGTATAAAAGTAAACATTATAATGTGAAGAACATAAAAGAAACAATTTATTGATCTAATATGAAAGAATTATAGATGTCATAAAAAAAGTGAATTACTTTCATGGCCATATGTAGTGATGTTATCCATTGATGTTGTTTAATTCTGATGAAGGACTTGATTTGTATATAAAAGAGAGAAAATTACTTCCATTAGCTAAAATATAACTTTGACGTTATAATTACTTTAATAAACCAATCAATAACTTACATTAGCTAAAATCTAACACAGAATTTGGATAAGCAGTAGATGACCCAGTTTTAAGCTAAACAAATCAATTACTTACATTAGCACGTTTATTGAAGATTAAGACATTGGAGTTTAACTGTATTCAACATAATGTCACTCTAGTAATATAGTGAAATCAGCATAATTTACGAATGATCTTCATCAGGCATGAACACAAACTCTCAGTCTCAGATATTCTACTTGTATCATCTCTACATCAATTATTCATGTTAATCACAATTTCTTTAACTTGCAATTAAAATTCCAGCATCACTTCAATTCCACTTTATTCTTCTGGATTCTCATACAACATTTGCACTGCAAATTTGATTAGACTGGTTAAGAATCTCTGAATGGCATATTGAATTTTTTTTTTTATGTAGAAGCTATTCTTTCACCAATGTGATTTCTTTAACAAATAAAAGTGACATCTTCTTGACTATATCGACTAACTTTGATCATAACTAAGGTATTCAATATCTATCAATATGGACATAAACTTTTGTATTGAACTTCTGTATTCAACTTCTTGAACACAATTATTTGAAATCTAACTCATCTTCTATATTCAACTTATGTATTCAACTATTCAACTTCTGTATTCAACTTCTATGTATTCAACTCATCAAAGAACTAATCAACTTCTATATTCAACTTCAATGTAAAAAAAGCTAAATCATCACAGAAAAAGAAAGAATGAATCTACTTCTACAAAGCATTACGAAATAATTGTACAACACAATGCACTATTGAACAACCCACTAACTTGATCTCCAAATCTAACTCATCAACATTGAACTAATCATTTTCAAAATGAAGAAACAACATACCTCAGAATCCTTCGAGTTTGCGACTTTGCGAAATCATAAATCCTCCCTCATCGAAATCAATGGCGAAAACACCTAAAAAATTTGAAATGATTAAAACTTTATCACCCAAGATTAAACTTTAGATAGAGACTATTTAAATCATATTGACAAAAAAACTGAAATGAAAGCTAGAAACATTTCAAATTAGTCAGATTGTTAATTACATTGTGTTCTTGTTAAATAGGAGACATGCCTTGCCAATTTTGTCAATACGATTGTTAATTACACATGCTAATTACACATTGTGTTCATGTTAAATAGGAGACATGTCCTGTCACATTGTTAATTACACATGCAAAACCCTCATCTACTATGGAAAATATTTTTTCAATATGATTTGACAATTTGTAGGTCTTCATCTATGCTGCATTTTTTCTAGCTTCATATGTGCTGCATTTAGGTCTTCATATATAACCTAGACTCAAAACAGACAGAAGTATACTGTTTTAACCAATACTCTTTCTCAAACAAAAATAGACCACATAGTAGATTTTTTTTAATCCTATACATTACGCCTATAGTCAATCTCTATCAGTCCATTCACTCATTTCTCAGGAATTCTTTTATCGGACAGGATATGATATCCCGTCCGATATTTGCTCACACGAAAAATGATCTTCCGTTCATATATTAAAATCCGAATTTTGGGTTTAGACGACTACAACTCATTCATATATTTTCTATTCCTATATGCCAAATACCCATATTCTGGGTTCAGACGACTACAAATGCTCTTAAGCAATAATCAAAGTCATTTACTTGCAAACAAGAAAATAATAACTAAATGGTCCAATATTTTTCCTTTCATTTCTTTGGCTCTCCCATTCTAAAAATTTCCCGGATGTAAGAAAAGAAGGATTGTCATGATTTGCACATTGAGGTTTGCACCGAAAATAGTTTGACAAATATTAAAAACAACAGAAGAATATGAACATTATTTTTTTGAATAAATGATAAATAAGCTAAGAAAGTTTTTAATGATATTTCTCATTCGTTTAAACCTTGACTCTTAGCCCTTTTTTAACTAATCCACAATAAATGCCAATTGCTATGACATGGCATTCCTCGAGGGTTCTCTTCACCTTCCATACGTTAAAAATAGTATACAACTCAGTATTTTCCATAATATTACCTTAATAAAATTAGTTCGTCCCTGCCAAGTGGCTTCTTCTTAGTTTATAAAGTTAGGGTAGGGTTTTGTTGAATCAATTTTATGTCAAAGTAGAAGCTTATAAACATGGAATTTTCCAACAATCCGCACGTATTTGTTTGGTTGTACTCAGTAAAGATCAAGCGCATGTTTGGTAATTTTGCAGTTGCAACTGCATTTGCAAGAATTTGCAAGTGGGTTTCTTTGCAACTGATTTGCAATTTCTTTGTTTGGGATACTCCATCATCATAAATCATAAAATATGTCGCACTTGCTGGTTATTGCAAATATAATGTTTGGTGACCATCTTGGAAGCATTGATACTGCAAATGACTTTCCTAAAGAAATAGCTGTTATAACTGTTTTTACAGCAGAGGCAAGTAGCTATAAAAAGTGTAATGGAAATTAATCCCTTGATACATACAGAGAGGCAATTTTGTCAATACGATTGTTAATTACACATGCTAATTACATATTGTGTTCATGTTAAATAAGAGACATGCCCTGTCAGATTGTTAATTACACATGCAAAACCCTCAGCTACTATGGACAATATTTTTTCAATATGATTTGGCAATTTTTAGGTCTTCATATATGCTGCATTTTTTCTAACTTCATATATGCTGCATTTAGGTCTTCATATATAACCTAGACTCAAACCAAATAGAAGTATACTGTTTTAACTAATACTCTTTCTGAAACAAAAATAGACCTCATAATAGTTTTTTTAATCCTATACATTACGCCTATAATCAATCTCTATCAGTCCATTCACTCATTTCTCATGAATTCTTTTATCCGACGGGATATGATATCCCGTCCGATATTTGTTCACACGGAAAATGATCTTCTGTCCATATATTAAAAGCCAAATTTTGGGTTTAGAAGACTACAACTCTTTCATATATTTCTATTCCCATATGCCAAATACCCATATTCTGGGTTCAGACGACTACAGATGCTCTTAAGCAATAATCAATAAGCTCCACATTTCCTATAAATATAAGTTGTCTGAGGAAACCTACAATTTGTTGACCACAACAAATTTTTTAACCAATCTCCCTCCTTTCCAGGCTTAGGTGTCATATTATCCTTCATATTCAAAAAATGATCAATCAACTCTGCTATCTTTGAAACTATTACTATCTAACTCAGTTAATTTCCTTCCTCACTCCTGCACCTTAGCCTTCAAAATAACATTTATCTCAAGATCGCAAAAGAAATTGGATACCTTGTTTTTCCTGCACTGATGTAAGATCTCTCTACACTCTCTATGGTAAGGACTTAGATGCATGTTGTGGAGCTTGTTTGCAGAGTACTGCAATTAGAGTATTATGGAGGGTTTACACCTTTTCTTTCTCTTCTCTTTTCAGTCTATGTAGCATAATACTTCTATCATGGAACAACGACACTTAAATGGACACACCTTAGACCATCCAACACTCAATATATAATTAATTTTGGACACTTCTTTGACATTTACTGGACACTTTTTGAGCACATACGTAACACTATTGAACTATTTTGTCATATTCCATGAATTTGTTTACCCTTTATGAGTTATCACTTTCATATATATCATTCAGCTTCATTTAATTTTGTAATCTTGTATGGACAATGGACTATTAATTAGTTTGGCATGCGTCGCAGTCTGTTATTTATATTAAGTACCTCAAGAAATATAGTTGGATCATGGATGTCATCTAGATTAAAAATAAAAACTCACTTCAATATGTCGAAACAATGTGTAAACCTACAGACACAACAATAGGCATATATATTTGGAGGAAAATACAGATTTTGAAATAACAAATCTAATGCCCCCCTAATTTAATAAACATATAGATGGAAGAGTTAAATTCATAATTCAAGAAATTTTTGGAATGAAAATACATGTTCTTACTTTCTAGTTGAAAAGTGAGGGAAACTCTACGCCGACATGATGACCTGAAAAAACAACAATAACAAAATTATTTCACCAATTAAAATTAGAATAAACGACAAAATCTAAAAGATCATATAGCATGCACCGCACCAAATAATCTTTAGTCCAAAATAACCCATCGACACTGTAAATGGACCAAAAATTAAAAGCACATATATAGATTCATGTAGTTAACTTCCAACCACTGCCATTTATAACATTAAAATAAGGAAAAAAGGATCGAATTAAACACAAATAGTATAGTGAGAACATGGATACATATGAAGATATGCTAACACCAAAATGATGCAGGAAATAAACCAATGATAAAAAAAATTGATACATTTCATCCTAAGCGCGCACACACGAACATAGCCTAGAAAAAAAAAACCTTATAAGTATTTAACTTCAAAACTAAAGTAGAATACATGAACCTCAAAAGAATAAGGCACATGTGCAACCCCCAATAAACCTTATGCAAAGCACACCAAATGAATTAAGTAGATGAACATCATCAAACGTAGACCAAGTAATTATGCAAACAATCGAAGGGCAAAGAAGATTCTTTGACAGAGTTCCTTATATTCGTTTGTAGTTAACTTGGAGAAACTTTTATATAGTCATAAAGTTCGCAAAATATACCTTATAAATCTTGTGATAGAAGACTTCAAGCAATCTTAGTTCAGCATCGGGAAGAGACAGCTCTACCTATTTCAAAATGTCCAAAACCCAAAAAAAGCTTAGTTAGCTGAATCATGAAAACGGAAAGAAAAAGTTAATCAACTATTATCAATAGAATTTAAATCATGGATCATATAGCAGGTAATTGCATTCTAGAAAGGAACATAGAGCTGAATAGTTAGCTGAATCATATAGCAACATAGAGCTGAAATAATAGCAAGTAATTGCATTCTAGAAAGGAATGACAATGTGCAGAATAAAAAAAGCTAACCTTTGTCTTCAAATAATTAATCACATCACCCATAGTGTTGTTCTTAGGTAGCCTGATACTATGAATTACCACCTGTTGAGAAAAGATACAAATCATGTGAGAGATATGTCAAGCCAAACATTGTGCAGTAAGCCAGAACAGAAACTAACCACACTACAAACCGCATGGGTTATAGCGGCATATCTTTTCCGGCATTTCCACAACGCGCCGCTATAGGTATAGGAGAATTTTATTTTATAAAAAACACACTATCTGTAACGGCGTGTGGCAACAACGCCGCTATAGACTCAAACAGTAATGCCGTTATATATATATATATGTATAACCTATCGCGGCGGTTATATATACACGCTGTTGAAGGATGGGATAAATAATTTTCTGAAAAGCTATCCCGTTCTAAACGCCCGCCCCCCTTTTTACTTTCCCCAATTTTTACAACCCTAATCCCGCTCTACTCATTCCGTTCTTCTTCCCGCTCTACTCTAACCCTAATCCCGCTTACTCAAATCCTAATCCCGCTATTCTTCCCACTCAGCACACACTGCCTCCTCTCTAAACCCATCGCGTTTCTCTCTCCCCTCCCCACTCACCGTCTCACATCCGTCGCGCGCACCACCCTTGCCGCTCTCCTCCTTCGCCGCTCCTTCAACCTGGACCTGTTTTTTAATCGATTAAAATTCAAACGAATCTCGGTTATCTTCCTTTTCAATTCCGAGATCTATCCTCCATTTCTAGGGTTTCTATTGTAGCTCGCTGATCCGGATCCGATGGGGATACTCTTCACCTGAATGCTCTCGTCCATCTTCGGCAACAAGGAGGCCCGGATCCTCGTCCTCGGCCTCGATAATGCCGGAAAAACCACCATTCTATGTACAACTCTCTCTCTCTCTCTCTCTCTCTTTCTCTCTCGCCCTCCATTTTTTTTTTGGGATTGATTGTGTGTTTGATTTTGGAATTATGTAGATCGGCTGCAGATGGGGGAAGTAGTTTCGACGATACCGAGTAAGTTTCATATATTATTTGAAATCTTAGGTTTCAGATGTGAGTATTGATTGATTGATTGAATTACTCATATCTAATTGCTAATGTTTGGTTGTGATTTGCAGCAATTGGGTTTAATGTGGAGACGGTGCAGTACAACAACGTCAAGTTCCAGGTTTGGGATCTCGGTGAGCTCATAGCTCCATCTTATCTAAATCTGTTTATATCTGATCTTGGTGATATGATTTCTTGATTTGTGTCTTGTCTTGAGGAAATACAATTTTTCCTCAAAGGTGTCAAAAGTTTTCAAGGTGAAGTTGGACTTAGAAGAGTTATTCTGAATTTCTCACCATATTCAGTCATAACCTCCTGTTAATCTCAATGTGTGGATAATTATAGGATTTACCTAGCTTTTTGAGAAAACGTCTAATTTATTATATTTCCGCTGCCCACTTCAGTCTCTCTATCTCTCTCCCTCCCCTCTTTATTTTTAGTATGGTGGTTTAGTAGTCAAATTAAATTAGTAATAGTGTAATACCCACTATGAATAAACCCGTGTTAAGTGAAGTTGAAGATGTTATGGTTAAACCAAACATAAGGCTGGTTGTCACAGCGTTAAATCCTTGTTCTAGACCTATTTTGTTAAGTTAGGTGTCTTTTTGTTAGCAAAAAATAGTGCAATATCTTTTAGCATGCCGAACTCTTAATTAGAATTTCCCTTTGCTTTGGTTATTTGTGCATGTCCCATCCTCTCTGAAGATCACTGTTTATGTTTTTCAGGTTTGCAACCATACTGGACCAGTTCAATATACAATATTTATTATCTTTAATGAAAAACATGCTTCAGATCGTCGTCAAGAATCGACCCGGTGGAAGAACATAGGGAAGCACCTCGTTAATATAGTTTCTCTTGGTTTTGGCACAGAGTTCTTTGTGACGCCCGATTCTTCATTACTTATTGAAGCATACAATGTTAAGAAGGGAACTCGAAATAAAGCAACCTTTCAACAGAAGGCAAGTTCTTTTTGTGTTAGGGCTAAGGCATACTCTCCCAAAATATTGTGTGCTAGAATTTTGATCTCATCTGCACTCTTCTATTTATTTATTTTAGAAGTTTAATCCAATATTTTTAAAACTAAACTTTTTACCATATAAACTTGACTTTTAATCCAGTAAAAATCTTCATATTAATAGTTACATCTTGTGCATTGTTGAAGTGGATATGAGCTAAACTACAGTAACTGTTCTAAGAATGGATTGAGGTGGCTTTGTTTTTTTCCTTTTTCTTTTAATATTGAAAAATTAGCGTAAAAGGATTAAATGGAAAGCATGTGGAAGCAGGTTCCTCATGCTACTGTAAATTCTCGGATCCTTCCCTTAAGCTACGAGACTTGGTCAAAAATTCCAAAAACCACCAAGGAGGAAGCGTTCTCTGTGATTAAGGTATTCCTAAATCATCTAATGTCTTTCCTGTTCAATCATATATGTTTTGCTTCCACATTTTGGATGGACGCAGGATAATATTTAATTTGTTTTGATATGAAAATTTCAGTTCATGAACCGATTATCTTTCTGCTAATTGAGCCAGTAGGGGTAATAAGTTTGCACCACAATGTGCACCAAAATATGAAAATTTCAGTTCAAGTATTATTAAGAGTCATCAGAGCTATTATATATGTTATATGATTTTAAAGACTGTTTGCTTGTGTTTAAACATCAGTATCCACCTCTCGCTTATTTGGCTTATTTGTCTATTTTCACATTCATAATCATAACTTCTAATTCTGTTAAGCATAGGAAATCAGGGATAGAGCCAAACAATACTAATATGAAAGTTTTAATAAGATATCCCTTGCACTCTTGAACTCATGAATTATAGTGTCTGCATCTTTACATAGAGAGCCAGGCATACTTAATTTTATTAAGAAATGGTTGTCTAGATTGAGTTAGTGACTCTTGAATAAGTTGAATGGTGGTCAGAGTGTCCTAACATGAATTGGAGTATTAGCAGAAGCTCTAATTTTTTCTTAAATCAGACAAATTTCAGCTATATATTTGATACTGCTATATACAAATTAATGCACAATATCTTTTAGAATTACAAGCCTTGTGTTCTTTAGTCCATAACCAATATATCTTTAGTGCCACTACTCGCAAACTGAGACAGAACCCTGCAGTTTGTCTCAAAATAGCCCGCAGGTTGTTAATTAAACACTGCATGTGAGGAGAAACATCTGAGCAGACAATCAGCAGTTTGGATCCCCACCACTTAACTAGATCAAAGCATAAGAAGAGTCAACGGCCATGAACTGGATATAAAAATTTCCACCCCAATGGAGAATGATAAATAGTGAAACAAAGCAGCGGCATCAATCAAGCTGTTGGAAGAATATTTGATGCCTGTAAATGTTCAAAATGATGGCAGTCAATTTTAAGTTAGGAAAGAAACTGCATTTTCTGCAATTTCGGGTAATAGTCAACTCGAATACCAACTAATGCTACTGACATCAACTTCAGTGGAAAGAAACAAAGAATGAATACAGATATTTTTGGCAGTTCATCAATGAAAGAGCAGTATACTCATAGCTATAATTGTTTTTGTTGATATAGTAGTATATTCAGTATGGCTAAATAATTATTGTTGATATTTTCTTGGATTGAAGTGGCAGATTGCAATTGGCATATTAGCATCCAGAATAAGATATAGTTAATTTATACGTAAGTTTAATTTTATTTACAGGTATTTTAGTTAATGCACCTTTGAATTCATAATCATTCACAAGTAAGGTCCGATCACAACAATAGGCTCACTAAATTTGATGAACTGATATACTGTGGAAGCAAAGAGAAACTCCATAGGATGTTGAACTACAGCATAATTAGGCATTTAGCCATCTTCTGTTCTACCGAGCACAGTATATAACAATCCCAACTTTTAAATACATTTGAAGAGTAAATTAGATATACTTCTTTTATCAGTAAATTAGATATTGACATCTGAAAGGAGTGACACTACCATATAGCAATTTGTATTCTGATGAAGATTCGAATACCTATAGTATATTTAATTTCAGGGTCAGGATTATATATTACTACACTCATAGTATATTTAATTTTTCTATCAGAATTTTCTGTTACTATACTCATACATGGTGAACAGTTTTAATTCTGAGAAGTATATTTAATTTTGGTATCAGGAATTTTTTATTGCTCTATTTAAACTTGACCTAATTTCGGTATCAGAATTTCCAATTCCTATGTTTATACTGGACTTAATTTTGGTACTAGGATTTGCTATTACTAAGTTTATACTAGACCTAATTATGTGATTGAATACTGGGCCTGCTTATGATATCAGGATTTGTTACTTAATTCTGAGAAGATTTGGGAAAATTTGTATTGTGTGCTGAAATATTTGGGAAAATTTTGTACCCAGGTAGAAAACTAGATACTAATCATGGTTGTTCACATAGTTGTTTTTGTGAGTTTAATTCCTCACATATTTCTGAAAAAAATAAATTGAAAACATTATATTATAAGAGAATAGGGACAATAAATTTCGATTTTATGACTAAGACATCCAATTCATTTTATTTGAAGTATTTTATTCTAGTTCTAAATACTGAACATACTTGTATATAGGAAGCATCAAATGAGGGAGAGAAGATCGGCGATGTAGATTTTTTTGAAACTACCCACACGGGTAAGGATGGAAAATTTAGGGATGACGTGGCAGCCGATATTGTGGTAAATAAAAAGCTTTCGAATTAATTTCAATTTGGCATTTAATCTTTTCAATAAAATAATTTTGAAAATTAAATTTGTCATTGTTATCTTTTGCAGAAAGATGCCAGAAAGAAGATTGAGGAAATATCATCTTCTTCTTCTGCCGATCCATTGACGCTATAGTGTCAAGTTCTCTCCGAATTGAGGGGACGCGAGCATCCAGATCGTGTGCGTGGGATGAGGCTAGAACCAACACCCACCAGCGTCTTCGGTTCTCGTACATGTTCTTCCACTGGGGTCGGGCCCACACAGGACGATGTTGATCAGCTGAAGGCAACTGTGGCACGTCTGGAGGCAGCAATGGTTCAAATGGCGACGTTAGTCCGGCAACAGTCATAAGGAATTCCAATTCAAGCACCGGTTAGTATTCTACAACTAAATATCCACTTTTAACTAATTTAAATTAAATAAGAGTCAACGTTAGTATGTGTATTTGTTGCCTCTCATATCCATTACTTTACTGAAATATTTATGTTTTTTCTACAGGGCTAGCGTATTCCATCGGTTTCCAGTTACGCACATACACCAGGGCAAAATAACGATGGAATTGGAAGCAACAGCGGGCCACACGATGAGACTCCCCTGCTGTAGTTTATCGAATTTGGACTTTTTTTTAAAATGTTTTGTAGGAATTATATCTATGTTTTGTAATAACTAAGTGTTGTACAACATATACATTTGAAACTCGTTGTATGACAGTTTATGTATTACATATTTTATTCTCTATTGAGTTGTTTTTTGTAATGTGTGACTTTTGGTTCTTGATTATGATGTTATTATTGATTTACCTGATTTGCATTTAAATTTAATATGATTACATATATTTGTAATATGCGATTAATTACTGGTTTTTTCAATTGAAAATTTTTATAATAAAATGTCAAAAAAGAAAAATCTATCGCGGCGTTTCCCAAGAAACGCCGCAATAGGTACTACAGCTTTTGAGTACCCTCTATCACGGCGCCGGACAAGCGCCGCAGCAGGGTACCATTGGTAGCTTTTAATCGTGGTGCAGTCCCGGCGCTTGCAAAAAGCGCCGCTATAGCTCTATTTTTTTCAAAATGAAACGTTCCTGTAACGGCGGTTTGGCAACGCCGTTATAGGTGGACACCCTATAGCGGCGGCGTCTGTAAACGCCGCGATAGCCTATATGGCTATAACGACGCACGTTCTAACGACACTTTTAGCGGCGATTTCAGAAGCGCCGTTATGAGCTATAACGGCGCCAAAAAACGCCGCTATAGCCTTGTAAAAGCGCCGCTATAGCCTGTGCGGTTTGTAGTGCCACATCCTTTGTAGCATGATGGAATGCTACTTTATGAATTACCACCTGTTGAGAAAAGATACAAATCATGTGAGAGATATGTCAAGCCAAACATTGTGCAGTAAGCCAGAACAGAAACTAACCTCATCCTTTGTAGCATGATGGAATGCTACTTTAAGAGTTTTCAAACATTGAAGTTCAGGAAGAGGAATGTCCAATACTTCGTAATATAATATGTCAAAAACCTGCCAAATAACATCACATCACCCACATAGGATTCTTCGCGTGAATACCTAATGTGGTTGCTATATAAGACACTACTACATCTTAGATTTTGATGAATTTCTCGCTGTGGCATTTTGTCGAATAGTTGGCAAGCAAAATTTCAAGAACTGTAAAACGCATCAAAATTTTCACAATAAAATAAAAATTCTATCAGGGTTTAATAATCCACCTCCCCCCCTTCAAATTTCTCAAATAGTAAAACGAATGCAATACCTGACATGTAGAGACTGTAAAATCGGTGGTCGAGATCAACTCAAATGGGCACAAACCAGTAACTGGTCAGGAAGAAGTTGAAGCTTGGGTGGGGTTCGGTGCTTCGGTGGTCGGTGAAATTGGTGGTGCGGAGCGACGGCGACGGGCGGCGCGAAGTCGGGAGGGGACACAGGCCAAGAGGGGGTTGCGCTGTGGCTGTGGTTGCTGTTGTCGATGGAAGGAGAAGGGGAGGTGTCACGCCCTCTTCCCAAAAACACGGAATACGAGTGCGTGACGAAACTCAGCGAATGATTTTAATATCATTCATAAGCTGTAGGATCGACTCAGCATCACAACAAGAACATAACAAGGGATATATATAACCAAGCAAGCATGAATAATTTATAAAGCAACAGAAAACAATTTGAAATAGAAATAATAATATTTCAAATAGTTCTCAAATCTAAATCAAGTTAAAACTCGGGAACATCAGCCCGTTACAAGTTCTTAAGCAGAAAGAATAAATAATTCAAGAAAAATGAATATTCTAAACAACTCTTTTCTCCACTTGAAGGCTTAAACCTCTGCTCACCAATTCCAGCAGGTAGCTCTTCTCCAAAGTCTGCTTAATAAGTATAAAAGGGAAAAAATAGAGAAAACAAGAGAAAATTTCCTTAGTGCAAGTTAGGGCCACAAATAGTAAAAACGAGTACAAGTAATATGAACAAGAATTGAAATCAAGAATGTAACAGGGATACAACAAGTAGTGGAAATCCAAGAACTAGCTAGCAAGAAGGACAACTCAAGTAAACAGGCTGGATAACAAATACTAATAGTGGAGCAAGTAACAAGTGTACATGTAGGGGTATCTAACCTCAAGTGACAGGCATCAAGTTCAAGTGTCAGGTATCAAGTCTCAAGTCTAGTGTCAGGTTGTCAAGTACAAGTATCAAGTGATCAAGTATCGAGTTCAAGTTTCATGTATCAAGTAGTCAAGTATCGTGCAAGCATGTATCATGTTCAAGTCTTGTAGTTATTACTATTTAGGTAGCACTTCATGCATCCATCTTTTTACTACATAGTTGCTACAGTCAATGCAATTTCTTTTAGGCCTAGAAGTAGAGTCTATAGGGTGGGGTACTCAGGTATCAAGTATCAAGAAAGTCATGTTCATGAATCGAGTAATCATATAATTAGTTCATGTGTCAAGTCATAACAAGACAAGTCATGAATCATATATATACTAGTTCATGGATCAATAATACACTAGTCCATGAATCGATTTATAATATACTAGTTCACGAGACATGTATCAAGTGGGAAACACGGGCCGCCTTCCGAGTACACTTACCTATGTTGTCCACTACTATGGTCTTTCCCTTAAACCCCGGCTTATTACTTTTTATTAATTTTTATCAAGCAAGCATGCAAGTGTGCGAAACAAGTCAAGAAATCATAATCATGGATATGGAACAAGTTTGAGATACTTATATAGCATATTCGAGGGTCAACGCGAATCAAAATATCAAGAACAACGAAAATCTCAATTCTGGACAGCACGACGGTGTTGTACCAAAACCGCGATTCCCATTGATAAGAAATGGAAAAAGAGGATCCGTCAGGAGATCTAGAAACAAGACACCTGTCCGGTTCCAACGCATATAATTAAGGTACAAGAAAGTTATGGTAACCTGTGTCAAAACAGCGAACTATACTGCTATTGTGTTCAGGCAGAATTTGTGAATCTAAGTTTATATATGTGAAACAGGGTTGAAACATTACTAATTAATCCTGAGATAATTTGGGAATGTTCTCTAAGGTTTCCAGCAATAGCATGTAAAATTTCAAGTCAAACGCTTACTGTTAACATGGTTAAATTAATTTGCAACCTAAAGGTGTGCAGCAGTTTTGCGAAACTGCGATTAACGACGTAGCTGCAGTAAAACTACGATAACTCCTAAACCGTAACTCCAAATTTGAAATTTTCAGAGGCTATCGACATCTAGACATCTAGAGCTATATTTACTGTTGAGGGCTCAGGTTCAGATTCTGATATTAAAGGGATCAAAATAGTATAGTAAAGTCCAGGACAGCAACGAGTGTGAGTGTCTTACATGTGTAGGTTGCATGATAATTGGTTGTTAGGCATCTAGATTAATGTGTGATGCAAATACGGGGTAATGGTTATCAAAACAGCAAGTAATATTTATTTCTCAACTCAAATGGGTGCAAGTTCATCACATACAAGATATGACACATATCTATAAATTTAGGGTTCCTTAATTTCATGTGTTCACGTGTCTTAAGAGATAAAATGAGTCCAAGTAGTTGTAATATAACAATGGAATTATTGTGACTCTTAAGATTATGGGATTGATAAGGATTAATATTTGATCAACAACGTCGAGTCAAGGAGGAGTCACAACTACTAACTATTTGCGGTATTTTCAGTTTAAATGCTTGTACTAGAACAAAAATTTGTACAAGATGAATACTTGCTTTGATTGGATAAGGGTGTTGATTGACGATCAAGATCGGATGGATCGGATCGAAGCGGATCTTGATGGAAGATCAAGATCAAGACAATCGGACGGCAGGATCTGCTTGATCTGAGCTGATGATCACGATTGGATTGGACGGCTGTGATCTGATCTGGCTGAAAAGATCAGATCTTGATCAAATCCGACGGCTGAGATCAAATCCCACACTTTCCTTCTTCTTCCCTCCTTCACTATACAGAGAGCGAGAGAAAGAGCAGCGGTGGCTAGCGGCGAGGCGGCGAGGTGACAGCAAAGGATGGCAGGGGGCGGCGGCCATGGCGGCAACTACAGCACGACGGTGGCCATGGGAGAGGCACGTCGACTACTGGGAAACATAGCGCAGGGGGTGTTAATTGCTGTTGGAGGGCTGTTGTCGATGCTGTCTAGCTGTCGACTGGGGTGGCGCCGGGAGAGCAGCGCAGTGGGGAGATGCTGGCGTCGAGGGCTGGATGACTGCGCTGCTGGGGCTGACAAGCTAGCGGCTGTGGAGGAGCGACGGGAGGTGCAACACACTCCTGCACTGTGAAGGAGGCAGGGAAGGATAGTCGCAGGCTGTGGTGCGTCGAGGAGGCGACCGAGTGCGAGGTGGCTCCAGGGGGTTGCGGGCGGTTGGCATCGGCTGCGGTGTTGTGGCGTCGCGATGCGCCGAGATGGACGGGAGAGAGAGTTGAAGAGGGGCTCGGGGGAGGGAAGGTCGGGGCATGAGAGGAAGGTGAAAAGTTAGAAGATGGAGAGAGATAGGGTTGGCGGCTGGGGAATACACAGTAGTATAGGTTTTACGGGTTAAGTTTAGTAGAGTAGGTTTATATATAATAGGGTATTGGGTTGTTAGGGTCTAGATGGGTTTGGATCCAATAAGAGATGGGTATTGGTTTTGGGTTTAAAAATCCAATAGGAGATAATTAAATAGAATAGGCTTTATAAGACATACTTATATATACGTATACAATAAATCATGAACAATTAAAACTAATAGTAATAAAAATAGTAATAACATTATCAACAGAAATAATAATACTAATAACAATAATAATAACAAAATTGGATTTTCAATAAATAATCAAAGATAACAATAATAATAATAAAATAAAACTAATAATCATATTAGTAACACAAAAATAATAATAATAATAGCGATGACAATAATAATAATAGTAACGATAAAAATAATATGAATACAATAATAAGATTTGAGTTCAGTAGATTCATTAAAATCCAAATCAAAATAACATAATAGATTTGGACTAAAATACAAATAGTCGATCATTTGAAAATGACAAATAAGGTTGAAATGTTCCATTATTCGAAAATAAATATAATTGTTCAAGAAAAAATTCTAAAGTAAAGTTCAAGCCGAATTTAACAAATACTGAATTTATAATTTTTAAATATATAAAATACATAGAAAATACATATTTACGGAAACAGGGGTTACAGGAGGAGAGGGACGCGCTGTCGTGAATGGCGTCGTGGAGGCAGGACGACAGGGGGGGTTGCGAGCAGGCGCCGAAGACGGGGTCATGGCAGGGGAGAAGGTCGGGAGACAGGGTAGGGGATAGATGAGAGAGAGAGAGACCAGATCGAGACAGGGGGGGAGAGAAAGACAGTAAGAGCGGGAGAGAGATAGAGACAGTGAGAAAGAGAGAGAGAAGGGGGGTATTTTGGGAAAGAGAGAGAGAGAGTGTGTGTGTTTTAAAATTTTGGGGTTTGAAATTTTGGGCAGAAAAATATGTTTTGTGAGAATCAATCTGGGCCATTGATTTAGGGGAGATTGAAGGAGAGCCACTTGATAGCTTTCGTTGTAATTTATTATATAGATTATAGTTATTTTGAAATTACGGGCTGTTATAGTTAGAGCAACAAGATTTCAACCAGTGGAGATAAGAGGTGCATTAATTGACTTAGTAAACAGTGATACAGATCACAAGATCAAGTTTAAAGTTGGTTCCTTAGTAACGAATGAGATGGAGAATTGAGAGTTTTTACTGGGTATGATTATTCGGCAAAATATATTATTTAATGTTAATTCTGTCAGTAAATACTTGTAAGAGAAAGACATGCATTTTTTGAAGATTATAGAGAAACTGGTTTTATGGAGACTATGACTGAAGCTAAAAAAGTTGCGGAAAAATTGGGAGTTGAAACTGTTTTTATAAATAAGCGTGTGATCCATAGAAAGAAGAAATTTGATGAGAGTGGTAGTAAAGAAACAACGCAATCACCTGAAGAAGAATTTAGGATTCATTACTTCATAATTCTAGTAGATATAACGCCCCACCTCAATACTCAGACAATTTTTATTATTTTTATAAGACAAATTAATACTTATAGTACAACTACCCACCACAGGCTGCTTCTCAAAAGGTGGTTAACTAATTAGGTAACTCTTGATCATAGGCATTTGTATTTATATTCAATTAATTATTGTATACTCCCGATATGGGATAATTCTCAAACACATATCTCACTAATCCCGTGCACACACATAAAGAAGCCCAGTAGGCCCCCTTTATATATGCCACATCACCTCTCACAGATACACAACGCTATCTCTCATCCAAACCGGGTGGGCCCATAGCTTTCGCTGATGTCAGCCTCAACCTCAACACAGCAGATATCACTGTTGTTCCTCATCACATCGTGCTCCCCCCCCGCCCCCCCCTTTTAATCTCTCTCTCCTACCTTTATATATATATATATATATATATATATATATATATATATATATCCTTTAGAAATTACGGGGTATTACATACACCCCTCTTTAGAAATTAGCATCCTCGCTAAGTACGGGGTATACAATCTAGCATAGGATTCTCCTCTCTAGCCGATGTGGAGTCGTACTCGATCCCAGAGATCAGTCCCACACCGCAGGTAGACACCTCGATAATTTCTGGGACTCTCAACACTGCAGATCATACTGAAGCGCTCTTCCATACCCGATGCCGAATGTCGGCTCTAATACCATTTGTAACGCCCCGCCCCAATACTCAGACAATTTTATTATTTTTATAAGATAAATTAATACTTATAGTAAAACTGCCCACCACAGGCTGCCTCTCAAAAGGTGGTTAACCAATTAGGTAACTCTTGATCATAGGCATTTGTATTTATATTCAATTAATTATTGTATACTCCCGATATGGGATAATTCTCAAACACATCTCTTACTAATCCCGTGCACACACATAAAGAAGCCCAGTGGGCCCCCCTTTATATATGCCACGTCACCTCTCACAGAGACACAATGCTGTCTCTCATCCAAACCGGGTGGGCCCATAGCTTTCGATGACGTCATGCTAACGTCAGCCTCAACCTCAACACAGCAAATATCACTGCTGTTCCTCATCACATTGTGGCCCACCCTTTATATATATATAATAAAACACAAGACAAATCTATCAAGTGGTTCACAATCAATTGGACTAAAATCAACGATTCAGATTTACTCTCGCAAAATATATTTTTCCTCCAAAAGTTTTCTCCCAAAATTAAAAAAACTCATTACTTTATTACTATCTCTCTCTTCTCTCTTCACTTTTTCATATTTCTCTCTTTTTCTCTCCCTTCCCTCATTATTTATTTATTTGCTTAGAAGTTTAGATTTTCATATTTCAGATTTGTAAATTTTTAGAATTTTTATGCTTTAATTTATTGCTCATGTTACATTGAAAAATAGTAAATATCTCTTCAATAGTTAAATTTCATCATTTTCCACCCTCCAAGTTTAAGAAGTTGGATTTTACACCCTCATTTATAATTATTTTTCAACATATAATAATGGAAACATGGACTTTTATTTACAACTAATTATTATCATACTATTCAAACTTGAGCTACATAATTGTTGATTCACTGTTTGAAGGGCTTTTCGTGTGTTGTATCGTTCCGAAGACGTGCTGTAGGCACGTGCCCACAAGCAAATTTAGTATATATATATTATATATCCTTAGAAATTACGGGGTATTACAGTAGATCAAGCTATTTCTTCACTCAACAGTTGGTTTGAACAATTTGTGAAATATGAATAAATCTTTGGTTTTTTGTTTGATTTGGAGAAAGTTGAGAGGTCTACATGATGATGAATTGAAAGCTTGTTGTGCCACTCTTGAAGAGTTTCTACATCATGACTCACATTATGATATTAATAGGGATGATCTGATTTTAGAGTTGAAGCTCCTCAGAATAATTTTACCATCGGAAGCAAAAAAAAGCAATTGATGGCTTAATTATTTACAAAGGATGGATGGTATATTTTCATATGCATTGATTGTGAATAGAATTTTATTGACCATACCAGTTACTGTTGCTTCTGTAGAAAAAAATTTTCGAAGTTGAAAATTGTCAAGTCTTATCTTCGATCAACCATGTCTCAAGAGATTGAATGGATTAGACCTACTATGTATTGAGAAGACGATGGTAGAAAAGCTTGATTATGAACATTTAATTAGTGAGTTTGCTGCACGGAATGTAAGAAGAAGTCATACGTTGAGATAATTAATGATGCAGGTATAACTCCTTAATGTTTATGTTTCTCCTATATTTTATTTCTTCACTTAAGTGCTATTTCATTTTTATTTCATAATTTTCTGAATCTGTTTCAAAATTTTTCATTTCATCTATGTAGATGTAGAGATGAATTGTTGAGACAGCTTCATGCATTAAATGAGATAGAATCAGAGTTTTCCATTCACCAAAGGAGCTTTCAATTGACAGATTTTGCATATTTGATTATATGTTTTGACTTAATTTTACATATCTGATTGATGCTTATGAGAAACTTGTTATTTAATGATGTATATTTTGCATATTTTACTTTGAACAATGTGCAAATGTTTTGTACAAATATTTTTTATTTTATTTAAGTGTATGGGGTGTTCCATTTGGGGAGTTAACCTCGGATCCCTGGGAAGTCACGTCCGGCCCTGGTTCTTACAACACTGAATCTGAGTAAAACTATGTGCCTCTCATACAGGAAGTTGAAGTAGCTGGATTAACCATTTTTTGGTTAATTAAGTCTGCTTAATTAACACCTCTTTGGAAAAGCTAGACGCGCAATTCTCACCTTAAACAGTAAGGTAGCACTTTGCAGTTTTTATCCTCTCTTTCACATGCTATCATTATCAGGTATAGTGGGGAGGGGGGTTTAATATTTATTAATATTGTTTCTACTTATTTATCGTAATATTTAATTTAATGGGCTTTTCCCTCCCTGGGGTCTTATCCTAACTACCTGCAAATTGTTTAATTCAGGCATTAATCCCCTCAACTTTGCCAAAAGAAGGTGGAATAGAATATATACATATGTTTAGCTACAAGTACTTAAACATAGGGATGACATTCGGGCCGGGCCGGGCCGGGCTGGATTTGATCGGATTTTGACCGGTCCCGGGCTAACCCGGGCCGGGCTCCTAGAAACGCGGGCCGGTCCGGGCCAGGCTGATGGTAAGGAACCCTGGCCCGGACCTGGCCCCTAGCCCCTAGTGGGGGGGCCGGGCCGGGCCGGGCCGGTTCGCGGGCCGGGCCGGGCCTGGCCCTTGTATGATTTTTTTTTCATTGTTAATTAAAGTGCATAAATTTGTAATTGCATAACACGTATATGATTTTGTAATTGTATAACAATTGCAAAAAATAAAATTTTATAAATAATTGAAGTACATCTTCATCAAAAAAAATAAATAATTGAAGTACATGAAAAAATAAAGTACATGATTAAATAAATTTGAACTTCTAGAATAAAATTAAGTACATGAATAAAATTCATACAAATTTGTCTATTTAGCTCAAATCATAAAATTACAAATCAAGGGAATTACTTGAATTTAAAGATCGAGATGGCCTCTACTTAGATTGAAGAGAAGGCAGTGGACTACTGTCGTGCACTTCAACTTAACGTAAATATAGAATCTCATCACTCTAAATTTTCCCATTAATTACAATTAATTGAACAACATTTTAATGTAAATTAACTAAATTTAATCGTTCATTCATCGCTGCTTGTTGATCCACCTCCAGCTTGTGCTTCAAGTAAGTCTTGGGTCCTCTCTTCCGCTTTCATCCAATCATTGGCGCACACTAGCATCTCCAAATTTTTGGCTGTCAATCGGTTCCTGTTCGGGCTCATTATCCTGCCACCAAGAGAAAAAGCACTTTCCGATGCAACAGTTGACACCGGTGTTGTTAGCAGATCTTTAGCCATACGGGAAAGAATATTAAAAATTGCTTCATTAGTTTTCCAATATTGTAACACATCTTCTACATCTTCAACTGCACTTTGTGCATTATACCAATTCAACTCATTTGGTGAATTGGTCCTAGCCTTTTTCGATTTAATAAGATTTAAAACACCAATACTAGCTTAACTCTTTCCCTTTGCTAATGTGGAGGAAGAAGAAGAAGAAGATTGAACATTTTGTGTTTGTGTTTGAATAGTGTTAGCTGAATAAATCCTATCATAAGAATCATATAACCTAGTCAAAACATTCTCAAATTTATGAGTAAAAGCAATATGATCAAAATCTAGTATTGCATTGTGTGGGGCATAAGTGTAGAAAATTTCTATTAAATTTTTTGTACCTTCTAATTTAATCATAGGATTCATTACACTAGCTACACAATATAACATAGGAATTGGATGAAAATATTTCAAAAACTTAACATATGCCGCATTAACTATATCTCCAATAAAAGGGTCATTTTGTAAATCTTTAATTGTTGTCATCATAGTCACAATTTCAAGTAAAATAACACTAGATGTAGATGTATATGTTTTCGAAAATTGCAAAGTTGCATCGTTAAAAGGTTGCAAAAATTTATATAAACTATCGGCAAAAAACCAAAAATCATCATCTAACATACAATTTTGCATACCCATTGCGACACAAAAATCTCTAAGACTAAAACGATAATGAAGAACAATACCTAATAATTCAAAGGTAGAATTCCAACGATGTCGTACATCTCTAGGAAAACGTCTACATACAATGCCTCTAAGTTTACACCAATCATGAAAAGCTTGATAAATTGGACCACTCAATGTAATATAATGAACACAATCTCTCATAGCTTCTAGTTTATCATTTCCATATTTTAGTGCATCTTGCACACAAAGATTTAAAATGTGGCAAGCACACCTAACATGAAAAATTTCGGGTTCCACGGGATCTAAAGTAATTTTTAAACTCTCAATTGCCTTAGTGTTATTGGATGCATTATCAAAACCAATAGCCAACACTTTATCATAAATATAAAAATTATTGCATGCTTCCATAATGTGTTCGGCTATAATTTCACCCTTATGTGGGTACCTAACATATCCAAAAGAAATCATTCTCTTTTGAAGTAACCAATCCGAATCTATCCAATGACATGTTACACACATCATTGGAACCCCGTTTACTCTTACCCATCCATCCGATGTCAATGAAACTCTAGTGTTTAGTGATTTTAGTATTACTATCAAAAAATCCTTACACTCATTGTAAACTAATTTACAATCACCCTTAACAACATTCCTAGCAATTTTTTTAAAATGGGAGGTGAAGGTTTCTTGTACAAAATCCTCTACATATTTTTGTTCACCAAACGAATATGGCAATTCACCCCTAATTACTAATTTCGCGATTCCCTTACGAACGTGATCGTGATCATATGTATGACTATCTACATGACCGGTTTTAGGATGTATTTTTAGTTGTGTGAGATGATCTTTCGAAAATTGTGGTTGACATTTATTTAAGTGACGTTGAAGTGTACCCGTGCCCGATCCTACTTTAAACTTATACGGGGTTTGGCACTTCTTACATATTTTAAGTCCTACACTCTTATCATTTTGTGAAGGGACAAAATTGAAAAAATTGTGTACTTCCGAAGTAGTCCCTCTAGTTTTCCTTGAGTTTAGAGAAGGACCTGGTTCCGATTGTTGTGGTTCTACATGATCTTCTATTTCTATAGGATTTGAATGTGTTTCATTCAAATCGGAAAAACTATCATAATTAATAAATGTTTCTTCACTATCTATATATTGGTTAGGAATGGAAGAAAGGTGATGACTAGTAGATTCTTGACTACTATGCCTACCACCACCGCGTGATCGATTAGAGGCCATTTAACTTTGAAAAAATAAAATTGAAGTAGTGAGTGAGTAGTGTATGTTTCTTTTACCACTTTACCAAAATTAAAAATAAAATCTAAAAAAATTGAGAGAAAGAAGATCAAGAAAACACAAATTATATGACAATAAAGAAGTAGTATGCTATGTTAATTCTAAAAATTAAAATTATACTAAAATGAGTAGTGTATGTTTCTTATACCACTTTACCAAAATTAAAAAGAAAATCTAAAAAAATGAGAGAAAGAAGATCAAGAAAATACAAATTATATGACAATAAAGAAGTAGTATGATATGTTAATTCTACAAATTAAAATTATACTAAAATACCGTAAGAAAGTTGAGATTTGAGTTGTTGTTGTAGAGAAAGATGAGATTTGAGTTGTTGTTGTTGAATGAGTTGATCTTTTTGATTGTTGTTGATTGCCCTCCTTCAAATTTGAACTTGGTCAAGTTGAAAGATTGTTGAAAGAATAGTAGTGAGAAAGATAGTTGAGTGAATTGGTGAAGAGAAATGAAAGGAATGGTGTTGTATTTATAGAAAATGTAATTTTTTTGATTTCCTAAAGTGCCCCCCAAAACTAGCCGTTATAAATCCGTTGGGGGGTATTTTGGTAATTTAATTTTTTATTTAAATTTTCTGGAAAAAAAAAAAAAAACAGATCCAACGGTCGGCCCGGCCCGGCCCGAGCCCGCACGGGCCGGTTCAACCGGTCCCGGTCCACTAGCGGGCCAGGCTAGACCGGGCTGCCTTGGGATTTTTGAGGACCGGACCTGAACCACCAATATGGCGGCCGGTTCAAGGGCTGGACCGGGTTTTAGGGGGGCCGGGCCGGGCCGGACCGGTCCCGGGCCAGCCTGGCCCCGATGCCATCCCTACTTAAACAATGGACTAATAAACTAATGTTTGTTAAACAAACCATGCCTTTTTGTCTCTAAACCTATTTTATGGGGTAAGTGTCATTCTTCTTCTATCACTCTCTATCATCGGTTGTGTGCTTTTTTTTTAAAATCTTTTTTTATCTTAAAGTTTTGAGGATGGTGATGATGTTGATTTTTTCCGTACTGACCCGTTTTAAAACATATTTACCAAATTGATCCACTTTCGAAAATATTTACCCAACTGATCTATTTTTGGACACGTAAGTATAAAATACAATTGGCAATAGCGACATCTCTTATTTTGATGCCATTGTTGCCAATAGCGACACTTGTATAAAAAAACCCATCACCGCTATTTAGGGTAACGACATCAGTATATCTCGCATTTACTTAGGAGTTATTTGACTTGAGGAAAAAATTGTAAGTAAAAATTACTTATAATTGATGCTGCTATTCCCAATAACGTCATAATTAACCTGATGCCGCTTATGGTAATAATGCCATCAGTATAATTCACAGTACAGTTTTGACATCGCTACGGAATCTGGGCATAACTTTATCATCCGAATTCTGATTGACATTATTCAAAATGCTATGGAACATCAAGAAAAAACTCTACAACTTTCATGTTTTGAGTTTTGAGAGATTCCGCCTGCATCATGGTCGAAATTGAGGTTGAAGTTAATGCACCTGCATGAAATTGAAGTACATTGTGGATTATACTGATGCCAATATTGTTAATAGTAGCATAGCTAATTATGCCGTTATTGAAAATAACGACATCAGTTATAAGTAATTTTTACTTACAATTTTTTCAAGTCAGAGAGCTCCTAAGTGAATGTGATATGTATTGATGTCATTAGTTTCAATAGTATCAACGGATATTTATTTCACAGGTGTTGTTATTGAAAACAACGATATCAAAATAACAGATGTCGTTATTGCCAATAACGTTTTATACTAATGTGTTAAAAACTGGATCAGTTGGGTAAATATTTACGAAAGTGGTACAGTTTGGACAATATTTTTAAAGGTGGGTCAGAACGGAAAAAAGTTCGATGATGTTTGTAGTTTGGGGATTTGGATGATGTGGTGGACAGATGCTCTCACTGCCTGATGACATCTGGTTGTGGTGTTTTGTTTAATCATTTTCTGAAATGGTGGCAGGTGTATGCATGAATGTGAGAGTTGTTCAATAGTTTACTACATCTTAAATCTAAATCATTGTTGCTTACTTATGTAAAATATGAAAGCTTTTTAGTTCAAGAAAACCCCCAATATTTAGGGCCAATGTGCGAAATTCTCTCCATTTCAAAGCAGAAAATCTCACAAGGGGTCCTTTTAGAGCACCCACAGTCATTTGCTAAAATGTCATTTTATGCATTTTTAGCTACTGTAGCTGACACACTCGCGAGCTATTTTGTTATTTTTTACCCATTTCGTTACAGTAGAAAGGTAAAAATAGTAATGGATATAGAAAAATACATATTATGCGTGAAGAAACATCATGTTTCGTCTGGATTAATTAAATATATTTTTAAATAATCGCACGAAACATGATGTTTCGTCCGAAGCAAAAAAATAAAAAACAAAGAAAAAAACCCAGAAAAGAAAAATAATGGCCGAAACAGGCCATTCGGGTCCCGTTCCCTTAAAAAAATTTGCAAATGACCATCATTGGTCATTGGGTGCAATTATTTAAATTTTTTGTGCAAAATTTTAAATTGTTTTTGCAATTTTTAAAAATATTTTTGCAATTTTTTTGCTAAAAAACATCCTTAAAACCCGGACGAAACATTTCTTCCGGTTATTTTGCAATTTTTTTCCTTTTGGGACGAAACATCGTCCCGTATGGTTTATTAATATTTTCTCAGTTTCTGGCGATATAAATTAATTTTTTAATCACAGGCAAAACATCATGTGATGTTTCGTCAGTTTCATTTTGAGCAAAAATATGCATTTTTTGCCTTTTGACGACTGCAGCATTTCATCGAAATGGAAATGTAAAATATGCATTTGCCATTTTTTTTACCTCAAACGACTGTGGTTGCTCTTAAGTTGCAAGCTATTTTTTTTTGGATATGCGTATAGTATGTGCTAGTTTTGGACAGTTATACCCTTTCTTTATATTATACTGATATGGCTAAAAATGGGGTTAAATCGGAACCGTTCAAAGTGGGCACGAATCTTGAAGTCGCAGGGGCAAGTTGGTAATTTCATCTGCAGATGGGTTCGAATTGGGAACCGGGTCTCTCCTCTTGGACCTGCTAGCCCGTGAACGGATTTGTTCGATTGAGAACGAGCCTCAACCCGTTAGGGACCAGTTCAATAGGATAGGAGGAGATCCTGGCTTATCCCTATCTTGAGGGGGTGGTTATAACCACCCCTATCCAGCTACACCGGGAAGTAGGGATTCACTCTTATCCTGAAAGAGATTCCTATGGTGACTATAAATACCCCTTACCTCCTACTGTCACAGGTGATCACTCTTTGCACACTTGAACTCTTTCCCTTGACTTTTTTTGGTATTGACAAGAGCGTCGGAGGGTTCGTCATCGGGATCCATCCCGGTATTTCGAACGTTTGTGCAGGTCACGAGAGCACTAAGGAGTCAACTTATCAACATGGAAGAAGAGAGATCCAGCCTGTTCGAGTTCCTCACGAACCTAAAAATCTCATATATTGCTCCCACACCAGGATCTAGCGGCAATAGATTAGCGCCGTCTGTGGAAAACTTTTTCGACAAGCAATCCAACCTTCCTCCTTCCACCAAAGCCACTCCCATTAATGCCTCCCAAGAGGAAGCCCGCAAACTCTAATCGAAGAACAACCTCCTCTCATCCTCCTCCACAGAGGGATCTCCCTCCTCCTAACCAACCGGCTCTACAGCTCGATCCCCAGGCTTCGCAGTTCGTTCAGCAGCCTCTGGCACCCCAGGTCGCCATGGGGGACCCCTCTCAACGAAGCCGCCGCAAGCAACCTGTGCTCAGGTTCGGGTTTCCATCCACAACGCCGACACAGACTTTATGGCTTCCTATACTCCTCCCACTCCCAAGGATCTACAGGATGTGCTTAACAATCGGCAGATCGAGCGTGGATCCGACCTTCGTACCCATCTGGATGAGAGGCGGACCCACGATGCGAACCCTCGCCGGTCGCCACGCCGATCCGATCGAGGGAGGTCCCACTCTCCTCAGAGGCAGAGGGAGTTGCCCCAGCGTTGCCCAAGACGGATCCGCTCCCCGACGGGCCGTCCTATGCCTCGAACCCAGCAGGAGCAGGAGGCCCCTGTCACGAGGGCAGAATTCCAGCAATTCCAGGAGGCAGTCCTCCGGGCACTCAATGCGGCCCCCAAAAATGGTCATCGGGCTCCCAGCCCTCTGCCAGCTCCTCGCCATCCTTACCACTCCCATAGCCCTCAACCAGCTCCTCGCCATCCTTATCGCTCTCGCAGTCCTCAGGCGACTCTAAACCATCCTCACTGCTCCTGCAGTCCTTGACCGACTCTAAACCATCCACGTCGCTCCCAAAGTCCTAGGCCAACTACGAGCCATTGCCGCCCTTCTCCCGATCACCACTGCTGCTCCTGAAGTCCGCATCCTACTCCGAGTCACCCCCGTCCCTCAGTCAGTCCACTACTTACTCTGAGCCATCACTAGCGCAGCCCCAGCCCTTCTCGACATGAGGATGAGTCTCGGGGCTCAGCCAGGCAAGACCGAAGGGAGGACTCGGTCTACCGCCGTCTCCACGAGATGGAGAGACGCCTCGACCAGCTCGACCGAGACGAAGAGCGGCGGGCAAGGGACCTTCGTCCCAGCAGGCCCACATTCTCCCGTGCCATCATGGAGGCTCCAGTTCCTGACAACTTCAAGCCCCCACACTTCGAGACCTACACTGGGGAGTCAGACCCCACGGATCACATTGAGAGTTTCAAAACTCTAATGATGATCTATCATGCATCCGATGCCCTTCTCTGCAAGACATTTCCGGCCACACTCAAGGGGCCAGCTCGGGAATGGTATTCCCGACTTGCCCCGACATCTATCTTCTCCTTCGACCAATACGAGGGAATTTTTCTCACGCACTTCGTGAGCAGCTGCCGCACGGAGAAGACGAGTGCCTCCCGGTTGTTCCTCAGCCAAAAGAAGGGTGAACGGTTGAGGGACTACATTAAGAGTTTCACTGCCGCGGCCAGATCCATTGCCTCCTTGAAACCCTCAGTGGCCACTGTCGCCTTCCAATCCAATGTCCTCAATGCTGACCTCAAGGGTGTCCCTCGCCAAGAAGCCCCTTCGGGACTTCTCAGAGCTCCTACTTGGGAGTGAGAAGTACATCCGAGCGGAAGAAGCTCTCCACCGCCCCACCTTTGAGGCCTCATCTTCCGCGAACAAGCGGAAGGGCGCAGAAGAAGAAGAAGCTAAGAAGCTCCAAAAGGACAATGAGGGTCAGCATGCTCCTCCTCCTTGGTTCGAGAAATTCACTCCGCTTAACGCGAGTGTATCTGCCATCCTGATGGAGATCGGGAACGAAGGCCTCCTGCCGCCTCCCCCAAAGATGAATACTCCGAGAAAGAAGAGAGACCGGAATAAGTGGTGCCATTTTCATCGGGACCACGGGCATGACACAGATGAATGTTGGGCCCTCAAAGACGAGATTAAGGCCCTCATACAGAGAGGGCAGCTCACCCGGTTCGTGAAGAGGGACCGAGCCGATCAGCCTCCACCACCTAGAGGGGCTAACAGGCGAACTGAGCAGCGCACGGATACTCCGGAGGTTGAAGTAGAGGGCATCCTGCACCTAATACACGAAGGCCCAATGGGGAGAGATTCCAACTCCTCCCGAAAAGCCTTTATAAAGGAGGTTAACTCCGTGCAGAGCCACCCTCCCCCAAAAGGCCTAGGAGTCCCGGTGACGTTCTCCGATAGGGACCTGAAGGGCGTCCGCATACCCCACTGCAATGCCTTCATCATCAACCTTCGAATGACGAACTTCGACGTTCGTTGAATCTTGGTGGACAACAGAAGCTCCGTCAACATCCTTTTCTTGGAGGCTTTCAAGGGCCTCTAGCTATCGAGGGACCGGCTCAAGCCCGCAGGCTACACTCTTTATGGGTTCACTGGGGTCCCAGTTACGGTCGAAGGAGTTATAACCCTCGACGTAATGGCTGTAAAGGCCCCGGTAACTCGCACAGAGCTAATGGACTTCATGGTGGTTGACGTCAAGGCCGCCTATAATGTTATCCTGGGTAGACCAGGTTTGGCCGCGCTTCAAGCCATCCCTTCAGCCTACCACATGAAGATGAAGTTTCCCACGCCCTTAGGAGTAAGAGATGAGGGGAAACCAAGAAGCGGCTTGGAAGTGCTATATGACCTCGATGGAGGATCTAGTTCTCTCTTTGGAAGCGCTCGAACTTCCTTAGGGAGGTGGTCAAGCTATCTCCGAGCCCGTGGACGAATTGGAGGAAGTGGTCTTCTTCGAAGAAGACACCACTAAGACGTTCCGTGTCAGCAAAACTCTCTCCTCCTCCATTAAGCAAGACATCTCCCGGTGCATACGGGAGAATCGCGACCTCTTCGCCTGGACCGCAGCCGATATTCCCAGGATCTCAGAAGAGCTCTCAATGTACCGTCTGAGCATCACCCCTGGGGTCAAACCTGTCTAACAGAAGAGACGGAAGTTTGCTCCCGAGAGGCAACAGGTGATCAAGGAGGAGGTTGAGAAACTCCTCAATGCCCGCTTTATCCAGGAGGTAAACTACCCCGAGTGGCTCTCCAATGTGGTAATGGTGAAGAAGGCAAATGGGAGCTGGAGGATATGCATTGACTTCACCAACCTCAATAAGGCTTGCCTGAAGGATCCTTTTTCTCTTTCCAGCATCGATGCCCTGATCGATGCAACCTCCAGGCACGAGCTCCTCAGTTTTTTGGATGCCTTCTAAGGGTATAACCAAATCAGGATGTTCCCTTTCGACATACCAAAGACCTCGTTCGTGATGGACCAAGGCCTCTATTGCTACCGTGTTATGCCCTTCGGCTTAAAAAATGCGGGAGCTACCTATCAGCGCCTTGTGAACATGGTCTTCCGAGACCAGATTGGTCGAAACATGGAGGTCTAAGTCGACGACATGTTGGTCAAGAGCACCCGAGGGCCGTAGTACACTCTCGACCGTCAAGAAGCCTTTGGGGTGCTTAGTAGGCATAATATGAGGCTAAACCCAAACACGTGTGCGTTCGGTGTCTCATCGGGCAAATTCCTGGAGTTTATGGTCAGCCAGAGGGGCATAGAGGCCAATCCCAAAAAGATCCAAGCCATTCTCAAGATGGCTTCCCCCTCCAACATCAAAGAAGTACAGAGGCTCACGGGTTGCCTCGCCGCGATTGGGCGATTCCTCTCCAAGTCTGGAGAGAAGTGTCTCCCTTTCTTCAAGGCCCTCAGGGGGGCTAAAGGATTTGAGTGGGGACAGCAGCAACAAGAGTCCTTTGACAAGCTCAAAGAATATTTGGCTAACCCTTTGCTCCTGAGCAAGCCAGCACCTGGGGAGGTCCTCTACCTCTATCTCACAGCTTCGGAGCAGACGCTCAGTGTGGTCCTTGTAAGGGAAGAGTAGAAGATGCAGAGGCCCATCTATTACGTGAGAAAGGTGCTCTGCAATGCCGAACTCCGTTACCCAAAGCTGGAGAAGATGGCTCTCACCCTGGTCATGGTGACCCGAAAGCTCTGCCCCTACTTCCAATCCCATTCGGTGGTCGTTCTTTCCGACCAACCGCTGAAACAAGTTCTCCACAAGCCCAAGACTTTCGGACGGCTCATGTAGTGGTCCATCAAGCTGAGTCAGCATGACATCAGCTACCAGCCCAGAACGGCAATAAAGGCCCAAGCTCTGGCCGAATTCATCATGGAGAACACCATCCCCGACTCATGCGAGTCGTCTGCCGATCCCTTCGTCTGGACCGTTTATGTGGACGGGTCCTCTTGTGCCGATGGAAGCGGGGCTGGCATCATCCTAACTGGCCCCAACGCTTTCGTCCTCCATTACCCCCTCTACCTAAACTTCTCGGCATCAAACAATGAGACAGAGTATGAGACCCTCATAGCAGGGCTCTACATGGCTCGCAAGGCAGGCGCCAAGTGCATAAGGGTCTTCAGTGACTCCCAGTTAGTAGTTAACAAGGTGTCTGAGGAATACGAGGCGAGTCAGAGACAGCACAGGTGCTGTCTTGGTGCTTGTCTGCTTCGAAGACCGTGCCTGTGACTGTGCGCCTGCTGCTTCCTTTCCCTTCGATTCGTGCGGCAAAAGAGAGAGAGAGTTCTGAGTTCTCTCTCTTACCTTTTCTCTGTGTTCTTTTATTTGTATTTTTTTATTTTGAATTAGCCGTCACCTCCTCCACTTATCTCTCTTCTTTGCTTGTACTTATAGAGAACGGGAAAGAGAATTAGGGTTGCGCTTTTTGCAGAATAGTCCTTCTTCTCCATTTATTTCCTTCCTTTTTAATCCATAATTTTATTTCTTTCTCTTTCTTTCTTTTCTTCCTTTTCTGCCAACCACGTGCTGCTGCATACACAAAATAATACCAGAAATTAGGATTTTTAAATAAAATAAAATTAATTAGTTTAAAATTAATTAAACTAACTACAAATCATATTAGCTTATAAAAATCCTTTTAAAATTATTTGTCGCACTTTTAACTCAACAAAACAATAAAAATTGATAAATCCATTATTCTACTTTGTTTGTTGATTTTTTCCACAAATCTTTACTTTTTGCATCAAAAATATTATTTCTTCAAAAATAAATAATTAAATGAAATCTTATAGAAATAGGATGAATTATACGCAATATAAACGAAAACAAGCAATTTTAATAGGTAAATGAGTACAAATATTTGTATATAAATTAGACACATCAAATACCCCCAAACTTAAGATTTTTGCTTATCCTCGAGCAAAAAGTAGAATCATAAACAAGGGAATAATAATCAAGAGTAGGCTCAACCCATCACACTAAGAGATCTTATCATGCAAGCATCAAATTTTCAATTAAAAATATAAACAATAGCAAATAAAGTAAAACTAAGCATACCCACTTTCTCCAGTGCAATTATTTATTCATAATTCCCAACCCAATCGCATTTGTCATGCAATTAATGTAATTAAAGTATGCAACAACTCAGTCTGTGATTATCCCTTCTCTCTACTACAAACCGAGTAGCAAACTAGAGGTTTTTTTTTTTTTTTTTTATTTTTTTTAGTCTCTTCTTTAAGTCGTCACTTGCCTTTTGACACGAATGCAAAACATTTGTGATGAAAGGGGATAATCACAAGAAAATTATACAAGGGGTGAATTCATCACAAATTTTTACTCAACAAGTCACAAACTTAAAGTGCTTTGCATACTCATATTTCAAGTTGCCGTTTTACGTAAAAGTAAACATTTGTGATGAATACCCCTAGTTACTAAGCAACTCAAAATATTGGAGTAGATTGACTTTATTCAATTTTTTTTTCATTATTACTCTATTTACTTAAACTCTGTTTAGGACTAGATCAAAGGGGATAATCACAAGAAAAATGCATCAAATTTGTCTTTAATGTATAATAGCATGACTCACACAATTTTGTAAGGAATTTTGAAACTCAATAATCCTAAAGTAAATAAGTATGCTTGCTCTTGCTTTATAAGAAATTGTCTATCCCAAAAAAAATTATTTCAATGCTTATCACAATAAAGAACTCAAAAGTGTAATAGTGAGCCTAATTGTAATCCTTTTTTGTTTTTCTTTTCAAAAATAAATTATAAATTTGTAAACCTTCCTCCCAAACTTGAATATCACATTGTCCTCAATGGGAAAGAAAAAGAAAAACGAAAAGAATGCAAAAAGTTTAGAATTTCTCCCCTGATTCGTCTTTAAATTTCTGCACGCGCAGCGTTCAGTATTTTGGCAACATCTGGAGCTATAGATGTCCAAATGGGCTGATTTTTTTTTGTTGGAAAGCTAAGAAAATTGTCTACAATTTATCTTTGAATCACTTTTCTATATTCTAACTCCATACTGCTCAAAAACAGCCATCAATGAAGTTATTCAAAACAGCTCCGCCCGACGACATTCAAAATTTATGCAATCCTACAAAATAAAATCAAAAATTAAAATAAAATAAACTAAAAGATAAATCAAAACTAAATGCAATAAAAGAAAACATGGGTTGCCTCCCAAGAAGTGCTAAGTTTTAAGTCTTCAGCCAGACATGGGGGTGAGACAGTTAAGTAACGCCAAGATCCAACAACATTAAAACATCCTTTCTAATTTTTCTCTTCTTGTGTGGATCGGGTTCAAGCTCCAATTTGAGGCATTTCCTTCTTGATGATGATGTCTTTGATTCCCCCACCTCTTTGCATTTATTCTGCAAAAATGAATAAATAGAAGGTTCAGCATCCAAATACATGACATGTTCAAAAATATTTTCTTTCTTAGTTTCAAAAATTTCTGCATTTGTTGGACATACTTCAATTGGTGATTTTTCATTTTCAGCCTTATGTTTATCGCCCACAATTAAATCAGTTTCACTTACTTGAATAGATGACTGTTCTTCAGGAGGAAAATTTATGGAATTAAAAACATTAAAAGTTACTTGCTCATGCTGAATTTGTTCCTCCACAATTTGTTCAATCTCACTTTGCTTTTCAACCACATTCTGTTCGCCATTTTCTTCTTGTGGTTGCTCAAATGTCCTCCTGCTTCCTAATGTTATAGCCTCGACATGCTCCTTAGGATTGACAACTGTATTGTGTGGTAATGTTCCTGCAGTTTTTTCGTTAATAATATTTGAAAATTGACTAATTTGTACCTCAAGATTGTGAATGGAAGCCGAAGTTGAATTTGCAACATTTTGGATTGCCAAATCTGTCTTTTGTATGTATTGTTCTGCCCTTTGCATGTAGTGCATAAACATGTCTTCAAGTGTCGGCTTCTTTTCTTGCTGTGAAAAATGTTGAGGTTGTATAACTGCTCCTTGATTATTGTTCCCTGGAAAATTGGGGGTGTTTCTCCATCCTGAATTGTATGTGTTTGCATAATGATTGTTTTGCATTTGAAAGTTTGACACAAAATTTTCATGTTCGGCATTTGATGGAGCAAAAGGGTTCCCCACTTGACAATCTGAACTTGCATGATTTCCTGCACAAAGATCACAAATCATATTAGATTGCATAACATTAAAATTCATATTTTCTACTTGTTTAGATAGAATATCATTTTTTGTATTTAAAGAAGAAAAGGATCAAGTTCAAAAACTCCAGCCACTTTTCTTGGCATCGTTCTCTCTGAAGACCACTGGTACTGATTTGATGCCATTTCCTCTAAAAGATCATATGCTGCTGTGTAAGTTTTGCTCATGAGTACACCACCAGCTGCTGCGTCAACCATAGATCTATGTGTAACTCTCAAACCATTATAGAATGTTTGCATTTGCAGCCATTTTGGTAGTTCATGATTAGGACACTTTCTTAATAACTCTTTGTACCTTTCCCATGCATCATACAAAGACTCAGTCTCAAATTGAGTAAATGTGCAAATATCATTTCTTAGCTTTGTTGTCTTTGCTTGCGGAAAATACTTGGCTAGAAATTTTTGTGCAAGTCCCTCCCATGTAGTAATACTACCTGGTGGAAGATAATGTAACCAAGCCTTTGCCTTATCTCGTAGTGAGAAAGAAAAGAGTCTCAATCTAATTGCATCATCTGATACTCCATTGTGCTTGAAAGTGCCACAAATTTTCAGAAAGTTTGCAATGTGAGCATAAGAATCTTCGTGCGGTAGTCCCCAAAATTGAATAGTCTGATGAATCATTAGAATAGTCTCCGGTTCAATCTCAAAATCGTTAGCTTCAATAACCGGCTTCTTTATGCTTGCTTCATAAATTGAGGGCATAGCGTAATCTCTGAAAGGCCTGTTCTCATCGTTCTCCATGATAATTTCCTTGTATGTCCTGAAATGTAAGTATTAAAAAAAGAAAAAATAGAAAAAACTAAAAAAATAAAATAAGAAAAATAAATAAAAGTAAAAGTTAGTCAAAAGAAAATAAAGATGTAAAATAATAATAAAATAAAAATAATTACAAAAAAATCCAAACTAGCAATAATCTAGCAATTTTCAGTATCAATAAAAGAATAACTAGTTCCCGACAACGACGCCAAAAACTTGATGTTGAATATTTGCAAGTGTACAAAATCGCACAAGTAATATAGATAAGTGAATAGAGTGTCGAACCCATAGGGACTAGATATTTTACTGAGTACCGATATCACTAGATTAATCACTATTTGGATGATCGAATTTTATAAGGATAAAACAACTAAATTAAATTAATCTAATTAAATCTAACTAAAATGGTGAAGAGGGAGAGGGCTGTGAAACTATGAAACTCTTGTACTTTGTTAAGGGTAAAATTAGTTCTAGGGCTCTTGGTTCACCTCGTTTATCACACACACAAATTATAATTCCTTTTAAATAAAAATATTATCTTTCCCAATTGTAGACCAAAATCCTAAAGATATTAACCACTCTATCCACGTAGTCTGAAAATTATTCTCAACTAATTCTTCGCCTATCCATCAAATTATTAATTGAAAATTTGGATTTCTTAACGGTCACGTCCTCCAATATACGGTGTTAATTTTTATTAATCACAAATAACCTGTTCGGTCTCTTTATGATTTGAAAAATCATACAAATGTCTATCCACCATGTTGTACGCATAAATAATAAAAATTAAAACACAACCAGGAAAAATAGAGTAATAATAAGAAATTAAAATTTGTGTTCTACAAAACTCGGCTACATCTTAGCCTCTAAAACAATAAATTCAGTTCATGTTCGAATTGCAATTAATAACAAGTGTTTGGGATTGCATCTAAAAATATAGAGAAGAAGAGATACAAAAAGAATACAAAATTTAAAGCAAACCCCTTTTCTGTCTCAAAATCTGAAGCCAAAAGCGTCGCCACATCAGCTGTAGTCAACCGAGTCAACACCTCTGTCACAAGTGCTGTCGTGTCGAGCGGTCGCTGTCGTCTGCGTCGTTTTCCGTGCCGTCAGCAGAGAAGACAACTCTGAGCTGCAGTCAGCGTGTGGGGCCCAGCCGATGTCCAAGTCAGCTCGCCTTGAAAACCGTGCGCGTCAGGAGGGGCCGCACGTGTCGTCGCGTCAAAAACAGCTGAAGAAGAACGGCCACGTTAGTACCCACTGGGTCCCGCGCCGAGTCAGAGACAGCACAAGTGCTGTCTTGGTGCTTGTTTGCTTCGAAGACCGCGCCTGTGACTGTGCGCCTGCTGCTTCCTTTCCCATCGATCCGTGCGGCAAAAGAGAGAGAGAGAGCTCTGAGTTCTCTCTCTTACTTTTTCTCTGTGTTCTTTTATTTGTATTTTTTTTATTTTGAATTAGCCGTCACCTCCTGTAACGCTCCGCCCCAATACTCAGACAATTTTTAATATTTTTAGAAGACAAATTAGATACTATGTAGTACAACTGCCCACCACAGGCTGCCTCTCAAAAGGTGGTTAACCAATTAGGTGACTCTTGATCACTGGCTAATAGTATTTATACTCAAATTATCATATCAAACTTCCCATGTGGGACTAAATTTCTCAATCCCAATCTCAAATTCTCAAATCCGCGCAGACCAGTCGACTGCTAATCCAACCAGTCGACTGTTCGCTGCCAGATCTGAGATATTACATACACCCCACCTTTAGAAATCAGCGTCCTCGCTGAGTACAGGGCACACATCTAGTGTAGGATCCGCCCTTTCTAGCCGATGTAGTATAGTCCTCGATCCCGGAGATCAATCACTCTCAACACCGCAGATCGGATACTCGGCTATCAATCACTACCTGTGACTCTCAACACCACAGAATATACCCGACCCCGGAGATCAATGACTCTCAGCATCGCAGATCATACTGACCTCCACTACACCCGGTGTCGAAAGTCGGCTCTGATACCATTTGTAACGCCCCGCCCCAATACTCAGACAATTTTAATATTTTTAGAACACAAATTAGATACTATGTAGTACAACTTCCCACCACAGGCTGCCTCTCAAAAGGTGGTTAACCAATTAGGTGACTCTTGATCATTGGCTAATAGTATTTATAATCAAATTATCATATCAAACTTCACATGTGGGACTAAATTTCTCAATCTCAATCTCAAATTCTCAAATCTGCGCGGACCAGTCGACTGTTCGCTACCAGATCTGGGGAATTACATACACCCCACCTTTAGAAATCAGCGTCATCTCTGTAGCGCCCCGAATTTCTAATAAAATAACTTAGAAAATACGTGGCACAATCCCAACGATCCACTTCAATATAATATTAAACACAACCAACACCACTAAAATTTTCAACTTTTATTACAACAATCACTTACATAGCACAACGGAAATTAAAACAACTCAACTCATAAATTTCTTTTTATTTACAACACAAAACTATCTCAAATCTGCTTTTACAATTTACACTAAACTCTTATTAAATCACTTTTCTCAAAAACCAACTCAAGCATCCAATCTTCAACTCTAAGCAATAACCTGCAACATTTGAGGCTAGAGATGATCCCTAACCCCCAAACTAAAGGGGTCAGGCATAAATTGTGTGAGTGACAACAACAAACAATATAAATAAAACTTAAGCATGGATTCATAAGTAACATATAGTGAACCAAAGTACATAAAATATGAGATAGCAAGAAATGCAACAACAAGTGTTACTAAACCAAGTGTCAAGTGTAGAAAACCGGAAAACCACATGCATAAAACTAGGTCAAGAAAACACAAATTCTATATGTGGACCCTCTAATGCATACTTGTCGAAGTCTATGCATACCATTCTACATAGGTTCGGTGCAAGCCCTTAACGTCTTCACTTCATAGGGTTCAATCCCCCGCTATGCAACTAATCCTATCACGATGACTACTACGAGATAAAGATAAACTGTGAAAATTAGCCCATGCTTGATAATTCCGAAGATGGATCCCACATCTCAGGTAATTTACCTGGATAATTCCGGAGACCATCCCACATCTAAGCATTGACACATCATCACATGAATACCCCATGTGCGTCGCCTCGACTTTGATAATTCTGGAGAACAATCCCACATCGCAAGCAAACCATTTGGATAATTTCAGAGATATATCTCACATCGCAGGTAATTTACCTGGATAATTCCGGAGATAAATCCCACATCTCAAGAAAGTTACTTGGATAATTCCGGAGATCAAATCCCACATCTAAAGCCATACTGAGGTGCATAACCCATGTTCCCGTTCATCATATCACCACTAGTGCCTGTCCTTATTATTTGTGGGTTATTTAATTACTAAATGAATCTCCTAGAGTGGTGTACCCTACCGGCCTAAAATCAAAACTGAATAACTGAAATGCCTCAATGGGCCTCAACAAAATAACTCAATACCGGTATACTAGGGTCACACATCTCTAGAGACTCAACTCAATATCTAAAGCAAAGTTCCACTAAACAAAGTGGCTCAACTGAATGTCTCAAATCGAATACTCAACTGAATATCTCAAAGTCAAATGCTTAATCAAATACTGAACTGAATGTCAAGTATAGACTGAATTATCTGAGAACCAAACACTCAAGGAACACTCAAGTTACAAACTTATCAGTACCAGTCGACTTATACTGTAGTAAGTCGACTGTTCAGAAGGACAAATATCCAAAATTTAACAAAATAAACTAAGTCATATAAGTCAACTTAAGAAATCATCGGTCGACTGTCCAGACAAGAAACTGACATAATTTTACAAAATAAGTCCTAAGTATACCAGTCGACTGACAAGGGTCTCAGTCGGCTATCCAGATCAGATTTTCAAAAGGCTAATGGTACATCAGTAGGGTTGTACCAGTCGACTGATAGGTAGACCAATCGGCTATCGGCCTATAGTTTTCTTAACTTAGGTCTGAATACAATAATCGAAACTGAGGTTTTCTAAAGATTCATTGTTTATGAAAATAGTTCGTATTCAGACAAAATGACAAATCTCAAAGAATCTTCATTATGGGTATATTACTCAAAACATCAAATATGTCAAAACTCGAGTTCTCATGTTCTAGATCACTAATCCTTCCATTAGGGTTTCTCATTACTAAATTTCTTTCACAACTCTCAATAAAAATTTGATTTACAATATATAAGATCCAGATGTTCAACATCCGATCATAACCATACTCAAATCTTAATCATGCCTTTAGCAATACGATTTTTTAAACAAAGATCTACTAATCATTCGTAGATTTCACAACATGGTACAAACAACAATCATTATTCACATGAATCATACCACAATTTCAAGATCTATATCATTCACAACATCAAATCAAACCACATTGCCACCCTCATACATAGATCAACAACAAGACAAATTTATATCATTCACAAAACAAAACAAAACACACAATGTCACTCACCTTTGAATTGAGAAAAATCCACGAAAAAGTCTTCCTTTTGCTAGATCCAAACTCCTTTTTGCTCACCAAAATCTGTATATTCTCCACAATGACGGCTGGAAAAATCCTTTTAAATACCTAGGATAAAGAGTTTAGGGTTTTACCCCACTTTTGCAAAATAATCCTTTCCAAAATACAACTTACATATATTGGTCTAGTCTTGGTAATTCAACCAAAATTCATTTAAATTAGGATTTAAAGGAAAATATAAATTCTAAATCTCACCCAATACTGTTCAAAATGTCCAGAAATCACATTTTGCACTTTAACCCTTAAAAATGTCAAATTTGCAAAAAGATCATTCTTTTCTCAAAAATTGCAAATAGTTCCAATTAATTTCAGAAAAATCTGGAAAAATGCTAAATAATTCCCAAATATTAAATAATGATTTTTCATAAAGAAAACTAAATTTTCAAACTTCTCAAAAAGTATTTGCACGTGTTTTGCACGTGTAACAAGATAAATTTTCTGAAAATATTTATTAAATCTTCAAAATTCATTTTCAAATATTTAAAATAATATTTGAAAATACGGGGTTCTACATCACTCCCTCCTTAGAAGAGTTCTGTCCACAGAACTACTACCAATGAGTCCAAACCACATACTCACAAAAGAAACAATATCTCGTAAATAGAACATAGTCCGAACAATTGCATACGACAACACAATTAAAATAGAAGGAATACAACTTAACTCAATCAATGGTACGAACATTCAATAGAATTACAATCACATAAAAGAAATACACCATACAAAAAGCTCAGGGAAATCCTTCTGCTGCGATCCTCTGGCTCCCAAGTAGCCTCCTCGAACTGCTGATTCCTCCACAACACCTTGATCATAGGTATCACCTTCCTCCTAAGAACTTTCTCTCTACGGTCAACGATCTCAACAGGCTGTTCCTTGTAACTCAAGTTCACCTGTAGATCTTCAGGAATCTCTACCAACTGAAGATTCTGATCTGGCACATACTTCCTCAACAATGACACATGGAATACATCATGCACTTGTGCCAACTCCTCTGGAAGCTTCAATCTATATGCTGTCTTGCCAATCCGCTTCATGATCCTGTATGGCCCAATATACCTTGGCGCCAACTTGCCTCCCTTACCAAACCTGATCACTCCTTTGGTCGGAGAAACCTCGAGAAAAACTGCATCCCCAACCTCAAACTCCAAGTCTCTTCGTCGAGTATCAGCATAACTCTTCTGCCGACTCTGAGCCTCGACCAACCTCTTGCGAATCAGCTCAATCTGCTCCAGATGTTTGCTGCACGATCTCAGGACCATACATCTGCCTCTCGCCAACCTCATACCAACAAACAGGTGTCCTGCACCTCCGCCCGTACAAAGCCTCATACGGTGCCATCCCGATACTCGCATGGTAACTGTTGTTATAAGCAAACTCAACTAATGCCAAGTATCTCTCCCAACTACAACCGAAATCCATAACACAAGCCTTCAACATATCTTCCAGCACTCGATTCACTCTCTCCGTCTGACCATCGGTCTGTGGATGAAAAGCGGTACTGAAATCAGTTCTGGTGCCTAAAGTTGCTTGTAGGCTCTTCCAAAACCTTGAAGTAAACCTTGCATCTCTGTCGGAAACAATCGACACAGGAACGCCATGAAGTCTCACAATTTCACCAATGTACAACTCAGCCAATTTCTCCATCGACCAAGTAATCTTCATGGCTAGAAAGTGAGCCGACTTAGTCAAACAGTCCACAATAACCCAAATCGAGTCATTGCCCTTCGAACTTCTTGGCAAAACTGTGATGAAATCCATACTGATGGTCTCCCATTTCCACTCCGGAATGGGTAACGGCTGTAACAAACCTCCAGGTCTCTGATTTTCTGCTTTGATCTGCTGACAAGTTAGACATCTTGCCACGAAATCTGCTACATCCCTCTTCATACCAGACCACCAAAAATGCTGTTTGATGTCCCTGTACATCTTTGTGCCTCCTGGATGAACTGACAACAAGGTACTGTGTGCTTCTTGCAAGATACTATCTCTCAAATCTGCATTATCTGGAACACACAACCTCTCACCCAACCAAAGAATTCCATCTTGGACACGAAACTCTGATAGCTTGCCTTCTGAAACCTGTTGCAACATCTTCTGAATCTCTGAGTCTGATCTCTGACCTTCCACAATCCTCTCTCTCAAGGATAGATGCCGCCTCAACTGAGCCAAAGATGCCCCTAAACCTTGCAGCACCACCTCGATACCTGCCTGATCAATTTCTGCTGCCAACTCTCTTCGAGTAGTGATCAAACTTGATAAACTACTCTTCCTGCTAAGTCCACAGCCACCACATTCGCCTTACCCGGATGATACTTGATCTCAGGACGAATGTCTTCCAATACCTCCAACCACCTTCTCTGTCGAAGATTAAGATCCTTCTGCTAATAAATGTACTTCAGGCTCTTGTGGTCAGTGTACATATTGACCTTCTCACCATAAACATAATGCCTCCACTGCTTCAAGGCATAAATGATAGCTGCTAGCTCCAAATCATGCGTCGGATAATTCTTCTCATGCGGACGCAATTGCCTGGAACCATAAGCAATAACCCTGCCTTCTTGCATCAAGACACAACCCAAACCTCTGAGAGATGCATCACTGTAGATATCATAATCCTTCCCAGCTTGTGGCAAAGCTAAGATAGGTGCAGTAGTCAACCTTTCCCTTAACTCAAGGAAACTCTCCTCACACTTATCTATCCATACAAATGCCACATTCTTCCGGGTCAAACCTGTCAAGGGAACTGCAATCTGAGAATAACCCTGCATGAATCTTCTGTAGTAACCAGCTAAACTCAAGAAACTTCTGACTTCCTTCACAGACGTTTGCCTGGGCCAATCCTTCAATGCTTCAACTTTCTGAGGATCAGTGGCCACTCCCTCCTTAGAAAGGATATGACCAAGGAAAGCTACCTCAGACTTCCAAAACTCACACTTCGACAACTTGGCATACAGGCTATGCTCCTGCAATTTCTGTAATACCGCCGTCAAGTGCGTAGAATGCTCCTCCTCTGACTTCGAATACACCAAGATATCGTTGATGAAAACAACCACGAAGGAGTCAATAAATGGCCTCAAAACCCGATTCATCATATCCATGAACACTGCTGGCGCATTCGTCAACCCGAATGGCATCACCAAAAACTCATAGAGCCCATGATGAGTCCTGAAAGCTGTCTTAATCACATCTTCCTCCTTGACTCGAACCTGATGATACCCTGATCTCAAATCAATCTTCGAAAACACCGCTGCTCCTCGAAGCCTGTCGAACAAATCATCAATCCGCGGCAGTGGATTCTTATTCTGAATAGTCACCATATTCAACTCCCAATAGTCAATGCACATCCTCATTGACCCATCCTTCTTCTTGACCAACAACACTGGCAGGAGAAGAACTCGGCCTAATAAGCCCTTTGCTCAAAAGCTCCTCAATCTGCTTCTTCACTTCATCTTGCTCTACAGGTGCCATCCTGTACGGAGCCTTAGAAATCGGCGCACTCCCTGGCTGAACATTGATGCAAAACTCCACATCTCTCTGTGGCGGTAATCCTAGAAAATCATCCAAGAACACCTGAGGAAAATCTCGAACAACCGGAATGCCCTTGACTTCATCTGGAATAGCCATCTTGGATACCATTGCAGCCACCTTCGGAATCTTCTTCTTCCCTTGGAAAGTCACTGCGGGTCCATCTAGTGCTTTCACCAACACCTCCTTCTGCTTGCATTCAATTGTGGCATCATATATTGCTATCCAATCAATGCCCACTATGACATCCACACCCAAGACTTGCAGCTCGGTCAAATCAATGCCGAACAACCTCCCACCAATCACAGCCTTCGTAATATCGATCCGCAATCAACTCTTCACCTGACGGCGTTGCCACCGACAAAACCCTACCTGGAAACAACTTCGGTTCCACACCTAAGGTCCTTGCAAAATTTGGCGATACAAAAGTATGCGACGAACCAGTATCAAATAAAACCCTTGCCTTCATTCCATTAATTAAAACAACTCCCTGTATTACATCTTCCGAGTTACCCGCGTCCTCCTCGGTTGATGCAAATACTCGCCCTTGCCTTTTCTAAAATTTGCTTCCACCCAAACCATCCTTCCTCAGTTGTGGACAATGGGGCTTAGAATGTCCTGCCTGCCCACACTGGGAACAAATATGCTTCGTCAACTTCGGACACGCTGACCTGTAATGTCCTACCTCCTTGCAGTAATAACAAGTCACTCCCTGAGTTGCAGGTGCCTTCTGCACCGGATCACTGAATTTGATTTGCTTCGCAGGGAATCCCTTCCCACTCTGACCTGATGCTGGCCTCTTGTTCCGGTTCCATGTTTCTTGCCTCTTCTGAAACTGGTCCATGTCCTCCTCAGTTATAGCTGCTCTCATGACCAGCTTGTCAAACCTTCTGATGCCCAACAGGATCATCCTCGACCTCAAGTTTGGCCTCAACCCCTGCTCGAACTTCTTGGCCTTCTTTGCTTCGTCAACGACCAACTCTGGGGCTTACCTCAGAAGTTGAGCAAACTTGGTCTCATACTCCCGCACGGTCATGCTGCCCTGCTGAAGGTTCAAGAACTCGGTCGCCTTCTTCTCCTGAACATCTAGGGGAAGAAGCGATCCCTAAATTACTCCAGAAAAGTTTCCCAAGTCAACTGCTGATCTCCCAAAGTCCTCTTCAGCGACTCCCACCAGACACCAGCATCCTTTTCTAGCTGCATCGTAGCCAACTTCACCTTGCTGGCTGCCGGAGTCTCCGATACCTCGAAGATTGTCTCCATCCTCCTAATCCAATCATCAGCTGTGGTTGGATCAGATTGCCCCTCAAAGACTGGCGGCCTCATCCTCTTAAAGGATTCGATCTGCTTGATAGGGTCGGCGTTAACCAATCCCTATCCAGCTCCATGTTACGGCTGCGGATTCTGCTGCTGATTCTGAGTTTGCGCCAAATTAAATGCCATCAGCGCATTCAGCATCTGATACACCTTGGCGAATTCAGCCTCAAGGTCAATTCCCGTTCCTCGAGAACTACCAGATCCATCCTCATTGTTGCCACCATTCCTGCCCCTCGGTGCAACCATTCTGAATACTGCAAAACGAGGGAAAGGTTAGAGCATCACACACAATTCAAACACACGTCAGTATCCTTTGGCAAAATCTCAATTGTATCCCAAAGGTAAAACATCATGTTTCAGGTCTATGTGATACTCACTCTTTAATGTCCACAACTAGGTTATTTTTATGTCATGTTTAGTATTACTATTGAAGCATGCTCTGATACCAATCTCTGTAGCGCCCCGAATTTCTAATAAAATAACTTAGAAAATACGTGGCACAATCCCAGCGATCCACTTCAATATAATATTAAACACAACCAACACCAATAAAATTTTCAACTTTTATTACAACAATCACTTACATAGCACAGCGGAAATTAAAACAACTCAACTCATAAATTTCTTTTTATTTACAACGCAAAACTATCTCAAATCTGCTTTTAAAATTTACACTAAACTCTTATTAAATCACTTTTCTGAAAAACCAACTCAAGCATCCAATCTTCAACTCTAAGCAACAACCTGCAACATTTGAGGCTAGAGATGATCCCTAACCCCCAAACTAAAGGGGTCAGCCATAAATGGTATGAGTGGACAACAACAAACAACATAAATAAAACTTAAGCATGGATTCATAAGTAACATATAGTGAACCAAAGTACATAAAATATGAGATAGCAAGAAATGCAACAACAAGTGTTACTAAACCAAGTGTCAAGTGTAGAAAACCGGAAAACCACATGCATAAAACTAGGTCAAGAAAACATAAATTCTATATGTGGACCCTCTAATGCATACTTGTCGAAGTCTATGCATACCATTCTACATAGGTTCGGTGTAAGCCCTTAACGTCTTCACTTCATAGGGTTCAATCCCCCGCTATGCAACTAATCCTATCATGATGACTACTACGAGATAAAGATAAACTGTGAGAATTAGCCCATGCTTGATAATTCCGAAGATGGATCCCACATCTCAGGTAATTTACCTGGATAATTCCGGAGACCATCCCACATCTAAGCATTGACACATCATCACATGAATACCCCATGTGCGTCGCCTCGACTTTGATAATTCTGGAGAACAATCCCACATCGCAAGCAAACCATTTGGATAATTTCGGAGATATATCTCACATCGCAGGTAATTTACCTGGATAATTCCGGAGATAAATCCCACATCTCAAGAAAGTTACTTGGATAATTCCGGAGATCAAATCCCACATCTAAAGCCATACTGAGGTGCATAACCCATGTTCCCGTTCATCATATCACCACTAGTGCCTGTCATTATTATTTGTGGGTTATTTAATTACTAAACGAATCTCCTAGAGTGGTGTACCCTACCGGCCTAAAATCAAAACTGAATAACTGAAATGCCTCAATGGGCCTCAACAAAATAACTCAATACCGGTATACTAGGGTCACACATCTCTAGAGACTCAACTCAATGTCTAAAGCAAAGTTCCACTAAACAAAGTGGCTCAACTGAATGTCTCAAATCGAATACTCAACTAAATATCTCAAAGTCAAATGCTTAATCAAATACTGAACTGAATGTCAAGTATAGACTGAATTATCTGAGAACCAAACACTCAAGGAACACTCAAGTTACAAACTTATCAGTACCAGTCGACTTATACTGTAGTAAGTCGACTTTCCAGAAGGAAAAATATCCAAAATTTAACAAAATAAACTAAGTCATATAAGTCGACTTAAGAAATCATCGGTCGACTGTCCAGACAAGAAACTGACATAATTTTACAAAATAAGTCCTAAGTATACCAGTTGACTGACAAGGGTCTCAGTCGGCTGTCCAGATCGGATTTTCAAAAGGCTAATGGTACATCAGTAGGGTCGTACCAGTCGACTGATAGGTAGACCAGTCGGCTGTCGGCCTATAGTTTTCTTAACTTAGGTCTGAATACAATAACCGAAACTGAGGTTTTCTAAAGATTCATTGTTTATGAAAATAGTTCGTATTCAGGCAAAATGACAAATCTCAAAGAATCTTCATTATGGGTATATTACTCAAAACATCAAATATGTCAAAACTCGAGTTCTCATGTTCTAGATCACTAATCCTTCCATTAGGGTTTCTCATTACTAAATTTCTTTCACAACTCTCAATAAAAATTTGATTTACAATATATAAGATCCAGATGTTCAACATCCGATCATAACCATACTCAAATCTTAATCATGCCTTTAGCAATACAATTTTTTAAACAAAGATCTACTAATCATTCGTAGATTTCACAACATGGTACAAACAACAATCATTATTCACATGAATCATACCACAATTTCAAGATCTATATCATTCACAACATCAAATCAAACCACATTTCCCCCCGCATACATAGATCAACAACAAGGCAAATTTATATCATTCACAAAACAAAACAAAACACACAATGTCACTCACCTTTGAATTGAGAAAAATCCACGAAAAAGTCTTCCTTTTGCTAGATCCAAACTCCTTCTTTTTGCTCACCAAAATCTGTATATTCTCCACAATGATGGCTGGAAAAATCCTTTTAAATACCTGGGATAAAGAGTTTAGGGTTTTACCCCACTTTTGCAAAATAATCCTTTCCAAAATACAACTTACATATATTGGTCTAGTCTTGGTAATTCAACCAAAATTCATTTAAATTAGGATTTAAAGGAAAATATAAATTCTAAATCTCACCCAATACTGTTCAAAACGTCCAGAAATCACATTTTGCACTTTAACCCTTAAAAATGTCAAATTTGCAAAAAGATCATTCTTTTCTCAAAAATTGCAAATAGTTCCAATTAATTTCAGAAAAATCTGGAAAAATGCTAAATAATTCCCAAATATTACATAATGATTTTTCATAAAGAAAACTAAATTTTCAAACTTCTCAAAAAGTATTTGCATGTGTTTTGCACGTGTAACAAGATAAATTTTCTGAAAATATTTATTAAATCCTCAAAATTTATTTAAATTCATTTTCAAATATTTAAAATAATATTTGAAAATACGGGGTTCTACACCTCCTCCACTTCTCTCTCTGCTTAGCTTGTACTTATAGAGAACGAGAAAGAGAATTAGGGCTGCGCTTTTTGCAGAATAGTCCTTCTTCTTTATATATTTCCTTCCTTTTTAATCCATAATTTTATTTCTTTCTCTTTCTTTCTTTTCTTCCTTTTCTGCCAACCACGTGTTGCTGCATACACAAAATAATACCAGAAATTAGGAATTTTAAATAAAATAAAATTAATTTGTTTAAAATTAATTAAACTAACTACAAATCATATTGGCGTATAAAAATCCTTTTAAAATTATTTTTCGCACTTTTAACTCAACAAAACAATAAAAATTGATAAATCCATTATTCTACTTTGTTTGTTGATTTTTTCCACAAATCTTTACTTTTTGCATCAAAAATATTATTTCTTCAAAAATAATTAATTAAATGAAATTTTATAGAAATAGGATGAATTATACGCAATATCAACGAAAACAAGCAATTTTAATAGGTAAATGAGTATAAATATTTGTATATAAATTAGACACATCATCTGACCATTGGTCTGTGGATGAAAACTGGTATTGAAATCAGTTCTGGTGCCTAAGGCTGCTTGTAGGCTATTCCAAAACCTTGAAGTGAACCTTGCATCTCTGTTAGAAACGATCGACACTGGAACTCCATGAAGTCTCACAATCTCACCAATGTACAACTCAGCCAATTTCTCCAATGACCAAGTAATCTTCATGGCTAGAAAGTGAGCCGACTTAGTCAAACGGTCCACGATAACCCAAATCGAGTCATTGCCCTTCGAACTCCTCGGCAAACCCGTAATGAAATCCATACTTATATTCTCCCATTTTCACTCCGGAATGGGCAATGGCTGTAACAAACCTCCGGATCTCTGATTTTCTGCTTTGATCTGCTGACAAGTCAGACACCTTGCCACGAAATCGGCTACATCCCTTTTCATACCAGACCACAAAAAATTCTATTTGATGTCCCTGTACATCTTCGTGCCCCCACGATGTACTGACAACAATGTACTGTGTGCTTCCTGTGAGACACTCTCTCTCAAATCTGCATTATCCGGAACACACAACCTCTCACCCATCCAAAGAACTCCATCTTGGACACGAAACTCTGATAGCTTGCCCTCTGAAACCTGTTGCAACATCTTCTGAATCTCTGAATCTGATCTTTGACCTTCCACAATCCTCTCTCTCAAGGAAGGTTGCAGCCTCAACTGAGCCAAAGACCCTCCCAAATCCTGCAGCACCACCTCGATACCTGCCTGATCAATCTCTGCTGCCAACTCACTTCGAGTAGTGATCAAACTTGATAAACTACTCTTCCTGCTAAGTCCATCAGCCACCACATTCGCCTTGCCTGGATGATACTTGATCTCAGGGCGAATGTCTTCCAATACTTCCAACCACCTTCTCTGCCGAAGATTTAGATCCTTCTGTTGATAAATATACTTCAGGCTCTTGTGGTCAGTGTACATATTGACCTTCTCACCATAAACATAATGCCTCCACTTCTTTAAGGCAAAGATAATAGTTGCTAGCTCCAAATCATGCGTCGGATAATTCTTCTCATGCGGACGCAATTGCCTCGAACCATAAGCAATGACCTTGCCTTCTCGCATCAAGACACAACCCAATGTAATGCCCCGAATCCCAAATACACTGAATTCGAGAGTTCTACAGGATTTTTACACTTCATTTAGTACAATTTTACAAGGAATTTAAAACTTTTCACTTTACATCAGAGTTTACATGAAACTTTACACTTTACATTTGCACAGCGGAAGTAAATTTACAACATTTAAGTAAAGTACAACAACATTGAATAATCTTTACGCATCTGTCCTCTTTAATCTTTATCATGTCATTACCCTGCATACAAAACTGTGGGTACGTCAGTTTATTCAACCGACGAACATTATACACGACCATCCTCTCTATGCCGGAAACAGTATAACTGATTTTCCATATTTAACAAACTCAAACTTGTCACATATCAAACTAAAGGGAATACCCTATTGATGTCGTGTTGTGATTGTGCACTTAGTCCTTAATGCAATCATTTACATTACATGATACTAATGCACACTTGTTCGGATTCTATGCATCCCATACTACATAGGTCCGAGGGCAAGCCTCTTGATCGTTCTTCATCTTGTAGGGTTCAATTCCTCGTCATGACTTAATCTACTACTGTAACTACGGTAAGTATCCTGGATGATCTATGAATACAAGCTCATGTATAGAAAAACTGGAGGGGAATCCCAAGTCATGTCTTGACTCATCAAGCATGCATTCTGTGGCAATTCAGCCTCCTTCATGGCTTACGATCCTCTTGCAGTCACCAAACATCCCACAAGCATGGCTAAAGTCTGATCATTACTGAGTAGTGCCCACGCCATGTCTTGACTCATCAAGCATGCATTCTGTGGCTCACACCCGCACCGTAAACTCTAGTTCTCATACTCGTATTTTTCTCTCACTTTCATCACGTCTCCACTTTGTACTAATCCTTAGTTTTTATTAGAATCATGAACAAAATCAAAGCTCTAGAGTTAACCTCTCCACTAAACCGGACTTATTCATTCATTCAAACATAACCAACCTTGGTCTTTCATTTCAAATTTCATTTCATTTCTTTCCAATTGCCGGGGGAGACTTAGCTACTCTTTTGTTTCAATTCCAATTTACAATTTCCAAAATTGAGCATTTCCAACTCATAAGTTCATCTTCATAATCATAACAGATTTTCTTTTTCAATAGCCTGATTTCTAATTTATTCATGAGTCCATAGCCATACATGGCATTCAATTATTCCTTATACGTCATCAAATATCAATTAAAAATCACAACACTATTTATATAGCAAAAATTGAGTATTCACATTTCATAATTTTCACACTATTCTCCAATGAGAATAAATTACATCACATCACTTCATATAATTCCTTTCTTTGCTATATTGTTTTTCTAACACTTCATTCCAAGTTCTTTTGCAAATTATAACTTCACAAAAAATATAAAATGTAGAACCATAGTTTTATTTATACATTTATTCTCAAAACATACTCTACTTCATGCAAATAATTTTCAAATTATTTTTCACAAGTCCCAATAATTTTAGAATAATAAACATATTTTTTTTCCATAATTTATCAATCATCAAAATCCTAAAAAAAATATTTTTCCCACAAACTAAATACTGGCCGAGCCCAGTATTCGAACCCACGACCACAGGGAAAACCACCGAAGGCACAGACCACTAGGCCGAACGCTCTATGCGTTAGAAGGAGAGGCTGAGAGCATCAAATGCTTTCGACTGTGATTATTTTTATTTTAAAAAAAAGGAAACAAAGGTATGGTGCCAAGGGGATTCGAACCAGCAACCCGAGACCCCGAAACCTACTGTAGCGAATAGAAGCATCCCAACCACTTGAGCTATACGCTCAGGTTGTCAATAGTTCAACTCAAGATCTAATTAAATCGATTCTCTCTGTTTTGTAAAACATTTCGATGTTCAACAAGCTCTCATTTCATTTTGCTTTTATAAAATTTGCTGTAACTTTCCAGATTGACTAATACCATCATAAATTATACTCCAGTATATAGAAATTAATTTTTTTAATAATTAATGCATATTTTTCATACAATTGACTCGAATTATAAACTACCACTACCACGTTTCTTTTTCGACATTTCTTAACGAATTAACATCACTAATCTCTTTATTAGCAAACTTCATAATAATTCCCTGTTTTTAATCATTTCCCAAACATACAATCTACATCTTAATTCATTCATATTATCACAAAGATTCATTAAACCATATCAAGTACATTGTCAATCTACTAACTTTTGTATATAATTCTTGATGGTAATAATGAAATTTTCTTCAAACAATCCATGGCGATAATCAATTCACACACAACTTAAATTTGATGATAGAACCACATACCATTTGCATATCAACATCTCAATCAATCAATAGGTCATTTTTCTAATTAAAGTGTACTCTTATTAATCTTTTTCATGCATCATTCTTTCAATTCACATCTAGCATGTTTCCTAATTAGAAATACGGAAAATTTACCCACCTTAATTGGAGAGAAATACAATTAGCAACGCCTCCTAAATAAATGTCCTTGCAAAAGAACGATCCCCCTCCTTGATGCGCACACCCGAGCCTCAAGCACACCAAACCCGAGCACTCCCCTTGATGAAAGCCGGCCTTCCTCTTTGTTGCAAGCACAATCCTCCCACACAATCTCAAACTTTTAACTCACTTAATAAACTACTAGATAATATATTTTAGACTATAGGTTTGGAGGAAATAATAAGCACAATAATAACTAGGCTAGGGGGGGTATTTATACTAAAAATCTAGGAAAATGGAAGGCTAGGATTAACTTAGGAGTTAGAAGCAAATGGTTAAGATTTAAGGAGGAGTTACACTAACCACCCATGATCAAGTAACCACCACCACCATGACTCCACTCAAAATTTTGATTTTCCCTCCTAATCAAAATCGGCCTCACAAGTGTGCTTTTGCACGTGTACGTGCAATGCACGTGCATGCAACTTGGCACCATTTAAAAATTTGTACATTATATTTTACATAAAAATAATCTTTAAATTATATTCTATATTACAAGTTGTATTTAAAATAAAATAGCTCATGGGCTTTAGTTTATGGGCCAAAATAATAATTATAAAAAGATAACCAATAAATTAGACTTTTAAAAAGAAATGCTTTTGTCTATTTGAAAAAAAAGGGCTTTATATAAAAATAATTAAAGAGCACAAAAATATCTATACTCATCATAATGAAAATAATTATCAAAATATTGCACGTGCACACTACGTGCAAAATAAAATAATTTTCATTAAATGAAAATCGGGGCATTACACCCAAACCTCTGAGAGACGCATCACTGAAGATATCATAATCCTTTCCAGCTTGTGGCAAAGCTAAGATAGGTGCAGTAGTCATCCTCTCCTTTAATTAAAGGAAACTCTCTTCACACTTATCAGTCCATAAAAATGCCACATTCTTTCGGGTCAAACCTGTCAAAGGAACTGCAATCTGAGAATAACCCTGGATGAATCTCCTGTAGTAACCAGCTAAACCCAAGAAACTTCTGACTTCCTTCACAGATGTTGGCCTGGGCCAATCCTTCACTACTTCAACTTTCTGAGGATCAGTGGCCACTCCCTCCTTAGAAAGGATATGACCAAGGAAAGCTACCTCAAATTTTCAAAACTCACACTTCGACAACTTGGCATACAAGCTATGCTCCTGCAATTTCTGTAATACTGCTGTCAAGTGCATAGAATGCTCCTCCTCTGACTTCGAATACACCAAAATGTCGTCGATGAAAAATACCACGAAGGAGTCAATAAATGGCCTCAAAACCCGATTCATCATATCCATGAACACTGCTGGCGCATTCGTCAATCCGAATGGCATCACCAAAAACTCATAGAGTCCATGACGAGTCCTGAAAGCTGTCTTACTCACATCTTTCTCCTTGACTCGAACCTGATGATACCCTGATCTCAAATCAATCTTCGAAAACACAGCTGCCCCTCGCAGCCTGTCGAATAAATCATCAATCCGTGGCAGAGGATACTTGTTCTGAATAGTCACCCTATTTAACTCCCGGTAGTCAATGCACATCCTCATTGACCCATCCTTCTTTTTGTCCAACAACACTGGCGCACCCCATGGCGAGGAACTCAGCCTAATAAGCCCCTTGCTCAACAGCTCTTCAATCTGCTTCTTCACTTCGTCCTGCTCTATAGGTGGCATCCTGTACGGAGCCTTAGAAATCGGCGCGCTCCCTGGCTGAACATTGATGCAAAACTCCACATCTCTCTGCGGCGGTGATCCTGGAAAATCTTCCAAGAACACCTTAGGAAAATCTCTGACAACCAGAATGCCTTTGACTTCATCTGGAATCGCCATCTTGGATACCATTGCAGCCACCTTTGGAATCCTCTTCTTCCCTTGGAAAGTCACTGCAGGACCACCTGGTGCTTTTACTAACACCTCTTTCTGCTTGCATTCAATTGTGGCATCATATATTGTCATCCAATCAATGCCCACGATCACATCCACTCATAAGACTTGCAGCTCAATCAGATCGATGCCGAATAATCTCCTGCCAATCTCGATATCACAGCCCTTGTAATATCGATCAGCGATCAATTCTTCACCTGACGGCGTTGCCACCGACAAAACCTTGCCTGGAAACAACTTAGGCTCCACACCTAAGACCTTTGCAAAATTTGGCAACACAAAAGTATGCGAAGAATCAGTATCAAATAAAACCTTTGCCTTAATTCCATTAATCAAAACAATTCCTGTTACATGAAGAGTGATACTCAATCTCCAATTATTCTCAAATAAAGGTTTTATTTATTACATTGATTTTAAAATAAAAATTAATACTCTTGCATACCCTGTATTACATCTTTCGAGTTACCCGCATCCTCCTCGGTTAATGCAAACACCTTGCCACTGCCTCTGGAATTTGCTTCCACCCTGACCATCCTTCCTCAACTGTGGACAATGAGACTTAGAATGTCCTGCCTGCCCACATTGGAAACAAGTCTGCTTCGCCAACTTAGGACACGCTGACCTGTAATGACCTGCCTCCTTGCAGTAATAACAAGTCACTTCCTGAGTTGCAGCTGCCTTCTGCACTGGATCACTGAACTTGATTTGCTTCGCCGGGAATCCCTTCCCACTCTGACCCGATGCTGGCCTCTTGTTCCTGTTCCAGGTTTCTTGCTTCTTCTGGAACTGGTCCATGTCTTCCTCGGTCACAGCTGCTCTCCTGACCAGCTTGTCGAACCTTCTTATGCCCAACGGGATCATCCTCGACCTCAAGTTTGGCCTCAAGCCCTACTCAAACTTCTTGGCCTTTTTTACCTCGTCAACTATCAACTCTGGTGCATACCTCGACAGCTGAGCGAACTTGATCTCATACTCTCGCACGGTCATGCTACCCTGCTGAAGATGCAAGAATTCTGTCACCTTCTTCTCCTGAATATCTAGGGGAAAGAAGCGATCCTTGAATTCCTATCACGCCCCGCTTCCCAAAAATATGGAATACGAGCACGTGACGAAGCCCAGCGAATGATTTTTACATCATCCATAAGCTGTAGGATCGACTCAGCATCATAACAAGAATATAACCTGATTTATATGTAACCAAGCATGCATGAATAATTATTTAAGCAACAGAAACAATTTAAGTAAATGATAATATTCAAATAGTTCTCATGTCTGGATCAAGTGTAAACTCGGAAACAAGTCTTAAACAGCAGAAGAAATAAATACCTTAAGGAAAGCAATCATTAAAATAGGTCCTTGCTCTAAGCAAAACCTGAAATGTCTGCTCGCCAATTCCAGCAGGAACCTCGTCTCCAAAGTCTGCTTAATAATATAAACAGGAAAACAAAGGGGAAACAAGGGAAAATGCCCTTAGTGCAAGCTAGGGCCACAAATAGGGAAAGCAAGTACAAGTAAGGGAAACAAGAATTGGAATTCAAAATGTAACAGAGCTATAAGAAGTAGTGAACAAATTCAAGGACTAGCTAGCAAGAGGAACATCTTAATAACTAGGTTGGATAACAACTGCTAGTGGTGAAACACATGCTAGGTGCACCTATAGGGTATTTAATATCCAGCGACAACCTCAAGCCTAGTGTCATATGTTATTTCAAACGTCAGGTCTCAAATGTCAAGTCCAAGTATCAAGTTGTCTAGCTCAAGTTATCAAGTTATCTAGTCTCAAGTATCAAGTTATCTAGTTCAAATTATCAAGTTCAAGTCTAGTGGTGATTACTATCTAGGTAGCACGACATGCATCCATTCTTTTACTACATGGTTGCTACAGTCAAACAATTTCGTTTAGACCTAGTAATGGATTTTATAGGGCGGCGTACTCAGGTATCAAGTATCAAGCAAGCCATGGTTCATGAATCGGAAATAAATAACAAGTTCACGAAGCAAGTTCGCGAATCCACAAGCAAGTTCAAGAACCGCACAATGGGTTCATGAATCAACAAGTTCATGAGCCGAGTAACCGACTCCATGAATCGAACAAGATACAACAAGTTCATGAACCAAGTATTGGGAAACACGGGCCCCCTTCCGAGTACACTTATCTATATTGTCCATTCTATAGTCTTTCCCATAACCCCGGCTTGTTACTTTTATTAACTCTTATCAAGCAAGCATACATATGTAAAATGTTGTGAGTTAATTCTAGGAAAATTTGGGGATGTCCTATATGGTGTCCAGCAGCTACATATAAAATTTGGGGTCAAATGCTCGCTGTTTACACAGCTGAAATAATTTGCAAAGTAAATGTATACAGCAGTTTTACAAAACTGCGTCTACTGACACAGCTGCAGTATAACTGACATAACTCCTAGACCATAACTCCAAATTCGAACATTTTGGAGTCTATCGATATCTACACATCCGGATTTACAATTTCTATTCAGGGCTCGGGCCCAGATTCAAATGATAGAAGGGTCGAAACCGCAAAATAACATTCAGACAGCAACACTCAGAATTTATTTACTAATGTAGGTTTCATGGAAATATGTGATTTGGTGTCTAAGTTGTTAAGTAGCATAAATACATAATCATGGATGTCAAAACAGCAACTAATGAATATTTTTCAAGCCATAATAGTCGCAAATTCGTCAAAATACTAACTTTATATGCGTCTACAAATTTTAGGGGTCCTTAATTCATATGTCCATGTGATTCATGTGCTCAAGGAGATAAAAGAGTCCAATTGATTATTATTTAATACGAGGAAGTTTTGTGACTCTTAGATTTGTGGGTTTGAAGGTTCAAAATTGATTTACAATGATATTTCAAAGGGAGTCACAATCTAACTATATGTGGTATTTACAAGAAAACTTGTACTAGAGCAATAAAATGTACAAGATGAATACTTGCCTTAAATCGACGATTATAAACTCCGCTTGTTGAAGCAATTGAGTAGAAAAATCCCCGAAGATGTCCTCAAAAAGCGCGTGCAAAAATTGATCGGAGATCGCGTTTTCCCGCACACAGGATCTGTCCAGAACAGCAAACGGCGAGAGTGATCCGATGAGCACAGAACGCGGGACAGCGGAACAACCCAATCAGATCTTGTCTTCGCACCGGATCTGGGGCCGAACAGGAAACAGCGGAGGCGGATTCGCTGTGGATGAAACAGGGTACGACGATCAGATCGCACGGATCTTGAAGAGATCCAAGGGTCGAGATTGGATGCCGCCCTAATCGCTGCTCTTCTTCTTCTTCTTCGTTCTTTCGATCGGCGGAGAGCAAGGGAGCGGCGGTGACGCTGGCGATGGCTTCAACGGCGAGACGGCGTGACTGCGACACTGGCGGCGGCGCGAGTGTAACGGGAGCGACGGCGGTGATGCTGGCGATGGACTCTGTTCTGGTTTCAAAACAGGGGGGCGACGACAGCGGCTGATCGGGCTTCGACGGGGCTTGGATGAAGACAAGGCGACGTGGGGTTCTCCGGAGGATGAAGGGGGATGCACGGTGAGGGGATGGCGACTGTGAAAGGTGGTCGGAGAAGCTACTGGGAAGGCGGATTGGGTTTCGAGGTCGAGTAATGGCGATGGAGATTGGGTGGGTTCGGGTGTTGGGTTCGAATGTCGAAGGAGTGGGGACGATGGCGGTGGTCTGGTGGTGGTTGTGTAGACGAGAGGGAGGCAAGGCGATTGGGTGGGTTGGTTGGCGCTGTGCGAAAACGTGGGAGAGGGAAACAGAACGAAGAAGAGAGTAGCGGCGGGGGTTAGGGTTTATACAGTAATTAGGGTATTAACCGGGTTTTGGGTATTTGGGTAGTGGATATTGGATATTGGGGTTTTAGGAAAATATCCAATAGGGAAAAATTACAAAATAAATAAATTGTAGGATTATATATTATTTGAAAATCACTACAAATACAAAAATCAGTTGAAATAGGTTTTTAAATCAACAATCAAAATGATAATGTTAACACCAACAATTTTGAAATACATATCAAATGAGAATTTAGACAACAAGTTCATTAAAATATAAATAGTAATAAAATAAGATACCAATGGCCAATCACTTAGAAAATAAACATTAAAGTTGGAATATACTGTTATTCGAAGAAAATACAAATTCCGGTTCGAAAAGATTTTAATAGAAGGCCCAATTCGAGTTTAAAATAATACTGAATTTATAATTAATCAAAATACGAAAAATATTCACAAAATACGTATTTAGGGATACAGGGATTACAAATCCTACCCACCTTACTCAAAAATTTCGTCCTCGAAATTTGCTTAGGCGGTACATAGGATGGGGCTAAGCAACTTAGGGGCGGGTGATAAACAAGTGATCCAACTTAGTGGTAACATCAGAATAAGAAGGGAGTGGATAACAACGAGGTCAAATGGAAGACATGAAAGAGAATAAACAATATCTAAATGATCGAAATAACACAAGATAACGGATACGATAAAGAAGTAGGCAGAACTGAAATCAGAGAAAGAAAAGACAGGAAAGAATTGAATCAAATGTTGAGTGAGTACATGATGGCGAAATGGAATGCAAGAGAGAAGGAACCGGTATCAAAAATGAAGCAACACAAAAGTTGCATGATAATAAAGCAGGGAGGCGAAGAAATTGATAGAGCTGGAACCGAAGAAATGGCGGACAAGGAAAAGATGAACGAAGCAATGAGTCAGCGGACGAGAACAATGCAAGGAAGGAGAAGCAACAGTAGCTGGGACCTATGGGTTATGGGCCCACCACGGTTCCGCTGCGCCACTCTGATGGTGATGTTCCAAGCTCCAGACAAGTCGTTGTAGACCACGTGACACCAAGCGATGATCCGAGCAGAAAGAAAAGAATGAGGCACCACAAATTCAAAGAGAATATGAGCTCCAAATAGAGATAGGCAATAATGCAAAATGGATATAAGGCTTGAGCTTCAATCTTCATAATTAAAAGATATAATACATATCAAAACTAATGGATTTTAACAGAAATAATAACACAATAAATATTAATAATAATAATATCAATAGTAACAGAATAATAATAACAATAAATAAAAATAAATATACCAATGATAATAATAAAATTAGTAATAATAGTAACAAAATAATAATAATAACAATAATAATAACAGAAATCAAAATCATCATAACCACACAAGTAATAATAACATAATAAAAATATCAACAATACTAATAATAACGATAACACATACATGACATAATAGAATTCAACACACCCATGGAAACAATGCAACAATAATAATAATGATAGCATTAAAAATAATATCTATAATGATAATAAATAATATGATAATAGCAATAAACAATAATGTCAATGAAGTAACGGTAATAATAATAATAATAATAATAATAAGAGTACTAAAGGTAACGGAAACAATAAAAATAACATCAATTGAAATGACAATAATAATAATAATACCAATAATAGCGAAAATATTCATTTACCATCAGTTTCATTATATAAGTAACGAGTCTTGAAATATCAATTAGTAATAGGTGGAAAATCTTGCCTCCTTAATATCAAGTTGCATCTTTGCCTTCACGACATCAGGTTTCAAATTGCCATCCAAATATTCGGCTGCACATTTTGCCTCGCCGATATCCAGTTGCAATTTGCCTCCATTGACATCGAGTTGCATATTTGCCATCTCGACATTAGGTTGCACCGAAGTGGTGAAATGTATATAAAGTTTGAGCATGTTCGGCTCAAAACAAATTAATAATAATAATAATAGTAACGATAAAAATAATACTACAAATAAAATATCAATACTAATAACAATAAGAATAACAATGATAATAACAAGGATCATAACAGTAATAATAACAGAAATCGCAGAAAGAATGATAATAATAATAATAATAGAAATAATATTAAAATATCAACAACACTAGTAAAAATAATAATGCAAGACAAGATATAGTTTGTGCCCAATATTTTTGTGGAAGTAATTTAATATTAACGATAATAATAAAATAATGAAAACAACAATAAGAATATCAATAGTAGTAACAATAACAATAATACTAGTAAGGATAGTGAAAATAATAGCAATAATAATAATAGTGGTAATAGTAGCATTGTACAACAAAATAAGAATTGTCTTATCAAAATAGTCCGGTAAAAATATATAGTCAATCAAAAGTGAAAAGTGAAGTTAAAATACACCATTGTTCGGAAAAACAAAATCTTTGTTAAGAAATAATTTTTTATAGAGATTGAAAATAAATATAACAAATAAGAATCAAAATATAGAAAGTATTCGGGAAAAATAATTATAAGGAGAAAATAGGTAGGAGAAAAATGAAGTTATATCCAATAAAGAGTTAAAGAGAATGATGACTAGAAGGGACGAAAGAAAATTAAGGAATTGAATACGAAGGAAGAAGGACGAGGGCAAAATCAGAATTGAAGAGAATATAGCAGAGAAGGAATAACTAGCATGATACTCAAAGTGAGTCAACAGTTGAAAATGAACGCAAGGCACGAAAAGTAATGAACGACACACGAACTGAAATAAGAGGGGATCAACGAGGCAAGCGGAAAATAAGAGATTGCTTGCTCCGGAATCAAAAGAATATGGGCACAGAAGAATAAATTGTACCCAATAAGGACTTCATAAATCAGGATGACTATAAGAGATGGAAGGAAGCAATGAATCAAAGAATTGAATATGAAGGAATCAAATGAATGGGATAAGACTTGTATCCAGATCGAGTTGACTATTAAATTATTCATGTGGTTGCATGGCTTGTTTAATGTTGAGTTAATCCTGACTGAGTCAAGCACATCTAATGTATTAGTCAAACTAACACATTAGCCCAACCTGAGCTCTGATACCACTAAAAACCTTGTCATGCCCCGCTTCCCAAAAATATGGAATACGAGCACGTGACGAAGCCCAGCGAATGATTTTTACATCATCCATAAGCTGTAGGATCGACTCAGCATCATAACAAGAATATAACCTGATTTATATGTAACCAAGCATGCATGAATAATTATTTAAGCAACAGAAACAATTTAAGTAAATGATAATATTCAAATAGTTCTCATGTCTGGATCAAGTGTAAACTCGGAAACAAGTCTTAAACAGCAGAAGAAATAAATACCTTAAGGAAAGCAACCATTTAAACAGATCCTTGCTCCAAGCAAAACCTGAAATGTCTGCTCGCCAATTCCAGCAGGAACCTCGTCTCCAAAGTCTGCTTAATAATATAAACAGGAAAACAAAGGGGAAACAAGGGAAAATGCCCTTAGTGCAAGCTAGGGCCACAAATAGGGAAAGCAAGTACAAGTAAGGGAAACAAGAATTGGAATTCAAAATGTAACAGAGTTATAAGAAGTAGTGAACAAATTCAAGGACTAGCTAGCAAGAGGAACATCTTAATAACTAGGTTGGATAACAACTGCTAGTGGTGAAACACATGCTAGGTGCACCTATAGGGTATTTAATATCCAGCGACAACCTCAAGCCTAGTGTCATATGTTATTTCAAACGTCAGGTCTCAAATGTCAAGTCCAAGTATCAAGTTGTCTAGCTCAAGTTATCAAGTTATCTAGTCTCAAGTATCAAGTTATCTAGTTCAAATTATCAAGTTCAAGTCTAGTGGTGATTACTATCTAGGTAGCACGACATGCATCCATTCTTTTACTACATGGTTGCTACAGTCAAACAATTTCGTTTAGACCTAGTAATGGATTTTATAGGGCGGCGTACTCAGGTATCAAGTATCAAGCAAGCCATGGTTCATGAATCGGAAATAAATAACAAGTTCACGAAGCAAGTTCGCGAATCCACAAGCAAGTTCAAGAACCGCACAATGGGTTCATGAATCAACAAGTTCATGAGCCGAGTAACCGACTCCATGAATCGAACAAGATACAACAAGTTCATGAACCAAGTATTGGGAAACACGGGCCCCCTTCCGAGTACACTTATCTATATTGTCCATTCTATAGTCTTTCCCATAACCCCGGCTTGTTACTTTTATTAACTCTTATCAAGCAAGCATACATATGTAAAATGTTGTGATTTAATTCTAGGAAAATTTGGGGATGTCCTATATGGTGTCCAGCAGCTACATATAAAATTTGGGGTCAAATGCTCTCTGTTTACACAGCTGAAATAATTTGCAAAGTAAATGTATACAGCAGTTTTACAAAACTGCGTCTACTGACACAGCTGCAGTATAACTGACATAACTCCTAGACCGTAACTCCAAATTCGAACATTTTGGAGTCTATCAATATCTACTCATCCGGATTTACAATTTCTATTCAGGGCTCGGGCCCAGATTCAAATGATAGAAGGGTCGAAACCGCAAAATAACATTCAGACAGCAACACTCAGAATTTATTTACTAATGTAGGTTTCATGGAAATATGTGATTTGGTGTCTAAGTTGTTAAGTAGCATAAAGACATAATCATGGATGTCAAAACAGCAACTAATGAATACTTTTCAAGCCATAATAGTCGCAAATTCGTCAAAATACTAACTTTATATGCGTCTACAAATTTTAGGGGTCCTTAATTCATATGTCCATGTGATTCATGTGCTCAAGGAGATAAAAGAGTCCAATTGATTATTATTTAATACGAGGAAGTTTTGTGACTCTTAGATTTGTGGGTTTGAAGGTTCAAAATTGATTTACAATGATATTTCAAAGGGAGTCACAATCTAACTATATGTGGTATTTACAAGAAAACTTGTACTAGAGCAATAAAATGTACAAGATGAATACTTGCCTTAAATCGACGATTATAAACTCCGCTTGTTGAAGCAATTGAGTAGAAAAATCCCCGAAGATGTCCTCAAAAAGCGCGTGCAAAAATTGATCGGAGATCGCGTTTTCCCGCACACAGGATCTGTCCAGAACAGCAAACGGCGAGAGTGATCCGATGAGCACAGAACGCGGGACAGCGGAACAACCAAATCAGATCTTGTCTTCGCACCGGATCTGGGGCCGAACAGGAAACAGCAGAGGCGGATTCGCTGTGGATGAAACAGGGTACGGCGATCAGATCGCACGGATCTTGAAGAGATCCAAGGGTCGAGATTGGATCCCGCCCTAATCGCTGCTCTTCTTCTTCTTCTTCATTCTTTCGATCGGCGGAGAGCGAGGGAGCGGCGGTGACGCTGGCGATGGCTTCAACGGCGGAGACGGCGTGACTGCGACACTGGCGGCGGCGCGAGTGTAACGGGTGCGACGGCGGTGATGCTGGCGATGGACTCTGTTCTGGTTTCAAAACAGGGGGGCGACGACAGCGGCTGATCGGGCTTCGACGGGGCTTGGATGAAGACGAGGCGACGTGGGGTTCTCCGGAGGATGAAGGGGGATGCACGGTGAGGGGATGGCGACTGTGAAAGGTGGTCGGAGAAGCTACTGGGAAGGCGGATTGGGTTTCGAGGTCGAGTAATGGCGATGGAGATTGGGTGGGTTCGGGTGTTGGGTTCGAATGTCGAAGGAGTGGGGACGATGGCGGTGGTCTGGTGGTGGTTGTGTAGACGAGAGGGAGGCAAGGCGATTGGGTGGGTTGGTTGGCGCTGTGCGAAAACGTGGGAGAGGGAAACGGAACGAAGAAGTGAGTAGCGGCGGGGGTTAGGGTTTATACAGTAATTAGGGTTGGGATTAGGGTATTAACCGGGTTTTGGGTATTTGGGTAGTGGATATTGGATATTGGGGTTTTAGGAAAATATCCAATAGGGAAAAATTAAAAATAAATAAATTGTAGGATTATATATTATTTGAAAATCACTACAAATACAAAAATCAGTTGAAATAGATTTTTAAATCAACAATCAAAATGATAATGTTAACACCAACAATTTTGAAATACATATCAAATGAGAATTTAGACAACAAGTTCATTAAAATATAAATAGTAATAAAATAAGATACCAATGGCCAATCACTTAGAAAATAAACATTAAAGTTGGAATATACTGTTATTCGAAGAAAATACAAATTCCGGTTCGAAAAGATTTTAATAGAAGGCCCAATTCGAGTTTAAAATAATACTGAATTTATAATTAATCAAAATACGAAAAATATTCACAAAATACGTATTTAGGGATACAGGGATTGCAATTCCTCCAGAAAAGCCTCCCAAGTCATCTGCTGGTTTCCCAACGTCCTTTTCACCGTTTGCCACCAAAAACCAGCGTCCTTTTCTAGTTGCATAGTGGCCAACTTCACCTTATTGGCTGCCGGAGTTTCCGAGACCTCGAAGATTGTCTCCATCCGCCTAATCCAATCATCAGCTTCGTTTGGATCAGATTGCCCCTCAAAAACTGGCGGTCTCATCCTCTTGAAGGACTCGATTGCTTGATGGGATCGGCGTTAACCAAACCTGGTCCAGTTCCATGATTCTGATGCTGATTCTAATTCTGAGCCAAATTAGATGCCATCAGTGCCTCCAAAGTCTGATACACCCTGGTAAATTCGGCCTCGAGATCAATTCCAATTCCTCGAGAACTTCCAGATCCATCACCATTGTTACCACCATTCCTGGGTCTGGGTACAACCATACTGAATACTGCAAAACAAGGAAAAAGTTAGAGCACCACAACACACAACTCACATTCACATCTACATCCTTTGGCTAAACCTCAACTGTACCCTAAACTAAACATCATGTTTCAGTTCTATGTGATACTCACTCTCTAGTGTCCACACCTAGGTACTCACACACTAGTGTCCACACCTAGGTTATTTTTATACCATGTTTAGTATTACTATTGAAGCATGCTCTGATACCAACCTCTGTAGCACCCCGAATTTCTAATATGATATCTTAGAAAATACATGGCACAATTCCCAGCATCAACTTCAATGTAATATTAAACCCAATTTAACACCAATAAAATTTTTCCAACTTTCATTACAAAAATCAGTTACATAGCACAGCGGAATACAATACATCTTAAATCACAATTCTCTTTTCTTTACAACACTTTCTTTTCATTTTACATGTCACTAAATCAACTGAACTCAATCATCCAAATCCCAAGCTCTAATCAACAACAACCTGTAAACATGAGGCTAGAGATGATCCCTAACTCCCAAAACTAAAGGGGTCAGCCATAAAGGTGTGAGTGACATAAAAACAAACAACATATATAAACATTAAGCATGGATTCATAAACAACAGGTGACAAATAATAATACATAAAATATGACATTGCAAGGAATCGTGTAAACCTCAAGTGAAGCTAAACTAAGTGTCAAGTGTAGAAAATAGGAAAACACATGCGTGAAACCAAATCAAGAAAACACAAGTCTATATGCTGACTCTCTAATGCGTACTTGTCGGAGTCTATGCATCCCACTCTACATAGATCCGGTGCAAGCCCTTAACGTCTCCACATTATAGGGTTCAATCCCCGCTACGCAACTAATCCTAACACGATGACTACTACGAGATAAAGATAAACTGTGAGTATTAGCCCATGCCCCGATAATTCCGAAGATCAAACTCTATTCACAGATAATTTCAGAGACTATTTCACTCACACCTGGGAATCTTTGAGAATACCCCACATCGCAAGCAATGGCACCTCATCACACGAATATCACATGTGCATCGCCTCGACTCCGATAATTTCGGAGATCAATCCCACACCACATGTAATTCCGGAGACTATTTCACTCACACCTGGATAATTTCGGAGATCATCTCACACCGCAAGCCATACTAAGGTCCATAACTCATGTTCCCGTTCATCATATCACCACTAGTGCCTGTCCTTATCATTTAGGTTATTTAATTACTCAACGAATCTCCTAGAGTTGGTGTACCCTACCGGACTTAACTCAACAACTGATCAACTAAATGCCTCAATAGGCCCAAACATAAACAACTCAACTGCCGGTATACTAGGGTCATACACACCCTCTAGAGACTCAAACTCAAATATCCAAACTGAACTTCCAACATAAATTGTTCAACTTAACATCTTGAAAACATATGTTCAATAGGAGGTAGAGTATAATAATAATAAGTTATAGATCAAAACAACTAGAGAATAAATCATTTGAAAGAACATTCATAGATATAAGGATACATCAGTATCAGTCGACTAATAATAAGAGTAAGTCGACTGTCCAGAAAGAGAATTTCATGGTCTTAAGAAAATCAGCTAAGTGTTATAAGTCGACTTGCAAAAGTCATAGGTTGACTTACCAGAGAGAAATTTCAGTAATCTTTAGGAAAATATTCTAAGTGTTATAAGTCGACTTATAAAAGTCATAGATCGACTTACCAGAGAGAAATTTCAAGTAATCTTTAAGAAAATATTCTAAGTGTTATAAGTCGACTTATAAAAGTCATAGGTCAACTTACTAGATAGAAATTCCAATACAACTATAGAACATAGCAGCCGGGTCGTATCAGTCGACTGAAAGGTCGTGCCAGTCGACTGTCGGCCTACAGACTGTATAGTTTTGGTTGTGCACAATTCAACCGATATATAGTTTTACTTCATGAAAACGATTTCTACGAAAAACATATTTCTTATATGATCAAATATAACTGGTAGGACATATAATAGTCTACAAAACTAAATCAAACTACTTGAATTTATAAAAATAGAGATTTGTTGATTTCCTTCAATCAAACATGAAATTGTGCATATCATCAAAATAGAGTTTTTTCTAAAATTTTATCGATCACTGAAATAGTTCGTATTCAGATCCCAAAACATGTAAATACCAATCTCAAAGAAAATCCACAATTTGGATATATTTCTTCAATTCAATTAATCCCTCAAATTTCAATTCTCAAGACACGGTCTCTTGATTCATAACTCTTCCATTCAATTATCTCAAAAATCTGAATTTCTACCACAACTCATAACCATAATCAAATTTGTAATCACATACCACTAGGGTTTCACAAGATCCAATTTTTCATCCAATCCATAATATGCATAATCATGTTCAAACTCTAAACATGCTTTCTAGCAATAAAGTTCAATATCCAAGATCCATTAAACATTCATAGATCAAACAATCAAATTTTACCAAATCACATATATAAACAAATCAACAAAACAATTACATGCAAAATACACAAGGCAAAACAACATGTCACTTACCTTGAAATGAAGAAATCCAACAAGAAAACCTTCCCTATTTGCGAAATCCAAGATCCTTCTCTCAATCCTCCAAAAATAATAAATCTTTGTGTTGTGCAGTGAATGACGGCTGCGTTCTCTTCTTTTAAATACCCGGAAATAGGAACTTAGGGTTTTAGACATATTTGCGAAATAACCCCTCGAAAACATATCTTTACATAAATAGATTCCTATACCTGGAACTTGATAAAATCAAATAAATTGAGATTTAAAAGCAAAATAACTCATCAACTCCAGTCGGCGCTGATTAAAAGCCCAGAAAGTAGTTTTTTGCACTTTCATCCCTCAAAATGACAAATTTGCAAAAATGTCCTTCTTTTTCTCAATATTTGCAAATAGATCAAATTAATTTTAGAAAAATCTAAAAAATTTATAAATAAATCCCAAATAATAAATAATGATTTTCCATAAAATAATTTTGGCTTTTGAACTTTTCAAGAAAATATTTGCACGTGTTTCGCATGTGTAAAAAGATAAATTTCCAGAAAAATATTTATTAAATCCCCAAAAATCATTTTAATCATTTATAAACCTTTAAAAATAATATTTAAAAATATGGGGTACTACATTATAACTGACAACGGGACCCAATTCACGGGAGTGACCTTTCGCGACTTTTGCACCGACCTCAGGATTCAGCAGCGGTTCTCTTTAGTAGCGCACCCCCAGTTTAATGGCCAAGCGGAAAACGCGAACCGAAAAATCCTCTCTGGCTTGAAGAAGAGGCTTGACAAGTCCACTAAAGGGCTCGAACAACTCCCCAATGTGCTTTGGAACTATCGCACCACCAAAAGAGCTCCAACGGGAGAGTCCCCTTTCAACCTCACGTACGAATCCGAAGCTCTCATCCCTTTAGAGGTGGGCCTGCCTTCACCTTGACTCATAGCTTACAGTGATGTGCAGAATGCGAACCAACTTCGCAACTGCCTAGACCTCATTGACGAGGTCCGCGAGAGAGTAGCGATTCGGCAAGAGACCTACCGCCATAGGATCACTCAGGCCTACAATAAGAGGGTACGGCCCGCCAACCTAAAAGAGGGTGACTTAGTGCTCAGAAAATTATCGATCTCCGATCCAAGCAAAAGAGGCAAGTTGGCACCCAATTGGGAAGGACCATATAGGGTCTCCAAAGTTATTCACCCGGGAGCGTATCAACTCGAAGACCCGGGGGGCAGGAAGATACCGAGGATATGGAATGCGGAACACTTAATGAAGTACTGAGAGGGTGTCTAAACACCGATCCAAGCAACTTCCCCAAGAAAACTCCAGAAGACATGTCCAAACTCCCTACTTGTATTTTCTCTTTATCAAAATGTAAAAGCAGCTCGCAACCTAGAAGCGGCCGCCCATTTGTTTGCAATAAAAGGGAATCTTCCCCACAACTTTTCTATCTTTTGAGTAGTCTAACTCTACTTAGCAAATTCTCTATTTTTGGGTAGTCTAACTCTACTTACAAAAAAAATTTTTGCAATAAAACAACGTGCTTGGAGTCAAACACTTGGTTCAACTCCGCTTCAACTACTTGCTTCTACAGCGAGTACGAAGCGGATCACCATTCGGAATTGCTCCTACAGCTGTTGATATTTTTAGAACGACACACTCGGAATCCAATACTTGGTTCGACTCTGCTTCAACTATTTGCTTGTAAGCGAGTATGAAGCGGATCACCATTCGGAATTGCTCCCACAGCTATTGATATTTTTAGAACGACGCGCTGGAAGTCCAACACTTGGTTCGACTCCACTTCAACTACTTGCATCTAAGCGAGTAAAGAGCAGACAACCATTCGAAATTGCTCCTACAACCGTTGATACTCTCTAAATGACAAGTTCGGAGCATAACACTTGGTTCGACTCCGCTTCAACCACTGGCTTCTAAGCAAGTGCAAAGCAAATCACCATTCAGAATTGCTCTTACAACTGTTGACAACTACAAATGCTAGCGAAGCATGCAAGTTCACAAAACGAGTACTATTTCATTCGAATTTGGGATTATAAGTCTAATTACAAGACCAACTTCTCATGTTTACATTGACATACAAAACTTGTACAAAAAAGACTGCAAAATCATAAGGGAGACGCCCTAACACCTCCTAAGGAGTGGGATACTCCTCTTGAGTGACAAACGAGATCGGTGAACACCTTGTCGCTGCGACCCTACACCCGTGGAGGTCTCTAAGCCGGCGAGCCGAATTGTGTCATCGAGAGTGGCACCGACTGAGGCCCCGCTCGACGAGCCAGCCACTCCACTCTGTGCGTCTCCAGGATGCCCTAAGGTGGGAGGCGAACGTAACACCAACTCATGAAATAACCGTCCCTGTGGTACTCTCTTCGGGCACAAGAAGTGATCCTAATGTTGCTTTCCTCCGAGAGATGTCGTAACCGGTGAATCTCTGTCTCTAACTCAAAGATTCGTTCCTTCAGCGAGTCATCTGTTACCCTAACATTTAGCCGAGGCGTTCAACTCGTATTGCCTGCAGAGAAGCTTTGGTGATGGTTCACCGAAGCTGCGCCGTCTCCAAACTCTTTTTGAGCACCACGTTCTTTATACCGTCTCTCTCAGCTCTAGCCTCGAACAAAGACTGTCGAATGGACTCTAGCTTCTTGTCTAGCTTGCTGGACTTCGAGGGACTCCCCTCCAACAATTTTCGAGCTTGCTCCTTTAGTCGCTTCAGTTCAGAGATGCGACGCGCCAGCGTTAGCTTGTGATGACTTAGTTCTACCTTGCTCTTGAGGAGCTTCTCTCAACTTCGAGAAAGAGCCATCCTAATAACACCCAGATCAGATTGAAGGCGAGATACCTCAGCACTTTGTGGCACTTCGGCAAGGGGTAGTGCTTCGACGATCTGAAAAGGCCAAGTGAAACTACTAACTTCAGACACAACTACTACGAATCTAGAGAGCAATCCTGAGCTCCAACACTTGTTCAAAAAGTGTTTTAACACTTGTTCAAGAGTGAGTTCGAAAGCAATGCCGAGCTCCAACACTTGTTCGAAAAGTGTTTTAACACTTGTTCCAGAGTGAGTTCGAAAGCAGTGCCGAGCTCTAACACTTGTACAAAAAAAAAGAGTTTTTCACTCAATGCCGAGCTTCAACACTTGTTTCATTAAAAGTTTTCACTCAAAAAGTTTTCATCAAAAGTTTCAAGACTACAAGCATTGGCCAGTCCGCAGTTTAGCACTACATGAGCAAAAAGAAAAAACAAAAAGAGAGAAACAAGACGCAAGGCAGATCAGGGGTTGACCTCTGTTGAAGGACCCTCCTCGAGGGCCACAATGGCCAGGGGCACGGCCTCCGACGGAGCCTCCTCCTTGGCCTCAACCTCTTCAACTTAGACCGCCTCGGTCTCCTTTCCTTCTTCGCCTTCTTCTTCACCTTCGGATATGCCGTCGAAGCCGGGGACAGGATCCGGAAAGAGACGCATCTCGGCGCAGTCAACTTCGGTGAACTTCGCCTTTACCTCGTCTATTGCGCGAGCATATGCCTTCACCATGTTCACAATCAGGTAACCCTTCGCCTTTTCCAAGGCCTGTTCCTCAGCCTCCTTCACTTTCTCCGAGGCCTGCACCTCGGCCTCCTTCCCTGCCTCAAGCTTTTCCATTGCTATGGCATCCTCCTTCTCCTTGGCTGACTCTTCGGTAGCCTTGAGAAGCCAAGCGTTGTCCGCCTCCAGCTTGGCGACCATGGCCTCGAGGTGCACCAACCTCGAGTTCCTTGACTCGGCCTCCGCCTTTGCCTTTTCAAGCTCCTTGGCGATCCGAGCCTTCTCACCTCGAGCCTTATCCACCTCGGACATCAGCTCTTTCTCCTGTTCGGCTATCTTCTTCATCAAGTGGCCAAAGTGGCAAGTGATCTGCAAGGAGTAAGACTTAGGTTATTTCAGAAGAAAAAGACAAAAATTCTAAGCGCTTGGCAAAAGATGGCTCAGACTTTAGAACTTATCGATATCGCCGAGCGTGCGACCTCGAGCGCATCGTCCCCCGCAATGCCCGCTTCCATCGCCGCCTCTTCCTTCGGCATGGCCAAGTGCCGAACTGCTTGCATGCACGCCGACGAGTCACCGAGGAACCCTTCAAGCTTGCGGACCTGCCAGTCCGGGACAAAGATCTTTTTGTGCTCCTTGGTTAGGAACACCTCGGCTTCGGCAGTCAACAGTAGAGATGCGAGCCCCAAAGCTGCCGATAGTGGGAAGGCCCCCGTGCCAGTAGAAGCCGAAGCCAACGCTGCAGTTGGAGACTTCGGAGCCAAGGGGGGTCGCCTCGCCAACTGCTCCGCTGCAGCACGGTGCCCTTGCACCCCTTCCGAGGCAGTCTTCAAAGCAACTCTTTTCCTCTTCTTCGAAGCCTTGCTGCTCAGGGACCCACGCTGCGACACCAAGTCCTCGAAGTCCATTGATTCTGCATGGGAGAAAGAGTTAGAAAAAAATCTACTTTTTAAATGCACAAAAAGCAAACATATAAGAACAAAGCCATACTAGGTTTTATCGAGCTAACCCCCCTCGGAAGTGCGCCTTCTCGGTCAGGTCCTTCTAATCGAACTTCGGACGATCAAGCAACGTTCGAACCATAGCTTCCTCCTCGGTGCTGAGGGACGCGCTTTGCTTGACCTTCTTTGGCACCGAATCAACCCAACACTACAAGAAAAACCCTTTTTCGCAATGAGGTTTTGGCAACGACGTTTTAGTCGTTGTGAAAATTAGTTACGGCAAGGCGAAAGTCGTTGCTAAAAATAAAACAAAATTTTCCCGGGCCTTCACACATCCCCGCCAGATTGTGTGTAAATTGGAAACGATAAATGTCGTTGCGCCAGATTGTGTGTAAATTGGAAACGACAAATGTCATTGCGTATATTTCCTTATATCTACTGCAACGACAGTATTGTTGCCAAAAAAAAATTAACTTAATATCTCCCTCACGACATCAAATTCCCCAAACGTTCCTAATTCCCCAAACCCACCCCACACCAAATACTGTTGTTGTATCTTTCCTAATTCCCCGACTATCCACCACATCCCGCCGCCACCACATCCCGCCCTAGCCGCAACCACATCCCGCCGCCAGCACATCCCGCCCTAGCCGCAACCACATCCCGCCACCAAATCAGAGCGCGATCGCGATCAAGATTTTGAGTCAGGGGGTTCTGCCGCTGGTATAATTTTTTTCCCTATATTTTTTATGGAGTAATGTAGGAGTCTAAGGAATATGTTGTTGGGTGTTTTTTTTTGAAAGAATGTTAGTGGTGGATGTTGTTGGGGAAGTAGGAGGACAAAAAAAAGAATTTTGATTTTAGGATTTTTTGTTTTTTTATTAATAGTAAAGAAGGGTTTAAGAGGTGCTCGTTCAGTAATTGGATCTTTTCTTTGTGGATAGGGGTTGATAAATTGATTGAGAAAAATGGTGATTTTGCATGAGAACTGGAGAGATTTGAAGTGATAGGAGCGAGCCTTTTAATCACTTTTCTTTGAACTGTCGAGGTTTTGGGTTTGGTTTATTTTAAGGTTGAATGGAATTTCTTATTGTTACGCTTTGTAAGATGATCAGGATGGTTGTCTGCTTCAGTTTTGATCCTTATAGACGGTTATAGAAGGTTATATAAGGTAAATTTTTAGCTTTTTGTGAGACGAATGGAGTACTGAACTTCTGTTCTTAGATGGGTTCTGTTTGTGTGGTTGGTGTGTTTTGTTTTTTTGTGGAAATAAAAAGTGACCAAGGTCACCGATCTCATTAATGAACGATTAACGAAATCACAAAATAGTCCTACTACGGTTGGTGTGTTTTGTTAGAAACCGTTTACTCCTTTTTGACAACGACAAAAGAGTAGGCAGCTTAAACGAAGATATGACTATACACTATTTCTTCTCTAAATAACTTTTTAAAATGAGGAAATTACCTTATATAAGTATGGGGTTACCTTTACTCATATTGTAATCAGTTGAGAATTGGGCAAGCTTAATTGTCTAAGTTGTGAAAATGAAAATATAAATCGGTAACTGATTATATAACACACATGCATTATTATTAAATTACTGGATAGCCAATTTCAGTCTGAAAATTTTAAGTGACACTTCACATTTAATCCAGATTGAGAATCTGCATTATATTGTTTTTAATTTAATATATTGTTTCTAAACAACCTCGGTATTAGAAGGAAAAAATATTGCATAATTATTTCTTTTTAGATTGCTTTTGTGCACGTTGAAGTTATATGATTCATACACCCTTCACTATTGAAATTGTTGCATTCGCTGCAGCGTAGTTGAATGTGAGAGCTGTTTGTAAGCACTCTCCACAATATCCATTTGGTATATTTATCTCTCTTTCCCTCCCTCCCCCCCCCCCCCCCCCCCCCCCCCCCCCCCCCCCCCCCCCCCCCCTTTTTTTTTTCTTTCTTCTGAGTGCTTAAATTAAAGCTCCATTCCCTGTTATTCATGCTTGTTATGTTTTTCAGAATTCTTTCTGCCTTTTATGTAATGTGAAGGAAGCTTAGGTTAGTAGAGGATTAGTTGATTACTGTCTTTGTTTGAGGTTGAGTTTATATATGTACTTGTTGGTTAATATAGCAGGTTACTCGCTAGGTTTTTTTAAAATTGGCTAGAGTAGATATATTTGAGTGCAAAAATGAAATATACATACTATCAGCTAGTTCAGAGCAAACACTATTCTGTGATTAGGTTGGGAGCTTGAGGCTTGCATTAAGTCAAGTGATATCTTTTGGCAGTGAGTAGTTGACAGGTAACCACCATGCATTTTTCTCGCTGCTCTAGCATCAATCTTGTGATAGAAATATCTACAAATATTAGGCTTCTGAATAAAAGATGCGAACGGTTGTCTGAATATGGTATTGAAGGCTCTGTGTAACCATAATATGCTTCATGTTGTTTCACTTCTGACTGGAAACTATAATCCTATTCTGATGATTAGATACTGGCAATACACCTGAGACTTTGATATAGAAAATTTGCAATGCTTCTATAGGAATGCCTGTGATCACTTTGAGCTGGCAATACCTTGAATGTGTGTATATGAGGCAATCGGAAGAGTAGAAGAGTAGTGTAGTGAGGGTTCCCAGTATCAGCTTTTACCACATTAGATGCAGTTTACCTGACAAAATATTATGTTAGCTGATTCCATGATGGGTGGTATCATATAATCTCATCGACAGTATTTGATAGGTTAATGATACGTTGTAAGTTCATATACAGAACGAGTATTCATGTAGCCGAGCCCACAATTTTGGGGTGAAGGCTGTGTTGTTGACTTGTTGTTGTACGTAGGTCCATGCAATTTTACTTGCCTCTTTTCTCAAGGTTATTTTTTTTCTGATAGAACAATTAACTGATGAATGATTATTAGAAAAGTATGAAGAGGGACAGGGGATGGTGAAGGGAAGAGGTCATTTGGGTTTGATTGTATAGTATAATGGTTATTTTGGATCAGAAATAGGACATCTTTGTTGGGTTTAATTTGATCATATGTCAGGAATATAACAATAGGATCAAGTGGACATTGAATTTTCTAGCTGAACTGGAATAGGGTGCTTTGATTCCCATAAATCTTTTTGGAGAAGCAGTCAAGTTGTTTGATGGTGCATTGGTGATGTACAGAATCTAATTCAGCACCTTCTGAGTAAGGATTTGTCTCTGAAATGGGGGCATTGAGCAAGTAGAAGAAATGACAGAACAAAAATGTAAGATAGAACACAACATTTCAGAAGTAACATGTAGAACCACTCCAATGATTCAATATTATGTTAATACATATTCCAGTAAGTCTTAAGGTCTGACACAGCAAAACCACTTCACTGGCTCAATATTACGAAGTTGTAGTGGTTGATGAATCTCATATAGTGCAGATCTGTATTGATCTGTCCTTTGACATAAAATCTTTATTTGCAGTAGCATGTGTGCTCATATATGTAACTTTTGGTTAATAAATACTCCATGAAAATCAGGAAAATAAATAATGGTTTGTCTAGGGCGATAAAACTGGATTCTAGTAAATTTTACTTTCTCAAAAAAGTATCGTGACAACATTTATTCCTGAAATCAAAGGAAAGAAAGAAAAACATGAAAGAAATGGGATCTTACATTAGATAAGACAAAAGAATAAATGTATACTGCTGAAATTTAAGTGCGAGGATATTATAAATAGAGAAATCGATATGGACCAGATTACTTGAGGGATTTGATTTGCAATGTTTGTTTTCATTTGGAAGAGTAAGAATTTCCATAAACCTTTAGAAGGTTCCAGTTACAAGACAGAGAGGGACAGTAGCCACGATTCTAAACAAGACACAGGACATTTCGGAAGATGAAGTATTTTGGCATATTACCTAATTGTGTAGAACTTACTGAAGAACACTATCTCCTTCGTAGTAGAAAAGTGGAATCAGTCAATTGATGAGTGGTTGAGGTATAAAAGTACAGTCTACTTAGTTCCTATAGAAAAGCAGATAGTGAAGAGGAATCATTGAAATTTGATTTTTTTTAAACTCCATTTGGATTAGTTAATTATCATCTCTACTGAATTTTAGTATCTAATACTAACATTTAGTATAGATGATTTAAAACCTATGGTTCTTACTTCTTAGCATTTCTCAGTCATAAAGTGTGAATTGTGATCTCTTCATGTAAGTGCAGATGATATTTAATTTGTTTAATCTGTTTCTTTAATTTAAATATGAAGGTGACAACAACCAAGTGCAGATGATATTTTTGTAAGATATTTTTGTAAGATGCTTCATGGTAAATTTTATTTTTTGTTATTGTTATTTAATTAGGAGCAACTTAAAGTAGCAGTTGCTGCACATGGTGATTCAATGACTCAAGAGGAGATCCTTCTAGATGTTTTAAAGCTTAGATCAGGGTATTTTCGTGGCAAGGGAACTGCATTAAAAGGTTATTGTAAAGGAAGACAACAACTTGAGCAACAAAACTTGATCAATGAGCAACAAAAGAAGATTGAAGAGCAGCAGAAAATGATAAAGGAGTTGCAAGAAACTCAAGAAAGAACAACAAGACAAATTGAACAACAAAAGGAAGATATGCAGCGTGCAATGGATGCAATGAAACAAGAATTGTTGGCACAACTTACACATAGAGGTGCATGAAATTCCTCGAATGATCAAGGTACTATTAATTTTAGTGGCACTATTATGCTGTATTGTTTTGTGCATACAAGATCCAATAGTTTTGGCAATCTTTCATAGTTTCATTGTATACTGCTGGACTAATCATTATTTCAAATATGTAGGTACCACGAGAAGGAACTGCATTTGAAGAATTAGGGAATGAAGCCATTGGTCCGGGAGCATATATTTTTGTATCATATTTTGACAGTGTATGATTTAGTTATATCTTATATGAGTTAGCTGTTGGTTTAGGTTATTAACTCTCCAACATCAACCCCACTTTTTTGCTACTTGTATTTTCTGAGAATATTCATCCCAAAATATTCTTTTGTTCTAAGTTGATTCAGTTCTTTCAATCTTGCATCCAATTTTGTTGCAATGTTTAGATGTCATGAGAATATTAGAAAACATGGTTAAGCTTATTATGCACAATGGAAATGATTATGAGATACTTAGATATCTTTTTGAGAAGTTGATGGTTGTAATATTTTGGGCATTGCTTCTTATATGTGACATAAATGTAATATGTTGGACAAGGTTAATATTATAGTTTTTGGAATGATATTGGTTTTTAATGTTTTTGAAGTGTATGCTAGTTTGGATAGGGCTGATGCAACGACGATATATAATTTGTCTCGAAAAGAATTAAACTTTCGCAACGCCAATTGGTAGCTTTAGCAACGACTATGGTTGTTACCAAAATACAAGTATTGCAAAGCAATTATAAAAATAATTGCAAAACAGTCGAGCTTTGTCAACGACAGTAGTCGTTGCCAAAATAGAAAATGTAAGGCAACAACAATCAATCATTGCGAAAAATATATCTTTAGCAATGACATGAGTCGTTGCCAAATATATGAAGTATGTTTGGCAACGAAAAAGGTTGTTGCGATTGATGTTATATGAAGTATCTTTAGCAACGACATGAGTCATTGCCAAATATATGAAGTATGTTTGGCAACGACAAAGGTTGTTGCGATTGATTTTATACCATAGCACGGGTGGAATTAGGTATGGCAACGACAACATATATTGCAATGGCAATGTCGTTGCGAAACAATCTATGTTTGGCAACGACAGCAAGTCGTAGTCAAAATCTTTAGCGACGCCCGGACGCGCAACGACCTTGCAATGACAAATGTCGTTGCCAAAAATATTTTTCTCAACGACAAACGAGTTTTAGCAACGACATTTGGCGTTGCAGAAAAGGGTTTTTCTTGTAGTGCAAGCTGTGGGGATCCCCCATGGACCTCGACATTTGATCAGGAAGTACTTATCTCTCCAATTCTTTATCAAGTCCGAATAGCTGACCAACTTCGTCCCGAACCTCGGAGCTAAATAGATCGGTAGACATCCTTGTGCAGTTGGTGCATCCGGTACACGGTTCGGAGCATGCTCAACCTCGGCTCTAGATTTGCTGCCTGACAGTAGAGGATGAACCCATTTATCAGCCTTCACACGTTCGGCATGTATTGAACGGGGCTAACACGGAACCACCTCAGCACTTCGGAGATGAACAGGTACAGTGGAAGCCGAACCCCCGCCAAGAACGCATCGACCGGCCAAAAGCACATGTCGATAGGCATTGGCGAGTTGGCCCTCACCCCTTGCCTGGGGAGCATCAAGTCGAACTCTGGTGGAATCTAAAAGCACACCCTAATCTTTGCCAAATCCTCCTCGGTGAGGATTGAGATCGTCTCGTCCACTTAAGACGTCTCTCTGGCCTCGTTTTCCTCAAAGCTCTGAGCCATCCCATACATAATCTGCTCTGCCTGGTCCCCGGAAGCTCTCGAACCCGCGGCAGTCCTGTCATAACCCCAGGCATTCTTCCAAACTCTTCGATCCTCCGATCCTCCACGATCCTCGTCTCAACGACTATCGAAGTCTGCCCTACCACGGCCTTGCCCTTGTTGATGGGGGGGGCCTGACTAGAGGAGGCCTCGGGGGCAAGAAGGGGGGAGGTATCCTCCCTCGAAGGGTCGATAGACATTTTCTAAAAATGAAAATAAACTAAGTATGGGGTTACCTTGATTTGAAAGCTACGGTCGGAAAATAGACCGGAAGACGGTGGAAACTCGTCGGAAGCGCTCACGGGGTAAAATTCTTGCCTGAGTAAAAAGCAAGAGCAATAAGCAAATGACTATAAGGGTGAAGATTTACAGGGGGTAAGGTTGGTGGCACGCCTATCGAGACAAAAGAGCCCCAAGGAGTGCAAAGACCTGGCCCATCTACTGAAAACACGCAAGAAAATGTGTTGACTAGTCAACGGCGGTTGGGACCCACCGTCCACGTGGCGCTCTCTTATTCGTCCCCGAAGTCGATTGCCACCGATGTCGAAACGCAAGAAAATGCATTGACTAGTCAACAGTGGCTGGGACCCACCGTCCACGTGGCGCTCTCCTATTAGTCACCGAAGTCGATTGCCACCGACGTCGAAACGCAAGAAAATGCATTGACCAGTCAACGGCAGCTGGGACCCACCGTCCATGTGGCGCTCTCCTATTCGTCTCCGAAGTTGATTGCCATCGACATCGAAATGTAAGAAAAAGGGGTTGACCAGACAACGGTGGCTGGGACCAACCGTCCACGTGGCGCCCTCATATTCGTCCCCGATGTCGATTGCCACCGACGTCGAAATGCAAGAAAATGCATTGACCAGTCAACGGGGGCTGGGACCCACCATCCACATGGCGCTCCCCTATTCGTTTCCGAAGTCAATTGCCACCGACATCGAAACGCAAAAAATGCATTGACCAGTCAATGGTGGCTGGGACCCACGATCCACGTGGCACTCTCCTATTCGTTCCCGAAGTCGATTGCCACCGACATTGATACGAAAGAAAATGGGTTGACCAGTCAACGGTGGCTGGGACCCACAGTCCATGTGGCGCTCTCCTATTCGTCCCCGAAGGCGATTGCCACGTCGAAATGCAGAAAATTGCGTTGACCGATCAACGGTTGCAGGGACCCACTGGACACATGGCACTCTCCTATTCGTCCCCGATGTCGATTGCCACCAACGTCGAAAATAAGAAGAAGCAGGGGCCCACATACCACGTGTCTCCTGCATGGGTCTCGGCAATCTTTCCAGAGTGAATTGCCACCAACGCCCAGGGGGCAAAGGGGAAGTGGTCTAGAGGCCACACGTCGATCGCCTAGACTTCGACGAGATGGCCGAAGTCAACTACCACTGACCTCCCAACAGACAAAGTTTCCCCTCTTCGCAGCCGTCTGATCTTCTGGAAATACTCGTCGTGGCATGATCAAGGGCCCAGATCCAACCACATCATAAATTGGTAATTAAAATATCTTTTTTAATTATTATTTCGAGTTATTTATTTAAAAATTGCGAAAAAAATGATTATAATTCAGGAAAATTAATTAAAAATTTTGAAAAATAATTATAAATTCAGGAAAATATTTTTGAGTCCCTGGTAAATAATTATTATTTAGAATGATTAATTAGTACTCCCGAAGAGCAAATCATCGCTTAGCAAAATTGAATAAATGGTTCGGGAAAATAATATAAAATTGGAAAAAATCACCAAAATTCCAGAAAGGCCTGAGAGCAAGCTTGGGCATGCTACCAGCTCAGAAAAGCACCATCACCTCTCAGACGAGATTCAAACACCCTTTGAGAACTCCGATAAAACCCTATATGCCATTAAAACAACAAAACTACTCCCACAAGGCTGGCTGTAACACACAGTCTTTGGGAGGGGGGGGGGGCGTGATATGGCTAAAATGGGGTTAAATCGGAACCGTTCAAAGTGGGCACAAATCTTGAAGTCGCAGGGGCAAGATGGTAATTTCATCTGGAGATGAGTCCGAATTGGAAACCGGATCTCTCCTCTTAGACCCACTAGCAAGTGAACAGATCTATTCGGTTGAGAACGGGTCTCAATCCGTTAGGGACCAGTTCAACAGGATAGGAGCAGATCCTGGCTTGTCCCTATCTTGAGGGGGTAGTTATAGCTACCCCTATCCAGCCAGACCGGGAAGTAGGGATTCACTCTTATCCTGAAAGAGATCTCCATGGCGACTATGAATGCCGCTCTACCTCCTACTGTCACAGGTGATCACTCTTTGCACACTTGAGCACTTTCCCTTTACTTTTTCTGGTATTGACAAGAGCTTCGGAGGGTTCATCATCGGGATCCATCCCGGTATTTCGAACTTTTATGCAGGTTACGGGAGCACCAAGGAGTCAACTTATCAACAAGGAAGAAGAGAGATCTAGCTTGTTCGAGTTCCTCACGAACCTACAAATCTCATCTATTGCCCCCACATCAGGATCCAGCGGTAACATATACTAACACCTTTTATTTTCTCTTCCATCTTATAATATTTTCCTTTAAAACTCACTCCCATTTCTAAACACATACAACCCTAGATCCCATTGAATCACTATTTTCCATTGAAACCTTAGATTTCTTTAAAATTTGGGTTTTAAGCTTTGAGTTTAGATATCCTCCCCTTTACCATCTCCTTCCCATTACCCAAATTATAATCTTTAACCTCCTCCCTTTGTATAAACTTATGGAAGTTTAAGTGGAATTTCATTGCTAGGAGGCGGAGTCCAAAGTGGTCGAGAGGTTACCAGAGGATGGTAACTGGAGAAGAGAAATGGGAAACTCGTTAGTTGATGATTAATTAAGGTGTAATTGGTTTGTTTTATTTTATTACAATTAAATTGTAATAAGAACTATCCAAACCAGCAACTTGGAAAGGAGAAAGCCCAAGGTCCGGATGGATTCCCAATCCTCTTTTACCAATTTTTTTGGGAGGAAATCAAAGACGATTTTGTAAATTTGTTCGTTGACTTCTTTGACCATAAGCTTAAATTAGGTAGGATTAATTATGTTGAGGTTGTGTTGGTCCCTAAGAATGAAGAGTTCTTGCGGGTGGAAGACTTCCGCCCTATTAGCCTTCTTAACTGCTCAGTCAAGATTATTACCAAGACGCTTGTTAATAGATTGGGAAAGGTGATGGATAGACTTATTAGTTATGAGCAAACTGGGTTCATTAAAGGACGGTGTATCCAGGATTGTATAGCCGCTGCTGAAGAAACTATCCATTATTTCCACATGTCAAATGCTAAAAGCTACCTCCTGAAGCTGGACTTCAAGAAGGCTTATGACTCTGTTGATTGGGAATGTCTCTTGGAAGTGCTGGATGGAAGAGGGTTTGGGGATATGTGGATCAGATGGATCTATACATGTCTTACCATCAGTAAGACTGGTATCATGGTGAATAAGGTAGCGGGTCACCTTTTTTCGTGCAAACGGGGCCTTAGACAAGGAGATCCGCTCTCCCCTCTTATCTTTACCATTGTGGCAGACGTTTTGCGCTCTATGATGGCTAATTACAGAAGGGCAGGCTGGATCTCGCCGGTGGCCAGTGGAGTCAATCGTCAAGGGTGTTCAGTCCTCCAGTATGCAGATAATACTCTTCTGTTTGGAAATGGCAACATCGGGGAGACTACTGCTTTCAAAGGAATTCTTTATAGTTTTGAAGCTTGGTCCAGTCTCAGGGTTAACTTTCACGAAATTGCTCTTATCCCCATTTCCTTAACCCCAGAGGAGGCACATGAACATGCCACGATCCTAAACTGTTCCATCGAGAATTTTCCCATTAAGTACCTGGGGCTCCCGCTGAGACCGGGAAAGCTCAAGAAGGTTGGTTGGTTACCCATCATTGATCGGGTGGAGAACCGTCTAGCAGGATGGAAAGGTAAAGCTTTGTTCCTGGGAGGGAGAGTCATGCTTATCAATGCAGTCATCTCGAACCTACCAACCTATTATCTGTCCTTTTTCGATATGCCACGATGGGTAATCCAGAAAATTGATCGCATCCGGAAGCAATTTTTATGGAAGGGTGCAAGCCCTGATAGAAGGCGGCTATCACCTTATCAGATGGGAAAAGCTTGCATGAAGAAGATGCACAAAGGTATAGGTATTATTGACCTTCGAGATATGAATCTCGTGCTACTGGGTTAGTGGTGGTGGAAAATATTTCACCCTAACGAAGAGGGGTGGCAGGATTCCGTTCAGGCGTACCTGCATGGGAATGGATCGAGTAATATGGGCTTCAGGGTGGGCCCACGCATCTCCTAGTTGTGGAGAGAAATTGCTAAAGCCTATGAACCTTTCAATAGCTGTGTGACGTCTTATATTGGAAATGGCAGACTTACTAGATTCTGGTGGGATAAGTGGTGTGGTGATCACATACTTAGAGAGCTGTTTCCCGATTTGTATGATCGAGCGTCACAACCGTACTGCATGGTAGCCGCAACCTGGAGAAAAAGATCCTAGAAACCAGCCTTTAAACAGACACTTGACTCGGACTCTCAATTCAGGTTCATGGAGCTGCAGGCCCATATCGCCAGTTCGGGAATTAGATGCCCTCAGGGGCCAGATAGGAAAACTTGGGGACTCGAAAAGAATGACACCTTCACTGTTTGCTCCCTTTATAACCACATTCACTTCAAGGGATGTCACCCGAAATGGTCGGGTATTATCTGGAAGGCGAAAACTCCGCTGAAAATAAAAATCTTCTTATGGTTGCTTTTGAATGATTCAATTCTGACTAGAGAGAACCTGGCTAAATGCCAACCGAACATTGATTTTATCTGTGGGTTCTGCAATGCTGTCTCCGAGACTCGAGACCATCTATTTCTGGAATGTCCCAGAAGCAAAGCGGTCCTCGTTGAGGTACTCAGTGCCCTGAGTACTAACGAGTACCCTAGTATGTATGAGGATCTGTGAATAGGCTCAAAGTTTGCTAATGAGAGACGTTCCATGCGAAAAGCCTGGTTTAACGCTATCCCTGCTACAACCTGGGTTCTTTAGCTAGATAAAAATAACTATTACTTTCGTGGGACTGATAATAGTATTTCTGGTAATTTGACTCACATTATGCATCTTATTTTTTTTTGGGCTATTGCCGCTGCAACAGGTCCTCGAGGGAGGATTGCCAGTGTCTTCAAGGTGGAGGAGTACGATGATGATGAAGTCGAGACCGGGTCGACGCTCGATTGAGGGACGAGCTTGTTTTGTTCTTCTGGCCCTTTACTGCTGATCGATCCCCACCACCCCAGAGTTTTGTTGGGGGGAGTTAGATGCTTTGTTGTACTTTTGATGGATGCCTGTATGTTTTGATCTTTCTTTTGTCCCACCCCCATGCTCGAGAGGATTTATGTTTTCTTTGTATATATTGTAGGACTCTATACTTGGCTCAGTACTCTGAGTTTTTTTATTAACTCCTTATTAATGAAATATGGTGGTCATATTCCACATTTTCCTTAAAAAAAAGTCCAAACCAGCATGTGTTGTGCTCGTAAAATTCAAAATATAACAAATTGCAACTTAAAGGACGGCGGGGGGGGGAGGGGAGGGGGGTATCTGCTTTCACCATAAATCCATGGGGGTTCCGTCCGTTGACCCCTAAATATTGGCAAATTTTTAAGCATTTAACCCAAAAGGGAAATAAGAAAATATTGGCCCGTCTTGTAGTAATTTTTTCTCGAAAATTTTCCTTATTTTATAAATATATCTTTCTCTCTCTCAACCTAAAACATTTCTAGCTATACATTTTTTTGTTGCCACTTCATTTAAAATTATTTTTTGGTATATCCCTTTTTTCTATTAAATAGGATTTGGTACACTGCAAACCCGACCCATGTTCACTGCTAACTCATAATTCTTCTGAATACCGCTTACTTTCAATTCAACACTAGATACTTTTTTTTTTTCAACTCTGCCTAATCATGTTAAGCAGGAGATGCTTCTCGCCGTCAATTTCTTTTCTACTCATTCTCATCTCCAACATTTGAAATATTGAGGATTGTAACGGCCAATAGCTTCAATTGAAACAACAACTTCCCTAAATCAAGTATCAAGAAGACCAATGTTCTTATCAAACTGTAACTTATTGACTGCGCTATATTTTTCTTCCCCTCGTTCCACATTAAATTAAATAGTACATTAAAGTAAATAGTATTTCTCAAATAAAAATGAGCTTTTTTTGGTGCAAAAAAATATAACAATGAACTGAATCATATCGATTTGATAGAAAAGCATCAAAGATGTTTTTTTTACCAGACTAGTAACCAAATGAACTCATTCAACTGTAACCAAATGAACTCATTCTTTATCTGTAACCTTGAATATCAAATGAAAGAAAAGCATCGAATATCAAACTGTAACCAAATGAACTCATTCTTTAACTCTAGAATCTTGTATAGACTAGTTGCAAACATGTTATATGTTTTTTACCAGAAACCTTCTGTGCATATATGATAGGAAGTAAAATAAGTAAATATTTTCATTTATTAACTCTTCAAATAATACGTGTTGAGTAGTTTAAGTTTTGGTTTTGGGTCAAATGTAACTTCGGGTCTGGTCCTAATTTTATCCAACTTAAAAAAGTAAAAGAAATACAAAAAAAGAGGGCCTTGATCCTATGTGGCAAAAATGAAATTGGTATAATCGAAAATATTTGACAAAAAGAGATAGTGAAAGATATACTTTTATAAAATGGGATCTTTAGTGGGGAAATTCATCTTCATGGAGTAGTTATTTAATTTTTATTCTCTTAATATATAATAATTATTTTAGTATATGATGGTATACAATACGAGGGAGACCAAATGTATAATGTCTAGAAGGTCACGCAACCAATTTCTATTTGGATTCTCGAATCATACCAGTAAGAATTGAAGCAAGCGACATAACAGAGGCTTAACATTATAAGTATACGAGTAAATGATTCTCCAGATGTAACATGCTAAAAATCTTCAAAGCATGCTTGTAGGGCCCGTGTGGAAAGTAAAAGGAGGTAGGGATCATTGGATCAATAATACACTCTTTTAAATCTTAACAATGCTCCCAAACAGTGCATGATCAGTGAATGGCTGCACTAGTAGCTTAGTGGTGGACTTGATGCTCTCATGTCTGATTGGTACATTTACTTATTGAGTGATTGGTTATTGTCATATCCTCTGGTCCTCCTCAATGCATTTAGACTTGCACATAAGATTCCAATGGAACAATAGAAGATGGATGAAGATTAGAATGTGGAAATTATGTTTAAGGCAATAGGACCCGTCTACCCTTACCCAATTACCTAAGGGGGCGTTTGGTACGCGGTAATGTATAAGGAAATCTAGAATTACCTTCTTGATCACCTGGTTTGGTAAGACATATGTATTATTTTGTAAATAATCTTAAATTCCTAGGGTTATCAAAATAATTAGTTTGGAAGAATAAACATTCCCCTTGAAAATGGTGGGATTTGTGGATTCCTCCACATAAAAAATGTGTGAGATTATTGCATACCCAAAACAGCCTCGTTTCTCTCTCCTCTTTGAGCTTATTAGTTTTATTCTAATAAAACATTCATAAATTCTCAGAAATTTAAACTGCAACTAGTATACTAAATAATTTTCACATATCTGACACTTCTATGTTAATATATCTATTAAATAGTTACTCAACACTCATCGCCTAGTTTCACCGCAGCAGAATTAGCTAGGCTGAATTACTCTTACCTCTCAATTAGCTTTACTATGCTTAATTGATCTTCTTTATATGCTACTTTCAAAAAAAAATTTGTCGTTCTCAGTCACTATTATGCTACTCATATTTTTCATAACTTTACTTATCCACAATCTAGCACACTTTCTCTACACTTTACAACTATCGACACTCTATCTCTACTTCATTTACTTACAATTCTTGGCTAATATTTTTATAATTAACTCTTTCGAAAAAATGAGTGAGATTGAGTGAGACAATCTCCACATCCCGATGTCAATACAAATACAAATACAAATACAAATACAAGACTACCCGAACCCAACTCCCGGCGACCTCTCGACCCAAACCCTAGCCGCCCACTTCTTGGCGACCTCCCGCTGCCAGAAAACCTAGCCGCCAACACCCAGTGACCTCCCGATGCCAACACACTCTTCCACCCTTCCAATTCTCTCGCTCAACTCGAGCTACCTCCTTTCTTTTCAAACCCTTCAAACACTTCAAACCCTACCCATCTGAATATAATTTCAAGCTGGCTTTGAAGGAGCTCTCTCAGCTTCTTCAAAACTTCTGCTAAAAGCTCAGCATGCTTTCCTATGATTTCGAGTATACCAGGATATCGTTGATGAACACTGTAACCCCCGTTTCCGCCAATACATATTTCCTGAATATTTTCTGTATCTCGGTTATAAATTCATTTTGTGTTAAATTCGTTCTGGATCTTCTATTAAAATCTTTTCAAATTGAAAATTATATTTATTTCGAATAATGGTATATTTTAACAATATTTTCTATTCCTAATTGATCGATTATTTTATGATTATTATCATTATTCTTCTTCTTATTATTATTACTATTATTATTATTATCAGCGTTATTATTATTGTTGTTCTTATTATTACTATTATTACTTTTGATTGTTTATTAAAATTCATCTTTCGTTATTTATTATTTTGTGAAAGTCTGTTCTTCTTAACCTATATCTTATGATTATTGGAATATGGATTATGTATACTATTTGATTTAATTAATTAATATGTACTACTACATTGCTATTTATTATATTTTAGCTAAATTAGATCCAATCCTATTTATTTTGTGAATCCACACATTCTATTGTATTTATTAATAATTGAGTATTAATGTAATGCATATTATTTGATTTAATTGTTATAGTATACTACTATTGATTTATTTGTTCAATTTTAATCTAAATCCTAATTTTATTCCCTATTGGATTTAAACCCAAGCCAGTAACACTACTATATATACTAATCTCACCCCCCCTAACCCTAATGATCATCTTAACCTAATCTAATCCCCCCATATACAACCGCCTCCCTAATCCCCCAACTGTTCATCCCTTCTCTCTCTCCTTCTCTCACCCTCTGTTTCCCAAACCCACCTTCAACCCATCGCTCAACCAAATCCCCGTCACCTTGCCATTGCCACGCCTTGTTGCCCTCATCTCCATCACCACCTTCTCCACCGCCTCCTCATCACCTTCCCCCTCCTTCCTCTGTTTCCTTCCAAAACAGAGTCCACCGCCATCATCTTCTTCCTCCGTCCTCGAGTTCTTCCTTCTCCACCTCCTGCTCCCCGCCGTCGCTGCAGCGATCGCCATCGGTCACCTGCACCCCGTCGCCATCGACGACCGCCTCCAAACCATCGACTTCATCTTCCTCTGTTTTCTTCCAAAATAGAGCACCCCGCTCTCCTTCATCCCCGCCGACCAGTCGAGCCGCCTGAGTCGCCATCAGCCTCCTTCTCCCTTCGCTGCCCTGACCGCCCGCTCCTCCAGCCCACCGCCGTCGTGGAATTCGAGCCGAAGTCGCCACAACCGCTACTGCTGTTGTGTATCCGCGGTTGCTGATTGGTCGAAGCTGCTGTTTGTTATTTGTATTGGCCACCCAAGCTGTTTGCTGTGTGTTGTCGTCGCTATTTGCTGTTAGAGCTTTTGCTGTTGTTTCATGTGTGCACGTGTTTGCACATGTTCTTGCGGGTACACGCGTTATACGTGTGTTGCTCGTGTGCCACCGTCGGGATTATTATCCCGTTATTCTCTTCATATTCGAATTTACCGCCCATAAGGCAAGTCACCGTCTCTTTCTTGAATCTTTCATTATGTCTATATTCAAGAATGTTTATTGATATTCTTGCAAGTAGATATCATCGTATTCATCGTATATTGTTATTGTCTTGCTCCTCGTTGGGAATGTAGATGATTTACACGAGCTAATCCCCTTATTCTTGACTTTTTGCCGATATTTGACTCTAAAGATCGTATCTTTCATGCATTTCATGTAGATCTTTTGATATTATGAATTATTCATGCATGTCATTCCATCGATAAACTATTATAGAGTTATATCTTAGGTTGCTATTGATTGAACTATTAATTGGTGTATTATTTAACATTAGATTGGTGCATGGTTGTGTTTCTTCGTTGTGATCTCTTTGTCATCATGCTTACCATGTTAATATAAGATAATCGACTAATTAAATTGATAACTATAACCTTAGATCACTATATGCCATGAAATATGTTAACCCAGAATTTCTGTTGCCTGTCTGAAATTTGTATGATCTTTTCGACTCATCTATTGACACTGAACCATGAAAGTTTGTAAAGATGAAATATAGCCCTATGTTTCTAGTTTCCAGGACACTAGAGATTATTGAACTCAGACTTATATTGCATGAGATATGATTACTGTACTACTGCTACATTTTTATTCCTAGAATTTCTTGATTCATGACTACACTATGTTAAACTGATTAAATAGATGAACTAATGATCAAAATTTGCCATGATAAATTCCAGATTGATAGTTAACATGCTTAAGGTCATGATAATTATTTTTAATAATTTTTAAAGTGAATATTTACTAGTTTTATAACTGTAACTAATTGACATCGATAACCAGTCAGAATCAGTAATCTGTAAAGCAACCTATAATTAACCTAGCTAATGTTATCGGAACTTTGACTTTAAATTTTCATTTGAACCGGGAGGAATTCTACTTTCTAAAACTTCCGACCGATCCACATTTGCTATTTTGTAGCAGCGAAAAATTGAATTTTGGTACAGTAACCTACTGCTGTCCAGAATTGAGTTTCCATGTTTGATAATATAATCGAATCTATATTTTTGTTTATGATGCATTGAATTGTTTGAATTGCACTGCATGATCTTAGTATTGTATTGTCATCGTTCTAGTGTTCCTTATTGATCATCTTATCATTTTCCCATTGATATTATTGTCCCTATTGTTCTCTATTGTTATCGTAATATTGCCAACTGTTATTGCATACTGATTGAATAAAGAATTGTTAATCAAGCTAGGGTTAAAGGTTGACTTGAGTAGTTGATGATATAGAAACTGTACTCGTGGAGAGGGCTCGTGTTTCCCCAAAATATTATGTCGGCTAGTGTTATTGATTGTTGGATTACTGACCATAGTATCCTAATTCATCGTGTATAGTTTTAGTGTTAACGTGCTGACTAGTGTGCAACAAAGTTGCTATCGTTTCAGTGTTATCTTGCCGAGTACATGATCTATAGAATCTACCACTTTAGTCTAAACGAAAGTGTTTGTATGCATCGAACATGTGGTATAGGATGTAGTAGTACGTGCATTAGTTAGGACTAAATTGAATAATAGACTTAAAATTGTCATAACAATTACCCATCGAACCTGTGGTCATCTCAGAGCTTGTTTTATGCCAACAGCCTCTCGATTGTTGCAACCGCATCGGTGGCTAGCCGACCTGGGCATGTCAGGGTAAAAGCCAATGCTTCGCCATCAATCACACTGTGAGAACCCCTTATCATGCTTCCGACATTGCCTTCTTGTCTAACCAAGCTCTGATACCACTCTGTAATGCCCCGAATTCCAAATATATGTAATTCGTAGCAAATACAAGATATTTTACTTTAAATTCGTATAAATTTACAAGGAATTGAAAACTTTTTATTTACAACATCTTCTTTAAAATAGTACATCGGAATTAAATGAATACAATACAATCTACAATAATGTAAATTCTTCAATCTTATAACAACTCATCATAGTGACATCAAAATCCATGCCAAGTCCAATTCTGCAACTGGGAGTTTGTGGGCACATCAGTTGCATATAACTGACACAATACTATAATACAGCGGTTTTTTAATTTAGCAAACACAAACTTGAATGCAAATAGGAAAAGTTACTATCCTAGTCATGTCAGTGTATGTATGATTTAATGCCTAATGCACACTTGTTCGGATTCTATGCATCCCATAATACATAGGTCCGAGGGCAAGCCCTTATCGCAATCCTCATTATAGGGTTCAATCCCTCGTTATGAAAATTCTACTACTGTAATAAAAGGAAGGTTTAGACATCCCACGAGTACGGATTCCAGTTCCAGAATCCACCGTCAGACTATACAGAATCCTCGTTGTGTGAACATCCCGCAAGTGTCGCTCTAGCCCCGGTATATACATATATATTAGAGATCTACCTCCTATCCACCCGACTATTCGCGACACCGAAATCCACCTTCCGGTCAATCGTAGTGTCGAATTTAATTGAGGCCGGTCTCATTCTGCAAGCAACCACAGTACAGGAATCCACCGTCAGACTATATAGAAGCTCCCTACTTAGGTTTGCCCAAGTTTCATCACATCTTCTTCTAGTGACTATCCTTAAATTTAAACATGAATAATAATACCCCCTAGAGCTAGCTTACCCTCCTACTGGTCTTAAACAATATACCAAGAACGATAGCTCATTAAGCCACTTTTCAAATTTTAATTATCATTTTCATCACTTTGCCGGTATTCTGGGTCTCACTTAGCCTATAGTATCAACATCATTCAAGTTCACAGCATTCATGGGTTATCTAACCTCTTTATTCACATTTAAAAATTTCATTCATTCACATATCCAATTATTCCCTTGCTCACACAACTCAGTTATTTGTATAACTAGTTCCATAGTCTTTTCTAACATTTCAAATCAACATTCTCTATGTAAAATAGATGGTTTATTCACCCCTTCTAATAGGATTCTCAATGAAGTTGCAACTTGACAAAACTTTATCTATTTTATTCAATAAATTCTCTTTCTAAACAATATAATATTCAACTTCCAAATTTTATTCTTTAACAAACTCAAATTAACTCTAGATCGAGTTTAATCCAAATGATATAATTTTTAGAATACCTCTATTAAAAAAATAATCAAAATTTTCTTCTTAATCGAAACGTAAGTTAGCATTTATTTATTTCCAACTCAATTATTTTATTCAACTCAAATCCCAAATTTTCTCCTTAATTCATATTTTAAATCTCATAATACAACCCTTGACTTTAATCCAAATGATATAATTTTTACAATACCTCTAGTAACAAAATAATCAAAATTTTCTTCTTAATCGAAACGTAAGTTAGCATTTATTTATTTAAATGGCTCTTAATCTATTACAAATTACCTTTTATTTAATCCCAAAATAAATCTGAATTTTATATTTAACTCAATTCTAATATTTTGCAATAATCCATACTCTGGGTCTCACCTAGCCTCTAGTATCAACATCATTCATGGGTTATCCATATCCTCTTTATTCACATTTTAAAATTTTATTCATTCATATATCCAATTATTCCCTTACTCACACAACTCAGTTATTTGTATAACCAGTTTCATAGTCTTATCCAACATTTCAAATCAATATTCTCTATGTAAAATAGATGGTTTATTCACCCCCTTCTGATAAGACTCTCAAAGAAGTTGCAACTTGACAAAACTTTATCTATTTTATTCAATAAATTCTTTTTCTAAACAATATAATATTCAACTTCCAATTTTATTCTTTAACGAACTCAAATTAACTCTAGATCGAGTTTACTCTAAATGATATAATTTTTAGAATACCTCTAGTAAAAAAATAATCAAAATATTCTTCTTAATCGAAACGTAAGTTAGCATTTATTTATTTCCAACTCAATTTTTATATTCAACTCAAATCCCAAATTTTCTCCTTAATTCATATTTTAAATCTCATAATACAACCCTTGAGAAAATAGTTAAATGCCTCTTAATCAATTATAAATTACCTTTTATTTAATCCCAAAATAAATCTCAATTTTAAATTTAACTCATTTCTAATATTTTGCAATAATCCATACTGTTAAAATCTTATAATATAACTCAACACTTAATAAAAGGGGATAAAAAAAAGAAATCCAAAAGTCCCCCCTGGACTCGAACCCGAGCACACCCAAGGGCGCAAAAAGCCCCCCCCCGCCCCCCCCCCCCCCCCCCCCCCCCCCCCGCTGACCAAGAAGTACAACGCCACATTCTGATTATAACTCTATTAAAAATCTTTTATACCAACCCTTTGTTTCTCAATTATTTTTTAATCTAATTTTATAACTTCAAGTTTTCTTCCTCTTTAATTATTTTCAAGATTATTACTATACACAACACCCCTAAAAAATTCAAAACGAAAAATATCTCTAATTTAACATATTTTAACTTGGAAATTATTCAAATCAATTTAGATAGTGCAATATTTCACTTTTACATGTTTTCCATATTGATTCAAATTAGACTACAATTTGTTATAAAACTAGATTTTTCCGTGGGCACGTGCCTACAGCACGTCTTCGGAACGATACAAAACACGAAAAGCAATGTAAACAGTAAACTAATAATTATGTATCTCAAATTTGAATACTATGACAATGATTAGTTATAAATAAAAGTCTATGTTTCCATCAGTATATGTTGAAAATTAATTATAAATGGGGGTATAAAATCTAACTTCTTAGAACTTTAAGTGTGGAAAATAATGAAATTTAATTGTTGAAGAGATATTTGCTATTAAAAATTCTGAAATTTTACAAAATCGAAATCTTAAAATTAAAATTTCTAAGTAAATAAAGAAAGAATGGGAGAGAGAGAGAAAGAGAGAAATATGAAAAAGTAAAGAGAGAAGAGAGGGATAGTAATAAAGTAATGAGTTTTTTAGGGGAAAAAATTTATTTTGGGGTTTGAAATTTGGTTGGGAAAATGTGTTTTATGAGGTTTGATATGGGCCTTTGATTTTGGGGGGGATTGATTGTGAGCCACTTGATAGCTTTCCTTGAAATTTATTATATAGATTATAAAATTAGTATGAATGCCTTACAATTTATTATAGAGTTAAGAAAAATACCCATACCCCCAATCCACTTACAAATCTACATGCAATTCTAACAAGAATTCTCAATTTAGCAAATTGATATGCATTTTTAATTTCACACATACAATTTAATCATGTTGTAGCAAAATCTAATATGAACCAACATTCATGAATTAACACACATGAGCAAATACACATGTTATTAATACACAAGAAAACTTGTGCAAATTTATTTTAAAAACATAACAAATCAATTTTCATGTTGAATCTTCATATATTCATCTAATTAATCTGATCTAGCATGCATCCATACTGAATTTAATTCACCAATCACATTCTAGATTACTCAAAGCAATTACCTAATAATTTCATGCATCAAAAGAACTAAATTAGAAATTAAAGTGACACCCACCTCAAACGTAGAATTTCGTAGTGATAGAACCCTTAAAAAATGCTCCAAAGCTCCCCTAAAAAATTCGGCCTCCTCCTCTAGCAAAACTGCAAGCCCTAGCTCTCTCTCTCTCTCTCTCTCTCTCTCTCTCTCTCTCTCTCTCTTTATATATATATATATATATATATATATATATATATATATATATATATATATTGATTTGCATTTTTCTTATGACAAGATGTTATCTATTTATAGGAAATATTAAGGAGTAGTTATAATAATTTCCCACTCCCTAAAAGAGCTCACCACTTCTCCATACTCTATCCCACTCTCTCCACTTCTCACAATGGCCGGCCAAGGGGGTGTGCTCATGCACGTGCACGTGTACTCACATTTTTTATACAGATTTTATTATTAGTTTTTATTAAGTTAGGTATGTGTTACACATGGCAAGGTACACCAATTTAACTAAATTTTAGATGTACATTTAAGTGCACACAAAAATAATCATGGACTTTAAATTTGTAATTAGTTTTAGTGGGCTACAAAATGGATTTAGGCATAGTGGATTTTCATTAAAATAAATCACACAATTATGACTAGAAAAATAAGAGGAAAAATGTCCATGAATTAAGAAAATTTTAGGAACCAATATGTGCATAAAATTTTATGTGCGATGCACGTGCAAAAGAAAATAATAATAAAATAATTTTTCTTTGGGGATGTTACATCTTCCTCTTTAACTCGTACCTGAAGGTATCCTCATCGTAGATCAATCTACGAGAACACCGCTGCATCTTGCAGCCGATCAAATAAATCATCAATCATTGAAATCAGATACTTGTTTTGAATCGTCAACCTATTCAGTTCTCGATAATCAATGGACATCCTTATTGACCAGCCTTCTTCTTCACCAACAGAACTGGTGCACCCCATGGCGAAGCACTTGGTCTGATAAATACTTTCTGCAACAATTCCACAATCTATTTCTTCATTTCGTCCCACTTTACAGACGCCCTCCTGTAAGGAGCTTTCAATATCGGAGCACTACCCAGCTGAACGTTGATAAAGAACTCAACGTCCAGTTGCGGAGGTAATCCCGGTAGATCATCCAAGAACACTGTTGGAAATCTTAAACTACTGGAATCACCCTGACTTCTTCTGGAATGTTCACCTCCGATATTGCCGCTACCATCTTCGAATTCCCTTTATTTCCCTGAAAGGTCACCATGGGTCCTCTCGGTGCCTTCACTACCACCTCCTTTCTCTTGCACTCAATCGTGACATCATAAATCGCCATCCAATCAATGCCTATAATAACATCGACACCCAAGACATCTAGCTCGATGAGATCTATCCTAAAGAGTCTTCCTCCAGTCTCGATATCACATCCAGCGTAATATCGATCAGCAATCAACTCCTCTCCTGATGGCGTTGCCACCGAAAGAACTCGGTCTGGAAAAACCTTAGGTTGAACACCATGTTTCCGATGCGTCACTCTGATCTTCCGATCATTATTCCTCAAGCTGGCTCATCCTCCACTTGTACTTAACTAGTTGACGTTGAAATGCTGCCATCTTGTGCTGATCTCTGCACAGGGCTAGAGAAAAATAATGGATTCATCTGAAAGAATCTCTTGAGATTCGCCTCTTCGGGATCCTCCTCAAGATCTTCCTAAGATTGTTCCTCAAAATCTATGAAAGTTCTTCTTTCTCTAAATCTTCCATAGGATTTTGGTCATCCACTATCCCACGGAAAGAGAAAAAGAAATATCACAAATACAGGTTCAAACAAACCATAGTACTTGTGATAAGAAAGCAAAACTTTCTCGCATACAATATCACATCAATGTATACGAAGTGAGTATCATGAATGCAAATTCAAACAACTACATTCATGACTCAAAACAGATACACACAGTCTAATGTCCACCTAGGTTAATTCTCCATACCACGTTTAGTGTTACTTATTGTAGCGTGCTCTGATACCACTCTGTAGCGGCCCGAATTTCATAATACAAAATATGAGACACAAATCTAGAATCTTTACTTCAATGTAAACCAAACACAACACAAAAATACAGAGAAAGTTAAAACTTTCTATACATCAATACTCTTTACAATGCACAGCAGAAAAATTACAACACTTTTAATACAACTCGAATCAACAATTTGAAATTCAATCTTCTCTTAGTCCAAGCTTTAACTCCTGCTAAGCTACTCACTTGCAAATCATGCAAAACTAAAAAAAAAAACTTTGGGCATGTCAGTTTAATGCAACTGACGCAATGCTGTTAAAAGTAACGACTCTCCAATATCTCGCAACCACACGCTTTTTGCTCAACATAAATAAAAAATAGAAGGATCACAAATCAATAAATACTGAAAATTGCAAGAATAAAATATGTGACAGGAGAATATCGAAATGCACAAGACAAGGTTTAAGGAAAAATAGAAGTACCTACTATGCTTACTAATGCATACTTGTTTAGATTATATGCATCTCATACTACATATGTCCGAGGGCAAGACCTTAGCATTCACAATATTTGAGGGTTCGATCTCTCGCTATGTAGACCTACAACCATAACTACTACGAGATTTAGATAAGTTACAAGTATTGGTTCTCGCCCCGGAATAAAGGAGGTCAGACTCTATCCACGGAACATCCTAGAGGCCTTCCTCTTTCGTCGGGGAACTCTTTTAGAGAATACCTCACTCCACAAGTCATCCTGGAACCCCCATTGCACAAATGTCCGATGAACATTGCACTCGTCCCAGAATACTGGAGATAATCCTACTCCGGAAAGCATCCTTGGGCCTCTCATATCCTAGTCCCGGAATACCGATCTATCTCGCTCCACGGATCATCCTGGAGCCCACATACTCACGTTTGCTCTTGTTTCATCATATCACCATCTAGTGTCTGTCCTTATGTGTAAATAAGAGTAGCCTGAGCCACCTAGAGCTAGCTCTACCTGACTTAAATTCACAAAACTAGGAACTCTAGCCCTCCCTGGTTAATTCCTATAATCAAATAATTCACTGCCGGTAATCTTGGGTCCTGCTCAGCCTCTAATGCTCACAACACAAAATTCTCAACAATCTTTCTAGTTTTATCACAATAACCGTAAATTTAAATATGAACCACCACTTGGTTCAATCATCAAAATATTCTTTCTTTTATTCATATATAGAAACACCACTTTTTCACAAGTTCTCAAACATAATTTGAACGTCTCATTTAAGATCATCTCATATCAAATATAAACATTCACTTATCCACAATCAATCTATCATATCTCTTTCCTCATTTAATAAGCAATTCACTTCCATAACCATTTATAGAAACAAATTAATTTTTCCAAACATCTTCATTGCCTAGTTGAAATACTCTTTTCCATATTTGAAAACACAATCAAATTTCTGGAATATTTATCAAGTTTAAAGCTGAAATAAACCTCTTTGAATTCTAGGATTTATCCCTAAAATTTGGAATTTCATATTTTCAAAATATGAAATTCACACAACTTTAAAACTGAAAATAACTCTTTAAAGTCTGAAACATTTATCCTTCAAAACTGAAACACAAACTTCCATCAAAACTGAGAATTTCATCTCCAAAATTATAGTTTTCTACATTCGAAATCACAACTTAAACTTGCCAAAACTTAAAACTCATTTATCTTTAAACTTGAAACTCATACGTTCTTATCCTTAAGAACAGTGCATTAAAAAATGAATATTTAATTCTGAAAAATTGAGTTATATTTACCCCATAAACATAGACCACGTCACCAAATTTATAATCCATTCGCACAAAAATTGAAGCTCCAAATCATTAATAAACTGAAACTCATTTTTTATAAAATTTGAAACTTGCAACTCTAGAATTTGATCAACAAATCACTTAAAACTTGACATTCTTGTCAAACATAATCATATACATACATACATACCCATATCCCCCCCTCCCCCTCGCACACACACACCAAAAATCCTCTCACAATGCTGGCCAAAACTAGCATTGTGCAAAACACCAAACTTGGGTTCACAGTGCTCGGGTTGGCACTTTGCAACCCTGAGTACTGTTCAACTCCAAAACCCCAACCACTAGGGTTAGCCGCCAAACCCCAACCCTAGTTGCTTCCCTTAACCTTCAAAATTCGATTATTTTTTAATTCAAAGATAGACTATTTCATGCTCCAATCCATGGAATTTAATTTATAAAAATTCTACTCAATAAAAACAGTGAATTCAACATAAAGATCTCATCTTTATTTGATCAACATGAATTTTAAGAACATATGACAGGTTCTAATTAATTGCAATAATATATGGGTTCATTAAATCAATTTCTATAAATAAAAACATGATCTTTAATGCACAATGATATTCATTACTCAAGAACAAACCACATAAGATAATCATGCATTCAAGAATTAATTTTTATCTCATGTTATGAATCAAACTTCATCTACCAATCAATCTCTACCATATCTCATAACAAACATCACATTCATGCTAGATCACAAAGATAGATTAATAAAAATCAACCCTAGCATGGTAATGCAACATTCATAAAGAAAATAAACATACAAAAGAGTTAGAGAGACGCCCACCTCTTGAAGAAATTGATGCAAAGTAGTAGTTTTCTTCTCAAAGCAATAGATCACCTCTCCATGACACCAAAAATAGACAAAATAGCAAAAATAAGAGGAAGGACGAAATCATCTGTTCATGCCCTCTCTTATATGACTAGGTTCTGAAAAATTAGGGTATTAACTGCAGTTTTGCAATTAAAACCCCCCACAATCCCAAAATTGCATAATTAGTTATTTACTCAATCTTTCCAAATTCAATCCAATCAGATATGTTTAAAAATCCACCCACAAATTCCGCTATTGGGAACTGGCCCCAAATTGCAGCTAACAGAAATTTGAAAATAATTTTTTGGCTCCAAATGACTTTTTATACAAAAGTCCCCCTCTTTCAAAATATTTACAAAAGCAGTTTCTCTTATTCAGAAAAATTCCAAAAAATAGAATATATACAATTATAAATAAGAGAATTAATTTAGCAACTCAAAATTTTAAAACTTGCATTTCAAAAGTATTTGCACGTTTTTTGCACGTGCAAAACGACAATTTCAAAAAATTCAAGATAATTAAATCACTTATTTAGAAACTTATTTATTAATTCAAAATAGAATATTTAAATTTCTGGGGTATTACATCACTCTCTCCTTAGAAGAGTTCTGTCCTCAGAACTACTGCTAGTAGGGTAAAACAAACAATTACAACACCTAATTTACACAAATAATTCTGGAAAATCAGTCTTCCTCCAGTCCTCCGATTCCTATATAGCTTCCTTAAATAGCTGATTCCTTCACAGCACCTTAACCATCGGTATGACCTTATTATGTAAAACCTTCTATCGGCGGTCCAAAATCTCCACAGGTTGCTCTTTGTAGCTCAAATTTAGCTTGTAGCCCTTCGGGTACCTCAGGTAATTGATGATTCTGATATTTTATGTACTTCTTCAAAAGGGATACATGGAAAACGTTGTGTACTTATTCCAACTTGCCTCCTCTTCCGAATCTGATTAATCCCTTCGTTGGTGATACCTTCATGACAATAGTATCTCCAACCATGAATTCCAAGTCTCTGCATCGAACATCTGCATAATTCTTCTGCCTGCTCTGCTATTCAACCAGTCTCTTCCAAATGAGTACAATCTTCTTTGAAGTCTGCTACACGATCTCAAGTCCATACATCTGCCTCTCTCCAACCTTATACCGGCAGACGGGTGTTCTGCACTTCCTCTTGTACAAGGCGTCATACGGTGCCATGCTAATACTCGCATGATAACTGTTGTTATAAGCAAACTTCACTAGCGCCAAATACTTCTCTCAGCTTCCACCAAAATCCATTACACATGATCTCAACATATCCTTCAGCACTCGATTCACCCTTTTAGTTTGTCCATCAGTTTGTGGATGAAATGCCGTATTGAAGTCAGTTCTCGTATCCAAAGCGGTATGCAAACTCCTCCAAAACCTCGATGTGAACTTTGCATCTCGGCCGGAGGCGATAATCATAAGAACTCCATGAAGTCTCACGACCTCCTCAATATATACTTCGGCCAACTTCTCCAATGACTATGTAATCTTCATTGATAAGAAATGTGCCGACTTGGTCAATCTGTCCACAATGACCCAGATTGGACTCCTTGGTAAACCAGTTACAAAGTCCATGGTGATATTCTTTTATTTCCACTCCGGAATGGGCAATGGATGCAATAACCCTCCAGTCTTCTGATTCTCCGCTTTGATCTACTAGCAAGTCAAACACCTTGCCAAAAAATTGGCAGCATCCCTCTTCATGCCTGACCACGGAAACACGATTTAATGTCCTTGTACATCTTCCTGCTTCCAGGATGTACAAACAATAAGGTTGTATGTGCTTCCTTTATAATGCTTTCATTCAAATTCTTTCTTCCTAGAAAACATAGCCTTTCTCCCATCCACATGACATCATCTTGAACCCGAAATTCTGACAATTTGCCAGTGAAAATATGCTGTTTCATCTTTTGAATCTCTGCGTCCAACTTCTGGCCCTCAATGATCTGTTCTCTCAAGGTAGGCTGAAGTCTCAATTGTGCCAACGGTTCTTTCAATCCTTGCAATACCACCTCGATACCTACCCGATCTATCTCCTCAGCCAACTTATTCTGCATCGTGATTAAACGAGACAGGCTAATCTTCCGACTGAGTGCATCAGCCACCACATTCACTTTTCCTGGGTGACACTTGATCTCAGGATGAATGTCCTCCAAAACTTCCGACCAACACCTCTGCCTTAGATTCAGATCTTTCTGCTAATAGATATACTTCAAGCACCTGTAATCTGTATACATGTTAACCCTCTCACCATATACATAGTGCCTCCACTGCTTCAAGGCAAAAATAGTTACTACAAGCTCCAGGTCATGCGTCAGATAGTTTTTCTTATGAGGTTGCAACTGGCTTGACCCAAATGCAATGACCTTCCCTTCTTGCATCAGAACACATCCCAAACCTCGGTGAGATGCATTACTGTAGATATCGTAATCTACACCCGCTCGCGGTAGTACCAGAATAGGTGCTGTCGTCAACTTCTCCTTCAATCTCTGGAAACTTGGTTCACATTTACCGTCCATTTGAAATCCACATACTTCTAGGCCAGCCCTATCAACGATACTGCTATCTTCGAGTAGCCTTGAATGAAACACCGATGGTATCCCGTCAAACCCAAGAAACTTCGGACCTCCTTCACTGTAATCGGTCTAGATCAATCTTTCACTTCCTTGATCTTCTGAGGATCAGTAGTCACTCCCTTCTCAGAAAGGATGTGACCCAAAAATGCCACCTTAGACTTTCTAAACTCACACTTCGACAACTTGGCATACAGTTGTAGCGCACCGAATTTCCAATAAATAAAAATTAGAAATAAGTGGAATAATTTCTAGAATCAACTTCAATGTAATCCAAATACAGTATCAAATATAGGGAAAATTAAAATTACAACTATTCTTTCTTACATTTGCACAGTGCAAAAATTTAATACATTTATTACAACACAACCCACCACTTAAACTTTAATCATGTTAAATCCAGGCTTCCACTTTACTTGGGAAACTTACTTGCAAATCCTGTGAGATAAACTGAAGAGTGGGCACGTCAGTTGAAGGCAACTGACGTCAACTATAGACATAGTGATACTTCTAGATCTCACAAACACAAACATGATGCATATTAATATAGCAACAATAAATGAGGCATAAACAATAATAGATAAAACATAGAACAACAAGTGAAGCTATGCTAAGTGTCAAGTGTATGAGACGAAAACAGAAAGCAAGCATGCATAAAACAAGTCAAGAAACACAAATGCATATGATGATTTCTAATGCATACTTGTCGGATTCTATGCATCTCATACTACATAGGTCCGGTGCAAGCCCTTATCGTTCTCCACTTCATAGGGTTCAATCCCACGTTATGCAATTAACCTACTACGGTGATAGAAACAAGATCCAGATACTCCGCGAATAGGCCTACATCTCGGTATCTACCCCTCAATGTGCAAGCATCATGTAAGCGTCTCCCTGAACATCTTCTATGAATAGGTCCCAGCCTTCGGAATAAAATTGCCCAACTATAAAAGACCCTCGACGTGCGAACACCCCCCTACTTACGTTTCCTAAGATCTATCACATCTCCACTAGTGCCTGTCTTTATGTTTATTATTATCAATTAAATAAAATCACAAGCCTTCTAGAGTTAGTGTACCCTACCGGAATTAACTCTACTCAATCAATAACAAAAGCCCCACTGGTCAAAATTTTATGAAATCTCATTTGCCGGCATGCAAGAGTCCCACTCAATTTCTAGAGTCTTATAACTTAAAATATTACCAACAATCATTCTAGGGTCCACATTATAGCCCTAAGCCTCAAGTCCAAACCCAACTTGGTTTAATAATTATACAAAAATACTCTTTATTAATCACATTCCTTAAATCAACCGAGATTGTCATAAAAGAATCTTTCATATATGGAAACATATCCAACATACGAAAATTCTTTAAAAATTAACTTTTAATTACCCATTTTCATTCATTCATAAAGTTCAATCGATTCTACTATAATTTTATTCAATTCAACTGAAACAAGTCTCTTAATCATGTGGGATCTCGTCCCAAAAATCTCAAATTCTTTTGCCTAAAATCTTAAATTAAATTCTCAAAAAATTGAAGTCTTAGATTCAAAAATTTATAACATTTAGAATTCATTAAATTAATTTTTCACCCAACACATCTTTCACTTTTTTATTTTAAAAACTTTTAAACTCCAAAAAGAAACCCAACAGAATAGAAAAGAAAAAAAAAGATAAAACAAAACAGAAGCTATAAATAAAAAAAAAAAACTAAAAAAAACACAAAAAAAATGACAAACCGGGCATAACCGGGTTTGAACCCGTGCAACCCAGCGCCCAAGCCCAGAGCTTAAAGCGCCATGGGCTAGCCAACTCCCCAAGTTGTAGTACCCCATATTTTTAAATATAATTTTAAAGATTTATAAATGAATTAAAATGATTTTTTGGAGATTTAATAAATATTTTCATAAGATTTATCCTTTTACACGTGCAAAACATGTGAAAATATTTTCTTGGAAGGTTCAAAAGACAAAATTATTTTGTAAAAAGTTATTATTTATTATTTGAGATTATTTATAATTTTTTTAGATTTTTCTGATATTTATTAGACCTATTTGCAAATATTACGAAAAAGAAGGATCTTTTTGCAAAATTGTCATTTTGAAGGATGAAAGTGCAAAACTACTTTCTGGACTTTTCAAGCAGTACCGGCTGGAAATAAAGAGTTTATTTTGCTTTTAAATCTCAATTTAGTTGGTTTTATCAAGTTTCCAAGTATAGGAATTTATTTATGTAAAGTTATATTTAAAGGGGTTATTTTGCAAATGTGTTTAAAAACTCTAATTCTCCTATTCTGGCTATTTAAAAGAAGTGGAGTGCAGCTATCTTACGCTGCACAACACAAAGATTTTATTGTTTTCTTGGAGAATTAAGGAGAGAATCTTGGATTTCGCAGAATAGGACTTTGCTTGTTCTCCATTAATTCGGTTGGACTTCTTCATTTAGGTGAGTGACTTGTTTAGTTTTATTTTGTTTTGTGTATGTTGTATGTGGTATTTTATCTACTAGAAAGCATGTTAGGGTTTGAGCATGAATATGTACATGATGGATTGGATGGATTGATGAATTAAAATTGGATCTTGTGAAACCCTAGTTGTTTATGAATTAAATTGTATGTGAGTAATTTGAGATTGATGAGCAACCTATTAGAGATCATGGGTAGGCTATTTCTTTTGGATTAATGTTGGATTTATTGAACACGGCGGACATTTTTATGCATAAACCTAATAAAGATGAGACTTTTATTATTTTTGAGTATTGGTTGAATGAAACTTGATATGGTGATGTTATAAATGGATTATGGTTGTGAGTTATAAGGGTAACTCAGTTTTGGGAAATTTGAATGAAAAAGTATGAACCAATAGATCATGTCATGGAAATCGAAATTTGGAATTTAGTTGAGTTTGAGGAAATATATCCAAATTGGGGATTTCTTTGGATTTTGATATTGATATGGTTCGGATCTGAATACAAAGCTATTTCAATGAACAATTAGTTTTTAAGAAACTCTATTTTTGATTATATGCACAATTTATGTTTTGTTTGAAAGAAATTAACAAATCGCTAATTTTATAAATTCAAGTAGTTTTGATTTAGTTTTTATGGACTATTATATATCCTACAAGTTGTATTTGATCAAATAAGAAACGTGCTTTTTGAAAAAATCGTTTTCATAATATAAAATTATGTATCGGTTCAAATATGCACAACCAAAATCTGCAGTCTGCAGGTCGACACTCGACTGGTGTGACTTTACAGTCGACCGTCGCGACCCGGCTGCTGTGATTTCTAATTTTTCTTAAAATTTCGTTCTAGACAGTCGACTGATGACCTTTTACAGTCGACTGCTATACTTAGAATTATTTTCTTAAAGATTATTGGATTTATCGCTCTGGACAGTAAACCTATGACCTTTTTGAGTCTACTTATAATACTTAGAATTATTTTCTCAAAGCTATTGGATTTTCTCTCTAGACAGTTGACCGATGGCTTTTGTAATCGACTGATACTGATATATTTATACATATTTTAATATTCTTTGAAATGATTTTTTCTCTAAATGTTTTAATCTATAACCTACTATTCTCTACTGCTACTGAACATATGTTTTCAAGTGGTTTAACTGAGCAATTTATATTGGGAGATTAGTTTGGATATTGGGTGTGAGTCTCTAGAGGGTGTGTGTGACCCTAGTATACTGGCAGTTGAGATATTTATGTTTGGGCCTATTGAGGCAATTTTAGTTGATCAGTTGTTGAGTTAAGTCCGGTAGGGTACACAAGCTCTAGGAGATTCGTTAAGTAATCAAATAACCTAAATGATATGGACAGAAACTAGTGGTGATATGATGAACGAGAACATGGTAATGGACCTCAGTATGGCTTGCGGTGTGAGATAATCCCCGAAATTATCCAGGTGTGAGTGAAATAGTCTCCGGAATTACCTGTGGTGTGGGATTAATCTCCGGAATTATCGGGGTCGAGGTGACGCACATGTGGTATTCGTGTGATGAGGTGCCATTGCTTGCGGTGTGGGGTATTCTCGAAGATTCTCAGGTGTGAGTGAAATAGTCTCCGGGATTATCTGTGGATAGAGTTTGACCTCCGGAATTATCGGGGCATGGGCTAATACTCACAGTTTATCTTTATCTCATTGTAGTCTTCGTAGTAGGATTAGTTGCATAGCGGGGGGATTAAACCCTACAATGTGGAGACGTTAAGGGCTTGCACCGGACCTATGTAGAGTGGGATGCATAGACTCCGACAAGTACGCATTATAGAGTCAGCATATAGATTTGTGTATTCTTGACTTGGTTTCATGCATGTATTTTCCTGTTTTCTACACTTAACACTTAGTCTAGTTTCACTTGATGTTTCGTGTTTCCTTGCTATGTCATATCTTATGTATTCTTGTTTATTTCATGTCATTTATGATTCTATGCTTTACTTATGTTGTTTGTTTTTATGTTACTCACACCATTATGGCTGTCCCTTTTAGTTTTGGGGGTTAGAGTTATCTCTAGCCTCATATTTTACATGTGATTACTTGTAGCCTGGGATTTGGATGCATGAGTTAAAGTGGTGTAATAGATTATGTAATTTGTAAAAGAAATTGTTGTAAGGAAAGAAAATTTGTAATTCAAGGTGTATTGTATTCCACTGTGCTATGTAAAGATTAATGTAATGAAAGTTGAAAAATTTTATTGGTATTTGGCTGTGTTTAATATTACATTTGAAGTTGATGCTGGGAATTGTGCCACGTATTTCTAAGATATCATATTGGAAATTCAGGGCGCTACACAAGTGCCGCTCACTGTCTTACTCATGGCTAAATAATTTGTGTTTTGAAACACTTCACAGTCCTAGTTCTGTGCAAACCCGAAACCCTATTACCCCCAAACCCTAACACAATATCTTGGGTTACTGTTCATATCGTGAATAGTGAACCCGAAACCCAACACACTCCAATTTACCCATACAACAATTATTCAAACCCTAATATTAAACTTGAGTTTCTAATAATCAAAAACAACGAATAAACATGGAAAATCTCAATCTTTAAAATCAATCAAATATATTTAAGAGCATACAATAAGTTCTAATTATCTCTACAAATCTCCATCATCTACAATTTAAATCCATGATCATCAATCAATTTTGTAGATCCCAACCTAAATCTTTATCAATTAAAAATTTGTATTTGAATTTTCATGATAATCTCTAAGTTATAATTTTAAAACTCAATATTTAAAACACAATCCATCATCATACAGCCATCAAAACTCTAGAATCTAAAACATGAAATTAATTCTAATTAAAACAGTGAATTCTCTTATAAAAATTGCTTCTTTTTAATCAATCAAGCAATGATTTTGAGTGTATTTAATGGTCTATGAATTTTCATAACAATTACCCATCAACTGTTATAAACACCATGATCATACAAGTATTTTTGTAAATCAACCAAGTTCTTTTATGCATCACCAATCTCTAACATCAATAAACAATTTATACATTATAATCCAATCTCACTTAGGGTTCTTATTCATGAAGATGTTATTTGACTACTCATTTATTGAGATTTATTCACTAGTAGGATTTTATTAATTATATATAACCATACAACTTCAAACATGTAGCTTATTAGGTCAATCATCATATTCTACAAACATGTAGCAAAAAAAGAAACAAGAAGCTTCACCCACCTTAAAGAAGATTAATGAAGAACAATAATAACAAGAAGAAAAGCCTTCTTCCTCGCGAAAATCCAAAGATCCAAGTCTCCAACTCCGAGAACAATAAGGATGATAATATTAAAGAAGATGATATATATATATTTTAAATGCCCCCCCCCCCCCCCCCCCCCCCCCCCCCCCCCCAACCCACACACACAAGAAACAATTATTTACATATACATATAGATCTTCCAAATCAAGTAGTTAATTAAATCAATCAGGATAAGACTTGATTTTCCTAAAACACTCCCGATTTCGGCCGACCTTCATGCAACCCAGGAAAATTAAAATTCGAATTTTACCTCTAAGTGGCAAATTTACAAAAAAAGTCATTCACTTTGAAATATTTACAAATATGCCATAAATTATTCATAAAATTCAGAAAATTTAGAATTACTATCCAATAACAAAGCTTAGATTTTTCAAACAAATTTACTGACCACGAAAAATGTTTGCAATAAAGTCCCCAACAATCCCAAAATTGCATAAATATATATATATATATATATATATATATATATATTCAATAAAATCAAATCAAATCAAATTAGAGGGATAAATATCTCCCCCAATCTCTCTCCTGTCAAAGCCGGCCTACCAAAATAGCCCAACCAAATTTTGAATTTGAATTTGAATTTTGGCTCCAATCGACATTTTGCACAAAAACCCTTTTCTTTCTAAGTATTTACAAAAAAATTTTCTTTATACAGAAAAATCCCAAAATTTAGAATATACTCAATTATAAATAGGAGAATTTATTCAGCAATTCAAAAGTGGAAATTTGCACTTCAAAAATATTTGCTCGTGCGAAAGATGTCAATTTTACAAAAATTAAAAATAATTAAATAAATAAATTTAAAATTATTTATTAATTAAAAATAAAATATTTAAAATTTTGGGGCATTACATCACCCCCCCTTAGAATAGTTCTGTCCTTAGAACTACTACTAGTAGGGAAATGAACAATTTCAAATAACAAGAAAATATTACACGAAAAGTTCAGGAAAATAATTTTATCTTTATTTTCTAATTATGTTGGGTCGCTAACTAAAGAAAATAACATATGATGTGAACAATAAAGTAAATATGAAAACTGACACGGCAACTAGTACCAGCAAAACTCGTCAGACATAAAACTAATCCCAAGGAAATATAAAAAATGTATTAAAAAATATATATAACTATGCAATAACTTGTTGGAAGCAACTAGATAATCAATTAATGCATACGAATTTCTACAGCATAATTATCATAACTAATATAAATTAGTCAATAATACTTTAAAGCGCACAAAAGAATCAAAAGCTATCTTAAAACTTGAATACACTATAAACACCAGACACCATGAATTTAATAATTAATGAAAATAGACAAAGATATGTAACAAAAAACTTAAACAAGAATATGAGTAAAAGAAAACCGTCTAAAGTAACAATTAACAATAAGTTTAGTCAGTAAAACAAAATAATAAGCACTCCAAAGGTCATTAAAATATTTGTATAAAACCATAAAATGCAAAATAGATATACGAACAGATCAACAAAAGAAAATGATTACTGTTCAAATAACAACGTAAAAGATCATTATAGTAAGAAAGTTAATAAGGCCAACCATGCAAAATAAGAAGCCAAAAGAGAAAAGTTAAGAACATAAAAATGAAAAAATCAAATAATAATAAAAGTAACACAAAGAATACAAACTAAAGGTAATTAAAAAAAAAATAGATCTGGGAAGATAGTTAATCGAAGACACGTCGAAACACCAACAAATCAGCTAAGCAAAAAAAAAAAAAACATTAATAATGATAATAATAATCTGAAAAAAAGTTAAAAATAAAATAAAAATATGAGTGTCGAATTTTGTTAAAAGTATAAGATAAGCATAAAAGTAAGAGTAATGATGTGTATAAAAACACACAAAAAAAATTCATTCGTAAAAGCAATATAATAACCATATATGCGATTTAAAATTAAATATATAGAATACTGATTAGTATAACAAAATATTTGTAAATTGTCAAGTATAACAAGAAAATTAATTTAGGATATTATATATGCAAATAAGTGTTTGGAATATATGATAAAACGAACAATACTATAGTATAAAACTGTAAGTAGTTGTAGTAGTAAAACACATATAATAATAGTCAATGAAATAATAATATAATATTGGAATAATATCTAATATTAATTATAAAGAAATAAAATAAAAATAATAAATACCTATGAATAATAAAAATCATATTATATAAGTAGCAAACAAATATAAGATAAGCCAGAAAAAATGAAATAGTATGAAAGTACAAAAATACTAACATATGTAAGGATGAAGTATACATACATATATATATATATATATATATATATATATATATATATATATATATATATACAAAATGAGAATACCAAGATAGCGAAAATAGTTAATAGTAAACGATGATGGTATAGGATGAAAATAATAATAATGATTATGGTAAAGAACATATTGTCGACATAGAAATAAGTATAGATGATAAAGTGGTTAAGTCAATGTGTAGATAAGTATAACCATATTATAAATAATAAAGTTGAAGTAGTATAGGCTAAGTTTTAAGACATTATAAAATAGTATAAACTAGTACAAAAGAATGGAATAGTGGTAAGTAATATATATAAAACTAAAAGTGGGGGGTCATTAAAGTAAAAAAAATAAAATCGCTTTTGTTGTGGGTTCACCTCATTGATGTCTAGCTGCAGGCTTGCTTCCTTGACATCACGTTGCAAGTTTGCCTCCATGACATCAGGTTGCAGGTTGCCGTCTGGATATTCGGTTACAGTTTTTGCCTCCCCGGCATCCAGTTGCAAGTTTGCGTCCATTGACGTCTAGTTATATATTTGCCTTCTCGACACCCGGTTGCAATAAAATGGTGAATGGAATGATGTAATCTTCTATATGTACTTGGATATTGAATGTTTAATTTAAGTATGATGTTAAGTTTTGAAATTGGTGCTGTAAAATAGAAGTAAAAGTGTGGGATAGTAAAAGTAGGAAATAAGGTACAAAATTACAATGATAGAATGAAAAGGTACATGTCATAAATGTTGAATACAAATAGTAGAAATTAGTAGTAATGAAAATGATTTATAAAAGTAAGGAGAAAGACCAAATGAAATACATGCATAAGGTTATATGCGAATGTGAATAAAAAATAAATATATAGCGTAGTAAATTTACACAATAAATATATATTATAAAATATATAGTAATGTAGTAATTAGATAAGGGTAGAATGATATGCATAGTAAGTATGTTGAAATATATGCTATATATATAGTAATTAGTAAGAACTACATGTAGTAATCAAGAATGTAATGATAATAAAAATTGAAATAATGTAAAATATAAGTATTGAGTGCACATAGTACATTCGAGAAGTGTTGCTACTTATTTTGGTGTGGGAGCAAATAGATTGTGAGTTAATAATTGATGGAAACTACTAAAAATCTAGCCTTTGACTTTGGTAGTGAAATGCGTTTAAGGCTCCAGAGGTTGAATCTGGATCGTTGATTGACCACCGTGATCTAAATCCGACGATTCCTGATGCGGCCAGTGGACCTGTAAAAAGCTTGAAACACCGGAGGTTGGCCCCGGCGACAAACCATTCGACGCTCAAGTCAGAACCACAGAGTGAAAAAGAGTTCGAAAGAGAAACTGGCGAATTGTTGATAACCTTCTGACTGTGGAGGGAAGAGGGTAATTATAGGTCTGAGAAATATATCAAGAGATCGATCTAGATCAGTTGGATCGATATGTATTCCATATCTCCTTTTTGTTCCTCCCCCTCAAGAGATAAGTTCTCTTGTTAAGGGATACGAGATTTGACTCCTAGCCAACATGGGCTGGGTGTCTCTCCTAGTGGGTGTCATGCCCCGCTTCCCATTATACGGAAACACGGGCACGCAACTGAGGCTGTAGTGCCCTGAATTTTCAATATGATATCTCAGAAATTTGTGGCACAATTTCCAACATCAACCTCAATTGTAATAGTAAACATAGCCAAAAATACAGATAAAATTTTCTCAACTTTTATTACATTAATTCTTTACAAAACACAACAGAAAACAAACACCTTGAATTACAAGTCTTTTCTTTTACAACACATTCTTTTACAATTTACATAAGACATAGCATCAATCTAGCACAAGCATTCAAATCCAAAGCTATAGGTACCTACCTGTAAAACATGAGGCTAGAGCTAACCCTAATCCCCAAACTACAAGGGTCAGCCATAACGATGTGAGTGACATAAAATAAATGCAACCTAAATAAAATATAAGACATAGAATCATAAACAACATGTATTAATAGTAAGAATAAAATGAAATAAGAAATAACAATAGATAAAACATGGAAATATCAAGTTAAACTAGACTAAGTGTCAAGTGTAGAAAACAGAAAACAACATGCATAAAACCAAGTCAAGTAAATACCAATGCTATATGATGACTCTCTAATGTAGACTTGTCGGATTCTATGTATCCCACTCTACATAGGTCCGGTGCAAGCCCTTATCGTTCTCCACTTCATAGGGTTTAATTTGTAGCGCCCCGATTTCCGACACTGGGAAACCGTGACACGAGCCAAGATCTTTTCTTCAATTAGTCACAATACACAGAAAAACAGGAGAATTTAAAACTTTTTATTCAATACACAATGTGTTACAAGTCTGAACATTGTACAACTGTAATACCTTACAATAGAGTTACAATATCACCTTTACATTTCTAAGTATTACAACTTTCACATCTTACATCAGAGTACCTCTCACTTAACAGATAATCAATACATATACTGCAGCGGAACTAAAACATAGCACTGACTCCTTGCTTTCCTTGCCTTGAGTCCTCCTGAATTTCACCTTTGTACTTCGACGATCCAGTACCTATGGAAGTGGGGACGTCAGTATTCACTGACGCTTACAGGCTGATCATATAGCAGCGAATCTTCCAAACAATATACAAAATATACAAACATAGCAATTGTGTTGGTGTAGTTTAAGTGTTCGTGAGTGCTATGACTAGACTCTAACGCGATATTTAAGTAGAACTAGAATGCTTCCTCGCATTATGAATTCTAATTATACATAGCCCGTTCCTGACAATACTCCATGACTCTGTGAGGTTGCAGAAGGGGTCAAGTGCCCCCCATGCAGTCTGCTTATGGTGTCTCCGTTTTCCACTACTACCCGGCAAGCCGGACCTCACTCGACCCCAGTATATCGGGCATCGTTCCAAAATTAAACCATAGAGTTTCGCAAGCGCAGGGCAGCGCGAAACCTACCCTGTGGCACTCTCTGGGGTATAGCAAGCGCAGGACTGCACCATGCATCCTGTGGCACCCCAGCCACGGTATTTCAGGAATTAACAGAGCGAGATACGCAACCCGTGTCCTCAACCTGTGAGACGGCACCGTGCGTATCCCTTTGACGGGACGCTTCCTATTCTAATGGCAGCAAGTCTCCGAAAGCAACATGCAGCCCATACTACATGCGACTCCATCTCAAGCCGTTTCTCCATATATAGGGATTTGAACCCACGTTACGCATTCTAATTGTACACGACCTGTTCCTGACAATACTCCATGACTCTGTGAGGTTGCAGAGGGGTCAAGTGCCCCCCCATGCAGTCTGCTTATGGTGTCTCCGTTTTCCACTACTACCCGGCAAGCCGGACCTCACTCGACCCCAGTATATCGGGCATCGTTCCAAAATTAAACCATAGAGTTTCGCAAGCGCAGGGCAGCGCGAAGCCTACCCTGTGGCACTCTCTGGGGTATAGCAAGCGCAGGACTGCACCATGCATCCTGTGGCACCCCAGCTACGGTATTTCAGGAATTAACAGAGCGAGATACGCAACCCGTGTCCTCAACTTGTGAGACGGCACCGCACGTATCCCTTTGACGGGAAGGTACAACCCAGTACACCACCTAAGGCCTCCCTCAAGGGACAAGTTGGTCGTAAGGTGCCCCCTACAACCAAACTCCTCTCTCTTCGGCAAGGGTCTGAGCAAAATGACCTTTATAAGTCACTACCCTAATGATGTCCCTGACTCGACGATCCTAGGGACGACGATATTATAAACACAACGTGCTGGGCCTTAAATTAGGCTTCGCAAGACAACTCTACTAGGCTGCTCAACCTAGACTTACCAGAACCCCTCCGGATCTGGTTCGTGGCTCATCGATCCAAGACCTCGGTCGTGCGAATATACATGCATGCCGCTATGTCTTGATGGTCGATAGCCCACAACGAACTGTGTACTAGCTAACAGCTATACACGAGTAACAACCACATACGAGCTAATATGCTACGTATGAAACGATAACTACCCACGAGCCAGGCGGGCCTCGTAGGAGACAACAACGTACATACCAGCCAAATAAGCCGCGTATGAGACCCATAGCTACGTACGGGCCGGTCGGGCCGCGTACGAGACAACCACCTACATACGAGCCGACTAAGCTACGTATGAGACCCACAGCTACATACGGGCCAGTCGAGCCACGTACGAGCACAACCGTGTGCAAACAACCATACAGGTAATCAATCCTAGAAGCAACCAAACGTGCTTACTAACAAACTTGGTCATCTAATATTAGAAGCAACAAAAGAGTCTACTAATATTTTATGGTCGGTATTCCACTAAGGAAGAATCCGAAGGCGACCTAACGGCCTTTATCGGACCAACTATCACTAGTGGTCTTCCCAATCCTTATTACCTCAACTTATAGCGCCTTAAGTACGGCACACAATTGCACGCATATTCCTACGACAATCTAATCATATAACACAACCACCATGATACTCCTAGGTATGAATGTGATTAATGCTTGTACTCATATCGAGCTTAAGCATAACGATCACTACGACCTAGACATGAAGTCCCCTATAGTCAAGCGTAGGTTACGAATGAGCATGAAAGCCTACTACTTATCATCACCAATCACCACAACCCAAGCACGGATGGATACTAATATAACATACAACATTCCAAGGCATAGTAGGTATTCTAACATTACTCCTACAACGTTCTAAGCATATATTTGAACTTTAGCATGGTATATCACATACCTACAATTAACTAGCATGGTATATTACATACCTACAATTGAACTAACATGGTATGTCACTTACCTATAATTAAGCTAACATGGTAAGAAATTTTATCATTGCTCCTACAACATCCTAAACATAGTAAAATTGATCCAAGCATGGTAGGAACCTCTTAGAATTTGTCCTACATCATTCTAACATCATTAGGCATGCTAGATATTTTTAGAATAAATCCTACCATTAACTAAGCATGAAACATGATAGGATATTTTTAGAATACATCCTACAACATTTAAAGCATGAATATGGCTTCTAAATATTTTTAGAAGTGATCCTACAACATGTAAAGCATAAACGTGGCTTCTAATTATTTTTAGAAGTAATCCTACAACATGTAAAGCATAAACATGGCTTCTAATTATTTTTAGAAGTGATCCTACAACAATTGAAGCATAAACATAGCTTCTAATTATTTTTAGGGATAATCCTACAACATGTAGAACATAAACATGGCTTCTAATTATTTTTAGAAGTAATCCTACAACAATTGAAGCATAAACATAGCTTCTAAATAATTTTAGGAATAATCCTACAACATGTGTAGCATGAAAATAGCTTCTAAATAATTTTAGGGATAATCCTACAACATGTAGAACATAAACATGGCTTCTAATTATTTTTAGAAGTAATCCTACAACAATTGAAGCATAAACATAGCTTCTAAATAATTTTAGGAATAATCCTACAACATGTGTAGCATGAAAATAGCTTCTAAATAATTTTAGGGATAATCCTACAACATGTAGAACATAAACATGGCTTCTAATTATTTTTAGAAGTAATCCTACAACAATTGAAGCATAAACATAGCTTCTAAATAATTTTAGGAATAATCCTACAACATGTGTAGCATGAGAATAGCTTCTAAATAATTTTAGGGATAATCCTACAACATGTAGAACATAAACATGGCTTCTAATTATTTTTAGAAGTAATCCTACAACAATTGAAGCATAAACATATATATATCTACTACTACTACTATAAGTATCAACTAAAATTTATCATAAATATCTACAATTTAGTTACTAAAAAGAGATCTTTATTAACTAGTGGGCATAAAAGAGATCTTTTTACAACTAACTAGTGATTAAATAAAAAGAGAAGATCTTTTTATTAGCTACAACTAGTGATTAAATAAAAGAGAAGATCTTTTTATTAATTTATTTCTACAACTAGTGTTTAGTAAAGAAAAGAAAGATCTTTTTAATTACTTCTACAACTAGTGTTTAGTAAAGAAAAGAAAGATCTTTTTAATTACTTCTACAACTAGTGTTTAGTAAAGAAAAGAAAGATCTTTTTAATTACTTCTACAACTAGTGTTTGGTAAAGAAAAGGAAGATCTTTTTATTAGAACATATGCCTTTATTATTAGTCCAAGGTTTAATCAAGTCCTACAACCTTACATGGTTGTAAACAATGTTCATATGCTTATGTGAGTTAAGTCCTACAACCAACAATGGTTGTATGTCCAACATTATGCAATATGTAGTTCTTTAGTCCAATAACATACAAAACAACAACTATACAATAAAGATGTAATCTTTATATGTGTTAGTAGGGTTTTCTACTACTTTCTTACTTTTATTCATCCTTCACAACAACCACAACACACCCATCAAACCCAAAAAAACAAAACAAGAGGATGAGAAGAAGAAGTCAAACAACAAAACAAACAAACAAACAAACAAACAAACAATCACAAGCAAAGAAGTGAAGAAACCCCCACCTTTGCTCTTTGTAGGAAGGACTTGCCTATGCTAACCTTCTCCTTCCCCTAGCTTTAGAAATCTTCTACTAAACCTACAAGAGAACTCTCAAATTAGTATGAGACTTTCTCTCTTTCTTTTCCTTTCCTTTCTTTCTTTCTTTCTTTCTTTCTTTTGTTTTCTAAAATGAGAGAAGGAGGAGAAGGAAGGGCTATTTATAGAAGGAGAGAAGGGTGGAAAGTGCAATTGTGCACTCACACATTTGCACATAAGCTCCCCACAATTCCACAAAATGCATTCCTTCTTTCATGGGCCGGCCATACCTAGGAGAAGGGGGAGAGTGGGGGAGGTGTTATGTGAGGGAAGATTTGTATGGAGGAGGGTTTGTTCTAGAAGAATTTTTAACCTTCTTATGTAAACTTAACCTAGGTTAAACCTCCTGATCAAATCCTTAACCCTCCCTACTAGGTTATAGCAAAATAAGTGTTGTCCAAAATATACAACACATAATTCGTATAATGCACTAATCGACATACTACTCGCACGTGCGCATATATGTCTGTATACCGGAAAATCTTCGCATAATCCGCATAAAAATAATTAAATCTTGGAAATAATAATAAAATAAATTTTATTATTAGTTCGGAAGATCACGGTATCAATTTGATACAATACGGATGTATACTGGCCGATATCTGGATACAGATATTGTCTAGGAGCAACCCGGGTAAAAATCACCAAAATGTTCTAATTTTGGAATTAAAACAAAATAATAATAAAATAATAATAAATAATAATTTATATACGGTAATATCCGTCCGGGATATTACAATACTCCCTCCTTAGAATAGTTCTGTCCTCAGAACTACGTTAAGTTAGGAAAACAGGCAAAACATCCACACCCTAATAACTCGGGGAAAGAAAGCTTATGCTGCTTTCCGGCTCCCAAGTGGTTCATCCACGAACTGGTTCTCCAAAGAACCCGATATTTGCAACTCGGTGTCTACTCCCTCCTTAGAATAGGACGTGTCCTATGAACATCACTTCCAACTTTCAGGATTCTCTCCTGTAATTTTGACGCTTCATGTGGTGTAATTAACCGAACTGATTCTTGAGTTGCCTCCCGCACATACTTCAACTATTGGAAAAATAATTTAAACAAGGGATTATGATGAACCAAGTTTGAACAAAATAGTTGCCTGGATTTCATATATATATAAATCCGACGGGTTACAAAAAGTGTTACATCACATATAACTTCTTCCGTCCAAAATAAACTTCAAAAGATGCAACCTTTAGACTTAGTTGCAGTTCCATATACACATAGTGGTACTGGCTCTACTACCTACTTCAGCTTGCCTTTAACGAGTGCAGACTTTTACTCTTGGGGGACAGGCTCCTTCCCTTTGTTATCCATCCTCAGGGCTAATATACCGCTACTATTCTTGGGAAACTGGAGGCAATTTGGCCTGATATGACCAATCTCTCCGCACCTGTAACAGACACGTGTATCCATCTGAGGGTCCTTTTTCGGGCACCGACTCATGAAATGACCTTGCTCACTACATAGGAAACATCTTTTCGGGTTGGCACCTCCAAGTTTGCCTTTTGTTTTCTGAGTCTTCTGCTTCGGACCTTGGTTCTCGAATCCTGACGCTGGTGTAGGCCTTTTTCCTTGTCGTTGCGGACAGACTGATTTCTTGTGCCCATCTTCCTCACAGAAATGGCATACTAAAACCTTGGCGGTCTCTAGAACTTGCTCCCACTCACGTCGCAGTTGTGCCAATCTGGCGTTGAAATATCCCCGCTCCTCCGCCAAGCATGCTAATGTAGCTATACAAGCATCACCCAGTTGCTTAGCTTGACGATCTATCCTGGCTACGTACTTCATTAGCTTCCTCATTTCTCGATATATGCTGGCCGCCGCCGCCCTGCGTTGATCCATACTTGGCCCTTGCGGTGGTGAAGGCGAGTTCATCTTGAGGTTAACTTGTGGTGAAATCTCCTTCGGCTCCTCATTCGAGATTATCGGATCCGCCATTGCATTCGGCTCGATCTCTTCCATCAATACATCCTCGGTTATGATATCTTCGAATGCCATCCTAAAATACATATACTGGAATTAGTTCAGATATAGGAAAATCCTAAAACATAAGTTGAAAGGAACAACAATATGAATTACAATTGCCTATAACTAACTAAGACCCGCCTCCTAAAGGGCATCCAAGTTCAATTTTCCTGCTGTGTTGGACTGTAAATTGAAGTTAGCTCTGATACCACTCTGTAGCGCCCCGATTTCCGACACTGGGAAACCGTGACACGAGCCAAGATCTTTTCTTCAATTAGTCACAATACACAGAAAAACAGGAGAATTTAAAACTTTTTATTCAATACACAATGTGTTACAAGTCTGAACATTGTACAACTGTAATACCTTACAATAGAGTTACAATATCACCTTTACATTTCTAAGTATTACAACTTTCACATCTTACATCAGAGTACCTCTCACTTAACAGATAATCAATACATATACTGCAGCGGAACTAAAACATAGCACTGACTCCTTGCTTTCCTTGCCTTGAGTCCTCCTGAATTTCACCTTTGTACTTCGACGATCCAGTACCTATGGAAGTGGGGACGTCAGTATTCACTGACGCTTAAAGGCTGATCATATAGCAGCGAATCTTCCAAACAATATACAAAACATACAAACATAGCAATTGTGTTGGTGTAGTTTAAGTGTTCGTGAGTGCTATGACTAGACTCTAACGCGATATTTAAGTAGAACTAGAATGCTTCCTCGCATTATGAATTCTAATTATACATAGCCCGTTCCTGACAATACTCCATGACTCTGTGAGGTTGCAGAAGGGGTCAAGTGCCCCCCATGCAGTCTGCTTATGGTGTCTCTGTTTTCCACTACTACCCGGCAAGCCGGACCTCACTCGATCCCGGTATATCGGGCATCGTTCTAAAATTAAACCATAGAGTTTCGCAAGCGCAGGGCAGCGCGAAACCTACCCTGTGGCACTCTCTGGGGTATAGCAAGCGCAGGACTGCACCATGCATCCTGTGGCACCCCAGCCACGGTATTTCAGGAATTAACAGAGCGAGATACGCAACCCGTGTCCTCAACCTGTGAGACGGCACCGTGCGTATCCCTTTGACGGGACGCTTCCTATTCTAATGGCAGCAAGTCTCCGAAAGCAACATGCAGCCCATACTACATGCGACTCCATCTCAAGCCGTTTCTCCATATATAGGGATTTGAACCCACGTTACGCATTCTAATTGTACACGACCTGTTCCTGACAATACTCCATGACTCTGTGAGGTTGCAGAGGGGTCAAGTGCCCCCCCATGCAGTCTGCTTATGGTGTCTCCGTTTTCCACTACTACCCGGCAAGCCGGACCTCACTCGACCCCAGTATATCGGGCATCGTTCCAAAATTAAACCATAGAGTTTCGCAAGCGCAGGGCAGCGCGAAGCCTACCCTGTGGCACTCTCTGGGGTATAGCAAGCGCAGGACTGCACCATGCATCCTGTGGCACCCCAGCCACGGTATTTCAGGAATTAACAGAGCGAGATACGCAACCCGTGTCCTCAACTTGTGAGACGGCACCGCACGTATCCCTTTGACGGGAAGGTACAACCCAGTACACCACCTAAGGCCTCCCTCAAGGGACAAGTTGGTCGTAAGGTGCCCCCTACAACCAAACTCCTCTCTCTTCGGCAAGGGTCTGAGCAAAATGACCTTTATAAGTCACTACCCTAATGATGTCCCTGACTCGACGATCCTAGGGACGACGATATTATAAACACAACGTGCTGGGCCTTAAATTAGGCTTCGCAAGACAACTCTACTAGGCTGCTCAACCTAGACTTACCAGAACCCCTCCGGATCTGGTTCGTGGCTCATCGATCCAAGACCTCGGTCGTGCGAATATACATGCATGCCGCTATGTCTTGATGGTCGATAGCCCACAACGAACTGTGTACTAGCTAACAGCTATACACGAGTAACAACCACATACGAGCTAATATGCTACGTATGAAACGATAACTACCCACGAGCCAGGCGGGCCTCGTAGGAGACAACAACGTACATACCAGCCAAATAAGCCGCGTATGAGACCCATAGCTACGTACGGGCCGGTCGGGCCGCGTACGAGACAACCACCTACATACGAGCCGACTAAGCTACGTATGAGACCCACAGCTACATACGGGCCAGTCGAGCCACGTACGAGCACAACCGTGTGCAAACAACCATACAGGTAATCAATCCTAGAAGCAACCAAACGTGCTTACTAACAAACTTGGTCATCTAATATTAGAAGCAACAAAAGAGTCTACTAATATTTTATGGTCGGTATTCCACTAAGGAAGAATCCGAAGGCGACCTAACGGCCTTTATCGGACCAACTATCACTAGTGGTCTTCCCAATCCTTATTACCTCAACTTATAGCGCCTTAAGTACGGCACACAATTGCACGCATATTCCTACGACAATCTAATCATATAACACAACCACCATGATACTCCTAGGTATGAATGTGATTAATGCTTGTACTCATATCGAGCTTAAGCATAACGATCACTACGACCTAGACATGAAGTCCCCTATAGTCAAGCGTAGGTTACGAATGAGCATGAAAGCCTACTACTTATCATCACCAATCACCACAACCCAAGCACGGATGGATACTAATATAACATACAACATTCCAAGGCATAGTAGGTATTCTAACATTACTCCTACAACGTTCTAAGCATATACTTGAACTTTAGCATGGTATATCACATACCTACAATTAACTAGCATGGTATATTACATACCTACAATTGAACTAACATGGTATGTCACTTACCTATAATTAAGCTAACATGGTAAGAAATTTTATCATTGCTCCTACAACATCCTAAACATAGTAAAATTGATCCAAGCATGGTAGGAACCTCTTAGAATTTGTCCTACATCATTCTAACATCATTAGGCATGCTAGATATTTTTAGAATAAATCCTACCATTAACTAAGCATGAAACATGATAGGATATTTTTAGAATACATCCTACAACATTTAAAGCATGAATATGGCTTCTAAATATTTTTAGAAGTGATCCTACAACATGTAAAGCATAAACGTGGCTTCTAATTATTTTTAGAAGTAATCCTACAACATGTAAAGCATAAACATGGCTTCTAATTATTTTTAGAAGTGATCCTACAACAATTGAAGCATAAACATAGCTTCTAATTATTTTTAGGGATAATCCTACAACATGTAGAACATAAACATGGCTTCTAATTATTTTTAGAAGTAATCCTACAACAATTGAAGCATAAACATAGCTTCTAAATAATTTTAGGAATAATCCTACAACATGTGTAGCATGAAAATAGCTTCTAAATAATTTTAGGGATAATCCTACAACATGTAGAACATAAACATGGCTTCTAATTATTTTTAGAAGTAATCCTACAACAATTGAAGCATAAACATAGCTTCTAAATAATTTTAGGAATAATCCTACAACATGTGTAGCATGAAAATAGCTTCTAAATAATTTTAGGGATAATCCTACAACATGTAGAACATAAACATGGCTTCTAATTATTTTTAGAAGTAATCCTACAACAATTGAAGCATAAACATAGCTTCTAAATAATTTTAGGAATAATCCTACAACATGTGTAGCATGAGAATAGCTTCTAAATAATTTTAGGGATAATCCTACAACATGTAGAACATAAACATGGCTTCTAATTATTTTTAGAAGTAATCCTACAACAATTGAAGCATAAACATATATATATCTACTACTACTACTATAAGTATCAACTAAAATTTATCATAAATATCTACAATTTAGTTACTAAAAAGAGATCTTTATTAACTAGTGGGCATAAAAGAGATCTTTTTACAACTAACTAGTGATTAAATAAAAAGAGAAGATCTTTTTATTAGCTACAACAAGTGATTAAATAAAAGAGAAGATCTTTTTATTAATTTATTTCTACAACTAGTGTTTAGTAAAGAAAAGAAAGATCTTTTTAATTACTTCTACAACTAGTGTTTAGTAAAGAAAAGAAAGATCTTTTTAATTACTTCTACAACTAGTGTTTAGTAAAGAAAAGAAAGATCTTTTTAATTACTTCTACAACTAGTGTTTGGTAAAGAAAAGGAAGATCTTTTTATTAGAACATATGCCTTTATTATTAGTCCAAGGTTTAATCAAGTCCTACAACCTTACATGGTTGTAAACAATGTTCATATGCTTATGTGAGTTAAGTCCTACAACCAACAATGGTTGTATGTCCAACATTATGCAATATGTAGTTCTTTAGTCCAATAACATACAAAACAACAACTATACAATAAAGATGTAATCTTTATATGTGTTAGTAGGGTTTTCTACTACTTTCTTACTTTTATTCATCCTTCACAACAACCACAACACACCCATCAAACCCAAAAAAACAAAACAAGAGGATGAGAAGAAGAAGTCAAACAACAAAACAAACAAACAAACAAACAAACAAACAATCACAAGCAAAGAAGTGAAGAAACCCCCACCTTTGCTCTTTGTAGGAAGGACTTGCCTATGCTAACCTTCTCCTTCCCCTAGCTTTAGAAATCTTCTACTAAACCTACAAGAGAACTCTCAAATTAGTATGAGACTTTCTCTCTTTCTTTTCCTTTCCTTTCTTTCTTTCTTTCTTTCTTTCTTTTGTTTTCTAAAATGAGAGAAGGAGGAGAAGGAAGGGCTATTTATAGAAGGAGAGAAGGGTGGAAAGTGCAATTGTGCACTCACACATTTGCACATAAGCTCCCCACAATTCCACAAAATGCATTCCTTCTTTCATGGGCCGGCCATACCTAGGAGAAGGGGGAGAGTGGGGGAGGTGTTATGTGAGGGAAGATTTGTATGGAGGAGGGTTTGTTCTAGAAGAATTTTTAACCTTCTTATGTAAACTTAACCTAGGTTAAACCTCCTGATCAAATCCTTAACCCTCCCTACTAGGTTATAGCAAAATAAGTGTTGTCCAAAATATACAACACATAATTCGTATAATGCACTAATCGACATACTACTCGCACGTGCGCATATATGTCTGTATACCGGAAAATCTTCGCATAATCCGCATAAAAATAATTAAATCTTGGAAATAATAATAAAATAAATTTTATTATTAGTTCGGAAGATCACGGTATCAATTTGATACAATACGGATGTATACTGGCCGATATCTGGATACAGATATTGTCTAGGAGCAACCCGGGTAAAAATCACCAAAATGTTCTAATTTTGGAATTAAAACAAAATAATAATAAAATAATAATAAATAATAATTTATATACGGTAATATCCGTCCGGGATATTACATAATTCCCCGTTATGCAACTAATCCTACTATGATGACTACTATGAGATATAGATAAACTATAAGTATTAGCCCACGTCCCGATAATTTTGGAGGTCAATCTCTATCCACAGATAATTCCGAAGACTATTTCACTCACACCTGAGAATCTTCGAGAATACCCCACACCGCAAGTTATGGTGCCTCATCACACGAATACCCCATGGGCGTCGCCTCGACCCCGATAATTTCGGAGATCAATCCCACATCGCAGGTAATTCCGGAGACTATTTCACTCACACCTAGATAATTCTGGGGATTATCTCACACCGCAAGCCATACTGAGGTCCATAACCCATGTTCTCATTTCATCATATCACCATCTAGTGCCTTTCCTTAACTTTTAAGTTAAATAATTAATTTCGAATCTCCAAGAGTTGGTGTACCCTACCGGACTTAACTCAACTGATTAACAACAAGGCCACAACTGGCCAAACCACAAAATCTCAACTGCCGGTATCTACGGTCCCACACACCCTCTAGAGACTCACAACTCAACCATCAACACAAAATAAATCTTTCATTTTAGTCACTTCATATTAGTGTTAACTTACTCACAGAAATTCATTCATTCATATTGTTTGTATATGAGTTTATATATATATGGAGATCCTTTTTATTGCAAAGCAGTGGGCACAATGTGTATATAAATCCCTTTCTTGTATGCAGCTCTTGGTTATATGCATATACAAAAGATATAGAAAAACCTTTTACTGTGATCAAACATATGTATATGTATATAATATATATATAGAACCCCTTTCACTGAAATGAAACACATACAGGATATATATATGATATGTATATAGAAATCCCTTTACTGGCGTGAAGTATCTGTGTATATATATGTATGATATATATAGAATCCCCTCCTCACTGAGTTGAAGAATATATATATGCAGGATATATGAAGGTGAACTTTATTGAATTGAAAGTATATGCAGGTTAAACATATGCAGGTATAGAAGTTGAACTATAAGCAGGATATAGGAATTGAACTATATGCAGGATATAGAAATTCTCTCTTTACTGAAGTTGAAAAGAAACATATGCAGGTTATAGAATATGAACTATATTGAATTGAAAACATATGCAGGTATAGATGTTGAACTTTAATCGAAAATGAAACATATGCAGATATGGAAGATGGACTTTATTGAATTGAAAGCATATGCAGGATGTGTATATAACTGTTATAGAAGAAACTCCTTTTTGTTGAAATGAAGTATCTGCATATATGGAAGATGTCCCTCTATGCACACATAAAGAACTACTCAACACAAAACTTACTACTAATACTTAAACACAGACACTGGTTGTATATGTGAAGGTGAAATTTTTTTCATGTGTGCACATGCATAGCAGTGCAGCAGAATCATCAATCTGCAGTTAAGGGAGAAACTAATACTCAACAAACCCAAACAACTTACTAATTAATTGAAGACATAGGGCTGGTTTTTCTTGGTGGTTGTTAAGGTATATTAGGACTTCAAAAGCATCAGTACACATACTCAATTGTGACTAAATATATATGTACATATACCCCTACAGGTATGAACACTAACCTGCTACTCAGCATACCCTATATTGAATCTAGATTCCTTTTCATGATGAAAGCAGTGTATATATACATATAGATCAATAATATAATAGACATACTTTAGATCAATAATATAATAGACATACTTTACCCAGTTTCTAATTCATGCTTCAACCAAAATCAACCTCACAAGATCTTTTACTCAAAGTATCAGTTTGAAAAAGAACTCAACCTGCAGATGATGAAAAAAAATTCTTCTTCGAACCTGATTTCCCTCTCAAGTATCATTATGTGTGATTGTCAATTTCATACACAAATAGTTCCATCAATCCCAGTCCTCAAATTTGCCAAGATCCATCAAAACATGCATACACAGACCCGAAATACAACAACCCTTCTTTCATTTCAAAAATTGTTTCTTTTAGTGCAATAACTTGTTATTTACATACCCCGATCATCTTCATTAGTTCATCCATGATCATAACAATTATAATGACATTTGAACAATTTTATGCATCAACAGTACGTACAAATACCCATCAACAGTAACAGACTCCACCTTTTGTTCAAATTGTGCATCATACACATATATACTTGTTGTCACCAAACAAATCAGTATGCATATAAATGAAAGCAACCTACTCATAATTTCTATTAGGTTCTTTAACAATCACGAGTCATCAAATTAGGGTTTTGGTTATCAATAGTATAGTTTCAAGAAAAGATTCCACTTTTAATTCATCTACTCATCGAAATTCATTATATCTTCACATCATCATCTAACATGATTTCTAATAGATAATTCATTACATACAACATGCTTAGAACAATAAGAAAATAATATAAGTCACTCATCTTATTGAAGAATCAACCGAAGAAAATAAAGAATAAGAAAAATCCCTCATTTCGCAAGAAAACCAAGATCCTCACTTTAAAACTCCAGAAAAATGATAATAAGAAATCCCTTTGTGTTTTGCAGCAAAGAAACGGCTGCACCTCACCCTATATAGGCCGGGATTTGATGTATCTAGGGTTTTTGAATAGATTTGCTAAATATCTCTTTTAAATATACCTTTACATATATAAATCCTTATACTTGAAAATTGAATAAAACCAACTTAATTGAGTTTTAAAAATAAAAAATAGCCCCTCTTGTATCATCCGACACTGTTTGAAAACCTAGAAAATGAATTTGCACTTTTGCCCCTCTAAGTGGCAATTTATCAAAAAGACCCTTCTTTATCAAAACTTGCAAAATAAACCAAATTTATTAAAAAAAAAATAAAATTTTTACCTCTGAGTTGACTAGGCATTAAGACCAGCCCAAAAGTTCGAAAATCTGGAGTTTTTACTCCAAGTGGAAATTTTGCAGAAAAGTCCACCTTTTTTGTAATATTTGTAAATAGGTCAAATAATTATCAGAAAAATCAAGAAAATTCAAAAATAATATCTAATAATAAATAATGAGTTTCCCCATAAAATTTTTAATTTTGAACTTCTGAAGAAAATATTTGCACGTGTTTTGCACGTGTAGAAAGGTAAATTTTCAGGAAAATATTTATTAAATCACCAAAAATCATTTTAGTTCATTTATTAATCTTAAAAGCATTATTTAAAAATCTGGGGTATTACAGAGGCCCAACGGATGTTGGGTACATCATCCATAAGCTGTAACAATTTAACTCAACAATATGAAATGTAACAATAACCACACATGAAATAAAATATCACATAAACATGAATAATCCATAAAATATCTCATACATAACCAACATCTGGAAAGCAAATAATTTTGGGTCAACAAAGCCCGGAATACAAAGTACGACAGTAATACAATGATGGGAATAAGATAACATGAATAAAATAACTATGTATATCAATTCCACTCTAATCATTACTAGGTCAGTTCTCCAAGTCCTTTAATTTCTCCCTCCATAATACCTGTAACCTCAGTATCTAGAGATGGAGAAAAATGTCCGTTAGAGCAAGCTACGGGAGACAAGTAGTAGCAAGCAGTAAAATAAGAAATAAAGGATTACGTAACAAGAGCAAGAATTTGGGACGATATCAGAGTCAACAAATGATAAACGATAACAAAATCAAAAAGTCAATAATCAATAATTCAGTAATCAGGAATCAATGTTCAATAACCGATATTCAGTATTAGTGTCAAGGTTCAGTGTTCATCTCATGTCTATCAGTCTTTTAACAGTCCTAACTAATGCACGCAATCTTGCGTCCCATACCACAGGTTCGGGGGCATACAATCAAGTGAACGTTTGAATATAGTGGTGAATTCTATAGGGTACTGTACTCAGGTCTTGCAATATCAATGACCAATAACCGATGACCGATGATCGATGACCAATATACGATAAATCGGGATACTGTAGTCAATAATCCATAATCAATCGATGACCAATATGTAATATCCCGGTCGGATATTATATTGTATAAATTATTATTTTTTAAATTAAAATATTTTTATGAAAATTACTTGGTTTTTCAAATAAAAAGTTATCTGAATATATATATGATATGGCTAAAAATGGGGTTAAATCGGAGCCGTCCAGATTGGGCACGAATCTTGAAGCTCAGGGGTAAAACGGTAATTTCACATACAAATGGATCTAAAATGGGTACTGGGTCTCCTTCTCACAGATCTAATAACCCACGAACGGATCCGCTCCAACTGGGTACGGGTCCCGACCCAAGACAAACCCAGACCAGCAAGAGGGAATCAGGGTCACTAATTTGACTAAATCAACGGGCCTGATTTCTCTCACCGGGAATCAGGGATTAGTTTCCTAAATTAATTGTGAGGATTTTACTCCTAACAGTTTCACAGGAAATCAGGTCCCTTAACAGGCTCCTATGGCGACTATAAATACCTCCTACCCACCACTGTGACAAGGTAATCACTCTTTTTCCACCTTAAGCTCTTTCTTAATCACCACTGGTTACTGACAAGAGCGTCGGAGGGTGCGTAGCCGGAATCAACCCCGGTGTATCGCACTTCCTTGCAGGTTGCAGCAGGATTCAGAAGGCTTGGATCCGCTGTTCAGGTTTTTCTCGAACTCACAAATCTCATCTGTTTACCCCCACACCAAAATCAGCGGTAACAGATTGGCGCCATCTGTGGGAACAACCACACGAACAGCCTCCGCCTCTTCCTCGTCAACCAGCCCTTCTCCAACCATGCCTCCCAAGAAGGTCAGGTCTAGGGGGTCCAACCACGGACCCAACCCCGCCGATCAGCCAGAGGAGGTCCCTGTCCATCTTGCTCCGCAGCCCGAACATCTTCCTCCCCCGGCCCAACAGGGCCAGCCTCCTCTTCCAAACCAACAACTCCCAAATGGACCTGCTGGTCAGAACCAGCGGAGGCAGAAGCAACCACTCCATCCAGACCACGTCTCAATTCACAATGCCTCCTTGGACTATATGGCTTCCCATCACCCCCGAGCCTCCGATCTCCGCAACACCGTCCTGAATCGCCAAAAGGAAGAGGACCTTCGCAATCACCTAGATGAGAGGCAGGCCCGGGAGGGAGCCTCCCGCCAGCATCATGGTGAGCGATCTCCTCATCGCCGAGACGGTAGAAGGTCTCCGGACCGAAGGGGCCGGGCGGAATCTCCCGAGCACCGTAGGAGGAGGCCACATTCCCCCGCGGATCGGCATCATCCGAGGAACAATGAGGCACCTATCACTCGTGCCGAGTTCCTACAATTCCAGGAGACTGTGTTGCAGGCCCTCAACCTTCGCCCCAACAACCATAATGCCCAGAGGGTTCCAACACCCTCACGGGTTCCAAGTCCTCGCCACCGATCCAGAAGTCCTCTCCCGGTTCCCAGTCGCCAGCAGCACCCCTATAGTCCTCACCGATCCCAGGACTATCGACGCCGCAGTCCCCGCTCCCCTTCCTATGAAGAATAGTCCAGGGGATCGTTTGATTACCAGCAGAGGGACGATGCCTTCTACCGTCGTCTCCACGCAGTGGAGAGGCGCATCGGTCGCATGGACAAAGAGGAGGAGTCGAGAGCAGGGACCGTCCATCCCAGCAGACCCCCCTTCTCTCGGACAATCATGGAGGCCCCCATACCGAGGGGTTTCAAACCTCCGCAGTTTGAAACGTACTCAGGGGAGTCCGACCCAGTTGATCACGTCGAAATCTTCAAGACCTTAATGCTGATCCATCAAGCTTCCGACACCATGCTCTGCAAGACCTTCCCTGCCAACCTCAAGGGGTCGGCTCGGGAATGGTACTCCAGGCTCGCTCCCTCTTCCATCTTCTCGTTCGAGCAGTTCGAAATGCTCTTCATAACTCACTTTGTGAGTAGCAGGCGAACTGAGAAGACGAGCCTCTCCCTACTCCACCTCCGACAGGAGAGGGGAGAAAAGCTGAGGGACTATGTGAGGAGATTCACCGCAGAGGTCAGGTCTATCGCCTCCCTAGACCCGTCAGTGGCGACCGTTGCGTTCCAGTCGAACGTCCTCAACTCCAACCTCCGATCGTCCCTCGCCAAGAAGCCCCCGCACAACTTCGCCGATCTTCTTCTAAGGTGCGAGAAGTACATTCGGGCGGAGGAGGCCGAGTGCCTCCCGAATTTCGGAGGATCCGCCTCCGGATCGAAGAGGAAGACGACAGAGGAGGAGGGGTCCAAAAAGTTACAGAAGGACAATAGTGGTCAGCGCCGTCCTCCCCCTAGGTTCGAGAAGTTCACTCCCCTCACCACCAATGTCTCCACCATCCTGATGGAAGTGAAGAAAGAAGGATTCATACCTCCGGCTCTGAGAATGAACACCCCGGCCAAGAGGAGGAACAAAGACAAATGGTGCCGTTACCACCGGGACCACGGCCATGACACCAACGACTGCCGGGCGTTGAAAAATGAGATAGAGGCCCTCATCCAGAGGGGGCAATTGGCCAAATTTGTTAAGGCAAACGATTGGGCGGATCGCAACACTCCTCTGCCTCGGGGGGCTAATAAGTGCTCCGAGCAGCGCGATGAGACCCCCGAGTTCGAGGAAGAACGAGTTCTGCACCTCATCCACGGAGGCCCCATAGGGGGCTCCTCTAACACCTCTCGGAAGGCCTTCGTCCGAGAGGTCAACTCAGTTCACAGCGCCCCTCCCCCAAGGGCCTTGGCGTCCCAGTGACATTCTCCGATGAAGACCTCGAGGGGGTCCGAACTCCCCACTGCGACGCACTTGTCATCGACCTTCGCATGGCAAACTTTAAGGTGCAGAGGGTCCTGGTTGACAACGGGAGCTCGGTGAACATCCTCTTCCTCTCGGCCTTCCGAGGGCTGCAGCTGTCCTGGGATCGCCTCAAACCGGCCGGCTACACGCTTCGAAGGGGTTATTACCCTGGACGTAACTGCTGGGAAGACCCCTACTACCCGAACCGAGCCGATGGACTTTATGGTCGTCGACGTCCCGACCGCATATAATGTCATCCTAGGCCGACCCGGCCTAGCTGCCCTGGAAGCTGTCCCTTCAGCGTACCACCTTAAAATGAAGTTCCCCACTCGATCGGGAGTGGGAGAAGTCAGGGGCAGCCAAGAAATGGCTCGGAAGTGCTACATGACTTCCACGGGGGGTCCGGTGCTCTCCCTCGAGACTCTAGAAATCCCCGGGCCGAATGTCCGACCCACGTCCGAGCCGGCGGACGAGTTGGAAGAAGTGCTCTTCTCGGACGAGGACCTGAGTCGAAAGTTCCTCATCAGCAAGTCCTTGCCAACTGCCCTATGTTCCGACTTGGTGCAGTGCATCCGGAAGAACCGCGACCTGTTTGCTTGGTCCGCCATGGATATGCCCGGGATTTCCGAGGACCATCTGGTGCACCACCTCAGCGTCGAACCGGGGTGCAGACCGGTTCAGCAGAAGAGGCGCAAGTTCGCCCCCGAGCGACAACAGGCCATCAAGAAGGAGGTGGACAAGCTCTTGAGAGCTCGGTTCATACAGGAGGTGAACTATCTCGAGTGGCTCTCCAATGTGGTCATGGTTAAGAAGTCCAATGGCTCTTGGAGGCTATGCATCGACTTCACCGACCTGAATAAGGCGTGTCCGAAGGATCCATTCCCTCTCCCAAATATCGACACCCTCATTGATGCCACCTCGGGCCATGAGCTCCTCACCTTCATGGACGCCTTCTCCGGCTATAATCAGATCCGAATGTTCCCCCCGGACATTCCGAAGACCTCCTTCATTACCGACCAGGGCCTCTACTGCTATAGAGTCATGCCGTTTGGGTTGAAGAACGCTGGAGCCACCTACCAGCGCCTCGTCAACAAGGTCTTCCAAAGCCAGATAGGCCGCAACATGGAAGTGTACGTCGACGACATGCTCGTCAAGAGCATCCGAGGTACCGACCACGTGGCCGACCTCCAGAAGGCATTTGGCGTATTGAGGAGGCACAACATGCGGCTTAACCCGAACAAGTGTGCGTTCGGGGTCTCATCGGGAAAGTTCCTCGGCTTCATGGTGAGCCAGCGAGGGATCGAAGCAAATCCTGAGAAGATCAAGGTCATACTGGACATGGCCCCGCCCCGGAACGTCAAGGAGGTGCAGAAGCTTACGGGTCGGCTCGCCGCTATTGGCCGGTTCCTCTCGAAGTCTGGGGAAAAGTGCCTCCCCTTCTTCAAGGCTCTCAGGGGGGCTAAGGGTTTCGAATGGGGCCAACCACAACAGGAGTCGTTCGACCAACTGAAGGCCTACTTGGTGAACCCTCCTCTCCTCAGTAAACCCGTTCCGGGGGAAACCCTCTTCATCTACTTAGCTGCTTCCGAGCAAACCCTAAGTGCTGTGTTGGTGAGGGAAGAAGACCGGGCTCAGAGGCCCATTTACTATGTGAGCAAAGTGCTTCGGGATGCCGAGCTCCGCTATCCGAAGATAGAGAAGATGGCCTACGTCCTGGTCATGGCGGCAAGGAAGCTCCGTCCATACTTTCAGTCCCACTCGGTTGTGGTCCTCACCGACCAACCGCTGAAGCAGATCCTCCACAAGACCGAAAACCTCGGGCCAGCTTATGAAGTGGTCCATAGAGCTGAGCCAACATGACAACTCCTACCAGCCTCGGACTGCTATCAAAGCTCAGGCCCTCGCTGACTTCATCGTCGAGTCCACCATTCCTGAGGTCAGCCATGTCCCGAACGGACCCTCCATTTGGACGGTTTTCGTGGACGGATCCTCCTACAACGAGGGTAGCGGCGCCGGTATCATCCTGAACAGCCCTGATGACTTCGTCCTCCAGTATGCCCTCCGCATAAATTTCAAGGCCTCAAACAACGAGGCAGAGTATGAGGCACTAATCGCGGGCCTTGGACTTGCCCGAAGTGCCGGGGCGCAGTGCCTCCAAGTCCATAGCGACACTCAGCTAGTTGTGAACCAAGTCTTGGGCGAATACGAGGCGCGAGACGAACGAATGGTGAAGTACCTCGCCAAGGTCCGAACTCTCATGAGCCGGTTCGAAGAGGCACTCATCCAACGAGTCCCTCGAGAGGAGAATTCACAGGCTGACACCCTCTCCAAGTTGGCCTCATCCTCCCTCCAGGGTCCCGAGTAGACCGTTTTGATCGAGGTCCTCTCAAGGCCGAGCATAGAAGACGAGGCCTCCGGCTCAGTGGAGTCGTTGCCGGTCCTGCTGCAAGATAATTGGATGAAGCCGTTAGTAGATTTCTTAAGGGACGGACTCCTCCCCGAGGACCCCAAAGTAGCACGCCGAGTCAGAACCAGAGCCGAGCGGTATGTCTTGATCGAGGGGATCTTATACAAGCGCTCCTTCTCGCAGATTGACGGCCGACCATACCTAAGGTGCCTCTCCCCAGAACAGGCCGACTATGCCTTACAGGAGCTCCACGAAGGCATCGGCGGAGCACATTCAGGGTCTAGGTCCTTGGCTCGGAAAGCTCTGAATTATGCATACTTCTGGCCGACTCTCCTCTAAGATGCCGAGCGACACGTTCGGCAATGTGGCTCTTGTCAAAGACATTCCAACGTTCGTCGCCTCCTTCAAGCCAACCTCGCCTCCCTATCAAGTCCTATCCCCTTCGCAATGTGGGGGATGGATTTACTAGGGCCTCTTCCTCCAGCTCCGGGCCAGTTCAAGTTCTTGGTCGTAGCCATCGACTACTTCTCGAAGTGGATAGAGGCCGAGCCCCTCACCACTATAACCGAGAACAAGGTGCTTCAATTCTTCTGGAAGAACATCATCTGCAGATTCGGCGTCCCCCGTGTCCTTGTAATGGACAACGGAACTCAGTTCACTGGTGCCGCATTCCTAGCTCTGTTTGAAGACCTTGCCATCTAGCAGCGCTTCTCTTCCGTCTCCCACCCTCAGTCGAACGAACAGGCGGAGAACGCTAACCGGCAAATCCTCCCTGGCATCAAGAAGAGATTGGACAAATGTTCCAAAGGCCTATGGGTCGACCAACTCCCTAATGTACTGTGGAATTATCGCACCAACAAACGGACCCCCACAGGAGAGTCCCCGTTCAACCTCACCTATGGGTCCGAGGCAGTGATACCTCTCGAAGTCGGAATACCTTCTCCTCGCCTCGTGGCCTACGACGAGGAACAGAACGCCAGAGACCTCCGGGCGAACTTAGACCTGGTGGACGAGCTGAGGGAAAGAGCATTGATACGCCAGCAGAACTACCGGAGGAGGGTCGAACTGGCATACAACAAGAAAGTCCGACCCACCGATCTCAAGGAGGGGGACTTGATCCTCAGAAAGCTAGCCATCTCCTTCTCCAATCAGAGGAGCAAATTGGCCCCGAACTGGGAAGGACCCTACAAGATCACAAAGGTGGTTCGGCCCGGAGCTTATCATCTGGAAGATCTAGAGGGCAGCGAGATTCCGAGGACCTGGAATGCCGACCACCTCCTAAAATACCAAGAAAGCGCCCCAGCGCCTCTCTGAGTATCACGAGGTGTCGAACCATTCCTCTCCTCTAACTTGTAATCAATGTCTTAAGTTGTCAAATGTAAAAACGGCTCGCCGTCAATTATCAATAAAGAATGATTTTTCGTATTTATAAAGTTGCTTGTATCTCTCCGTCCTTATTCTTTAATTTCAACCAATGGTTCGGAGTCCAATGTCCGGCTCGACTTTACTCCCACGGCTCGTCCTTAGGCGAGCCAGAAGTAGATCGCCGTTCGGAACTGCTCCCACAACCGTTGAACTACATCGATGGTTCGGAGTCCAACAGTCGGCTCGACTTTACTTCCCTAGCTCGCCCTTAGGCGAGCCAGAAGTAGATCGCCGTTCGGAACTGCTTCCACAACCGTTGAACTCTAACGATGGTTCCGGAGTCCAACACTTGGTTCGATTCTACTCCGCAAACTCGCTTCTCAGCGGGCTAGGAGTGGGTCGCCATTCGGAATTGCTCCCACAACCGTTGAAGTCTAGCGATGGTTCTGGAGTCCAACACTTGGTTCGATTCTGCTCCACAAACTCGCTTCTCAGCGGGTTAGGAGTGGGTCGCCATTCAGAATTTCTCCCACGACCGTCGAACTCTCACGAGGATCGACAAGCCCACCCTCGGGTAAGGCTCGACTCACCTCGCAACTTCGCGATAAGAGGAGACAGAAGCACCGCTCAGCAGCTCCGGTCGAACACTCTTGTCGCCGAACCACGGACAAACGAGAAGAATGCTCGGAGCACACCATGATGCTCGAACTCTCAGACCTCCGGTCGGCTGACCGAGCAAGTGCCCTTCCGAGCGTCAAAACGGAGAAAACTCACTTTCTCCTCAACTTTCGTGTAAGATCTCGATCAGACGGCCCAGATCTTACCAGCGCCGCTAAACGACAAGATAGCATTTTCTTGGGAACTGGGCCCGTCTCGAGATTCGTGCCATCATCCAACGTCTGGGAACGCGCCAAGGCGCCGAACCACGAACAAAAGAGGGCTCAGCTCGGAGACCTCGGCACGATGAACACAGTCACAAGCGAGACAACTACACTGAGCAACAAGAGACATGCTAGTTCTTGAAAGAAATTTTATTAATAATCGGGACATAATACAAAGCAATCCTTCCACGGTTACAAGGCATTAGAAAACAAAAAGTACGGTGCCGACCCACTACATTTGGTTTTTAAACGAAAAATCATCATCGTCCTGCTCGGTCGCCAGTCCGGCGACTTCGGCTACTAGTTCCTCCGCCTCCTTCCGAAGCTTCGCCTCCACGGTCTGCAGGTGACGGATCTCAGAGAGCAAATCGTCCCGTTCGGCTATTATTTTCGACAAATTGTGCCGAATACACTGGACCCGAAGGGCGTTGCTAAAGGCAGTCTGTGAATCTTCGTCCTCTCCTATGGGGGTCGTCTCGGCGATCCTGCTCTCCAAGCGCTGGATCTCGGCGTCTCGCTGACCGAGGACGAGCTGAAGGTGGCCCCGTTCGCTTTCTGCTCGGCGTGATTCCAGCTCAACTTCATAGAGCCGCTCTCGGCACCTTGCCGATCGCGACCTCGTCACCCCCGAGCCAACCTCGGTCCGAACATCGTCGTCCGACCGATTGGGGCCGGCGTCTTGGGCTGCCACCACGAGCTGAAAAGAGGAAAAAACGAATAACAAAATTTCAAAACATTGCCGAAGTCCAACACTTTCACATTTATTCAAACAAACTTTCACATTTATTCAGATATAGTGACTCTACATACAACAAGACCGACCGTACAACAAAGTTTTACAACAGACAGAAGAAACATAAGACGACATGTTTAGGGCCTCTTCGGAAGGGGTACGCTTCGGTTCAAGAAAACGCGGGGACGGCGAGGCCTGACCTCCGAACTCGATTCCAAACCAACGAAGCGAGATACCCCTTCGCCATTGACCCCAACTGTGGCGCCGACCAAGGCACCGCTAGACAAGAAGGCTACGCTACTCTGAGCATCAGCAGGACTCCGCCTAGCCGCAGGCAAACGAGTCGCAAGTTTGTAGAAGGTGATCCCTCTCTTGCTCTCTTCGCGAGTAGACGACGTACTCCGAACGTTGGCCCGCTCCGGCAGAGGTTTGAGCGACGCGACCTCTTCCTCCAACTCGATAATCCTATCCCTTAGAGTGTCATCCTTTGCCGACATCTTCAAACGAGGAGGTCTTGACGAGCCCGAGACATTGGTGCTATCGGTCGCGAGTCGTCGATAATGGGTGACCTCGATCCCCCTATCTATCGTGATCCTCCTAAGCTTATCGACCTCGGCCAACAGTTTTTGGCGCTCGGACACCACCTTCTCCAGCTCGGAAGTTAGCTTCTCTTCCTCCGCCGAGCGTTCTTTCTCCGCTAACTCCAAGTGTCGGATCTCGGCCAAAAGCTCGTCATTCTTTTGCTCGGCGAGGGAGAGCTCCCTACGAAGACGACCGGTCTCACCTTCGGGACAAAGAGCTTGGGGTTGCTTCCACAGTTGCTTCAACTCGCGACAATACCCCCTCACAGCTGCCTTCGTCTCCTGCAGCTTCAAGAACATGTAAAATCGCCTCTCTCGGCTATTGGAGAGCTCTTCCTTCGTTTTAGCCAGCTCCTTACGAAGGTATGCTACCTCTGTGATCGGACCAAACTTCACCTGAAAAGCACAGATAAATCCGAGGCCCAACACTTGGAGAATTTTATGCCTAATCAAACATAAAATCCGGAGACTAACACTTGGATAAATTTTGGCCAAACAAAGTGTTTTCATTCAAAACTCAGGAAAAAGTTTTACAAGAGCGGTAGCCAGTCCGCAGTTAGGCTTACAAAAAAGAAACAAAACAACAAAATACTAAGAGAGGCAACCGAGTCAGGGGTCGACCTTTTTGTTATTTGGGTCTGTCAACCCCTCGGCCTTGTCCTCGCCCTCAACCTCGTCCTCGTCCTCGCTCCCGCTCTCCTCCTCAGAGTCGTCCTCCTCATCCTCGGCCTCCGTCTCACCCGGGCCTTCGACACCGTCAGTCAGTCCCTCGGGGCCAAGCATCCCCTGGGGAAGCTCCTCCTCCCCCTCCACGGGGTCATAGAAACGGTAGGAGGACGTGTCGAAACTCGGATTCTGAGCGGCGACATGAAGCAGGGCTCGGCCGTACGCGTCTTCCATGTTCTTGAACATGTGATGCTCGGACTCGGCCTGGACGGCCTTCTTCACCTTTGCCACCTTAGACCGGTGCCTGGCCATGATCTTCTCGGCCCTTTTCCGAGCCGTCTCCGCCTCCGACCGAGCATTGGCCAGCTCCTCCTTCAGCTCGGCATTCTCCTTCTCCGAGGCCTCGAGCTTGGCTGCCGTGTCCTTCGACAGCTGAACGGCGTCGGCCAGCTGTGCCTCCAATCCCGCCACTTCGGCCCCACGCTTGGCCGAGAGGAGTAGCTCAGCATCGAGTTTCTTCACCACTTTCGCGCGCTCTGACCTCTCCCGGTCATACTGCGCCATCAGCTCCTGCTCCTTGCTCACGAACTCCTCGAGCAGGAAGTTGAAATGGCAGAGCGTCTGGAAAGAGAACAAACCGTTAGGGTCCGAGCCCAGGAACTTAGAAAATTTCAGGAAAGAGTTTCAATGAGAAAGTGTTCGGTCCACTTACCGACATTGTGTTCCGAGCGATCTGCATTGTGGCGTCTCCAACCAGCCCGGCCTTAAGGGCCACTCGATCCTTTGGGGTCGGCAGGTGCTTCACCGCTTCCATACAAATGTTGCCGTCGCCCAAAAAACCGTCGACATTCATCACTTGCCAGTCGGGGACGAAGATCTGCTTGTGCCTCTCGGTCAAGATCTTCTCCGCATCGGCAGTGAGGGGCGGAACTTGGAGGGATAGCACCTCATTCACGCCGAACGCGCCGCTCGACGAGCCGGGAGCATCCCCCTTTGCCGTTGGTGTCGGCGCATCTAAAATAGGAGGATCGGGGACTGCAGCCTTCTCCGGCTCGGGACCGGTCTTCGGAACAACGACCTTCTACAGGTCAGCAGTCTTCGCGACCGAGGGTATCTTCGGGGCTCGGCCACCCTGAGGCCCTGCCGAGGGTCTCTTCTTCCTCGTCTCCTGCTCCTTCGCCTTGGCCTTCGCCATCAAAGCCCTGTAGTCCATCTTGGAGGATTCTGCACGAGCCGAATGAAAAAACTTAGATGAATTTTTCAAGAACTTTATGCAAAGAAATAAAATACGAGAATCACACTAGGGTCGATCGGACTGAGACCCCCCCGGAACAAAGCTTCCTCGGTAATGTCTTTCCAACTTAGCGTTGGTAGGGCGAGGAGCTTCTTGAGGACTTCCACCTCCTCGTCACTCAATACCGGCTCCTTCTTCGCTCGCTTAGGCAGGCCTTCCCTCCTCCAAGCTATCGGAATTGCCCAGGGTGCAGGAGCTCGGATAATGAAATACTTCTCCTTCCAATGTTTGATCGAGTCCGGGTTCTCGATCAACTTCTCGCCCGTCCGTAGCGAAAGGTAGAACCTCTGCTCATTCCTATTCGGTTGGCAGGGGCGGTAGAGGCTCCGAAGGAGGAACAAGCTCGGCTCAGCTCCGACCTCTTGACACCGGAGAAAAAATGCCAGCACATGCCTCCAAGTGTTCGGCATCAACTGGGCGGGGCTCAAACCGTACCAGATGAGGACCTCTACAATAAATGGATGAAGCGGGAAACGAAGCCCGGCGTGCAAGGAGTCGAGGGGAAAAACACACGCGTCAGGCGAAGACGACGTGCAGGCTCGGAATCCAGGTCCGGGGAGAAGTAGCCCGTACTCGGCTGGAATCTGGAACCCGGCTCGGATCCGGTGCAGATCAGCCTCGGTAAGAGACGAGATGGTATGATCCACCTTGGATAACTCTCTCGGCTCATTCTCCTCTACGGACTTGGCGGTGCCCTGAGTCACCTTCTCCAACATCTCTTCGGAGTAGCTCCGAACACCCCCCACACTGGACAGAGCGATAGGCTGCCGACCGAACGCCCCTGCCGTCTTCGGCTGCTCGATTATTGTGACCACCCCTTTGCCCTTCTGAGACTTCGCCACAACTTCCTGGTGTGGCCCGACAACTTCGCCACTCTTGCTCGGCCGAACAATGGTCTGCTCGGTCGACTCCATCACCTCCTTTCCTTTACCCGCTCGGCCGACGGCTTGGTCCGAGGCGGGGGCCTCGTCCGAGGAAGTAATCTTAACCATTTTCTAAAGAGAAAGGAGAGAGACTAACCTTGAAGTGACTGTTACGGTCGGAAAAGTTCGCCAGAGCAAAAGAACGCCTCGCCGCGACAGCTAGCAGCACCACCAGGAGCTAAAAACTTCGATGGTTAAAAGTAAAAACTTGAGAGAGAAAGTGAAAGTGAATAATGAGACTTGGATTGAGGGGGGGTGAAGATTTATAGTAAAAAGAGGAGTCTCTTGGGCTTCCTAACGTAAGGGTGCGACTTTTGGGCTGCCCTCAAAACGTCGCGAAGGCCTAAAACGACTTTGTCTTTTCACCAAGTCAAGTAGCTCGGCACAACAGGAACTAAATCCGAACCACATGCAATCTGAACCCAGCAGCAAAGGGCCCAGTCGGGTAACCGAGCAAGTGTCCATCCGAGCATCAAAATGGAGAAAATTCACTTTCTCCTCAACTTTCGTGCAAGATCTCGATCAGACGGCCCAGATCTTGCCAGCGACGCTACACGACAAGATAGCATTTTCTTGGGAACTGAGCCCGTCTCGAGATTCGCACCACTATCCGACGGCTCAGATTGTGCCACATCGCTCGGACAACCGTGCCCTCGGATCTCCGGTCGACCAACCGAGCTAGTGCCTATCCGACTGCCCATAATGTCGCTCGGACAACCGTGCCCTCAGATCCCCACCTCTGTCTGATGAAGCCAAAAAAATTTTTTGATTAAAAGTTTTAAGGCACCGCCCTCGGCGATTCCCCCGGGCCCCAAGGCTCGGTCGATTCCCCTCTCACCCATGAGCAACTCGAGGCCTTCGACCTTGGAAGCCGAAACCACGAATCATTCGAGGGTTAAAGAGAAACCACCGTCGCATGGGGCCCGGCCAGAAAGCGGATCGGCACATCTCCCATCTCTAGCTCCTTCGGGCTAACGTCCATCAGAAGCCGTCAGCCCGGAAGGAAGACAGAGATCGGAAGCGACCCATCCTTCCGAAGCACATTGTCCCCCGGATCCGGACTTTGGTCATCACCTCTTCCACCGTGATCTCCCCTGACCCTGACACCCGCATCGGGGCCGTCAGAGTCAGGAGAAGATCATGGTGGAAGAACGACAACCTGTCCTCTTGAAGCAACTCGTCCCTCGGGTCTGGACTACGGTCGTCACCACTTCTGCCCTGTTCTCCCTCGACTCTAACACCCACATCGGGGCCGTTAGGATCGGGAGAAGAACAAGGCAAAAGAGTGACCACCCCTCCGAACCTCTCAAGGTCAAAATTTCACAAGACAGGCATCCGCCTTGACTCCAGTCGTCACCTCTTCTGCCCTGATCTCCCTCGACCCTGACATCCACTTCGGGGCCGTCAGAGTCAAGAGGAGACCATGGCCGAAGTGCAACCACCCAAGGCAGACACCTTCGAGGTCTAAAACTCAACATTGTTGCGACTGAAATGACAAGGGGAATGGGGTACTTATAACCTACCCTCCAAGAACCAGCCATTATGACCCTCGGGAGTTGAAACGCCACGCATTAATTGAAGGGCACCATTCTTAATGACCCCGGGAAGTTGGAACGCCGCACAAACCCCGGGACACCATTAATGCCCATGGGAGCAGAACCTTCTCGAAACTCGTTCCGCCAGTCAACGGCCCGGACCGCCATACCACGCTCGGATCGCCGAACAGTCGGAGCTCCGGTCGGCCAACCGAACAAGTGCCATTCCGAGCGTCAAAACGGAGAAAACTCACTTTCTCCTCAACATTCGTGTAAGATCTCGATCAGACGGCCCAGATCTTGCCAGCGGTGCTAAACGACAAGATAGCGTTTTCTTGGGAAACGCGCCCGTCTCGAGATTCGCGACACCATCCAATGGCTCAGATCGCGCCCCGTTGTTCGACCAGCCGAACCCTCAGAGCTCCGGTCGGCCAACCGAGCGAATACACATCCGACGACCCAGAAAGTTGTTCGGCCAGCCGAACCCTCCCTCAGAGCTCCGGTCGGCCAACCGAGCAAGTGCCATTCCGAGCTCGCAAACGGAGAAAAAAGCACCCGAACCACCACAACCGTTGGATCTTCCAGAAATTTGCGCTCCTGATGATGAACGGCCCAGATCTTGCCACGTGCACTAAACAACAAGATAGCATTTTTTGGGAAGTGCGCCCGTCTTGAGATCCGTGCCACCATCCGACGGCTCAGATTGTGCCACGTCGCTCGGACGATCGAACCCTCACCCCTCCGGTCGGCCAACCGAGCAAGTGCCCATCCGAGCGTCAAAAGCGAGAAAATGGCTGCCGAGCGACTACAACCGTCAGATCTCTCAGAAATTCGCGCTCGCCCACGATCAACAATCCAGATCAGGCCACGCCATAAATCAGTATTTAAAAATTGATTTTTATTTATTTAAATCGTTTTATTTATTTAAAAATTGAGAAAAATTGCTAAAAATTCGGGAAAATTAACTAAAAATTCTAGAAAATAATTAAAAATTCAGGGAGATATTTTTGAGCTCCTGAACAAACAATTATTGCCTAGAATGTACTATTAAAGCCCCCGGACGATTAGCTAACCCATCGCAAAATTAAATAAATAGTCCGAAAAAATAGATAAAAGCCGTCAAATAATCGATATGGCTACATAACATCACATGGCATCAAAAAATTACCTCACTACCCCCTTCGAGATTTAAAATCCTCCATTCGGACTCCGATACAACTCCACTAGCCACTAAAACAGTTAAACTACTCCTCAAAGGCTGATCACACTCAGTCTTTAGGAGTGGGGGGCTCGTGATATGGCTAAAAATGGGGTTAAATCGGAGCCGTCCAGATTGGGCACGAATATTGAAGCTCAGGGGTAAAACGGTAATTTCACATACAAATGGGTCCGAAATGGGTACTGGGTCTCCTTCCCACGAACTGATCCGCTCCAACTGGGTACGGGTCCCGACCCAAGACAAACCCAGACCAGCAAGAGGAAATCAGGGTCACTAATTTGACTAAATCAACGGGCCTGATTTCTCTCACCGGGAATCAGGGATTAGTTTTCTAAACTAATTGTAAGGATTTTACTCCTAATAGTTTCACAGGAAATCAGGTCCCTTAACAGGCTCCTATGGCGACTATAAATACCTCCTACCCACCACTGTGACAAGGTAATCACTCTTTTTCCACCTTAAGCTCTTTCTTAATCACCACTGGTTACTGACAAGCGTCGGAGGGTGCGTCGCCGGAATCAACCCCGGTGTATCGCACTTCCTTGCAGGTTGCGGCAGGATTCATAAGGTTTGGATCCGCTGTTCAGGTTTTTCTCGAACTCACAAATCTCATCTGTTTACCCCCACACCAGAATCAGCGGTAACAATATACTAGTAAGTATATATATGTATTGTATCAGTTTTGTGCATTTGCACAAACTCTAGAAAATGCGTTTTTGAGAAAATGTCTGGAAAATCCCGAGCAAATATAAAAAAATATATTATTTTATTATTATTTTATTATTATTTTCAGAAATGAAATATTTTAGGTGGATAGCACCCGGTTTTGTTAATAAACATTATCTATGTATATATACTAGTCGGTATATGACTATTTTGTATCAAATTAATACTGAAATATTCCGAGCTGGTAATAAAATTGTTTTATTTTTATTTCTCGGAAAATTATTTTTGTACAGATTGGTTCGTTTTAACTAATGCAAATTATCTGTATAGACAGATATATGTACGTATTTGAATTGTATCAATTTCGTACGTTTGTACAAAATCATGTAGTATATGATTTTGAGAAAATATCTTTTATTCTTGATAAATCATGATGAGATGAAGGGTTAGAGGGAGTTTTGGTGTTGATTGTAACACAAAAATTGCAATTAGAACATCCAATTGTTAAACCAAGAGAAAATGGACACTTGGACTCATTTCCACCCACATACCCCTTCACCCTTGTCTTATAAACGTCCCCCCCCCCTCAAATGGCCAGCCTCCAAACCCTAGGTCATGAAAACCCTCTTTCCAATCTTTTGTCTCTCCATTTCATCTCACTCTCATCTCTTAATTCTTTCACCTCTTCTTCTACTTAGTTTATTTTAGAAAAATTTGAGAAAGAAAAAGAAAGAGAGGATCAAAATCAAAAGAAAGGAGGGATGGAGTTCATGGGTTCTCTTTCATGAAGAGTTCTTGAAGAGATCAAGAACAAGAAGCAAGGAGGAGAAGGCAAGGCTAGTTCTTCCTACACTTTGTTAGGTGGGGGTTTCTCATTCTCATGTTTGTTATTTTTATTTATTATTGCTATATATTATTGTGTAAAAAATATGGACTAATTCATGATGCATATGAGTAGTATGGACTAAGAATAGAGGGCATGTAAAGATTCAAGTGGTAGAACACAAAATAGAAGCATAAAGATTCGACTCTTATAGTTCTAGGGTTAGATTTAATTAACTATGTTAAAAGAGGAATTTCGACCCCAAATTTATTTTAGAGGTTCTTAGGGGTGTTATTACTATGCTCAAATTTTTGGGGATTTTTCGGAGTTATTTTGATGGGTGAAACAAACGTTTCCCCCAAAATAGCGGGTTTCAAGGCAAACATAGAAAACTTGCTGTTTTGGGTCAGTTTTGTAGTGTGTTCAAAGGGTTGGAACTTAGAGTTCTTTACGGAATTTGGAGAAGTGATCAACTAGGAAGCTATAGTATACGTTGTCACTTTTCGAAAATGCTCTATTTGGTCAAATTCTGATAAGTGGTGCAAAAGTTATGGCCGTTACAAAACATAGCAGTCAGCTTGGCAAAAAACTTACTGTTTTGTTTGTTCAATATTTTTCTACCCCTTACTCACTGAATTTGGTGAAGTGATCAACTGTAGAGTTGTAGTAGAGACTCTCACCTGTCCAAAATTTCCTATTTGGTTAGATTCCGATAAGCAGAGTAAAGTTATGACTTTTACAAGACACAACAACTAGCTTTGGCTGAAGTGCTGGCTGTTTGACTTGTTCTTTGTTTTTTAGCCTCTTACTTGCGGAGTCTTGAGAAAGTGACCAACTAGGAAGTTGTAGTATACGTTCTCACCTTTCAAAAATGCCCTATTTAGTCATTTTCTGATAAGTGGTGCAAAAGTTATGGTCGTTACAAAACAGAGCAGTTAGCTTGGCAAAAAACATACTGCTTTGTTTGTTCAATGTTTTTGTACCCCTCACTCACTGAATTTGGTGAAGTGCTCAACTAGAGAGTCGTAGTAGAAACTCTCACATTTCCAAAATGCCCTATTTGTTTAGATTCCAATAAGTGGAGTAGAATTTATGCCTTTTACACGACACAGCAGTCAGCTTTGGCTGAAGTGCTCGCTGTTTGACTTGTTCTATGTTTTTGAGCCTCTTACTTGCGAAGTCTGAGGAAGTGACATCCCAGGAAGTTATAGTAGACGCTCTCACCTTTCCAAAATATCATATTTTGTTAGATTCCGATAACTGGAGTAGAAGTTATGCCTTTTACAAGACACAGCAGTCAGCTTTGGCTGAAGTGCTCGCTGTTGACTTGTTCTATGTTTTTGAGCCTCTTACTTGTAGAGTCTGAGGAAGTGACCAACTAGAAAATTGTAGTAGACGTTCTCACCTTTACAAAATTTCCTATTTGGTTGGATTATTATAAGCGGAGTAGAAGTTATGTGTTTTGAAAGTTTTCAGCTTGGCTGTGTTTTTGGTAGTTTGGAATTGTATTCAAGGGGCAGAAATTTGGAATTCCATAAGAAATCTGAAAAAGTCATCAACTAGAGAGTTGTAGTATATGTTCCCACCTTTCTAAACTTTATGATTTAGTTAGATTCCGACTGGTCGAGCAAAAGTTACAAGCTCTCAAAGTTTCAGCTCTGTTTGTTGTATTTGCGTGTGTTCAAAGGACGGTGGATTGTGTTCCGTAAGGATTCTGGAAAAGTGTTCAACTAGAGAGTTATATTATATGGTCCCACCTTTCCAGAAAGTATAATTTGGTTAAATTCTAACAAGTAGAGCAAAAGTTACAAGCTGTAGGAGTTTCAGCTTTTTGTTAAAAATCTGCAGTTTGATTAACTGTTTGCGTGTGTTCGATGGGTATGAATTTGAAAATCCTTACGGAATCTAGAAAAGTGTTCAACTAGAGAGTTGCAGTATATGTTCCCACCTTTCCAGAAAGTATGATTTGGTTAAATTTTGACAAGTAGAGAAAAAGTTACAAATTGTAGAACTTTCAGCTTTTTGTTGAAAATCTGCAGTGTGGTTAACTGTTTGTGTGTGTTCGATGGGTAGGAATTTGGAATTCCTTACGGAATCTGGAAAAGTATTCAACTAGAGAGTTGTAGTATATGTTCCCACCTTTCTAAATTGTATGATTTGGTTAAATTCTGACAAGTAGAGCAAAAGTTACAAGCTACAGAAGTTTCAGCTTTTTGTTGAAATTCTGCAGATTGGTTAACTGTTTGTGTGTGTTTAACGGACCGGATTTTGAATTCCTTACGGAACCTGAAAAAGTGTTCAATTAGAGAGTTTTGGTAGATGTTCTTACCTTTCTAAAAAGTTTAATTTTGTCAAATTCTGATAAGCGTAGCACTGGTTGCTTCTAGGCTATCGGAAGGTTTTTTATGTCACTTTCAGGTTTTTTTTTGTCGTATATCTATTTTAGACTGTTAGAAGATTCTTCTGTTGCTTCTAATTATAGAAGATTAAGTTTTGCTAGTAAGCACGTTTGATTGCTTTTAGATCGTTAGAATACCTGCATGGTTGTTTCTATATGTTTGCTCATGCGTAGCTCGTTTGGCTCGTATGTAGTTGTTGGTCTCATATGTAGCTTATCTGGCTTGTGTATATGTTGTTGTCTCGTACGAAGATCATTGGGCTCGTATATAGGTATTGTCTTGAATATGTAGGCTGTGAGTGGATCCGAGGAGATCTTGTGAAGTCTAGGTCATGACTTGGTTAATTGTGTCGACAAATTGTTACACTCTCTAGAAGTGGGACATGTACGGTGCTTTTTCATGACGAGTTGAAAGCACAGTGGCATGTCTCGATTGTTTGGTTAGAAGAGGGACACGTATGGTGCTTTTTCATGATGAGTTGGAAGCACAGTGGCATATCTCATTTGTTTGGTTAGGGTTAGTGACATCGTTAGGGTAGTAATAGTTACTTAACCATTTTTATCTATAAATTGCCGAAGGGTGAGAGTTGGTATTAGGGGTGATACCCTATAATCCGACTTCTCCTATAGGCTGACACTAGAAGGTGTTGGGATGTATCCCCCTGTCAAAGGGACACGGGCGATGCTTTTTCATGACGAGTTGGGATCACGAGATCCGTATCTTGCCTGTTAATTCCTGAATGTGTTATGGTAAGAATGAGAGGATTTTCTAGGGAAATAGACCCTAAGATTCCATCAGGTTCTATGCCTTCTCATGACGAGTTGAGGGCACAGAAGAAGGTTGACGAGTATCTTGTGGTTCGTGTTGGTTTTTGAGCGAGGTCCGGTTCGCCGGGCAATAGTGGAAAACTGGGACACCACTATTGTACTGCAGTAGTGGAACTAGACCGTACCTGCAACTTCATCAGTCATATAGTATGTGTCAGGAAAAGGATGGGTACAAAAGTAGAATTCATGACGGGAGTTCAAATCCCTATATATGAAGAAACGGCTTGATATGGGGCATATATAGTATGGGCTGCATACTGTTCCAGAGTCTTGCTTGCATTATAATAAGTGCATCATTATATTAGTTAATCTTACAGTAGAGTCTAAGTCATAGCATACACTGACACATCAAGTATATGTACACGTTTCTCTTTTCATCAATCTGTTTGCTTATAGTTAAGAATTGCTGCTAGTCATCAGCCTTAAAGCGTCATTATATGTACTGACGTCCCCACTTCAATAGGTACTGGATTGCAGAAGTACAAGTACAGGATTCAGGAGGACTCAAGGCAAGAGAAGCATGAGTCGATTTTATTTTCTGCTGTAAATTATATTAGTTACTATTGTTTCATTTGTAACAATTATTGTAATTTATTTATTTGTTGGGAAGCATCCAACTGAAGTACCAAGTGTTGTTCGTTATTCATTGTACTCTGATGTAATTTGTTGAAAGTTTTAACACTTGGGCTTCTAAAGGTATTATTGTAACATTGATATAATGTATTGGAGTTTTATAACTTTCGGACTTGTAATACATTTGTGTTAAATAAAAAGTTTTAAATTTTCCTGTTTTCTATATATTGTGGCTAATTGAAGGGACAATTCTAGCTTATGTCATGGTTTCCCAGTGTATGATAATCGGGCCGTTACAGAGTGGTATCAGAGCCGACTTCAATTTACAGTCCAACACAGTAGGAAAATTAAACTTGGATTCCTTTTAGAAGTCGAGTTTTAGCTAGTTGTATATAGTTATAATTCATATTGTTGTTTCTTTCAACTTATGTTTTATAATTTTTCTATATCTGAACTAATTCTAGTATATATATGTTTTAAGGATGGTATTCGAGGGTATCCTAATCGAGGATGTATTGACAGAAGAGAATGAGCTGATTTTGAGGGATGATCCGATGATCTCAAGCGAGGAGTCGAAGGAGATTTCACTACAAGCTAATCTCAAGACGGACTCACCTTCACCATTACAGGAGCATCGACTTTGTGCAAATTGTCAAAGTTAATGCTGGATGTCTGAAGTGGCGTTCGTAGGCCATATCCTATTCTAAGGAAGGAGTGGCTACCAAAACGCGAAAGATCGAGGTAGTGAAGTATTGGCCTCAGCTAATGATCGTGAAGGAAATAAGAAGCTAAATAATGAAGATCAGGCAAGCCAGTATTGAAGTGATTACTCAAGATTGGAGCTCAATTTTGGCACGATAGAAGCTGCAATCGAGTCTAAGTAAGCAAGTCAGAAGGCTTAGAAGATGCAGGGATTGAAGCACCAAAGCAGCAAGTTGATGAAGGAAATTCTCAAAATATCAGTATGGACTTCATCACAGGATTACCCAGAAATTCGAAAATGTATGACTTAATTTGGGTTATTTGGGATCCGATTGACGAAGTCTGCACATTTTTCCGATAAAAATGACTTAGTCGCTATAGAAATTAGCAGAAGTCCACATTGAAGGCATAATGAAGCAGCATGGACTGCCAGTGTCAGCGATTTTGATCAAGATTCAAGAGTTACATCTCGATTTTGGTAGTTGTAGACAACTTTGGGGTCAAGGTCGGGTTCTTTTGAAAACCAGTTCGTGGAAGAGCCGCTTGGGAGCCGGAAAGCCGTATAAGCTTTCCTTCCCCGAGTTCTGTAGAGTATGGATGTTTTTCTGTTTTCCTTGACTAAACGCAGTTCTGAGGACAGAACTATTCTAAGGAGGGAGTATTGTAATATCCTGGTCGGATATTACATTGTATAAATTATTATTTTTTAAATTAAAATATTTTTATGAAAATTTCTTGGTTTTTCTAATAAAAAGTTATCTGGATATATGTATTGTATCAGTTTTGTGCACTTGTACAAAATCCTGAAAATGCGTTTTTGGAAAAATGTCTGGATAATCCCGGGTAGATATAAAAAAAATATTATTTTATTATTATTTTATTTTTATTTTCAGAAATGAAATATTTTTGGTGGATATCACCCAGTTTTGTTAATAAACATTATCTATGTATATATACTAGTCGGTATATAACTGTTTTGTATCAAATTGATACTGAAATCTTCCGAGCCGGTAATAAAATTATTTTATTTTCATTTCTCATAATTAAATTATTTTTGTACAGATTGATTCGTTTTAACTAATACAAATTATCTGTATAGATAGATATATGTACGTATTTGAATTGTATCGATTTCGTACGTTTGTACGAAATTGTGTAGTATGTGATTATGAGAAAATATCTTTTATTCTTGATCAATAATGATGAGATGAAGGGTTAGAGGGATTTTGGGTGTTGATTGTAACACAAAAATTGCAATTAGAACATCCAATTGTTAATCCAAGAGAAAATGGACACTTGGACTCATTTCCACCCACATACCCCTTCACCCTTGTCTTATAAACGTTCCCCCCCTCCTTCCTCAAATGGACGGCCTCCAAACCCTAGGGCAAGAAAACCCTCTTTCCATTCTTGTGTCTCTCCATTTCATCTCACTCTCATCTCATAATTCTTTCACCTCTTCTTCTACTTAGTTTATTTTAGAAAAATTTGAGAAAGAAAAAGAAAGAGAGGATAAAAATCAAAAGAAAAGTGGGATGGAGTTCATGGGTTCTCTTTCATGAAGAGTTCTTGAAGAGGAGCAAGAACAAGGAGCAAGGATGAGAAGGCAAGGCTAGTTCTTCCTACACTTTGTTAGGTGGGGATTTCTCATTCTCATGTTTGTTATTTTTATTTATTATTGTTATATGTTATTCTGTGAACATTATGGACTAATTCATGATGCATATGAGTAGTATGGACTAAGAATAGATGGCATGTAAAGATTCAAGTGGTAGAACACAAAATAGAAGCATAAAGATTCGACTTTTATAGTTCTAGGGTTAGATTTAATTAACTATGTTAAAAGAGGAATTTACACCCCAAATTTATTTCAGAGGTTCTTAAGGGTGTTATTACCATTCTCAAATTTTTGGGGATTTTTCGGAGTTGTTTTGATAGGTGAAACGAACGTTGCCCCCAACACAGCGAGTTTCAAGACAAAAACAGAAAACTCACTATTTTGAGTTAGTTTTGTAGTGTGTTCGAAGGGCTGGAAATTGGAGTTCTTTACGGAATTTGGAAACGTGGTCAACTAGGAAGTTGTGGTAGACGTTCTCACTTTTCCAAAATGCCCTATTTGGTTAAATTCCGATAAGTGGTGCAAAAGTTATGGCCGTTACAAAACAGAGCAGTCAGCTTGGCAAAAACTTACTGTTTTTGTATGCCTTACTCACTGAATTTGGTGAAGTGCTCAACTAGAGAGTTGTAGTTGAGAATCTCACCTTTCCAAAATGCCCTATTTGGTTAGATTCTGATAAGCAGAGCAGAAGTTATGCCTTTTACACGACACAACAGCTAGCTTTGGCTGAAGTGCTCGCTATTTGACTTATTCTATATTTTTGAGCATCTTACTTGCGGAGTTTGAGGAAGTGACCAACTAGGAAGTCGTAGTAGACGTTCTCACCTTTCCAAAATGCTCTATTTGGTCAAATTTTGATAAGTGGTGCACAAGTTATGGCCATTACAAAACAGAGCAGTCAGCTTGGCAAAAGCTTACTATTTTGTTTGTTCAATGTTTTTGTATCCCTTACTCACTGAATTTGGTGAAGTTCTCAACTCGAGAGTTGTAGTAGAGACTCTCACATTTCCAAAATTCCCTATTTGGTTAGATTCCAATATGCGGAGTAGAATTTATGCCTTTTACAAAACACAACAGCCAGCTTTGGCTGAAGTGCTCGCTGTTTGACTTGTTCTATGTTTTTGAGCCTCTTACTTGCAAAGTCTGAGGAAGTGACCAGCTCAGAAGTTGTATTAGACGTTCTCAACTTTCCAAAATGTTCTATTTAGTTAGATTTCGATAAGCAGAGTAGAAGTTATGCCTTTTACAAGACACAGCAGCCAACTTTGGCTAAAGTGCTTGCTGTTTGACTTGTTCATGTTGTTGAGCCTCTTACTTGCGGAGTCTGATGAAGTGGCTAGCTAGGAAGTTGTAGTAGACGTTCTCACTTTTCCAAATTGTCCTATTTGGTTAGATTACGATAAGCGGAGTAGAAGTTATGTGCTTTGAAAGTTTCCAGCTTGGCTGTGTTTTTGGTAGTTTGGAATTGTATTCAAGGGGCAGGAAATTGGAATTCCATAAGGAATATGAAAAAGGCATCAACTAGAGAGTTATAATATATGTTTCCACCTTTCTAAATTGTATGATTTGGTTATATTCTGACAAGTAGAGCAAAAGTTACAAGCTCTCAAAGTTTTAGCTCTGCTGTAGCTTTGGTATCTTTTGTTGTATTTGCGTGTGTTCAAAGGACGGTGGATTGAGTTCCATAAGGAATCTGGAAAAGTGTTCAACTAGAGAGTTATAGTATATTATCTCACCTTTCCAGAACGTATGATTTGGTTAAATTCCGACAAGTAGAGCAAAAGTTAAAAGCTGTAGAAGTTTCAGCTTTTTGTTGAAAAGCTGCAGTTTGATTAACTATTTGCGTGTGTTCGATGGGTAGGAATTTGAAAATCCTTACGGAATCTAGAAAAGTGTTCAACTAGAGAGTTGCAGTATATGTTCCCACCTTTCCAGAAAGTATTTTGGTTAAATTTTGACAAGTAGAGAAAAAGTTACAAGTTGTAGAAGTTTCGGCTTTTTATTGAAAATCTGTAGTGTGGTTAACTGTTTGTGTGTGTTCGATGGGTAGGAATTTGGAATTCCTAACGAAATCTGGAAAAGTATTCTACTAGAGAGTTGTAGTTTATGTTCCCACCTTTCTAAATTGTATGATTTGGTTAAATTCTGACAAGTAGAGCAAAAGTTACAAGCTACAGAAGTTTCAGTTTTTTGTTGAAATTCTGCAGATTGGTTAACTGTTTGCGTGTGTTTAACGGACCGGATTTTGAATTCCTTATGGAATCTGAAAAAGTGTTCAACTAGAGAGTTGTGGTTGATGTTGTTACCTTTCAAAATGTCTAACTTTTTCAAATTCCGATAAGCGTAGCACTAGTTACTTCTAGACTGTCGGAAGGTTTTTTATGTCGCTTTCGGATTTTTTTTGGTAGTATATCTATTTTAGATTGTTAGAAGATTCTTCTGTTGCTTCAAATTATAGAAGATCAAGTTTTGCTAGTAAGCATGTTTGGTTGCTTCGAGGTCGTTAGAATCCCTGCATGGTTGTTTCTATATGTTTTTTTGCTCATGCGCAGATCGTCTGGCTCGTATGTAGTTTTTGGTATCATACATAGCTTATTTGGCTCGTATGTATGTTGTTATCTCTTACGAAGCTCATTGGGATCGTATGCAGGTTTTGTCTTGAATAGGTAGGCTGTGAGTGGATCCGAGGAGATTTTGTGAAGTCTAGGTTAAGACTTGGTTAATTGTGTTGACAAATTATTACACTCTCTAGAAGAGGGATACATACGGTGCTTTTTCATGACGAGTTGATAGCACAATGACATGTATCGCTTGTTTGGTTATAAGAGGGACACGTACGGTGCTTTTTCATGACGAGTTGGAAGCACAGTAGCATGTCTCGCTTGTTTGGTTAGGGTTAATGACATCGTTTGGGTAGTAACAGTTACTTAACCATTTTTATCTATAAATTGCTGAAGGGTGAAAGTTGGTGTTAGGAATGATACCCTATAATCTGACTTCTCCTATAGGATGACACTAGAAGGTGTTGTTGGGTTGTATCCCCCTATCAAAGAGATACGGGCAGTGCTTTTCCATGACGACTTGGGAGCACGGGATTCGTATCTCGCTTGTGAATTCCTTAATGTTCCATGATAAGAACGGAAGGTTTTCCTTGAAAAATAGTTCCGACGATTCCATCAGGTTCTATACCTTCTCATAATGAGTTGAGGGCACGGAAGAAGGTTGATGAGTATCTTGTGGTTCGCGTTGGTTTTTGAGCGAGGCCCGGTTCGCCAGAAAATAGTGGAAAACGGGGACATCACAATTGTACTGCAGTAGCGGAACTAGACCATAACTGCAACCACATCAGTCATGTAGTATGTGTCAGGAACAGGATGGGTACAAAAGTAGAATTCAAGACGTGGGTTCAAATCCATATATATGAAGAAACAGCTTGATATGAGGCATATGTAGTATGGACTGCATACTGTTCCAGAGTCTTGCTTGCATTAGAATAAGTGCATCATTGCATTTGTTAATCTTGCATTAGAGTCTAAGTCATATTATACACTGACACATCAAATATATGTACACGTTTCTCTTTTCATCAATCTGTTTGCTTATAGTTGAGAATCGCTGCTAGTCATCCGCCTTAAAGCATCAGTATATGTACTGACGTCCCTACTTCAATAGGTACTGGATTGCAGAAGTATAGGTATAGGATTCAGGAGGACTCAAGGCAAGATAAGCAGGAGTCGATTTTATTTTCCGCTGTAAATTATGTTGGTTACTATTGTTTCATTTGTAACAATTATTGTAATTTATTTATTTGTTGAGAAGCATCCAAGTGAAGTACCAAGTGTTGTTCTTTATTCATTGTACTTTGATGTAATTTGTTGAAAGTTATAACACTTGGGCTTGTAAAGGTATTATTGTAACGGTGATATAATGTATTGCAGTTTTATAATATTCGAACTTGTAATATATTTGTGTTGAATAAAAAGTTTTAAATTTTCCTGTTTTCTGTGTATTGTGGCTAATTGAAGGAAAGATTCTGGCTTATGTCACGGTTTCCCAGTGTATGGAAATCGGGGCATTACACAATATGACCGATAACAATGACTAATATGGGATGCAACCAATATTCCCTTCTGAGTACACTCTCCTATATTATCCACTACTATGTTGACCCTTATTTCCCTGGCTTGTTATTATTTTATTAAGAATCAGTTATGAACATGCAATCAGTATGATCAATGAGAACGGTGGTATAATTACAATATCTAGGAGATATGAAGATTGTGCAATACATGAAATAAACCTAGTAAAATTCATTAGATATGGAAAATATGGATTTATATGCCAAACATAACAATATATGGAATCAGTGTACTACAATTTCTATATGCAAGGTTTTGAGTTTCTATGTGAGGAACCGGGTCGAAACCTCAATACAAACTCGGGAAAATGACAGGTTAGCATATTTGAATGTTCAATAGTACGATAAATTTACAGTTCAGGTTTTTTTTTCAATAGCAATGGCACGATAAGACTACTCTGAATCAATAAAATGATACAATAAAGAAAATAACGGAGTTCAGTTAGATGTGATATTCAATTTGATTACTACTAGCCAGATTTCAAGAAGTATTTTCTTGAACTAGAACAATAAAATTGAGTTCAAGAGATGCTTGCCTGTTAGAAGACGATTCTGAATATAAAAGAATAACGGGATGAGCATCCCGATGGTGACACGTGCAAGCTACATACAACGCACATACTCGCAAGAGCATGTGCACACTATGTGCAAGCTATCACCACAGCAAGAACACAAGAGCAGCAAGGGCAACTCCCAACAGCAACAGAGCAGCGAGAACTCCAACACACCACAACGATCAGCAATCTTCACAGTAGTCAACGGCGATCCCACAGAACAGCAAACAGCATGCAAAACAACACATAGCCGATCAAACCAGCAACATTGGCCTTCAGCTATCATACAGTGGACAGCCAAGCGACGGTAAGCACGGCTGCAATGGATAGGAGATGAGCACCGGGGGACACCAACGACAGCAAGGGATCGGTGGTCGAGGGCTGTGGTCAACGAGGAGGACAGTAGCGGCAGTCGGGGGCAGGCCATCGAGGTACAGTCAGAGGAGCGACAACAGTAATGGCGAGGAAAGACAGGGTCGAGGAAGAGAGAACTAGTGGTTCGATGGGTTAAGTTGGCGAACAGGGGGAGACAGGGGATCGAGCCCAGGTAGGGTGAAGCTCGGGGTGGCTGATGGAAATGAGGACTACAGGCAGCGATGGGGGTTGCGAGGAGCGGTCGAGGGTGAATTGGGGGCAACTGCTGGTGAAGAGCCGAACGACGAGGAGGAGTAGCGGAGGCGGAGGATGGCGACTGGAGGTAGGGGATGAGGTCGAAGGATTAGCAACAGGCAGAGTTGCGGCAGTCGAGCAGTGGTGGAGCTCTGTTTTGGAAGAAAACATAGGAAGGAGGGAGAAGGTTGTGGTTGAGGGTCGCAGCAATTGCAGAGGTTCGATGACAAGGCCGGTGACTAGATGGAAATGAGGAGGGGCTTGAGGTTGCGACAGTAGCATGTCTCAGGGAGGCTAGCGGCAAGAATGACTGGCGGTGATGTCGAGACGCCGAAGAGGATTGGAGTGGGGAGATGGAGAATGGCTGCAGCAGTGTCGATGGAGACAGTGGAGGTGATGAGTGTGGATTGTGGTGGCTTCGGAGGTAGGGGAGTCAGGGGGTGGTCGGCGAGAGGACGAAGACTGAGGTGTTGGGCCTGGGGATCAGCGAGGTGCTCGACGACGGTGAACTGCATGGGTTAGGAGGTCCAATAATGGCATCGACGGTGGAGCTTGGGGATGCTGCGTTGGAGAGCGGTGATGGAGATGGAGCGTTGCGGGATGGTTGGAGAGGTTGGGTTCGACTGGAAATGGTGGTGGCGATCGGAGGGTGGTGTAGCTTGAGCAGGGAGAAGAGGGGGTTGAGCGGCAGCGGAGGAAGATGAGCAGGGGCTCAGGCAGTGACGGTGGTTGGTTGGAGGAGCGGCGATGAAGGGTGAAGAAGAGGATGGCGATGCTGGGTTCGTGAGGAGGAAGATGAAGGGGAGGGGAGACTCTGTTTCACTTTGGGAAAATAGAGGAGAGATCGAGAGAGAGAAAGAGAGTGGGGGGAGAGAGAGAGAGCAGGGGGGAGTTTATATAAAATTATTAATTAAAGGGGGTAGTTATGAGATAGTTGGGGATGTGGGGTTACAGGAATGTGAAGAGTGGGTAAATGTGAGGGGGTTTATAGAGAGATTTGTATACGGATAAATGAATTTGGGTAGGGTAGGATATTGGGTTAACGGGTTGAGTATATGAATATGGGTTTGGGTTTGTAGACTTGGGTTTTACATTTGGGCTTCACAAATTAGAATAAATATGAATAGAAAGAATATGAGATTGGGCTCTAAAATTTTATATTAATAAAAATGTAATTATACTAAATATAAAATTGGGCTTCATGACAAGGAAATCCAATAATTAAATCACTGGATGGGCTTTAACATAAATCAAATAAACAACTAGAAATTTTATAAAATAAATTAGGATCTTTGGGTTTTTCAAAATAATAATAATAATAATAATAATAATAATAATAATAATAATAATAATAATAATAATAATAATAATAATAATAATAATAATAATATAGTAAAATAATAATCAGAAGTTAAATTATCAAATAGTGATACGTAATAGTGTAGGTTGAAATTCTGGGTTCAAACGAAATAGTCGGGTATTTATATGAATGCAAAAATTTGGGTTCAAAAGAACAAAACAATTTATAGGGAAAAATTTAAATACAAGAATACTGGAAAAGAAAAGAGAAATCTATATAAACGGGAACGGGGGTTACAGTGGTCCTAGTCTATCACTTTTTATGGGCTTGAAAGAAGCTCATGTCTTGTAGAGGGCCCGTGGCTATTAAAGAGGCCCGTTATCTTTAATCTGCCTACAGAAGCTTTGAGATCTGTGCTGGAATCGTACGGCCCTGATTTGTTGCGATTTTTACAATCATCATAAGCCCCCCACTTCCGGAAGGCAATTTTCTTGCCTTTGGGGGAGCAGTACGTCTTACTTTTGGACTCTTGAGAATAATCTTGGATGTCAGGGTGTTTTGGAGATACCGGGAACTGATCTGTGGCTTATGAAGGCAGTGAATATCTTCATGGATTCTTCCATATTTTTCTGGATATTTCCAATAATTTCTCCAATTTTAAAATCACCTTTTCAAATTTTATAATTAATAAATCTAATTTTAATTATTTTTCGAAAATCTTAAAGGAATTTTCTGAATTTAAATAATTATTTTTGAATTTTTAAATTATTTTTCTAATTTTAAAATGATTTTTCGGGGTTTTTATGAATAATCAGAGCTGCGCACACTTTTTGGCGCGATCAGAGGCGTTGATCAAGTCTGGCTCGCGCGCTGATGCAATTGAGGGGCTCAGATCTGATCGCGGTGATTTTAGTGTTGTAAGGCAAATTTTGGCCTGATCAGGAGCATCGATCAGGGCGTGCTCACGCGCTGAGGGAGATAAAATGATGTTGAAAGGGAGCGACGCAGCGGTGAAGACGATTGGTGATATGGGTGCATCTGAGCCGACCATCACACTCACGCTCGATCATCGGATTAATCCAAGGGTCTGAATTCGGCTTGATGACCCCCTAGTTTGGCCGACCATTTGTCCGAGTTATGGCCATTTTTTAAAAAAAAATTTGAGGACTTCGACGAGCTACAGGGAGCTTGTGTGTTCGCAGAGCTATGGTTTCTCGTACTCATCGAGCCATGACATGGTCGAACCGTCTCCTCGTGGACTTACTCTCTTGGCCGAGCTATGATGCTATGTCATTGGCTGAGCTGTGGGGATAGCCCACTACGGTCGAGATATGGAGGAGTTCTGGCGACATATGGACATTTGGCAAGCTATGGATGTTTCGCCGAGCTATGAGCTCGCAACTTGTCACCGAGCTGTCGATGATTGATCGTTGCCGAACTGTGGTGGTTTGTGCTCCACCTAACTAGGTCCTCCTGTGCCCCTCGCTGAGCTATGAGGCTCTTGCCGTCGACTCTTCGCCGAGCTACCACCCTCGAGCTATGCGCTCCCTGGTGTTTGCCGAGCTATGGGGATTCGAAGTTTCGCCGAGCTATGGACCTTGAGTGTTGCCTAGCTATGAGCCTCGAGTGTTTGCCGAGCTATGAGCCTTGAGTACTACCGAGCTATGGGGGTGCTTTTCACTGAGCTATTTGAAAGTCGAACTTGCCGAGCTATGGGCTTCGTCTTTGTCGAGCAACGGAGTTGTTCAAGTTTTCGGCAAGCTGTGGAATTTTCTCGAGCTCTGTTTTGGTTGAGGTTATTGAATTTGCAGTGGCTCAAATTTTGGAGTCGTGAAGCTTGAGCGATGAGGAAGACAACTTAATCAAAATTGGGGAGTTTTGGGTTTAAGCTGCAGTGAAGAAGAAGATGGCGCCATGGGTGAGGTCTGTTTCTCATTCGAGCCAGAATCCCATTCTCCATCGGGTAACCATGTCCTCGTCGAGCTGTCGTAGTGTCGAGCTACTCCATCTTGGTCAAGCTACGAGCGTGTTCGTCGAGCTTCAGAAGCGGTGTGGCGGTGGAAGAGTTTGGCACCTCTATTTTCGCTTTTGAAGAAGAAGAAGAAGAAGAAGAAGGAAAGAATAAGGTGCAGGTTTCGGGTTTGGAACGTGTACCCGCAACCTACTCCTAACCATGTGGTGTGGTTTGCTTGTGGGTTTGGTTTGCGAACCTTGGAGCCGACCTGAGCTTGTTTTTCTCTTTTTCGCTTCTATTTGAACCGCAAACACTTGTTGGGAATTTTTGAAGCTTTGTTTTGGCAAAGGGTCTACCTTGTTTGGAGTTGACTTGTCTTTGAAGTAGTTCTTTTCCTTACGCCAAGGTAGGAGTGCTGGGGTTTTTGGATTTTGTCACCTCTTTGGAGTTTGAGTTGATTTTGAGCTTGAATTTGTATGGTCTTGGGGGACTCTGCGGTGCTAGCAGATTTAGTCACATTGAAGCTTGGTTGGTGATAGGTTTTCTTCTATTGGTGGTGAGCATGGTGGCCACCAAGTGTCTGTGAAATTTTTCACCCCATCATGCCCACCAAGTGTTTGTGAGATTGTCCACCCTATCGTACCTACCAAGTGTTTGTGAAATTGCTCACCCCATCGTACCTACCAAGTGTTTGTGAAATTGTTTGCCCCATCAGACTGCTTCTTTCATCGGCCAAGAGTAGTGATGTTCGCTCTTTTTGCCAGTCGACTGTCCTGTTGCTAAGATATTGTTCTTATTGGACCTAGTATGGTGTGATCTGACTGCTGGATCTTGTGGAGGGCTCAGATCTTGCCACGTGGTGATTTGATCTCTGGGGTTCTATAAATAGGAGTTGATTTCAACACCCACTCCTTTATTTACTAGTTTCACTTTCTCTCTCTAGAAAATTTTGAGAGCTTCTCTCTTTAGAAGTTGTGGTGTTTTACCGTGCAGGAAGAACAGACATGGATTACGAAGACCTCTTGGCGAATTTGGATGCGCTGCATACCAAGAGGGAAGACGAGCCCAAAGAAGTAGAAGAGGTCGGTTGCACATCCTTCTCTTTCCCAGCACTTGCCGCCCCGGGTCCCTATCGTGCGGACTGAGCCCCATGTAGAGGTACCGCCTGCAACTGAGGTAGGTTATTCCTTAGCTGCGGTCGTGGCGAGTGCCGCGTCATCCCTACAGACTGCTATGGCTACCATGGTACTTGCTAATCGGGGGGATATGGTCTATACTCCTGACTGGAACGTGAAACCCCAGGAAAGCTTTTTGGAGAACTCCACTGTTTGCCTCGAGACCAGCCACAACATTCTTACTCCAGTAGACAGAGAGAGGTTGAAAATGGAGCCCCCCGAGAGATCGGTCTTGGAGATTGCAAAGGCATCCATGACGGTATGAGTTAGTTTCCTTTGTTCCTTACCTTGGGCTTTCCTCCCTGACATCATTATGTTTTAACCGTTTTCTCCTTGTTTCAAGCGATGCATCACTATGGGCATTTGGTTGACTTCTATACAGCCGAGTAGAAGAACCCGAGGGCCCGTATTTCTCATGCCGAGAAGGACAAGAAGAAAGCCATTAAGGAGTCAAAGGCAGAGTTGGAGGAGCTGAGGAAGATGGAAAGGAAGGCGTGCCTTGAGTTAGAGGCATTGGCGGCGAGTAAGGTGGGGATGCGCCTTGGGCTAGAGGCATCAAAGGAGAGGGAGAAGGCGCTAGAGAAGAGGAACGCCCGACCTTCTACTAGAGTTGGAGAAGGCTTGCACTAATGCGACCTCAGAGCTGAAGGTCGAGGTGGCTAAGGTTCTTGCTGAGTGTAAGTCCAATGTGCAGGGGGTGATGCTCATGTCTTATGCCGCAGCAATTTCATACGAGACAGAGCGTGTTCCCGGTTTCGATGGGAAAGGCCCTTGATACGGGCAAGAAAGATGATGGCGGGATCGGCACTCCTGCGGGCAGTGCGAGGAGCAGCTCTCGAGAGAAGGACAAGGGGAAGGAAACTACTGGGGGTTCCTTGTCCGTGGTGCTGCCGAAGCAGGTGGATGCTTGATTCAGTTTGTCATGCCCTTTTTCTTTCAGGCTTTCTTTATTTGCCTTCGTTCCGGACTTGTAGCTATTTTTTGTGATGCCTAATTGCGGACTGGTCACCACATTTCTGTATCTTCGTTTTAGTGGTTAAATAACTATCTTTCAGATTTGTTACCATTTGTCATATTGTGTTGATGTACTTTGAAGCGACGTTTACCCGTGACACCTAATATTTTATCTTCTTGTTTGACCATGGTTTTGAAATTGTTAACAGATGATCGTAGGATCCGGTGAGAACCCCTGTAGTGACGAGGTAGAGCGCCTTTGCAAGCGACTGCGCATAACGGAATTGGCAATTGACCGTTTGCATGTTCCGTCAAAGGATGAATGGTTGGAGTCTATTCACCTTAAGTCGGTGCTTATCGAGAGGGATTGCGAGTTAGCACTCTTGTATACCGATCATCTTGCGAACTTGCCCCTACCTCCGAAAGTGACTAAAGACAGTATTGGAGAGTGTGCTATACTTAGAGAAGTAGTTATCGAGAAAAACTTGGAGTTGTATCGCCTTCAAACGAGACTTGGTGGTTACGAACGACAAGCATCTTGCACGTCGTCGGTGCAAAAAAGGAATCAGTGGTTGAAGTGAAGGAAGGAACCACGACTAATGTGAAAGAGAGTGCAAAGGTGGGAGGAGTCAGGTCGATCGTTGGGTGAGCGACGCCGATAGCGCGGGTGCCCCCTCGACATCCTAGCAATGCCCGGAGCGGTGCATCGGCTTTGGCTGCCGGGGTGTCATGCTCCTCGTGCGCTGACAACAATCTCAATCCATGGGGTCGACATTTTCTGCCAAAGATGCTAGCGGTCAAGACAAAGCGGTGGCCTTTAGGTGACACACAAGGAGGCTCGTATCTCTTGGAACAACGTCCCTCTCCCACAGAGTCGCAGGGACGGCTTGTCAATCGAATTGTATAATTTATAATTTTGTACTTATAAATATCTGTAGCACTACTGGATCTGAACATATGGGTTTCTAATAGTTCTCTGATTCTTAATGAAATCTCTTTGCGTGCTTGATCCTTGTGATGCACCTTGTTGCCGATATTGATGGAACATTGATTTAATTCTTTGTGGCTAAATATCAGGGTTTCAATTCTATTGTGTATAGCTAGCGAATTGTCGATGGTGCATAAAGGAGCTAAACGTAGATGTAGCTATTTGACCAGGCATGTTTGGGGAGTCATCTCCGAGTCTGACATGATTATAGAACCCAACGTTTATACTTGGTAAGTTTGGAGAGGTGGCCCTAGGGATTAAACCTTTTGAATGAAGTTATGGGATTGTTGGGAGGATCTGCCTGAGCGAGGAGCGGTGGACGAGACGTTGAAGCTATCGTTTTGAGTCAATGGGCTGCCGATGGGGCTTGATTGGTGATCAGAGCATTGAACTCGTTGTTTGGAGCCAACGAAGTGTTTGACCAGGCTTGCAGATGGTAGTAGTGACGCTGGATCTAAATGCATAGATTTGCGATAGTTCTATGATTTTTGATGTTGAAGCTATCGTTTTGAGTCAATGGGCTGTCGATGGGGCTTGATTGGTGATCAGAGCATTGAACTTGTTGTTTGGAGCCAACGAAGTGTTTGACCGGGCTTGCAGATGGTAGTAGTGACGCTGGATCTAAATGCATAGATTTGCGATAGTTCTATGATTTTTGATGAATTTTTGTCATACGCTTGATCCTTGCTGTCAAGGTTGATGTGCTATCGACTGTGGTCTTTGTAGCTAAATGACGGGGCTCTCAAGTCTGTTGCGTATAGCTAACAAACCGCTGACGGTGTATGACGGAGTTTAGAACTTCTCCGCCTTCAACTCACTTAGTTGTGGGAGGAACTTTGAAGGAGAGTTGTTTTCCAAACTCACTGTATGGGCCCTCCAAAAAATTGTGAGAGCCACTTCGAGTGGAGAGTTGAACTCTAAGTGTTGCTTTTCCAAGTGATACTGGAGTAACTACGATCCAAGATTTTGGACCTCCTAATATGTTTTCAAGGAATTTTAACTAGTTTCAGGAACAGATCGAATGGCGAGTTGAACTCTAAACATACTTAATTGTAGGTTGCTGGAGTAACTCCGAGCCATGGGTATGGATTACGAACTTGTTAGTTTATGTATTAACAAGTTGCAGGAGCAGAATGAATGGCGAAGCGCACTCAGAACTTGATTCTTTGCTAGAGTATCTTCGAGTCATGGGTATGGACTCCGAACTGGTCGTGGAGGCGCTAATGGATTACAGGAGCAGATCGAATGGCGAAGCGAACTATGAACTTTCTTCATTGCAAATTGCTAGAGTATCTTCGAGCCGTGGGTATGGACTCCAAACTCATCTTATGTAAAGCTTGTAACGAGTTGTTAGTGCCACTCTAGGTGTAAGTTGGGCGTTTAGCTCGTTATTTGCTTTAATGAAATTGAACAAGATGTTTAAAAATAAACTAAGGGGCTGCTTTAATGGCTGGCCCTTATTACATGCATGACTGTTAGTGAAAGCGGTCTTTATTGAAAGAAAAAGTAAATGACTGCTCTAGTGGGTGGCCTTTATTACAAGTTTTAATAATTCTACTGTTAAGAGAAGGCATTTCAGAAACTCTCGTTATACTTCATGAGGTGTTGCTCATTCCGAGTCTCTACATCATATCCTTACCCCCCAGGTCTTCAAATTGGAGAGCTGAAAGGCGAAAAACTTGGTAGACCTTGCCTGGAGTCGTTTTCTTTGAAGTGAGCCTCCCCTGGATGTGTGGGGAGAAGGGGAGGCCTTTTGGTCCAGTGATGAGCACTGGCAGAACTGTTTCTTCTTGGGGTTTTAGCGAAGTGGTTGCGGGTGGTGGATTTAGGTTTATTGTTGCGTTCTGATGATGACGCACTCGAATCTGGGAGGAGATAACTTGACAAATTTGAAAATTCTCAATTTGCTTGACCTGTGCAGTAGTTTCGATCTCGTCTACAAGCTCGATGTTACTGTGATTATTTTCTTGTAGTAGCTCTGCGACATGGAGAGAGAGAACCGAGCCCCCCATGGTGGTGGTGTAGCATGCCCGCACTGCCTGTTGGCTTCCCACAACTTGGTTTATGCCTTCTAGAGTGGGAATTTCATTTTCATGTGAAATGCAGAGGCAACCGCGTGGAAAGCTGCCAGGCCTGGGCGATCGAATATGGCATTGTATGCGGATTTGACGTCAACTACCAGGAAGTCAAGTGCCTCCATCTGAGTTGTTGGGGCTTTCCCCACCGTTACGTCGAGTGTGATAATTCCCTCGACTTGGAAAGGTGCACCTGAAAAGCCGTGAAGTGTATAGCAGAATGGTTTGAGTCGATCTCGCGAGAGTTAGAGCATCAAATGCGGCCATGAAGAGAATATTTATGGAGCTGCCGTTGTCTACGAGGATACGTCGCACCTCATGATTTGCCATGCCTAGATTGATAACCAGTGCATCACAATGAAGCATTTTGATGCTCTCAAGATCTTTATCGGAGAAGGACACAAAGAGGCCCGAACCCTGAAGAGTCCAAGGAGGAAATTGACCTTGGTTCCGCCGTAAAGCATTTGACGAAGTCTTTCAACAGCTCTCCATCTCTTTGTTTCAGTTCCAACAGGGAGGCACTTATTTTTTCAACCTTGAGGCAAGTAACGATGTGCACAATGAAAAACTCCTCGAGCTGATTGAAAGAGAATATTGACGCTGGAGTCAGGCGCGAATACCATTACCTTGTTGATCCTTTGAGTGTGGTAGGGAATGTCTGATACATGAGTGCATCGGTGGCGTTATAGACCATCATGAGTGTTTTGAAGCTTTCTATATGGTCTGTCCAGTCTGATACTCCTTTGTAGGATTCAAATTGTGGAGCCTTGAAGTTCCTTGGGATGGGTGCATCGAGGATGGCTTTGCTAAAAGGGGGTCGACTAGGGCGGTAGGCCATGCTGGAGCGGTTTCTCTTATTCTTCATATGCTCTAGAGGATCTTCTACTTCTTGGATACAGCGAAAGACTTGGTCAACCTTTCCATGGGACCCAGTTGAGTCGGTGGATCCTTCGTTGAGGGACTGGCCTAGATCTTGACTTCCTTGGATAATTTGGAAGATGTCGAGCTTGAACTTATCCAATTCGGCTCTAGTGAATGGGGGCGTTTTCCCCTTTGTTCTGCACAAGAAGCTTTTGACTCTCATGAGACGGGCTCCTTACTATGGTGTGCCCCCTGCGAGAGGAGGATTGCCTTGATCTCTGTCTAGGAAAATAGGTTCTCTGGATTGCTTGATGTCCTGAGCGGGAGGCCTCAGTTCGGGTGCGCCTCTCGTCCAACTGGATTCATAAATCAGTTCCTTGTTGTCAGGCACTAATGATCTGGTGGAGATCTCTAGACCCCCGGGGGCCTCGCGAAGCCATTGAATAAGTTGAAGCACTATGGACTGAGACGTGGTCGTACTGAGGATGTTTTTCATGACAGTTTTGTCGGGATCCCCCTGGTGCCTCTCCGTTGGAAGGATCTTGACTAGGCTGTTGGGGTGACTGTTGAGGAGGAATCAGATCTTCCAGAGGAGGAGCTGGTTGCGAAGAGAGTTGGTGCGATGACTTGAGGCTACCCTTCTGCCTCTTAGTCTTGGTGGCATGGAGGCAATCCTGACTTATGTAGTTTCCCACAGACGGTGCCAATCTGTTGCTGCTTATTTTGGTATGGGAGCAAACAGATTGTGAGTTAATAATTGTTGGAAACTACTAAAAATCTGACCTTTGAGCTTGGCCGTGAAATGCGGTTAAGGCTCCTGAGGTTGAATCTGGATCGTTGATTGACCACCATGATCTGAATCTGACAGCTGTTGATGCGGTCGATGAACCTGCAGAAAGCCTGAAACACTGGGGGTTGGCCCTGACAACAGACCCCACGACGCTCAAGTCATAACCAGAGAGAAAAGAGTTTGAGAGAGAAATTGGCGAATTATTGATTACCTTCTTACTATGGAGAGGGTAGGGTATTTATAGGCCTGAGAAAGATATCAAGAGATCAATCTAGATCCATTGGATCGATATGAATTCCTTATCTCCTTTATGTTCCTCACCCTCAAGAGATAAGTTCTCTTGTTAGGGGATAAGAGATTTGACTCCTAGCCTACATGGGCTGGGTGTCTCTCCTAGTGGGCCTAGTCTGTTACTTTTTATGCGCTTGAAAGAAGCCCATATCTTGTTGATGGCCCAGACCTGTTAAGAGGCCCGTTACGGTTAATCTGCCCGTAGAGGCTTTGAGATTTGTGCTGGAATCGTATGGCCCTAATTTTCTGCAATTTTTACCATCATCATATGCCCCCCACTCCTGGAAGGTAATTTTCTTGCTTTCGGGGAGTAGTACATCTTAGTTTTGGACTCTGGAGTATAATCTTAGCCGTCAGGGTGTTTTGGAGATACCGAGAACTGATATGTAGCTTCTGCCGGCAGTGAATATCTTCCTGGATTCTTCCATATTTTTGCAGATTTTGCCTAATTTTTCTGGAATTTTCGAATAATTCCCCAATTTTATTTTCCACAATTTTCTAGGAAGATATTCACTGCCTTTAGATGCCACAGATCAGTTTCAGGTATCTCCAAAACACCCTAACAGTTAAGATTATACTCCAGAGTGCCAAAGTAAGACGTACTACTCCTCGAAAGCCAAGAAAATTGCCTTCCGAGAGTGGGGGACTTATGATGATGGTAAAAATCACAGAAAATCAGGGCCGTATGATTCCAGAACAGATCTCAAAGTTTCTATAGGCAGATTAGATATAACGGGCCTCTTTAATAGGTCCGGGCCCTCTACAAGATATGGGCTTCTTTCAAGCCCATAAAATGTGACAGACTAGGTCCACTGGGAGAAACACCCACCCCATGTATGCTAGGAGTCAAATCTCTTATCCTCTAACAAGAGAACTTATCTTTTGAGGGGGGAGAAACATAAAGGAGATAAGGAATTCATATTGATCCAACGGATCTAAATCGATCTCTTGATATGTTTCTCAGACCTATAAATACTCTCCCCCCTTCATAGTCAGAACGTAATCAACAATTCGCCAGTTTCTCCCTTAAACTCTTTTTCTCTCTCTGGTTTTGACTTGAGCATCGGAGGGTCTATCGCTGGGGACAACTCTCGGTGTTTCAGGCTTTTTGCAGGTCCATTGGTCGCATCAGCAACCGTCAGATTCAGATCACGGTGGTCAATCAACGATCCAGATTCAACCTCAGGAGTTAACCGTATTTCACGGCCAAGGTTAAAGGTCAGATTTTTAGTAGTTTCCATCAATTATTAACTCATTATCTGTTTGCTCCCACACCAAAATAAGCAGCAACAAGTAGTATAAAACAACAACATTAATAAGTAGCTATAAATGGTGAAAAGTAAATATAACAAAAGGTAGTAAACAATAAGTAATAATGAAGATATTGGATATAATGGTGTAAAAACAAAATTTATAATAAAAATAAAATTTCAATGTGCGGAGGTATATCATATTTACAATCAAGTTTAAATATACCGAAATAAATAAGACAATACAAAATAATGAAAAATATAGTATTGAAAAATCAAAGTATATATCAAATGAAAGTAAATATTCAAAGAAAATCAAATTTTATATTATAATAAAATAATAATGAAATAGAATAGTAGTAGCAATAATAACTTAACACATTTCAAAAATTAATCTAACATGTAAAAGTAATAGCAAAATAAATGATTTAACATAAAAGCTCATGAATGTAAGAAGGATAAAAACGTCAAGAAAGAAAATGAGTAAGTCAACTTAAAAGATTAAGACTAAAAAAGATGGATAGAATAATAAATACCCAAGCGACTTAAGAAAATAATTCCTTGAAAAAAATATTAAACGTAAGATGAAAAGTACTAAGAGTGAAATCCACGAAGAAAGAAAAAAAAATTAAGGAGAAAGGTTAGTCTATGAATAAGGTATCATGAATGTAGGTTCAAACCAAGTACAACACTTGTGATACAAAGAAAAACATGCTCGCATACAATATCACATCAATGTATATGAGGAGAGTATCACGAATGCAAGTTCAATAACTATAACATTCATGACTCAAAATTGACACAAACACATCCAATGTCCACCCTAATAACTGACACTCACACATCTAATGTCCAACCTAATTTTGTTTCCCTATACCATGCTTAGTATTACTAATTGAAGTTTGCTATGATACACCCTCTGTACCGCCCCAAATTTCCAATAAATAAAAATTAGAATTAAGTAGCACAATTTCCAGAATCAACTTCAATGTAATCCAAACACAGTATCAAATAGAGGGAAATTTAAAACTTTTTATTACAACTGTTCTTTCTTATATTTGCACAGCGAAAAAATTTAATACATTTATTACAACACAACCCAACACATAAACTTTAATCATCTTAAATCAGGCTTCCACTTTACTTGGGTAACTCACTTGCAAATCCTGCGAGATAAACTGAAGAGTGGGCATGTCAGTTGAAGGCAACTGACGTCAACTATAGCAATAATGATACTTCCAGATCTCACAAACACAAACTTGATGCATATTAATATAGCAATAATAAATGATGCATAAACAATAATAAATATAACATAGAACAACAAGTGAAGTTAGTCTAAGTGTCAAGTGTATGAGATGAAAATAGAAAGCAAGCATGTATAAAATAAGTCAAGAAACACAAATGCATATGTTGATTTCTAATGCATACTTGTCGGATTCTATGCATCCTATACTGCAATACCCTGATTTTCTTTTATGAAAATTATTATTTTTATTTTTGTACGTATTGTGCACGTGCAATTTTGCAGTATAAAATTTTATAATTATTTTCATTTCATAAACAAATGAGTATATATACATATATACATATATATATATATATATATATATATATATATATATATATATATATATATAGGTCTCCTGCATTTGTTTTTATTAAAGCCCATTTTTCTTTAATAAACATAAGTTTCTTTTATAGCCCAATTTAATTTATTTTTGTAAACTAATTTGGCCCATTAAATAAAGGCCCATGAGTTATTCTCTCTTTTTAAATACAACTTGTAATGTAGATTATTTTTATAAAGAATAAAATGTACAACTTTTAAAATGGGAGACTATTGAATGCATGTGCATTGCACGTACACGTGTAGTGTGCACTCCACCTAGGCCGGTTTTGAATGGGAGAAAAAGGAAAAGAGAAGTGGAGTTGTGGGAGTTAGTTTTGGGATCATGGTTGGTTACTACAACTTCCCCTTAAATCCTAGCCTTTGGTCCTTAACTCCTAGATTATCCTAGCCCTTTATTTGTCCCAAATTTGAGTATAAATACCCCCCCCCCCCCCAGCCTAGTTTTTCCTGCACTCTTCATTCTCCAAACCTATAGTAAGAAAATACAATTATTAGTAGTGAGTTATTAGTAGGAAGTGAGAATAAAAGATTGAGAGTTGAGTGTTTGTGCTTGCATTCAAGGAGGCCGGCTACTAGGAAGGCTCGAGTTGCATTTGGGAAGCATCGGTTTGCACATCAAGGAGGGGGAGGAGCACTCGTTTGGCAAGCTCGAGAAGGATTCTTTTGTTTAGGAGGTGTCGTGAATCTTTCTCTCCAAATAAGATGGGTTGTTTTTCTATATTTCTAATTAGATATCATGTTAGGGGTGATTGAAATGATAATACATGAAAGAAACTAATAAGAGTACACTTAATTGGAAAAAGGACTTGCTAGTTGATTAAATTGATTGTTTGATAGATTGCATTTTATCTTGTCATGAATCTTAAGTTGTATGCGAATCGTTTTGTAGTGATGGAATATATGAATTAGAATTGTTGTTAATATCAAAAACTAAGTACAAAATGCTAGTAGATGAAATTGTTGCTTTATGTGCTTAGATGGACCTTCGTGATATTGTTGGAATGAATAAATTATAATATGCTTTTGGGCTTATGAAAGGGGGAAAAACAGGGAATTGATGTAGAAATCTTTAATACTAAGTTGTGTGAGAAATGTCAAAATGATTTATGAAAATAGTAGTACGCAATTTAAATTAATTGTATGAGAAATGTGTGTTTAATTACTGAAAACAATTATTTTAAATTACTGGAGTGTTGAATTATGTTAAAATAGACTTTCTGGAAATTTACAGGAATTTTAGTGAAAGCAAAACTAAAATAAGAGCTTTTGAAACATCGAAATGTTCTAATGAACAGAGAGTTTAATTAAATGAAATTCGAGTTGTAGTTGAGACAACTTGAGCCTATAGCTCAAGTGGTCGGTGAGCCCTTTGGCGGTACAGTAGCGTGGGTGTGTGTGTTGAGGTCGCTGGTTCGATAACTGTGTCCACCATTCTTTTATGTGCGTTTTAAAAATAAACCAGATCTCGAACAGAGAGTATAAAACCCACTGTCTCCTTTTCATATCGTTGAGCACAGTCGGCCTAGTGGCTAGCTTGTGCGGCTGACTTCTCCTAGGTCGCGGGTTCGATTCTTGGTGCGGCCAGAATTGTAATGCCCCGAATCCCAAATCACTGAATTCGAGATGTTCTTCAGGATCTTTTCGCTTTCCTTGAGTACAATTTTACAAGGAAATTCAAACTTTTCTTTTTACATCAGAGTTACAACATCTTACATTTAAATTTACACAACGGAAGCAAAATATACAACATTTACATAAATGAACAACAACATAATGAGATCTTTATGCATCCATTCCTCTTTACATGTAATTTATCCTGCATACAAAACTGTGGGTACGTCAGTTTATTCAACCGACGATAATTATACATGGCCATCCTCTCCATGCCAGAAACAGTATAATGGATCTCATTTCTTAACAAATCACAACTTGTTCAATATAAACATGTAAAAAAACAAAAGGGAACTTTTAATGATGTCATGTCGTGATTGTGCACTTAATCCTTAATGCAATTTATTTAATTAACATGACACTAATGCGCACTTGTTCGAATTCTATGCATCCCATACTACATAGGTTCGAGGGCAAGCCTCCTAATCGTTCTTCATTTTTGTAGGGTTCAATCCCCCGCCATGACTTACTCTACTTCTGTAATTTCAGTGAGTATCCTAGATGATTCTATGAGTACAAGCATGTATCCTGGCGCCTGGAGTAGAATTTCGCGTCATGTCTTGACTCGTCAAGCATGCATTCTGCGACAATTCAGCCTCCTCCCTGAACACAATCCTCTTGCAGTCACCAAAACATCCCATAAGCGTGATTAAAGTCCGATCATTACTGAGTTGTGCCCGCGCCATGTCTTGACTCATCAAGCATGCATTCTGCGGCTCACACACCCGCACCGTACCCTAGCTCTCATACTCATGTTTTTCTCTCACCTTCATCACCTCCACACTATGTATTAAATTGATTAGAATCATGAATAAAAATCAAGCTCTAGAGTTAGCCTCTCCATCAAACCGGACTTATCATTTCATTTCACATGACCAACCTTGGTCTATTTCTCAACATCATTTCATTTCACTGCCGGGGAGACTTAGCTACTCTTTCGTTCAATTTCAAATTCACAATATCCAATTGAGCATCATCAGCTCATAATTCATTTAGAGTCTCACAGACTTTCTTATCATGATTTAACATTTCATACTTTCATTTAATTCTCAATTCTCATCTACGATTCATTTCACATAATTCTTACAGCCATAAACAGAGTCCATCGACTTAAATCATAAAGTTCACAATTACCAACAGTAAATAACATGAATTCAAATATATCAAAGTCCACTCTGTACAGTCGACTTGGAAGAACACCAGTCGACTCATACAGTCACATACAGGATCATCATAAATGCTCGGGATAGTCGACTGTTGTACACAACCAGTCGCCTGTCCCGCAACTTTTCATGTTCACAGTGTCAACCACATGACAGTCGACTGTTCATCCATCAGTCGTCTGTCCTGAGATTTCCAACAGCACAACTCTAAGTTCAGCTCAGTCGACTTGCTACACGCATTCGGTCGACTGATCAGTTCCATAATTCAAAATAAACATTATTCTTTAACCGTTCTCACATGCATTTTCCTTACAGTATACACGCATTCCATATTTTATAAACACCACATTTCTTATTTTTTCAGTAACGACGAAACATGAAAATTCAAGTTATTAATATGCTCTTTTCTTTAGAGACGATACTTAAACATGCATTCACATTGTTCATAACTTCGTACGATGATGAAGATATAAATCTCAAGTCATTAAACTGGGTCTACATACTGGAATATCTTAATTTATGGAACTTCCAAATAGTCACAGTCAGATTGAAGTACCAGTCGACTTAACACAACATCAGTCGAATGCTCCGACAATTCTGAGTTATTATTCATCACTAGTTCTTCTCATTCATTTACCTTCCCTCCATCATATGTGTCATAGGGAAAAATATCAATTTAGTAATCACACCATCAAGTCCATTCACACGCATGTTTATCAATACATCATAAAAAAAGTGTCTCGTACCAGTCGGCTGGCTCACATGGCAGTCGACTGTACCGACAGTCCCGTTCTCAATATTAATGGCATGTTCAAGCAATTTCTACTACATTCAATTCACTTTTTATAACATGGTATCAATCATAATAATTATAGTATCATTCCTACATTAGAAGTCCTGAGAAACACCCACCTTATATGAAGAAATAAACGAAATCCCGCAAAAATTCTTCAATACGGTACTGCCCTCCTTGCTCCTTGGTTCCACACCGAGCTCCTCAGAAATGCTGCTTGTCTCCACAGAAAGGCTCCCACACACAAACTCACAAATAACTCTCTTACAATAATAATCTTAGTGTAAAAGAGATAGGGAATGAGAAGGGGTATTTATACATAAACTAGAGTGAGATGGAGGGTTGAGATGCACTAGGAAGTTGGAAAATCAAGGGCTGAGATTGATAAGGGAGTTAAGAAAACTACCCATACTTTAAGAAACCACCCATGATCTCCTACCCATTATCCGGCCAAGAGTGTGTTCAATGCACGTGTGCAAAAATGCACGTGCATGCACAACTCACACTAACAAAATTTGTACAGAACATAATAAGTTTCATATATAGAAAAAGTGTTACACAAAATAGGTTGTAGGAAAATAAATAAAAGGTTAAGTTTATGGGCTTAAGTTCATTTGGGCCAAAATAAATATTTTAAAAGAGAAAATAAATGAATCAACATTGGGCTTTAAGAAAAATGCTTTATAGGAAACAATATACTTTATTCATCATGTGGAGAAAATAATAGTCACATGCTACACAAGCATACCATATGAAAAATAAATAATCTTTATGTATTAAGGAAAATCGGGGTATTACATCACTCCCTCCTTAGAATAGTTCCGTCCCCGGAACTACAGCCAAGAGCGAGAAAAACAGAAAAACATCACAACAACAAAAGATACAAAGATACAATCAAACAAAAATACAATCAAGCAAAAAGCTCAGGATAGTCCTTCAACATCTTCTCCTCAGATTCCCAAGTAGCCTCTTCAACCAAGTGGTTTCTCCAGACTACCTTGACCTTCGGTATCGTCTTATTCCTCAAGACTTTCTCCCTACGGTCAACAATCTCGACAGGAGTCTCGATGTAATTCAGGTCTAACTGCAAACCTTCCGACACTTCAGGCAAATGATGGCTCGGGTCTGGAATGTAACCTCTCAGCATAGACACATGAAAGACATTGTGCACCTGAGACAACTCTTCCGGTAATTCAAGCCGGTAAGCAGTTTTCCCGATCCTTTTCAATATCTTATACGGGCCTATAAACCTCGGGGCTAACTTCCTGCCTTTGCCAAATCGAACCACACCTTTACTGGGTGATACCTTTAGAAAGACGAAGTCACCAACCTCGAACTCAAGATCCCTTCTCCGGTTGTCTGCATAGCTTTTCTGCCTGCTCTGAGCTTCTACCAACCTTTTCCTGATCAGATCAATCTTCTCAGAAGTCAGCTGCACAAGCTCAGGACCAAACAACTGACGCTCCCCAACCTCATACCAGCAAACAGGAGTCCTGCACTTCCTGCCATACAGAGCTTCATACGGCGCCATCCCAATGCTAGCCTGAAAACTGTTGTTGTAGGCAAACTCTACCAAAGGTAAATGCCTTTCCCAACTGCCTCCGACGTCTAGTATACAACACCGAAGCATATCCTCAAGAATACGATTGACTCTCTCGGTCTGCCCATCGGTTTGTGGATGAAAAGCAGTGCTGAAAACTGTCTTGGTACCCAAAGCTGCCTGAAGACTCCTCCAGAAATGCGAAGTAAACCTGCGCATCTCGATCAGACACAATAGTTGAGGGAACACCATGAAGTCGGACAATCTCACCAACATACATCTCAACCAACTTGTCCATCGAAGCAGTGAGTTTCATCGCCAAAAAGTGAGCGGACTTGGTTAGTCGATCGACTATAACCCAAATCGCATCATTGCCTTTAGAACTCTTAGGCAACCCCGTAATGAAATCCATACTAATGTTATCCCACTTCCATTCCGGAATAGGTAACAGCTGTAATAGACCTCCGGGTCTCTGATTTTCGGCCTTGACTTGTTGGCAAACCTCACACCTCGCGACAAATTCGGCCACATCCCGCTTCAAACCTGACCACCAGAAATGCTGTTTGATATCTTTGTACATCTTAGTACTCCCAGGATGTACCGACAAAAGAGTAGCATGCGCCTCCTGAAGAATACTCTCTTTCAGGTCCGCCTGATTTGGAACGCACAGCCTATCTCCGAACTACAGCACTCCATCCCTGGTTTGAAAACCGGGCAACCTGCCAGCACCAACCTGCTCCTTCATCTCCAGAATATCAGCATCAACCTCCTGACTTGCAATGATCCTTGCATTCAAAGTAGGCTGAAGCTTCAACTGAGATAAAGACGCTCCCAATCCTTGCAAGACAACATCAATACCTGCTCGATCCAACTCCTCAATCAGATGCCTCTGAGTTGTAATCAAACTGGCCAAACTGCTCTTGCGACTAAGTGCATCAGCCACAACATTAGCCTTTCCAGGATGATACTTGATCTCAGGTCGCATATCCTCGAGCACTTCCAACCATCTCCGCTGCCTCAGATTGAGATCCCTCTGCTGATATATATACTTCAAGCTCTTGTGATCTGTGTACATATTCAACCTCTCACCGTACACGTAGTGCCTCCATTGCTTCAAAGCAAAGATAATCGCAGCCAACTCCAGATCATGAGTCGGATAATTCTTCTCATGCGGTCGTAGTTGCCTAGACCCATAAGCGATTACTTTACCTTCTTGCATTAAGACACAACCAAGCCCCCGATGTGAAGCATCGCTATAAACATCATACTCAACCCCTGCTCTAGGCAAAGCCAAAATAGGTGCAGTAGTCAGTCTATCTTTCAACTCCTGAAAGCTCGCCTCACATTGCTCAGTCCACTTGAAGCTCACATTCTTCTTGGTCAACTCAGTAAGCGGCACAGCTATCTGAGCATAACCTTGAATGAATCTCCTGTAGTATCCGGTCATCCCAAGGAAACTTCTGACTTCCTTCACTGTAGTAGGCCTAGCCCAATCTCTCACTACCTCTATCTTCTGAGGGTCAGTTGCCACTCCCTCCTTAGATAGGATGTGACCTAGGAATGCCACTTCAGATTTCCAGAAATCGCACTTGGATAACTTGGCATACAACTTCTGCTCTTCCAACTTCTGCAAAACTGCTGCCAGATGCTCAGTGTGCTCCTTCTCAGACTTGGAGTACACGAGGATATCGTCGATAAACACCACGACGAAAGAATCAATGAACGGCCTCAGAACTCTGTTCATTAAATCCATGAAGATTGCGGGTGCATTCGTCACTCCGAATGGCATAACTAAGAATTCGTAATGCCCATGCCGAGTTCTAAATGCAGTTTTGTGCACATCTTCAGCTTTCACTCGCACTTAATGATATCCTGATCGAAGATCTATTTTGGAGAATACAGCTGCTCCTTGTAGACGATCGAACAAATTATCAATTCGAGGAATAGGATACTTGTTCAGAACAGTGACCTTATTCAGCTCCCGGTAATCGATACACATCCTCATCGATCCATCCTTCTTCTTTACCAAAAGCACTGGTGCTCCCCAAGGTGACGCACTAGGTTGAATAAAGCCTTTCCCCAACAGTTCCTCAATCTGCCGTTTCACTTCATCCTGTTCCAATGGAGCCATCCTATACGGTGCCTTAGAAATGGGTGCACTTCCCGGTTGAACAGTGATGCTGAACTCTACATCACGATGCGGAGGTAACCCAGGAAAATCTTCCAAGAACACTGTCGGATAGTCCCGAACCATAGGAATCCCTTGCAATTCCACAGGAGTCTCTTCCTTGCGGATAGTTGCCACCAGCTTAGAACACTTCAACTTTCCTTGGAAAGTGACTTCAGGTCCACCTGGAGCCTTCACTGTTACGGTCTTGGTCTTACACTCGATGCTTGCACTGTACACCGACATCCAATCAATGCCAATGATAACATCGACTCCCAAGATAGTCAGCTCGTTCAGATCAATGCCAAAGATTCGATCTCCAATCACTATCTCGCAATCAGCATAATACCGATCAGTGGTCAAAGTTTCCCCTGATGGAGTAGCTACTGCTAAGATCTTGCCTGGAAAAATCTTTGGTTCAGCTCCCAACACTTTAGCAAATCTAGGAGACACAAAAGTATGAGAGGATCCAGTATCGAACAATACAACAGCTTTCTTTCCATTAAGATAGAGTTCTCCTGTTACATAATACATACCATTACATAACAGTTTCACAATATAAACGGGAAGAAGAAATGACAAAAACCACACTAAACATCAGCCCTCGTACCAGAGATGACCTAATCCGCCTCATCAGCATCAGCTTCCGTCAAAGCAAATACTCGCCCTGACTGGTACGACCTCTTCCCAGTCTGCTGTATTGGCACATTGTGATTGCCAGCCCGCGGTTTGAGACATCGAGATTGGTAATGTCCCACTTCACCACAGTTAAAGCAAGTGACTGTAGAAGGTCTCCCTACATCGTTTCCAGGTCTTCCAGCTACACTGACAGCGTTCGCCCCTGTCGGTTTGAACCTCTGTGCAGATGGTTGCCCCTTGAAGCTCCCCGATTGTGCAGGCCTCTTCCCGGACTGCCAGTTGTTCCTCTGGTGCTGAGCAACATGGAACTGCTCCATATCCGCCTCCGTTGCTGCCGCCCTCTTGACCAGTTTATCGAATCGCCTGATACCAAGAGGTATCATACGAGACCTCAAGCTTGGCCTCAGACCATGCTCGAACTTGCGAGCCTTCTTAGCTTCGTCCATCACCAGTTCTGGAGCATACCTGGAGAGCTGAGTAAACTTAGTCTCATACTCCCTTACTGACATGCTGCCTTGCTGGAGTGACAGAAACTCCATGGCCTTCTTCTCCTGGACGTCGGAGGGGAAATAGTAGCTGCGGAATTCTTCCCGAAATTCCTCCCAGCCAAGCAACAAGCCACCCATGGTCCTCTTCATCGACTGCCACCAAACAGCCGCATCCTTCTCCAACTGCAAAGTCGCCAACTTGACCTTGCTGCCCTTCGGTGTCTCCAACACCTCGAAGATTGTCTCCACTTGCCGAATCCAGTTATCAGCCGCATCTGGGTCTGACTTTCCCTCGAACACTGGTGGTTTCATTCTCTTGAACGATTCCACTAGCTTCAATGTACTGGATTCACCGGTCCCCTTCCTTGGTTCGCAGCCACTGCATTCAGCGTCTGATAAACCCTTGCAAGTTCAGTCTCCAGATCCAAACCTTCGCCATTCCTGGCTCCCCTCCTCGACATATTCTGATACAAAAGATCCATTAAATTCGAAGTATAAGACAAGAAATTAAACCAACTTGCATTGAATTCCAAAGTTTATACATTCGAATTAAAATATTTCTGACATCAGAATAGAAGAAAATAGAAACTAGGACAATCTAATCCCTACGGGTCCTCTTCGCTGCTCGAAGTTCATCCCGCAGTTCATCCACTTGGTCCTTCAACACATCCGTCAGGTTCTTTCTCTTCTCAAGTTCCCATACTCGGTGACTGAGAACAGAGAAATCGGCCTTCCGCTGTGCCAGCTGAGCCTCCAAAGCTCCAACTCTATACTTCAGGGTATCCACTTGCCTCTGAAGAGAAGCCACAGTGCCACTCAGAGCTGGTCCCTCTTCTTCATCGGAAGAAGAATCGTCAGATGAATCCGGCGGTGGGGTGATCTCTCGAGATTCAGGGTACTCCTCATCATCGGAATCTGCTTGCCCAGGATGATACTCGTCCTCAGAATTAGCCTGTCCAGGATGGTACACTTCCTCAATAATATGCCAGTCGTCGCCTCCAGCAGGGTCGAAGTGATCAGCCATCTTAGAAATAGAGAGGAAGAAGCATAAATCATAGAGCAACACAAATGTAAGTCACTTACATTTAAATCTCTAAACTCAAACCCACACTCTAATGTCCACTACTAGGGTGTCGTTCCTTATAAACTTGTACAAGTGTGAAAGCGTAGAAAAGCGTGGCTCTGATACCACTCTGTAACGCCCCGAATCTCAAATCACTGAATTCGAGATGTTCTTCAGGATCTTTTCACTTTCCTTGAGCACAATTTTACAAGGAAATTCAAACTTTTCTTTTTACATCAGAGTTACAACATCTTACATTTAAATTTACACAGCGGAAGCAAAATATACAACATTTACATAAATGAACAACAACATAATGAGATCTTTATGCATCCATTCCTCTTTACATGTAATTTATCCTGCATACAAAACTGTGGGTACGTCAGTTTATTCAACCGACGATAATTATACATGGTCATCCTCTCTATGCCAGAAACAGTATAATGGATCTCATTTCTTAACAAATCACAACTTGTTCAATATAAACATGTAAAAAAACAAAAGGGAACTTTTAATGATGTCATGTCGTGATTGTGCACTTAATCCTTAATGCAATTTATTTAATTAACATGACACCAATGCGCACTTGTTCGAATTCTATGCATCCCATACAACATAGGTTCGAGGGCAAGCCTCCTAATCGTTCTTCATTTTTGTAGGGTTCAATCTCCCGCCATGACTTACTCTACTTCTGTAATTTCAGTGAGTATCCTAGATGATTCTATGAGTACAAGCATGTATCCTGGCCCCTGGAGTAGAATTTCGCGCCATGTCTTGAATCGTCAAGCATGCATTCTGCGACAATTCAGCCTCCTCCCTGAACACAATCCTATTGCAGTCACCAAAACATCCCATAAGCGTGACTAAAGTCTGATCATTACTGAGTTGTGCCCGCGCCATGTCTTGACTCATCAAGCATGCATTCTGCGGCTCACACACCCGCACCGTACCCTAGCTCTCATACTCATGTTTTTCTCTCACCTTCATCACCTCCACACTGTGTATTAAATTGATTAGAATCATGAATAAAAGTCAAGCTCTAGAGTTAGCCTCTCCATCAAACCGGACTTATCATTTCATTTCACATGACCAACCTTGGTCTATTTCTCAACATCATTTCATTTCACTGCCGGGGAGACTTAGGTACTCTTTCGTTCAATTTCAAATTCACAATATCCAATTGAGCATCATCAGCTCATAATTCATTTAGAGTCTCACAGACTTTCTTATCATGATTTAACATTTCATACTTTCATTTAATTCTCAATTCTCATCTACGATTCATTTCACATAATTCTTACAGCCATAAACAGAGTCCATCGACTTAAATCAGAAAGTTCACAATTACCAACAGTAAATAACATGAATTCAAATATATCAAAGTCCACTCTGTACAGTCGACTTGGAAGAACACCAGTCGACTCATACAGTCACATACAGGATCATCATAAATGCTCGGGATAGTCGACTATTGTACACAACCAGTCGCCTGTCCCGTAACTTTTCATGTTCACAGTGTCAACCACATGACAGTCGACTGTTCATCCATCAGTCGTCTGTCCTGAGATTTCCAACAGCACAACTCTAAGTTCAGCTCAGTCGACTTGCTACACGCATTCGGTCGACTGATCAGTTCCATAATTCAAAATAAACATTATTCTTTAACCGTTCTCACATGCATTTTCCTTACAGTATACACGCATTCCATATTTTATAAACACCACAGTTCTTATTTGTTCAGTAACGACGAAATATGAAAATTCAAGTTATTAATATGCTCTTTTCTTTAGAGACGATACTTAAACATGCATTCACATTGTTCATAACTTCGTACGATGATGAAGATATAAATCTCAAGTCATTAAACTGGGTCTACATACTGGAATATCTTAATTTATGGAACTTCCAAATAGTCACAGTCAGATTGAAGTACCAGTCGACTTAACACAACATCAGTCGACTGCTCCGACAATTCTGAGTTATTATTCATCACTAGTTCTTCTCATTCATTTACCTTCCCTCCATCATATGTGTCATAGGGAAAAATATCAATTTAGTAATCACACCATCAAGTCCATTCACACGCATGTTTATCAATACATCATAAAAAAAGTGTCTCGTACCAGTCGGCTGGCTCACATGGCAGTCGACTTTACCGACAGTCCCGTTCTCAATATTAATGGCATGTTCAAGCAATTTCTACTACATTCAATTCACTTTTTATAACATGGTATCAATCATAATAATTATAGTATCATTCCTACATTAGAAGTCCTGAGAAACACCCACCTTATATGAAGAAATAAACGAAATCCCGCAAAAATTCTTCAATACGGTACTGCCCTCCTTGCTCCTTGGTTCCACACCGAGCTCCTCAGAAATGCTGCTTGTCTCCACAGAAAGGCTCCCACACACAAACTCACAAATAACTCTCTTACAATAATAATCTTAGTGTAAAAGAAATAGGGAATGAGAAGGGGTATTTATACATAAACTAGAGTGAGATGGAGGGTTGAGATGCACTAGGAAGTTGGAAAATCAAGGGCTGAGATTGATAAGGGAGTTAAGAAAACTACCCATACTTTAAGAAACCACCCATGATCTCCTACCCATTATCCGGCCAAGAGTGCGTTCAATGCACGTGTGCAAAAATGCACGTGCATGCACAACTCACACTAATAAAATTTGTACAGAACATAATAAGTTTCATATATAGAAAAAGTGTTACACAAAATAGGTTGTAGGAAAATAAATAAAAGATTAAGTTTATGGGCTTAAGTTCATTTGGGCCAAAATAAATATTTTAAAAGAGAAAATAAATGAATCAACATTGGGCTTTAAGAAAAATGCTTTATAGGAAACAATATACTTTATTCATCATGTGGAGAAAATAATAGTCACATGCTACACAAGCATACCATATGAAAAATAAATAATCTTTATGTATTAAGGAAAATCGGGGTATTACAAGAATATTATTTTTGGTTTAAAAAAGTGATTTTGGGGTTTTCTTGATGTGTAGAAATTCTGAAAAAAATACTATTATTATTCTAAAATCATGTGTGACTTATGAAAATTTATTAGGAGTTATTAGGATGAAATAAAGTGCATTTTTGAAAGTAAAAGTGTCATTGGAACTATAGTTTTACACTCGTGTAATTTCATAAAAATGTGTTTTGACGAAGAAATTGAGATAAGTGTTAGAAAAGGAAAATTGAAAGGAAGAAAGTATAGATGTGAAGTTTTATGAGTTATTCTTATTAAAGAATAATGTGACAATAGTGAGTTTGTGAATATTCACTTTGACTAGATATTTTGTGATATGATTTTAAATGTGAAAATAAATATTGGTTATGAAATGCATGATGGATAATTGAACTCCATGTATGATTATTGACTCATGAAAAGATTAGAGATCATGTGATTGGAAAAGAGAAATATTCTTGAGTTTGACGACTCAGATTTTGAATTTGTGAATTGAAAATGAAAATTAGGGAGTAGCCAAAACTCACGCCGGCAAGTGAAAGTGATGAGATATGATAATTGAAATTGAAAAGACCAAGTTTGGGTCAATGTGAAATGAAAGAAATAAGACCGGTATTGGTGAGAGGGCTAACTCTAAGAGATTTATTTTGTTCAAGATTTCATTAAATTAAAGATTAGTACATAGTGAAGAGGTGATAAAAGTGAGAGAAAAATACAAGTATGAGGGCCTTGAGTCTACGAAGTGGGTGGGATTCACAGTTTGTCTTCACGATGCGTCGTGACATGACGTGGGCACTACTCCAGAATTATCGGGATCTTGGCGACGCTTGTGGGGTGTTTGGTGACTACGAGAGGATCGTGTGCCATGAATGAGACTGAATTGTCCATAGATAGTCTTCACGATGCGTCGTGACATGACGTGGGATTCCCCTCCAGTATTTCTGTACATGAGCTCGTACTCATTGGACATCTAGGATACTTACCATAATTACAGTAGTAGATTAAGTCATGATGAGGGATTGAACCCTACAAGATGAAGAACGATTAAAAGGCTGGCCCTCGGACCTATGTAGTATGGGATGCATAGAATCCGAATAAGTGTGCATTAGTGTCATGTAATGTAAATAACTGCATTAAGGACTAAGTGCACAATCACAACACGACATCAATAGGGTATTCCCTTTAGTTTGATATGTGAACAAGTTTGTATTTGTTAAATATGAAAAATCAATTATACTGTTTCCTGCATAGAGAGGATGGCCGTGTATAATGTTCGTCGGTTGAATAAACGGACGTACCCACAGTTTTGTATGCAGGATAATGGCATGATAAAGATTAAAGGAGAACTGATGCTTAGAGATTATTCAAATGTTGTTGTACTTGTATATAAATGCTGTAAATTGCTTCCGCTGTAAAATTTAAAGTGTAAAGATTTCTTGTAACTCTGATGTAAAGTGAAAAGTTTTAAATTCCTTGTAAAATTGTACGAAAGAAGTGTAAAGATCCTGTGGAATCTCGAATTCAGTTGTATTTTGAAATTTGGGGTGTTACAGAGTGGTATCAGAGCCACGCTTCACACTAGTACAAATTTATAGGGAACGACACCCTAGAAGTGGACATTAGAGTGTGTGTTGAGTCTAGAGATTTAAATGTAAGTTACTTACATTTGTGTTGCTCTATGATTTATGCTTCTTCCTCCATTTTTCTAAGATGGCTGATCACTTCGACCCTGCTGGAGTTGACAATTGGCATATCATAGAGGAGGATTATTATCCTAGACAAGTAGATTCCGAGGAAGAGTACTACCCAGGGCAAGCAGACTCCAACGGAGAGGAATGACCTGATTCCCGCGAAATCACTCCACCTCCGGACTCATCGGATGACTCTTCTGACGAAGAGGAACCAATTCCAAGTAGTCTTGTGATATCTCTTCAGAGGCAGGTAGAAACACTGCGGGAGAGAGTCGGACTATTGGAAGCTCAGTTGGCAAAGTGCAAGGATAATTTTGCACTTCTCATTCATCGTGTATGGGAACTCGAGAAGAGGAAAAACATGACCGATGTACTGAAGGAAGAAGTTGAAGAACTACGGGGAGAGCTTCGTGAAGCCAAGAGAAACCGTAGGAGTTAGACCATTGTATCGTCTACTGCTTTCATTTTGATGTCAAAAATGTTTTAAATTCAAATGTATAAAGTTTGAAATTCAATAAATTGAAAATATTGACTTAAAAGTTCATGTTCCATGCTTCGAATTTAATGGATCTTTTGCATCAGAATATAGAATGAAAGCTGTTGTATTGTTCGATACTGGATCCTCTCATACTTTTGTGTCTCCTAAATTTGCTAAAGTGTTGGGAGTTGAACCAAAGATTTTTCCAGGCAAGATCTTAGCAGTAGCTTCTCCATCAGAGGAGACTTTAACCACTGATCGGTACTATGCTGATTGTGAGATTGTGATTGGGAACAGAATCTTCGGAATTGATCTCATCGAGCTGACTATCTTGGGATTCGATGTTATCATTAGCATTGATTGGATGTCGGTGTACAGTGCAAGCATCGAGTGCAAGACCAAGACGGTGACAGTGAAGGCTCCAGGTGGACCTGAAGTCACTTTCCAAGGGAAGAAGAACTCTTCCAGGTTGGTGGCAGCTATCTGCAAGGAAGAGATTCCTATGGAAGTAGGAAGGATTCCTGTGGTTCGGGACTATCCGACTGTGTTCTTGGATGATTTGCCTGGGTTACCCCCGCAACGTGATGTAGAGTTCAGCATCACTATTCAACCGGGATGTACACCCATTTCTAAGGCACCGTATAGGATGGCTCCTGTGGAGCAGGATGATGTGAAATGGCAGATTGAGCAACTGTTGGAGAAAAGCTTTATTCAACCTAGTGCGTCGCCTTGGGGAGTACCAGTGCTTTTGGTAAAGAAGAAGGATGGATCGATGAGAATGTGTATCAATTACCGAAAGCAGAATAAGGTCACTGTTCAGAATAAGTATCCTGGACAAAACTGCAGATGTGCACAAAACTGCATTTAGAACTCAACATGGGCATTACGAATTCTTAGTTATGCCATTTGGAGTGATGAATGTGCTCGCAATCTTCAAGGACATGATGAATAGAGTTCTGAGGCCGTTCATTGATTCTTTCGTCGTGGTGTTTATCGACAATATTCTCGTGTACTCCAAGTCAGAAGAGGAGCACACCGAGCATCTGGCAGCAGTTTTGAGGAAGCTGGAAGAGCAGGAGTTGTATGCCAAGCCATCCAAGTGCGAATTCTAGAAATCTGAAGTGGCATTCCTAGGTCACATCCTTTCTAAGGAGGAAGTGGCAACTGATCCTCAGAAGATAGAGGCAGTGAGAGATTGGGCAAGGCCTACTACAGTGAAGAAAGTCAGAAGTTTTCTTGGATTGACTGGATACTACAGGAGATTCATTCAAGGTTATGCTCAGTTAGCCATACCGCTCTCTAGTTTGACCAAGAAGAATGTGGACTTCAAGTGGACTGAGCAATGTGAGGCAAGCTTTCAGGAGTTGAAATAGAAGCTGACTACTGCACCTATTTTGGCTTTGCCTAAAGCAGGTGTTGAGTATGATGTTTACAGCGATGCTTTACATCGTGGGCTTGGTTGTGTCTTAATGCAAGAAGGAAGAGTGATCGCTTATGGGTCTAGGCAACTACGACCGCATGAGAAGAATTATCTGACTCATGATCTGGAGTTGGCTGTGATTATCTTTGCCTTGAAGCAATGGAGACACTACGTGTACTGTGAGAAATTGAACATGTACACGGACCACAAGAGTTTGAAGTACATATACCAGCAGAAGGATCTGAATTTGAGACAGCGGATATGGTTGGAAGTGCTTGAGGACATGGGACCTGAGATCAAGTATCATCCTGGGAAAGCTAATGTTGTTGCTGATGCACTTAGTCGCAAGAGCAGTTTATCTAGTTTGATTACAACTCAGAAGCATCTGATGGAAGAATTGGATCGAGCTGGTATTGAAGTTGTCTTGCATGGATTGGGAGCATCTTTAGCTCAGTTGAGACTTCAGCTTACTTTGAATGGAAGGATTATTTCAAGTCAGGAGGTTGATACTGATATCTTGGAGATGAAGGAGCAGGTTAGTGATGGCAGGTTGCCCGGATTTCAAATCAGGGATGGAGTGCTGCGGCTCGGAGATAGACTGTGCGTTCCAAATCAGGCGGACCTGAAAGAGAGTATTCTTCAGGAGGCGCATGCTACTCTTTTGTCGGTACATCCTGGGAGTACTAAGATGTACAAAGACATCAAACCGCATTTCTGGTGGTCAGGTTTGAAGCGAGATGTGGCTGAATTTGTGACGAAGTTTGAGATTTGTCAGCAAGTCAAAGCCGAGAATCAGAGACCTGGAGGTCTATTACAGCCATTACCTATTCCGGAATGGAAGTGGGATAACATCAGTATGGATTTCATCACGGGATTGCCCAAGAGTCCTAATGGCAATGATGCGATTTGGGTTATAGTCGATCGACTAACCAAGTCCGCTCACTTTTTGGCGATGAAACTCACTGCTTTGATGGACAAGTTAGCTGAGTTGTATGTTGGCGAGATCGTCAGGCTCCATGGTGTTCCGTCAACTACTGTTTCTGATCTAGATGCGCGGTTTACTTCGCATTTCTGGAGGAGTCTTCAGACAGCTTTGGGTACTAAGACGGATTTCAGCACTGCTTTTCATCCACAAACCGATGGGCAGACCGAGAGAGTCAACCGTGTTCTTGAGGATATGCTTCGGTGTTGTGTAATAGACTTGGGAGGCAGTTGGGAAAGGCATTTACCTTTGGTAGAGTTTGCCTACAACAACAGTTTTCAGACTAGCATCGGGATGGCGCCGTACGAAACTTTGTATGGCAGGAAGTGCAGAATGCCTGTTTGTTGGTTTGAAGTTGGGGAGCGTCAGTTGTTTGGGCCTGAGCTTGTGCAGCAAACCTCTGAAAAGATTGATCTGATCAGGAAGAGGTTGGTAGAGGTTCAGAGCTGGCAGAAGAGCTATGCAGACAACCGGAGAAGGGACCTTGAGTATGAGGAAGGTGACTTCGTCTTTCTGAAAATATCGCCCAGTAAAGGTGTGATTCGATTTGGCAAAGGCGGGATGTTAGCCCCGAGGTTTATAGGCCCGTATAAGATATTGAAATGGATCGGGAAAACTGCTTACCGGCTTGAATTACCGGAAGAGTTATATCAGGTGCACAATGTCTTTCATATGTCTATACTAAGAGATTATATTCCAGATCCAAGTCATCATTTGCCTGAAGCGCCGGAAGGTTTGCAATTGGATCTCAATTACATCGAGTCTCCTGTCGAGATTGTTGATCGTAGAGAGAAAGTCTTGAGGAATAAGACGATACCGATGGTCAAGGTAGTCTGGAGAAATCATCTGGTTGAAGAGGCTACTTGGGAGTCTGAGGAGAGGATGTTGAGGGATTATCCTGAGCTTTTTGCTTGATTTGTATTTTGTATTTTCTTTTGCTTGTTGTGAGTGTTTTGTTTCTCGCTCTTGACTGTAGTTCCAGGGACGGAACTATTCTAACGAGGGAGTGTTGTAATATCCTGATTTTCATTTATGAAAATTATTATTTTTATTTTTGTACGTATTGTGCACGTACAATTTTGCAGTATAAAATTTTATAATTATTTTCATTTCATAAACAAATGAGTATATATATATATATATATATATATATATATATATAGGTCTCCTCCATTTGTTTTTATTAAAGCCCATTTTTCTTTAATAAACATAAGTTTCTTTTATAGCCCAATTTAATTTATTTTTGTAAACTAATTTGGCCCATTAAATAAAGGCCCATGAGTTATTCTCTCTTTTTAAATACAACTTGTAATGTAGATTATTTTTATAAAGAATAAAATGTACAACTTTTAAAATGGGGGACTATTGAATGCACGTGCATTGCACGTACACGTGTATGCACTCCACCTTGGCCGGTTTTGAATGGGAGGGAAAGGAAAAGAGAAGTGGAGTTGTGAGAGGTAGTTTTGGGATCATGGTTGGTTACTACAACTTTCCCTTAAATCCTAGCCGTTGGTCCTTAACTCCTAGATTAATCCTAGCCCTTTATTTGTCCCAAATTTTAGTATAAATACCCCCCTAGCCTAGTTATTCTTGCACTCTTCATTCTCCAAACCTATAGTAAGAAAATACAATTATTAGTAGTGACTTATTAGTAGGAAGTGAGAATAAAAGATTGAGAGTTGAGTGTTTGTGCTTGCATTCAAGGGGGCCGGCTACTAGGAAGGCTCGGGTTGCACTTGGGAAGCATCGGTTTGCACATCAAGGAGGGGAGGAGCACTTGTTTGGCAAGCTCGAGAAGGATTCTTTCGTTTAGGAGGTGTCGTGAATCTTTCTCTCCAAATAAGGTGGGTTGTTTTTCTATATTTCTAATTAGATACTATGTTAGGGGTGATTGAAATGATAATGCATGAAAGAAACTAATAAGAGTACACTTAATTGGTAAAAGGACTTTCTAGTTGATTAAATTGATTGCTTGATAGATTACATGTTATCTTGTCATGAATCTTAAGTTGTATGTGAATCGTTTTGTAGTGATGGAATATATGAATTAGAATTGTTGTTAATATCAAAAACTGAGTACAAAATGCTAGTAGATGAAATTGTTGCTTTATGTGCTTAGATGGACCTTCGTGATATTGTTGGAATGAATAAATTATAATATGCTTTTGGGCTTATGAAAGGGGGAAAAACAGGGAATTGATGTAGAAATCTTTAATACTAAGTTGTGTGAGAAATGTCAAAATGATTTATGAAAATAGTAGTACGCAATTTAAATTAATTGTATGAGAAATGTGTGTTTAATTACTGAAATAAATTATTTTAAATTACTGGAGTGTTGAATTATGTTAAAATAGACTTTCTGGAAATTTACAGGAATTTTAGTGAAAGCAAAACTAAAATAAGACAACGAAATGTTCTAATGAAGAGAGAGTTTAATTAAATGAAATTCAAGTTATAGTTGAGACAACTTGAGCCTATAGCTTAAGTGGTCGGTGAGACCTTTGGCGCTACAGTAGCGCGGGTGTGTGTGTTGAGGTCGCTGGTTCGATACATGTGTCCACCATTCTTTTATGTGCATTTTAAAAATAAACCAGACTCTCGAACAGAGAGTATAAAACCCTCTGTCTACTTTTCATATCGTTGAGCACAGTCAGCCTAGTGGCTAGCTTGTGCGGCTGACTTCTCCTAGGTCGCGGGTTCGATTCTTGGTGCGGCGAGAATATTATTTTTGGTTTTAAAAAGTAATTTTTGGATTTTCTTGATGTGTAAAAATTCCGAAAAAAATACAATTATTATTCTAAAATCATGTGTGACTTATGAAAATTTATTGGGAGTTATTAGAATGAAATAAAGTGCATTTTTGAAAGTAAAAGTGTAATTGGAACTATAGTTTTACAATCGTGTAATTTCATAAAAATGTGTTTTGACGAAGAAATTGAGATAAGTGTTAGAAAAGGAAAATTGAAAGGAAGAAAGTATAAATGTGAAGTTTTATATGAGTTATTCTTATTAAAGACTAATGTGACAATAGTGAGTTTGTGAATATTCACTTTGACTAGATATTTTGTGATATGATTTTAAATGTGAAAATAAATGTTGATTATGAAATGCATGATGGATAATTGAACTCCATGTATGATTATTGACTCATGAAAAGATTAGAGATCATGTGATTGGAAAAGAGAAATGTTCTTAAGTTTGACGACTCAGATTGTGAATTTGTGAATTGAAATTGAAAATTAGGGTGTAGCCAAAACTCACGCCGGCAAGTGAAAGTGATGAGATATGATAATTGAAATTGAAAAGACCAAGTTTGGGTTTTCTTGATGTGTAAAAATTCTGAAAAAAATACTATTATTATTCTAAAATCATGTGTGAGTTATTCGAATGAAATAAAGTGCAATTTTGAAAGTAAAAGTGTAATTGGAACTATAGTTTTACACTCGTGTAATTTCATAAAAATGTGTTTTGACGAAGGAATTGAGATAAGTGTTAGAAAAGGAAAATTGAAAGGAAGAAAGTATAAATGTGAAGTTTTATATGAGTTATTCTTATTAAAGAATAATGTGACAATAGTGAGTTTGTGAATATTCACTTTGACTAGATATTTTGTGATATGATTTTAAATGTGAAAATAAATGTTGATTATGAAATGCATGATGGATAATTGAACTCCATGTATGATTATTGACTCATGAAAAGATTAGAGATCATGTGATTGGAAAAGAGAAATGTTCTAGAGTTTGACGACTCAGATTGTGAATTTGTGAATTGAAATTGAAAATTAGGGTGTAGCCAAAACTCATGCCGACAAGTGAAAGTGATGAGATATGATAATTGAAATTGAAAAGACCAAGTTTGGGTCAATGTGAAATGAAAGAAATAAGACCGGTATTGGTGAGAGGGCTAACTCTAAGAGATTTATTTTGTTCATGATTTCATTAAATTAAGGATTAGTACATAGTGAAGAGGTGATGAAAGTGAGAGAAAAACACATGTATGAGGGCCTCGAGTCTACGATGTGGGTGGGATTCACAGTTTGTCTTCACGATGCGTCGTGACATGACGTGGGCACTACTCCAGAATTATCGGGATCTTGGCAACGCTTGTGGGGTGTTTGGTGACTGTTAGAGAATCGTGTGCCATGAAGGAGGCTGAATTGTCCATAGATAGTCTTCACGATGCGTCGTGACATGATGTGGGATTCCCCTCCAGTGTTTCTGTACATGAGCTCGTACTCATAGGACATCTAGGATACTTACCATAGTTACAGTAGTAGATTAAGTCATGACGAGGATTGAACCCTACAAGATGAAGAACGATTAAGAGGATTGCCCTCAGACCTATGTAGTATGGGATGCATAGAATCCGAACAAGTGTGCATTAGTGTCATGTAATGTAAATAACTGCATTAAGGACTAAGTGCACAATCACAACACGACATCAATAGGGTATTCCCCTTAGTTTGATATGTGAACAAGTTTGTGTTTGTTAAATCTGGAAAATCAATTATACTGTTTCCGGCATAGAGAGGATGGCCGTGTATAATGTTCGTCGGTTGAATAAACTGACGTACCTACAGTTTTGTATGCAGGATAATGGCATGATAAAGATTAAAGGAGAACTGATGCTTAGAGATTATTCAAATGTTGTTGTACTTGTATATAAATGTTGTAAGTTGCTTCCGCTGTAAAATGTAAATTGTAAAGATTTCTTGTAACTCTGATGTGAAAAGTTTTAAATTCCTTGTAAAATTGTACAAGAGAAGTGTAAAGATCCTGTGGAATCTCGAATTCAGTTGTATTTTGGAATTCGGGATGTTACATATACTCCATAGGTCCGGTGCAAGACCTTATCCACTTCATAGGTTTCAATCCCACGTTATGCAACTAACCTACTATAGTCTTAGAAACAAGATTCGGATACTCCACGAATAGGCCTACGTCCTGGTATCTACCCGCCGGACTAGCACCCTCAATGCGCAAGCATCATGTAAGCGTCGCCCTGAACATTTCATGCTCGAAATTCCACGAATAGGTCCCAGCCTTCGGAATAAAACCGCCCAACTCTTAAAGACTCTCGACGTGCGAACACGGGAGATAGCACTGATAATCGCAGCCTTCGAAATCAAATCGCCCAACTACGACTATAGTCCCGCATCCCATCCATCCATTATACAAGGCCCCATACTTACTTTTCCCAAGATCTATCACATTTTCACTAGTTCCTGTCCTTATATTTATTATTATCAATTAAATAAAATCACAGTCCCCCTAGAGTTAGTGTACCCTACCGGACTTAACTCTACTCAATTAATAAAAAAGGCCTCACTGGCCAAAATTTCACAAAATCTCATTTGCCGGCATGCTAGGGTCCCGCTCAGCTTCTAGAATCTGATAACTCAAAATATTATCAACAATCATTCTAGGGTCCATATCGTAGCCCTAAGCCTCAAATCCAAACCCAACTTGGTTTAGTAATTATACAAAAATACTCTTTATTAATCACATTTCTTAAATCAACCGAAATTGCCATAAAAAACTCTTTCATATATGGAAACATATCCAACTTACGTAATTCTTTAAAAATCAACTTTTATTTACCCCTTTTTATTCATTCATAAAGTTCAATCGATTATATGAGAAATTTATTCAATTCAACTGAAATAAGCCTATTAATCATGTGGGATCTCGTCCCAAAAATCTGAAATTCTTTTACCTAAAATACGAAATTAAATTCTCAAAAAATTGAATTCTTGAAATCAATAATTTATAACATTTAAAATTCATTAAATTAATTTTTCACCCAACACATATTTCCCTTTTTTATTTTAAAAACTTTAAACTCCAAAAAAAACCCAACAGAGAAGAAAATAAAAAAAAAGATAAAACAAAACAGAATCTTTAAAACAAAAAAAACTCAAAAAAACACAAAAAAATAACAAACTGGGACAAACCGGGTTCAAACCCGTGCGCCCCAGCGCCCAAGCCCAGCGCTCAAAGCTCCATAGGTTAGCCAACTCCCCAAGTTCCGCTCACTATCTTACTTAGGGCTAAATAATTTATGTTTTGAAACACTGCACAGTCCTAGTTTGTGCAAACCCGAATTCCTATTACCCCAAAACCCTAACACAATATCGTGGGTTACTGTTCACCTCGTGAGCAGTGAACTCGAAACCCAACATACTCCAATTTACTTATACAATAATTATTCAAACCCTAATATTAAACTTGAGTTTCTAATAATAAAAAAACAACAAATAAACATGAAAAATCTCAATCTTTAAAAGCAATCAAACATGAATTTAAAAGCATACAATAAGTTCTATGTATCTCCATAAATCTCCATCATCTACAAGTTAAATCCATAATCATCAATCAATTTTATAGATCCCAAACTAATTTTTTATCAATTAAAAATTTGTATTTGAATGTTCATGATAATATCTAAGTTATAATATTAAAACCCAATGTTTAATACACAATACATCATCATACAACCATCAAAACTCTAGAATCTAAAACATGAAATTAATTCTAATTAAAACAGCAAATTCTCTTATAAAAATTGTAACTTTTTAATCAATCAAGCAATGAATATGTGTGTATTCAACGGTCTATGAATTTTCATAACAAATACCTATCAACTATTATAAACTACATGATCATACAAGTATTTCTTGTAAATCAACCAAGTTCTTTTATGCATCACCAATCTCTAACATCAATAAACGATTTATACATGATAATCCCATCTCAATTAGCGTTCTTATTCATGAAGATGTTATTTGACTACTCATTGATTGAGATTTATTCACTAGTAGGGTTTTATTAATCATGTATAACCATACAACTTCTAGCATGCATCTTATTAGGTCAATCATCATATTCTACAAACATATAGCAAAACAAGAGACAAGAAACATCACCCACCTCAAAGAAGATTAATGAAGAACGATAATAACAAGAAGAAAAGCTCTCCTCCACCTTGCGAAAATCCAAAGATCCAAGCCTCCACTCCAAGAATAATAAGGATGATAGTATTAAAGAAGATGATATATATATATATATATATATATATATATATATATATATATATATATATATCATCTTCTTTAATATTATCCAAGCCTCCTTCTTTAATATTATCTTCTTTAATATTTTTGTAACCCCTGTTTTTCATTTTTGTGTATTTTTGACTGTATTTTTCATTTTTGGTGTATTTCTCTCTGTTGCATTTTTCTTAACCATACATTGGATTTGTTTTCAATATATATTCGTTTTATTTCATTTTGAGCTCCCTGTGTTTGTTTGATCGTCTCTTTTGTTTCGTTTTTCATCGTTTTGATCTTTTCCTCATTTTTGGTCTCGTTATCTTTAATTTTATTTCTCTTGGTATTGTGGTGGTGTTTTGGTTGTATTTTCCCTTTCCCATTATTTTGACCCTAATAAGTTTTCCAAAAGCCTTAGAATTCACTCCTATTTGTATTCCTATTTGTATTTGATCCAAAATTCAAAACCCAATTGTATACCTATTGCATATTCCTAATACTCACAGCCATTAACCCACATCTAAGCCTATATATAAACCCCCTCCTAATTCAAACCCTAACCCTAACATCCAAAAACCCTAGCCTCCCTAACTCTCTCCCTCTCCCCTTGCCGGCTTGCATACCTGAGCCCCCCACCTCACCCGACCAGCACCTCCCAGCCGGCCATCCCCACCAGGCCGACCACCTCCGGCTGCCCTTCCCACTCCGGCCATCCATCCACACCCCAAGCCCGAGCCCCCTTGCTCCATCCCTTGTTGCCGATCACCAAACCAACACCACCATCAACATCATCAAGTCTTGCCCCTATCAACCCTTGTACTCCTTCGTCGTGGTGTTCTCAAAGTGGTCTCTTGCCACTTTGATCGTTGCTTCAAGAAGATTCATTCATGAGAAGATTTCGTTCGTAGTTGCTTGGATTCGTTGCTTGTAGCGGATTTCGTTCATGGGTTTTGCTTCTAGGATTGATTGCATCGTTCTTCATCCCCAAATTAAGGTAAGTAACTTGTACTCCAATTCATTTGTTTGATACAAGTACCAAAGTTCACATATAGTGTAGTTGGGTCTAGAGACAACCTTACATTATGTTTTTCTTGATGGGTTTTGTCTCTATTGTGATATTTTGGCCATAGAAGACTCATGACACAAATCTTGATATGAGATAACCTAGGATTCACCCGTTCTTGAATTTGAATCGTGTATGTGTGAATATGCGTGATTTTGTGTTTTGGTTGATACCCATGTGAAATAATCGGCGTGGACATGTTAATAACCCCAAAACATGATGTTTAGACACTTGGTAGATTTTATTTCAAGTTTGGATGAGTCTGGATCAATATTATTGAATCTATGTTGTTTTTGTGCTTGAGGGTGAAATCTGTATTTTCTGGATGTTCTGTTTTGTTTGCTGTTTTCGACTATGCTACAGTCAGTATCTTGATTTCGGTATAAAACATGAATTTTAGATAATTTCTTCTATTTTCAAACCCCTCTGACCTTGCTTGATTTGGATTTCGTATGACTGAGTTATGACTGTTTTAGTACAGAGGTGTCGATCTTTTCCAAAATCTGTTTTTGGGTAATTTTGATAACAAATTATTTTCAAGAACCATGTTATACATATTATTTTGATCTAAAACTTTGGTCAGTGTTCCTTTATTAAGTTAGAGATTACCCAAAATTTTTGTGAATTTTATTGATAAGTTTAATGTGGTGTTTCATGCTCGTTTCTAAAATCTATACATGCTGTATTTTACTCGCTGTTCTGTAAAAAACCCTATTTTCACTGTGATTTCTTTTACTGTATGAAAAATATTTGTGAAATGTGAAAGTTAGTAAATTATATCTATTTTTATATCCCTTTGGCGGAATTGGATTTCGTTTCATTGTTGCGAGATATCTTAGTTTTTGTACAGCAGTGTTAGGATTTCCAGATTCGCTAAACTATGTTTTCTTGATGCTTTTGTATTTTTGATAACTAATCTACCTTAACTGGAAAATTTTGAAACTTTATATAATGTACTGGACATATAGGGAAATACCCCAAATTTCTTGTGGATTTATTTGAGGTGTTTTCATGCTCTTGAATTCGTTTCATTGATTTTTGGCTGAACTTAATTTCTGTATTCAAATCAGTTTTGAGCTATGTTGTTGTGAACTAATATATGACTTAATTATACACGCTGGATTCGTGTGGATGTCTATTTTTCAGATCCTTCGACGGATCTAGATTTTCTAGTTTGTAACTCTTGGAATCACTGTTTTACTACAGCATGGTCTTGCTGTCCTGAACTTGAGATGTGTTTACTTTATTCGTTTATGAGATATCTTGCACTTGTATATGTTTATCTTGCAACTTACATTTGTCACATGATCCCGCCATGTTATTCTTGATATATTTTGCACATATACATGCTTGTTGGACATTAATAATAAAATTAACCAAGCCGAGGTTTAAGGGACAGATCTATTAGTGGATAGTTCAGAAATGTATACTCGGAAGGAGATCCACTGATCCTATGTGATACTTGACATGATACTTGATACCTGCACGCAAGACACGATACTTGCCACTTTCACAACTTGACACGTGATTACATGATACATGATACTTGGAGCTTGGAGTTCAATTACTTGCTTGTCCCCGAGTATACTGCCCTCTATGGTCCACTATGAAATCTAAAGCGAAACTGTTGTGATATAGCAACCATGTAGTATGGGCTGCATGAAGTGTTACCTAGATAGTAATTCACCACATGATACTTGAACATGATACATGCTTGCTTGATACTTGACTACATGATACATGAGACTTGAAACTTGATACTTGATACATGAACACATGACACTTGACTCTTGATACATGTTTACACGATTCTTGATCTACTTGACACTTGATTTATACCATGTACACTTGATCACTTTACCATACTAGTTGTTTACCTTGACATCATACTTATACCATGTGTTAGTTAGTTTTCCCATGTGCTTGTATCCTATATTATAAGTGACCTGTGACTTGCAATTAATGGGTACTTGTGTTTTCTCTTTTCCTCTTTCTTGCATTCGATGAATTGCAGATTTTGGAGAACAGGTTCCAGATGGTATCGGAGACTTGAAGTATTAGTGCTGTTTTTATTATATTATTTCTTGTATCTTGCTTGAACAATAATTGTATTTGTGAGACTTGGATTGTTCATGTATTTTTGAGACTTGGTATTATTCTTGTATTTGGGCGATGTGACCCAAGACTTGTGTTTTATTCAGATCATGATTATTTGAGATTTATGTATTTGGTTTCAAGTATTCTTGTTGGTATTTTGACTCATTATGTGCATGTGGTTGATTAATTCGCTTCCAACTCTGTATATTTCTTGTGCATGATGTTAAGATTTCTTGAATAACTTATGGATGATGAAAATCATTCGCTGGGCTTTTGTTACGTATCCGTATTCCGTATTCTTTTGGGAAGCGGGGCACGACAATTTTCATCCCTATTATCCCTATCATATTTAATATAAATATATTTTAAAACAGGGGGGACGACTGCTATTTAATATAGGCCGGTTGCACATATTCTAGGGTTTATGAAGATTTAACAAACCCCCCCCCCCCTCCCCCCCCAGAAACAATTATTTACGTATACATATAGATCTTCGAAATCCAGTAGTTAATTAAATCAATTAGGATAAGAATTGATTTTCCTAAAACACTCTTGATTTTGGCCGACCTTCATGTAGCCCAGAAACATTAAAATTCGAATTTTGCCTCTAAGTGTCAAATTTAAAAAAACGTCATTCACTTTGAAATATTTGCAAATATGCCATAGTTTATTCATAAAAATTTAGAAAATTTAGAATTACTATCCAATAATAAATAATAGATTTTTCAAACAAATTTAGTGACCAAGAAAAATATTTGCAATAAAGTCCCCAACAATCCTAAAATTGCATAAATATATATACTCAATAAAATCAAATAAAATCAAATAAAATCAAATTAGAGGGATAAAATCTCTCCCCACAATCTCTCTCCTATCATAACTAGCCTACAAAAACATCCCAACCAAATTTTGAATTCAAATTTTGGCCCCAATCGACATTTTGCCCAAAAACCATTTTCTTTCGAAGTATTTACAAAAATAGTTTCTTTATTCAGAAAAATTCCAAAATTTAGAATATACTCAATTATAAATAGGAGAATTTATTGAGCAATACAAAAGTGAAAATTTGCACTCAAAAAATATTTGCACGTGGAAAGATGTCAATTTTTCAGAAATTCAAAATAATTAAATTGATTAAAAAATATTTATTAATTCAAAATTAAATATTTAAAATTCTGGGGTGTTACAACACATCCTGCTCTCTTAGCTTCTTCAAAACTTCTGCTAAAAGCTCAGCATGTTCTTCTTCTGACTTCGAGTATACCAGGATATCGTCGATGAACACCACGATGAATGAGTTGATGAACGGACGTAGAACACTGTTATCATATCCATGAATATTACTACCGCATTCGTCACTCCAAACAGCATCACCAAAACTCATAATGCCCATGCTGAGTCTGGAAAGCTGTCTTGTGACCTAATGGTATCCTGGCCGTAGATCAACCTTCGAGAATACAGCCGCACCTTGCAGTCTATCAAATATATCATCAATCCTCGGAATCAGAAACTTGTTCTGAATCGTCACCCTATTCAGTTCTTGATTGTCAATGCACATTGTCGTTGACCCAGCCTTCTTCTTTACCAATGGAACTGGTGCACCCCAAGATGAAGCACTTATTATAATAAATTTTTCTGCAACAATTCCTCAATCTATTTTTTTCACTTTGTTCTGCTCTACTTGTGCCATCCTGTAAGGAGCTTTCGATGTCGGAGCACTACCTGGCTGAATGTTGATACATAACTCAATGTCCCGATGCAAAGGTAATTTCGGTAGATCATCCAAGAACACTATTGGGAAAGCTCGAACTACTGGAATCACCCTGTAACATTCCAGAAAAAATTAATTTTTATATTTTTGCACGTGCATTGCACGTAAAATTTTATACATTTTAGTCCCTAAAATTTTCTAGAATTATGCACATTTTTATTCTCTTTTTATTTGTCATATTTGTGTTATTTATTATTAATTAAATCCAATAGGCCTAGTTCCTCTTTTAAAGCCCACAAAACCAAATTAATTACAAGTGAAGCCCATGATAAATCCTACACTTAAATGAACACTTTTAACTCTAGCACACTTGTCATGTAACATAAACCTACTTTTATAACAATTAATAAAAGAATATGAGAAGTGTGTGCACATAGGGTGCACATGCACGTGGTGTGCACAAGGGGATTGGTCGGCCATTAAAAGAGAAAGGGGAGAGTGGAGGGAGTACGCTAGAGAGTGGGTAGTGGAAGTCATCTCAACCATACAATACTCCTATAAATAACTCCATCCTTAAACATGAACACACACTTAGAATCAAACAAAAAAAAAGAGAGAAAAAAGAGGGTTTCGGATTTTGTAAGGAAGGAGGCTTTCGGTTTTTCTTCATTGCTAAGGAGGAGAAGACTTGTCGTGTTGGAGCTTGGAGCAATTTTCTAGGAGTTCTATTTGCAATTTGCATTAAAAAAAGGTGGGTGTCTCTTTTGCTTTCTAAATTATTATAGAATGCATGTGTAGGTAGTTTATGCTTGAAAGTGATAATTAGTATGAGTTCTTTAGCTATTTTTCTGATACATGTTGTGTTGCTATCTAGAATTTTTAGTAATAATAAAACATGAGAAATAATGCATGCTAGATAAAGAATTATGATTGTCATGTTACACCATAACTTTATTAGAGGGTTTTGTAATGAGGAGGTCATGTATTTAAATTATAGGTGTATGTAAAATTTGTGACAAAATCATACAAAGTTAGGGGGTGGATTAATGTTTACAATGATAGTGAGAATTTCCCAATAATTCAGAATAATTATAGAAGAAAATATGTTCATGTAGTGGTTATAAAAAAGGTAGTCTTGATAAATTAAGTAAAAACATATGTTTATGAAGGTTCTCAAAAATAAATATTTAAATATATTTGTGTAGAATTCGCTTTAATATAGATGAAATCAATGAAAACACAATTCTGAAAATTTAGAAAGAAAATTTAGTGGTACTATTTATGAGGGAAACAATAGAAATGATAATAGACGAATAAATAAAAACGAGATGAAATCAGAGGATTGGGTTAAAAGGATTTAAGTGCATATGTTATCAGTTGGCACTTGGCTCTTGTGGCTAGCGCGTGCGTCTGGCGCAGCCACGTGTCGCGCTATGGGGTTCTTGGTCGCAGGTTCGAGCCTGGCAGCGTCTTGCTCTTGTGTGATTTTTGGAATTAATCCAGTAGCGTCTCTGGGTTACAAAAACAACTCAGTGAGCTTTTTATCAAAGACAGCGAGTGGCTCATTGGTTTGGGTTGCAGTTTGGCCTACTGTTGGCTCTAGGTTCGAATCCTATTGAACACATTTGAGGATTTTTATTTTTATTTTGTGATTATTCAAGTTATTAAAATGGGGAACTTCATAGAAATAATATAGAATATTATTAGAACACTTGAGAATTATTTCTTATTATTCTAAGAACTATTTTGAGAATTTAAAAGTCATATTCATGTATTAGATTAGTCTTTGAGTTCAAGTTTTAAAATAAAATATACATGATTAAAGATTTTAAGAGTGGGTTAACATTAAAATCAAATACATGATTAGGAGATTAAAATTGAAAATTTCTAGAGATTAATCTTAAAAAGATTTGTATTAAGATGCAGTGGTCTAATCTCAAAAAGGATTTTTGTATTAATATACTTGAAGTATAGACAAACATAAAAAAGTGTTGTATTAATCAAAAGAACATTAAGAAGTATTAAAATGAATGGTTGGGTTTGTTAACCAAGAAAATTGTTACAAGAATTTGATTTGATAAATTGTTATTGAAAGTTGTTATAGGAAGTTGAATACTTCAGGATCTATAAACATAAAGAAAGAGGATAAAGAAGAAATGATGGTTAATGAATGAAATAACTATGTTGAGGTTAGATATAACCTAATTGATCTCTATGGTGAGATGGCTATTGGAATCTAGAGGCTAGGTGAGACCCACAGTAACCGGCAATTTGTGAATAAAGAAATATGAAAAGTAGACAGTGTGGGCTAGTGTTCTTATGTGTTGTTTAAGTCCGGTAGGATAAGCTAGCTCTAGGTTGTGATGATTTTAATTAAACCTAAGGATAGGCACTAGGAGAAGATGTGATGAAACTTGGGCAAACGTAAGTGGCGCGCCTCTATATAGTCTGACGGTGGACTCCACGACTATAGACCCAGTTTGACGGTGGACTCCGTGACTGTGGTTGCTTGCGATGTCAGACGAGCCTTAATTAAATCCGAAACTATGATTGATTTGACGGTGGACTCCAGGATCATGAATAGTCGGGCGGATGGGAGGCTGTTCTCCAGTGTATGTGCATATACCGGGCCTAGAGGGGCACTTGCGGGATGTTCACACGACGAGGATTCTATAAGGTTTGACGGTGGACTTCGGGACTGGAATCCTTACTCGTAGAATGTCTAAACCTTGCTTTTGTTACCGTAGTAGGTTTTGCATGGAGAGGGATAAAACCTTATATTTTGGAGTACGTAAGGGCTTCCCCTTGGACATATATAGTATGAGATGCATAGAATCCGAACAAGTATGCATTAGTGTCATCATAGTATAACATATGCATTAGGTATTAAGTCATATCAAACATTGACATGTTTGAGATAGTCATTTCTTACACTTTATTGTGCATTTAAGTTTGTGTTTGCTAAAGTAAGAGAATCGCTGTATTATAGTATTGCGTCAGTTGTATGCAACTGACGTGCCTACAGTTTTCAAGTGCAGGACTTGGAATAACCAGGAGGGCATAAAGATGAATAGATGCTGATGATTATTTCCACATTAAAATTGTTGAAAAGTTTAAGTTGTATATATTTTGTTGTAACTTCCGCTGTGTTTTTTTGTAAACAAGAAGTTGTATAGTGAAAAAGTTTTAATTTCCTTGTAAAATTGTACAAATTGAAGTAAAAGATCTTGTTGTGCTACGAATTATATGTAAATGGAATTCGGGGCGTTACACACCCTAACTTCTTCCAGAATGTTCATCTCCAATAATGCAGCTACCATCTTCGAGTTCCCTTTCTTTCCCTGAAAGGTCACCATGGGTCACCCGATGCCTTCGCCACCTCCTTCTTACTCTTGCACTCAATCATGGCATAGTAAATTGCCATCCAGTCAATGCCTATAATAACATCGACATCCAAGACATCCAGCTCGATGAGATCTATCCCAAAGAGTTTTCCTCCAATCTCGATGTCACACAAGCGTAATATCGTTCAACAATCAACTCCTCTCTGGCGGCGTTGCCACCAAAAGAACTCAGTCTGGAAAAACCTTAGGTCGAACACCATGTTTCCGATGCACCACTCTGATCTTCCAATCGTTGTTCCTCAAGCTGGCTCATCTTCCACTTTTACTTAACTAGTTGACGTTGAAATGCTGCCATCTTGTGCTAATCTCTGCAAAGGGCTAGAGAAAAACAATGAAATCATTTGAAAGAATCTCTCGAGATTCACCTATTCACGATCCTCCTCAAGATCTTCTTCAAATTCTTCCTCAAATCCATAAAAGTTCTTCTTTCTCTAAATATTCCATAGGATTTTGGCCATCCACTATCCCACAAAAAGAGAAAAAGAAATATCACAAATAAAGGTTCAGACCAACTGGAGTACTCGTGATACAAAAGCAAAACTTGCTAGCAAACAATATCACATCAATGTATACGAAGAAAGTATCATGAATGTAAGTTCAAACAACTACACATTCATGACTCAAAACAGATACACACACTCTAATGTCCACCTAGGTTAATTCCTCATACCATGTTTAGTGTTACTTATTGTAGCATTCTCTGATACCACTTTGTAACGCCCCAAATTTCATAATAGGAAATACGAGACAAAAATCCAGAATCTTTACTTCAATGTAAACCAAACACAACACAAAATTAGAGAAATTTAAAACTTTTTTTTACATCAATACACTTTACAATGCACTGCGGAAAAATTACAACACTTTTAAAATAACTCGAATCAAAAACTTGAAATTCAATCTTCTCTTAGTTTAAGCTTTAACTCCTGCTAAGATACTCACTTGCAAATCATGCAAAACTAAAAAAAACTGTGGGCACGTCAGTTGAATGCAACTGATGCAATGCTGATAAAAGCAGCGACTCTCCAATATCTCGCAACACACGCTTTTTTGCATGTAATATCCCGGTTGGATATTATATTTGAATAATTACTATTTTTGAAATTAAAATATTTTTATGGAAATTGTCTAGTTTTACTAATAAAAAGTTATTTGTAGATATATACTAGTAAGTATGTATATGTATTGTATCGGTTCTGTGCACTTGTACAAAATCCTATAAAATGCGTTTTTGATAAAATGTCTGTAAATTCTCGGGCTGGTATTAAAAAATTATTATTTTATTATTATTTTCAGAATTGAAATATTTTTGGTGGATATTACCCAGTTTTGTTAATAAACATTGTCTATGTATATATACCAGTCTGTATACATCTGTATTGTATCAAATTGGTACTGAAATCTTCCGAGCCGGTAATAAAATTATTTTTATTATTATTTCTGAATTAAAATATTTTCGGTAGAGATTATTTGTTTTAACTAATAAAATCTATATGTATAGACAGATATAGGTACGTACATGTATCATATTGATTTCGTACGTTTGTACGAAATCATTTAGTATGTGATTTTTGGAAAATACATCTTATTCTTGATCAATCATGATCAAATAGAAAGTTAGGATTGGATTAGGGCTTGATTGCAATTTAAATTTGCAAATTGAACAGATTAAGGTTTAATTGCAATTTAAATTTGCAAATTGATTCCAATTGTTTTGAGCCACAAGAGAGAGAGACAAGTGGCTCTCTGTCTACCACATCTCTCTCTCTCCCTCTCCTACAAAATGGCTGGCAACATATTTCCAAGGGTAAAGCCCTTTTCATTTGTTCCTCCATCCCTTCTCTTTTTCATCTCATTCTTCTTCCTCTTTTACTAGTTTTATTTTAGAAAAAAGTTGAGAAGGAAGGAAAAGAAGGAGAGATCAAAATCAACAAGAAAAAGATTGGGTTCATTGCATTTGTGATGTTCTTGAAGAGGAGCAAGAACAAGGAGCAAAGATGAGAGAGCAAGTCATTCCTACATTTTTTGGGTGGGGATTTCTTAACTCGTTTGTTATTGCTTTATTTTTTTTAATTTACTTATCATGTGAAGATTTTGGACTAATTACATGTGCATATGATCATCATGGACTAGAATAAACTTACATACACGATTGAAGTGGTAGAACACAAAAATAAAGAACAAAGATTCAATCTTTGTAGTTTTAGGGTTAGAATTAATTTATCTATGCTAAATGTGGAATCTTGAGCCCAAATTAATTTTAGAGGCTCTCCCGTGTGTTGTTACCATGCTCTAATTTTTATAGAATTTTTTGGGTTAATTTACTAGGTTAAATAGAAGTTTCCCCCAAAAAAGCGAGTTTCAAAGCAAAAACAGCAAACTGCTGTTTTGGGGTTAACATCGACATGTGTTCAAGGGGCTGTATTTTGATTTCTATAAGGAATTTGGAAAAGTGATCAACTAGAGAGTTGTAGTAGATGTTCCCACCTTTTCATAATGTCCTATTTTGTTATATTCCGATAAGTAGAGCAAAAGTTACAAGCTTCAGAAGTTTCAGCTTTTCTGTTGAAATTATGCAGTTTGGTTAACTTTTGCGTGTGTTCAAGTGACCGGATTTTGAGATCCTTACAGAATCTGAGAAAGTGGTCAACTAGAAAGTTGTAGGAGATGTTCTCACCTTTTCCAAATGTCTAGTTTCGTTAGATTCTGACATGTAGAGAAAAAGTTACAAGCTTTCAAAGTTTCATCTTTTCTGTTAAGAAATCTGCTGTTGGTAATTTCTGCGTGTGTTCAACGGAACGGATTTTGCATTCCTTAATCTGAAAAAGTATTCAACTAGAGAGTTGTAGTATAGATTCTCACCTTTTGAAAATTTCCTATTTGGTTAGATTCCGATAAGCGGGGTAGGAGTTATGGCTTTTAAAAATCACAGCAGCCAGCTTTTGGCTAAAAGCTCGCTGTTTAGATTGTTTGATGTTTTTATACCACTTACTTACTGACTTTGGAAAAGTGTTAAACTAGACAGTTGTCGTAGAGGTTGTCGCCTTTCCAAAATGTCCTATTTGGTTAGACTCCGATAAGCGGAGTAGGAGTTATGGCTTTTACAAATCACAGCAGCCAGTTTTTGGCTGAAAGCTCGCTTTTTAGATTTTTTGAAGTTTTTGTACCTCTTACTTACTGAATTTGGAAAAGTGATCAACTAGAGAGCTGTAGTAGAGATTCTCACATTTTCAAAATGTCATATTTGGTTAGATTCCGATAAACTGAGTAGGAGTAATGACCATTACAAATCACAACAGCTAGGTTTTGGATGAAAGCTCGCTATTTAGATTGTTTGATGTTTTTGTATCTCTTATTACTGAATTTGGAAAAGTTGTCAACTAGAGAGTTGTATTAGAAGTTCCCACCTTTTCAAAATGTCTAGTTTTGTTAGATTCCGATACATAGAGCAAAAGTTACAAGCTTTAGAAGTTTCAGCTTTGCTGTAACTTTGAGCTGTCGTTTGTTGTTTTGTATTGTGTTCAAAGGAACAAATTTTGAGTTCCTTACGGAATTTGAAAAAGTGATCAACTAGGAATTTGTATTAGATATTCTCACCTTTTCAAAATGTCTTATTTTGTTAAATTTTGACAAGTATAGCAAAAGTTATGAGCTTGGAAAGTTTCAGCTTTTGGCTGTACTGTTATTGTTTGAAATGGTGTTTAACGGATCAGATTTTGAATTCCTACCGAATCTGAAAAAGTATTCAACTAGAGAGTTGTAGTAGATGTTCTCACCCGTTAAAAAAGTCTAATTTTTTCGAATTTTGATAAGCGCAACACTGTTTGCTTCTAGGTTGTTAGAAGGCTTTTTATGTCTGTAAACCCTGTTTCCCCAAAACCGTATTTTATGTGTATTTTTCTATATTTAAAATTTTTGTACAATAATTTTTCTGCTTTCAAATTCTTTGTTAAAATATATTATTAGATCTTCTGTTAAAACCTATTTTTAATCAGTAGTTTATTTATAACAAGTTCCCAATGATATATTTTTTTTTATAATACAAATATTTTTATTATGCTTTGGATTATTATGTTTATTATTATTATGTGTTGATTTTTGTATTATTAATATTATTTTTGTTAATTCTCATTATGATTATTGTTATTTTTGTTATTCGTGTTATTTTATCTTTTACTCTTGATCGTTGAATTAAAAATCTATTTCTATTGTTATTTGTATTTGTAGTATTTCAAATAATTTCTATCTTGTAGATCAATATATTTTGATATATAATCCTACTTTTATTTATTACTTTATCTATTCGATTTGATCTTTTATTTAAATCCTATTTTAAAACCCTAATCCTATTCCCAATCCTATTGTTGATCCCTAATAGATTTACCAAATCTAAATTAAACCCAATCCTATTTTAAATCCTATGCCATTAATCTATATAACCATACCCATTTACATCCTACCCTAAAACCCATTTATCTATATCCATTACCTTACTACTAACCAAACCCGTCAGATCTTTTACCTACCTCTAATGCACCGAACACCATAAAATGCCCAACATAAACCCCATCTATATAAATCCCACTAGTATATATAAAACCCCCCCCCCCCCCCCCCCAAATTTCTTACCTGATTAACCACCTACCGAAATCAAAATAACCCATACCCAACTTTCAGATCCCAATACCCTATTATATATATACTATACCTATTAACCAATATACCTAATCCTATACCCCTTTTTCCCATTTAACTACCACCGAAAGCCCACACCCCCCATCAGCCGCCAATACCCCACCAAAACCCTAACCTTTCTCCTAACCTATATATATAATTACCCTTCCCATGCATATGTGTATTTCCTCCTAGCCGCCACAAAGTATTTTTTCTCGGTTCTCTCTTTCTCCCGATTGATCTCTCTCACTCTCTTGTTGCTTCGCGCGTGCAAGTGGGTTTGTGCATGTGTGATTCGTGATTTGTTTTGGATCGTGGATTTTCGTTCGTGGATTTTTTTCGTTGCCTGGATCCATTCCCGTTATTCTTGGTGTTCTTCGTTTTCGTCTTCGGTTAAGGTAAGTAACTTGTACTTCAATTCTTTTGTTTGATACAAGTCAAAAATACCATCTATAGTGTAGTTGGGTCTAGAGACAACTCTTATTTGTGTTATTCTTGATGGGTTTGTGTCTATTGTGAAAACTTGACCATAGTTGCCTCACGACACAATATGGATATGAATTAACTTGGGTTTTACCCGTTCTTGATTTGATCATGTATATGGGACTTTTGTGAGAATTCATGATTTGGTTGAGACCCATGTGATATACTTGGTGCGGCCATGCTAGATACCCTAATTCATGGTGTGTGGACATTTGGTCGATCCGATTTCATGTTTGGTTGTGTTTTGAACAAGTTTTGTATGATATATATTGAGTTGTCGTTAAAAGGAAAAATCTGTATTTTTTTGCTGATCTGTTTTGTTTGCTGTTTTGGACTGTTTTAAAGTCAGTATCTTAATTTTAGTATAAAATAGGAGTTTTAGAGAATTTCGTCTATTTTCAAACCCCTCTGATCTTGCTTGATTTCGCTTTCTTATGTGTGAGATATGACTGTTTTACTACAGAGGTGTCGATCTTTTCCAGTTTTTGTTTCTTAGGGTTCTTGATGACTAAATCATTTTAATAACTATGCTACATATATTATTTTGTTCCAAAACTTTGGTCAGTATTTCTTTATCTACTTAGGGATTACCTAGAATTTTTAGTGGATTTTATTGATAAATTTTATACACCGTTTCATGTTCGTTTATGAAAACTATACTTACTGTATTTTACTTGTTATTCTGTAAAGAAACGTATTTTCTGATGGAACTGAGATGATTCCCAGGACTACAGATTGGTGTGCGTATCGATCATAAAAGATTAACAGATTAAATACGTGATCTAACCCTATATAGCGGAATCTAGGGTTCACGAATTATACCTGCGATGAGAAGGAGACGACAGCGACCCCAAGATCTTCTGTACGTATTCCTTCCTCGGGTTGGACGTCGTGTGGGCGACGATCTCCCAACCTTTCTTCTCCTTGGCTGACCTCTCTTTCTCCCCTTACGTGAATCACGAATTTAGAGAAAAATCTTATATCTTTGATGATAAATGACGGCCAGAGAATAGAGGATATATATAAGGCTACGGTAGGGACCATGAGGAGAAATTAGGGTTAGGTCTCCTAACGAATCTGGGTATCCCGTGTTCAGCCCGAACACACAACCCAGGCCCATTAACAATAGCTCGGTCCACTAAGGAGCTATTGTTGCACTACCTTCCTAATCCCAAATTATATTTATGGGCTCCTTTTATTATATGCTCATTGAGCTCCCCATGTTAAGATATCGAATGTCCGTCGATCAAATTAAGTTACTGACAACTATATTGATCAACATCTTTTATCCTTAAGTAGTACCACTCAACTTTATTTGTCATGTCGGATGTAATCCACCTGCAGGGTTTACATGACAATCCTTATGAGCTCCTTAAGGGGACATCATCAACCCGACGTATCGTGACATGGATTCCTTTTACAATCAACAACCCATCATACATACAATGCTATTACCCAATTCATAGAGGTTGTTGATCCATAATGAATCTCACTCTTTTATGAGTCAAAGTAATGCACACTGCATATACATGTCTGTTATTATATCTGGATTAAGAGCATAAGCATCCATAATAACAGAGGTGTTTGTTCTCTTTTGTAGTCAGTACAAAGAGAACAACCTCAAGTGATCCTGTTCAATACACACAAAGTGTACTAGTGTAAACCTATAGTCAAGATAGACTAATACCAGATTACACTACAACCTTTCCAATGGATTATCCAAGTCCGTCTAGGTTGTGAACTATTTATATATTCCATAAGGAACTGATAATATGATCTTCTGTGTGTCACCTCACACCATATTATCAACCTTATTGAATATCAGATACTAGCATTAATATTATAATAAACACAATATGCAAACATATGCCCATATGATTCTCATTCAAAAAAATAAGGAAATAAATTTAATACAAAAGTGATGCTTTCATTATATAACCCTAACAATCTCCCACTTATACTCAAAGCATTGCTTTTCAGTATACTGTTACAAATCTCCCACTTATACTTAAAGCCATGCTGCTACGCATCTGACTCCCATTCCCTCAACATGACTATCAAAAGCCTTAGTGAAGGGATCAGCTAGGTTGTCTGCTGATGCTATCTTGATCAGAGCAACTTTTCCTTTCTTTACGAAATCTCGTATCAGGTGGTACTTGTGCTCAATGTGTTTACTTGCCTTATGGGCTCGTGGTTCCTTCGAATTTGCAACTGCACCACTATTATCACAATAAAGTGTAATAGCCTTAGGCAAATTAGGTACCACATCCAAGTCCAATAGGAAGTTTCTGAGCCAAACCGCTTCTTTGGCTGCCTCAGAGGCTGCCACATACTGGGCTTCCATGGTGGAATCAGCAATACAGTTTTGCTTGATACTTCTCCATATAGTGGCTCCACCTCCCAAAGTAAATACATAATCTGAGGTTGATTTCCTGGAATCCCTATCTGACTGAAAATCTGATTCTGTATACCCCAAGGCAACTAAACTATCTGCCTGGTAAACTAGCATGTAATCTTTAGTCCTTTTCAGGTACTTCAAAATATGCTTTACGGCAGTCCAGTGCTCTTGTCCCGGGTCAGACTGATATCTGCTAACCATGCCAACGACAAAGCAGAAATCTAGTCTCGTACATAGCATTGCATACATTAAGCTTCCTACTGCTCAAGCATAAGGAACTGCTTTCATGTTCTCTATCTCTTTAGGTGTCCTCGGACACAGCTCCTTTGATAGGGCAATTCCATGCCTAAAAGGTAAGAAACCTTTCTTAGAATTTTGCATGCTAAAACGAGTTAGTATAGTATCGATATAGGAAGCTTGGGACAAGCCCAACATCCTTTTCTTGCGATCTCGTAGAACTTTGATCCCAAGGATGTGACCTACTTCTCCCAAGTCCTTCATATCAAACTGTTTGGATAACCATACCCTTACGTTAGATAATACCTTTACATTGTTTCCAATGAGCAAGATGTCATCCACGTAAAGTACTAGGAATACCACTACGTTTCCGTCACACTTTTTGTATACACACGATTCATCTTGACATTGATCAAATCCATAGGATTTTATCACCTGATCAAAACATATGTTCCAAGATCTGGAAGCTTGCTTAAGTCCATAAATGGACTTCTTGAGCTTACAAATAAGATGCTCTTGGCCCTTTTCAATGAACCCGTCTGGTTGCTTCATATAGATGTCTTCCTCAAGACTTCCATTAAGGAAAGCTGTCTTGACATCCATTTGCCAAATCTCATAATCAAGATGAGCTGCAATAGATAAAAGAATCCGGATAGACTTAAGCATGGCTACTGGCGAAAAAGTTTTCTCATAATCGATACCCTCTCTTTGAGTAAAACCTTTTGCAACAAGCCGAGCTTTAAAGGTTTCAACCTTACTGTATGATCCTCTTTTTCGCTTATAGACCCACTTGAATCCAATGGCTTTTACACCAATAGGTGGTTCTACAAGCTCCCAGACTTGATTAGAATCCATAGATTCTATTTCAGATATCATTGCTTTTTGCCAAGACTCTGCATCTTTATCTTGGAGTGCTTCATTGTAGGTACAAGGATCATAATCTTGTTCCTCAGGGACAAGGTCTGATGACTCTCCCAAGAACATATATCTATCAGGTTGTATCACAACCCTCCCACTACGACGAGGCACTATCGGTTGTGGTGTAACATTTGTGACACGTTGTGCAGTTACTGGTGGTACATTCTGTTGTACTGTTGGTACTGAAGTATTTGGTGTCTCACCTCTCAGTTCTTCTAGAACAGCTCTACTTATGGGTTTATGGTTCATCACATAGTCCTCCTCTAAGAATCGAGCATTGGTGCTAACAATGACCTTCTGATCCTTAGGACTATAAAATAAACCTCCTTTCGTTCCTCTTGGATAGCCTACAAACAAGCGTACTTCTGTACGAGATTCCAACTTATCGGCTTTCCCATTCAGCACGTGTGCTGGACTACCCCATATCCGAACATGTTTCAGACTAGGCTTACGCCCAGTCCACAGTTCTGTAGGAGTAATTGGTACTGACTTAGAAGGAACCAAGTTCAAAATATAAGCTGCAGTTTCTAAGGCATATCCTAAAAACGAATCTGGTAAATCTGAATAACTCATCATTGATCTAACCATCTCCATAAGAGTCCTATTCCTTCTTTCTGCTACACCATTCTGTTGGGGTGTTCCAGGTGCTGATAATTGGGATGTAATCCCAGCCTCTGACAAATAGTCCCTAAATTCCCCAAAGAGATACTCGCCACCACGATCTGAACGTAATGACTTGATACATTTTCCATGACGTTTCTCCATTTCTGCCTTGTACTCTTTGAATTTCTCAAAGCACTCAGACTTACAGCGCATCAAATAAATATATCCATACCTTGAATAATCATCAGTAAATGTGACAAAATATTCAAAGCCACCTTTAGCCTGGACAGTCATGGGCCCATACAAATCAGAATGAACCAATTCCAACACATCTTTGGCCCTATACCCCTTTGCCTTGAAAGGCCTTTTGGTCATTTTACCTACCAAGCAGGATTCACAGACTGGTAGTGCCTCCACTTCCAATGAACTCAAAGGTCCATCTTTAACCAGTCTTTGAATCCTTCTTAGGTTAACATGCTCCAATCGCAAGTGCCAAAGATATGTTTGGTTCATACAAGAATGTTCTTTTCTCTTATTTATGTTAGAAGACATATTATTCATTTCCATAAGTTGCATCGTGGGCGAAATAGGACTAATGACATATAGATTATCAACCAATGCACCAGAATAGATAAAATGCCTATTTTTTCTAATAACAATATTGTCATTAAAATAAACTGAATATCCATCCTTAACTAGCATGGAAACAGAAATTAAATTCCTTCTAAGTGAAGGTGCATAAAGACAATCTCTCAATGTCAAAGACTTATTTCTACCAAAAGATAAAATAACATCTCCTATTGCAACGGCCGCTACTCTTGTAGCGTCACCCATAAACAAGCATATCTCTCCATCACTGAGCCGTCTGGTTTCCTGGAACCCCTGCAATGTATTGCAGACATGATTAGTGGCTCCTGTATCTACACACCAGGTGCCGGTAGATAACACCGCTGAACATGTTTCAACAACTAGTAAATGAGATATACCTTCTTTGTTCTTTTGTTTGAGAAGTGGATAGTCAGTCTTCCAATGTCCTGACCCTTTGCACTTGAAACACTTGCCTTTTGGCTTTTTCACAGCGCCTTGAGGTCCCATGCCCTTCTTTGCTGAGTTTACTTGTTTCTGAACTTTCTTCTTCTTACCACCTTTCGGCTTAGAAGTAGAGTCCTTTTCAGTCACATAAACATGGGCATTCTGCTTGAAGAGAGCTTCAGCATCCTGTAGTTCTTTTGCAAGTTCTGCCAAAGTATGCAACCTTTTGTTCATGTTGTAATTAAGGCAAAACGAGTCAAAACTTTTAGGCAGAGTCCCGAGAATGATATCGACCTGGGTTTCCCCATCGATTTCAGCACCAAGGATCTCCATCTCATTTAGATGACCCATCATCTTGAGAACATGATCCCTTACTGGTGTCCCCTCAGCCATAGATGCATTCATCAAACTCTTCATAGAAAATTGCCTAGCTGCTCTACTCTGATGTCCAAAGAGTTCCTTAAGGTTGTACATCATATCATAAGCTGTTGGCATGGCCTGATGCTGATGCTGTAGTACATTTGACATAGATGCCAAAATGTAACACCGCGCCATCTCATCTGCCTTATTCCACTTCTTATAAGCCTCTTTGACCTCTTCATCAGAGTTAGCATCAGGCTTAGGTGGGCATACTTCATTGAGTACAAATTTGTACTCTTCAGCAGTTAAGACAATATCCAAGTTACGTTTCCAGTCAATATAATTAGGTCCAGTAAGTTTGTTTTCTTTAAGAATCACCATAAGTGAACTGAAAGAACCCATTTTTGAAATCCTGAGAATCACATAAAAAAAATTATGTAGGGCAAAACTTTTTGAATTAATTAAATATTGATTCCCTCAAAACAATAAAAAAAATTCACCAACACCTTAAACACCATGAATTTAGCATGCCACGATAGTGTGGACGTATACAAATTCAATATTTGTTCAAGTAGGTTTTTCCTATTAATTTTACTATCATGTCAACACAACTTTATGACAAATAAAATTAATCTGTTGGTCTTGCTCTGGTCCTACAAATAATATCAGTGACTCCGATGGGGAGGATACCATTATTTGTATCTAAGTGTATACCATTGCTTAATACTAAGTCCATTATCTTGTATTGAGTTCCTTCAGATGGAGAAGTGAACACATACTAGGTAACTTTCTACAGTTATCCCTAAGGAAGTTTGTACTGGTGATCCATAATTATACTCATCCGATATGGAGGAAAGCACTAAAGCCAACACGCAAGTGCAATTATATCACCTACAAACCAGCAATGGAGACCGTGGGATTCATGTTAAATGAATTCCCTCTCCCACTTAGTTATTTAGCAATAAGGGTTTTTCTACTAGTTAATTTATGTCCATGTTGTCCATTATTAATGTGATCCTAGTTTTTCAAAAAAAATCACAAAATAATAAACATGCATAATCCGAATAAGCAATAATGGCAGTAAATTTGAAAATAAATATCCAACTATTATGGCCATCTTTCTTGATTCTTCCCCGACTGTGCGAATCCCAAATCTAACCCTGCGCGGAGCTATCGCGGGGTTCGGGGCAGCGCCCCGATTTTATTTATTTATTTATTTATTTATTTATTTATTTATTTTTTGAAGGTTTGGCTGCCCGATTTCTTCATCGAAAACCATCTGTCGATCTCTGGACTGCCTAAAAACAGCATCTCCTCCGGCGTCAGAAACAGCCACCACCGCCATCACGATCGATCGAAAAAAAATAAAATTAAAATTACATCAATCCTATGCCTTCCGAAGGAGTTCACACATAATCTAGATTGAAAAATTAAAATTATAAGCACGATCAACCCTCGTGATATTAATTACATCCACAAAACAACAACAACACAATAATTACATCCACAAAACTACAACAACACAAACAAAACATGCATTGGACCATAATAGTTGGATCTAAGATGCCTGCAAAACAGAGTTAGAACAAATCTACATCTAGAACAGATCTACATCTACCGACTATCATACAACACAAGTTTTATTGGACAATATGGATGTAACAATCTATACGCAGATCCAATTCCGGCTCTGATACCAATTGATGGAACTGAGATGATTCCTAGGACTACGGATTGGTGTGCGTATCGATCATAAAAGATTAACAGATTAAATACGTGATCTAACCCTATATAGTGGAATCTAGGGTTCACGAATTATACCTGCGATGAGAAGGAGACGACAGTGACCCCAAGATCTTCTTCACGTATTCCTTCCTCGGGTTGGACGTCGTGTGGGCGACGATCTCCCAACCTTTCTTCTCCTTGGCTGACCTCTCTTTTTCCCCTTACGTGAATCACGAATTTAGAGAAAAATCTTATATCTTTGATGATAAATGACGGCCAGAGAATAGAGGATATATATAAGGCTACGGCAGGGACCATGAGGAGAAATTAGGGTTAGGTCTCCTAACGAACGAATCTGGGTATCCCGTGTTCATCCTGAACACACAACCCAGGCCCATTAACAATAGCTCGGTCCACTAAGAAGCTATTGTTGCACTACCTTCCTAATCCCAAATTATATTTATGGGCTCCTTTTATTATATGCTCATTGAGCTCCCCATGTTAAGATATCCAATGTCCGTCGATCAAATTAAGTTACTGACAACTATATTGATCAACATCTTTTATCCTTAAGTAGTACCACTCAACTTTATTTGTCATGTCGGATGTAATCCACCTGCAGGGTTTACATGACAATCCTTATGAGCTCCTTAAAGGGACATCATCAACCCGACGTATCGGGACATGGATTCCTTTTACAATCAACAGCCCATCATACATACAATGCTATTACCCAATTCATAGAGGTTGTTGATCCATAATGAATCTCACTCTTTTATGAGTCAAAGTAATGCACACTGCATATACATGTCTGTTATTATATCTGGATTAAGAGCATAAGCATCCATAATAACAGAGGTGTTTGTTCTCTTTTGTAGTCAGTACAAAGAGAACAACTTCAAGTGATCCTGTTCAATACACACAAAGTGTACTAGTGTAAACCTATAGTCAAGATAGACTAATACCATATTACACTACAACCTTTCCAATGGATTATCCAAGTCCGTCTAGGTTGTGAACTATTTATATATTCCATAGGGAACTGATAATATGATCTTCTGTGTGTCACCTCACACCATATTATCAACCTTATAGAATATCAGATACTAGCATTAATATTATAATAAACACAATATGCAAACATATGCCCATATGATTCTCATTCAAAAAAAATAAGGAAATAAAGTTAATACAAAAGTGATGCTTTCAGTATATAACCCTAACATTTTCACCCTGATTTCTTTTACTGTATGAAACATATTTGTGAAATATGAAAGTTAAATTATTTTGTCTATTTTTATCCCCCTTTAGCGGATTTAGATTTCGTTTCTCGGCTTGCGAGATATTTCAATTTTTGTACAGCAGTGTTGGGAATTTCAGATTTTCCAAAGTATCGTTTCTTTATGTTTTCTTATTTTTGATGACTAAACTAATTTTATTAGAATATTATGAAACTTTATATTTTGGTTCTAGACATATAGGGGAATACCCCAGATTTATCCTGAATTTATTTGAGAGGTTTTGATGCAGTTTTCCTGACTGAGAATTCGTTTTCCTGATTTCTGACTGAACATGTTTTCTGGATTCAAACCTATTTTGAGTTATCATGTTGTGAATTACTATATGCCTTATTTATACTCGCTGGATTTTTGTGGAAGTCTATTTTCCAGATCCTTTGACGGATCCAGATTTGGATGTTTGTAGTAGCGGAAATCGCTGTTTTAGTACAACATTGTCTTGCTGTCCTGAATTAGAAAACTAGTTGTTTTACCCTGTTATGTGTTATCTTATACCTGTACTTGTTTATCTTGCACCCTAAACCTGATACATGTTTATATCCTGTTATCCTTGCTTTGTTTTTCGACACATACACGCATGCCTAATTATAATAATAAATAACCAAACTGGGGTTAATGCGAGAGATCTAGTAGTGGATAATTCAGAAACGTGTACTCGGAAGGGGGCCCGTGTTTCCTATATTTGGAATTTGGTATATGATTTGGATTATTTGGAATTTGGTATATGATTTGGTTAATTTGAAATTTGGTATATGATTTGGATTACTTGTCCCCGAGTATACTGCCCTCTATGGTCCACTATGAAATCTAAAGCGAAACTGTTTGTTGTAGCAACCATACAGTATGGGATGCATGAAGTGCTACCTAGGTAGTAATCACTACAAGACTTGAACATGATACTTGAACATGATCCTTGAACATGATACATGCTTGTTTGACACTTGACTACATGATACATGAGACATGATACATGAGATTTGATACCTGATACCTGTTACATGATTACCTGTTTACCTATATACTTGTTACCTGATACCTGTTACTTGTTTACCTGTTTACTTGATTACTTGACACTTGATTCATGCCATTTACACTTGTTCACTTTGCCATGCTAGTTGTTTATTTTGACATCATGCTTATACCATGTTGCTAGTTAGTTTCCCCATGTGCTTATATCCTACATTATAAGTGGTCTGTAACTTGCAATTGACGGGTACTTGTTGTTCTCTTTTTCTCTTTCCTGCATTCGTTGAATTGCAGATTTTGAAGAACAGGTTCCAGATGGCATCGGTGACATGAAGTATTAGTGTTGGATCTTGTTATTATTATTTCTTGTAGTTTGCTTGAACAATAATTGTATTTATGTATTTAGATTTATTCTTGTATTTGGGCAATGTGACCCATGATATTTGTTTTATTCAGATCATGACTATTTGAGATTAATATATTTTATTTCAAGTATTCTTGTTGGTATTTGGTTCATATGTGCATGTGGTTAATTTTTTTGGCTTCCGACTCTGATTATTTTGTGATATGTTGTAAAGATTCTTGAACAGCTTATGGATGATAAAAATCATTCGCTGGGCTTTTGATACGTATCCGTATTCCGTATTCTTTTGGGAAGCAGGGCATGACAATGTCGCTTTTGTGTAATCATTAGTAGTATGATTATATTAGACTGTTAGAAGATTCTTCTATTACTTCTAATTATAAAAGATCAAGTTTTACTAGTGAGCATGTTACTTTGCTTCTTGGTTGTTAGAAGACTTTATGTTGCTTCTATATGATTCATCTGTCTCGTATGTAGTTTATTTGGCTCGTAGATATGTGGTTGTCTTGTACGCAACTCAGCTAGATCGTACATAGTTGTTGGTTTCATACGCAGCTCGTTTAGCTGCTATGTGTTTTGTTTACTCGTATATAGCTTATTAGCAAGTACGCAATTTGTTGTGCTCGTTTAGGATGGTATCATTCCCCTAGGGACCATCGACCATCAAGACGTGTATTTATTTTACTCCTAAGGGACTGTGGATGAGTCACTCCTCGTGTACCATCAGATCTTAACCGGTGTAGTTTGATCGCGGACCGGAGCGTAGATGAAATCCAAATTCAGGGTAGTAGGGTATGAATAGGATTCTTAGGGATTCTGGTAAGTCTAGGTTGAGCACCTTGTAGAATTATCTTGCAAAATCTAACTTAAGACCTAGCATATTGTGTTAGTACTGTTGTCATCCCTCGGATTGTTTAGGGTTAGTGACATCGTTAGGGTGGTAATTTATGGCTACTACTACTTAACCCTTATTTATTATCATTTTCGCCGAAGGAAAAAAGTTGATATTAAGGGTGATACCGTATGATCCGACCTGTTCTATAGACCAACACTAGGTGGTATTATTGGTTGTACCCTTCCTGTTGAAGGGATATGGTCCATGCCTTCTCACGAGTTAAGAACAAGATCCGTATCTTGTCTGTTAATTTCTGAAGTGCCATGATAAGGGTGGGAGAGATTCCTGTCGAAGCTAGGGGATGGACCCCCGAAACTCCGTCATACTCTATATCAAGAAAGGCGAACAAGCCATAGACTATGGTCTATCTGCTAGGGGGCCACAGGGGATGCTTCGAGCTAACCTGTGTTACGGATACCTATCCAGGGTTCGTCAGATTTTTGAGTGAGGTCTGGTACGATGGGAAATAGTGGCAAACATAGACACCACTATATGACTGCGAATGGTGGGATTAGACCGTTTCAGAGAAACCTCATCAGTCACGCGGTATTTTCAGAAAGATGTTGAGTACAAGAGTATAATTCATGGCAAGGGGTCAAATCCATGTATATGAAGAAACGACTTGTTATGGGTGTATGTAGTATGGCAGAGACTTGCTTGCATTAGAATAAGAGCATCATTGCATTAGTTAATCGTGCATAAGAGTCTAAGTCATAGCATACACCGCCACATCAATTATATATACACGTTTCTCTTTTCATCAATCTGTTTGTTTAAAGTTGAGAATCGTTTCTAGTCATCAGCCTTAAAGTGTCAGTATATGTACTGACGTCCCCATTTCAATAGGTACTGGATTGCAAATCTACAAGTACAGGATTCAGGAGGACTCAAGGGAAGAGAAGCAAAGTGTGGACTTTATTTCAATTGTAATATATGTTGGGTACCATTGTAACATCTATTGTAAATTTATTAATTGTTGAGAAGCATCCAAGTGAAAGTACCAAGTGTTATGTATTATTCATAGTACTCTGATGTAATTTTTATTTAAAGTTTGTAACACTTGGGCTTGAATGGCATTATTGTAACACTGATGTATTGTATTGTAGTTTTGTAACATTCGGACTTGTAATACATTTGTTTTGAATAAAAAGTTTTGAAATTTTCCTCCTATTTCTGTGTAATGTGGCTAATTGAAGGAAAAGATTCTGGCTTATGTCACAGTTTCCTAGTGTATGGAAATTGAGGCATTAAAGAATGGTATTAGAGCCGACTTCAATTTACAGTTCAACATAGTAGGAAAATTAAACTTGGATGCCTTTTAGAAGTCGGCTTTTAGCTAGTTTTAGACTGTTATAATTCATATTGTTGTTTCTTTCAACTTTTGTTTTATAATTTTTCTATATCTGGACTAATTCCAGTGTATATGTGTTTTAAGGATGGTATTCGAGGATATCCTAACCGAGGATGTGTGGATGGAAGAGAGTGAGCCGATTTCAAGGGATGGTCCGATGATCTCGAGTGGGGAGCCGAAGGAGATTTCACTACAAGATAACCTCAAGACGGACTCGCCTCCACCACTACAGGGGCTAATTGTGGATCAACGCACAGCGGCGGCAACCATCGTACATCGGGAAATAAAGAAGCTGAGGAAGTACAGGACCAGGAAAGGTCATCAATCTAAGAAACTGGGCGATGCTTGCAGAGCTATATTAGCAGGCCTAGCAAAGGAGCATGAACACTTTGATTCCAGATTGGCAGACTGCAGCATGAATGGGAGCAAGTCCAGGGGACCACTGAGGTTGTAGTATGCCATTTCTGTGAGGAAGTTGGGTACGGGAAGTCAATCTGTCCACGACTACAAGGGAAAGGATTTGCACCAGCATTAGGGTTTAGGAACCGAGGTCGGAAGCACAAGACTCAGAAAACGGAGGGCAAACTTGGAGGCACCAAGCCAGAAACGTTGTTTCCAATGTAGGGAGCATGGTCATTTCAATAGCCAGTGTCCGAGGAAAAGCCCTCAGTTGGAGACTCGTATATGTCAGAATTGTGGGGAGATTGATCACTTTAGGCTGAATTGTTTCCAGCTTCATAAGAATGACGGCAGGTTAACCCCGATGATGAACAATAAAGGAAAGGAGCCTGTTCACCAAGGGTCAGAGTTCGCACTTACTAAAGGCAAGTTGAAGAATGCAGGAGAGCCATTACCGGTATGTGCATATAGAGTTGCAACTATGTTTAAAAGTTGTATGTTGAAATTTTATTTAGACTGAAAATGTAATATATGATGTAACACTTTTGTAACCGAATGGATTTATATATATATGAAATCCAGGAAACCGTTTTGTTCAAACTTAGTTCATCGTATTCTTGTCTGAATTATTTTTCAAGAAGTTGAGATGTGTGCGGGAGGCGACTCTAGATTTGGTTTTGTTGATTACCACATCTGGAGCAATCCTCATTGCATATTTATGCTATAAGGGCCGTAAACTCCAAATTGGAGGAAAGACCCTAAGTATAAATTTGTTAAAGTTTGACCTAGAAGGAACAGAAGAAGAGCACGCTGAGCATTTGACTGCAGTTCAGAGCAGCTATAGGAGCATCAACTTTGTGCAATTGTCAAAGTGAATGCTGAAAGTCTAAAGTGGAGTTCGTAGGCCATGTCCTATTGTAAGGAGGGAGGGGCTACCGAACCACGAAAGATCGAGGTAGTGAAGTATTAGCCTCAGTTGAAGACCGTGAAGGAAGTAAGAAGCTAAATAATGAAGATCAGGCAAGCCAGTATTGAAGTGATTAGTCAAGATTGAAGCTCAGTTTTGGCACGATGGAAGTTGCAACCGAGTCGAAGCAAGCAAGTCAGAAGGCTTAGGAAAGAGATGCAGGGATTGAAGCACCGAAGCGGCAAGTTGATCTTAGAATATCAGTATGGGCTTCATCACATGATTGCCCAGGAATTCAGAAATGAATGACTCAAGTTGGGTTATTGGAGATCAGTTGATAAGTTTGCACATTTTCTTCCAATGAAGATGACTTACTCGCAAGAGAAATTACCGGAAGTCCACATTGAAGGCTTAATGAAGCAACATGGAGTACCAGTGTCAGCGATTCTGACCAAGATTCAAGAGTTACATCTCAATTTTGGTAGAATCTGCAGGCAGCTTTGGGATGAAGGTCGGGTTCTTTGGAGAACCAGTTCATAGAGGAGCCACTTGGGAGCCGGAAAGCCATATAATCTTTCTTTCCCCGAGTTATTTAGTGTATAGATATTTTTCTGTTCTCCTCACTAAGCATAGTTCTAAGAACAGAACTATTCTAAGGAGGGAGTATTGTAATATCCCGGTTGGATATTATATTTGAATAATTATTATTTTTAAAATAAAAATATTTTTATGGAAATTTTCTAGTTTTACTAATAAAAAGTTATCTGTATATATATTTACTAGTAAATGTATATATTTATTGTATCGGTTCTGTGCACTTGTACAAAATCTTTAAAATGCGTTTTTGAGAAAATGTCTGTAAAATCTCGGGCTGGTATTAAAAAATTATTATTTTATTAATATTTTATTATTATTTTCAGAATTGAATTATTTTTGGTGGATATTACCCGATTTTGTTAATAAACAATATCTATGTATATATACCAGTCTGTATACATCTGTATTGTATAAAATTGGTACTGAAATCTTCCGAGCCGGTAAAAAAATTATTTTTATTATTATTTCCGAATTAAAATATTTTTGGTAGAGATTATTCGTTTTAAATAATAAAAATTATCTGTATAGACAGATATAGGTACGTACATGTACCGTATCGATTTTGTACGTTTGTACGAAATCATGTAGTATGTAATTTTGGGAAAATACCTCTTATTTTTGATCAATCATGATCAAATAGAAGGTTAGGATTGGGTTAGGGTTTGATTGCAATTTAAATTTGCAAATTGAAAGGATTAAGGTTTAATTGCAATCTAAATTTGCAAATTGATTCCAATTGTTTTGAGCCACAAGAGAGAGAGACAAGTGGCTCTCTCTCTACCACATCTCTCTCTTTCCCTCTCCTACAAAATGGCCGGCCACACATTTCCAAGGAAAAAGCCATTTTCATTTGTTCCTCCATCCCTTTTCTTTATCATCTCATTCTTCTTCCTCTTTTACTAGTTTTGTTTTAGAAAAAAATTGAGAAGAAAGGAAAAGAAAGAGATCAAAATAAAAAAGAAAAAGGGTGTTCTTGAAGTGGAGCAAGAACAAGGAGCAAGGAAGAAAGAGCAAGTCTTTCCTACACTTTTTGGGTAGGGGTTTCTTAACTCGCTTGTTATTGCTTTATTGATTTATTTGCTTATCATGTGAAGATTTTGGACTAATAACATGTGCATATGATCATCATGGACTAGAATAAACTTGTATACAAGATTGAACTGGTAGAATACAAAAATAAAGCATAAGGATTCAATCTTTGTAGTTTCAGGGTTAGAATTAATTACCTATGCTAAAGGTACAATCTTGAGCCCAAATTAATTTTAGAGGCTCTCCTATGTGTTGTTACCATGCTCTAATTTTTATAGAATTTTCTGGGATAATTTACAAGGTTAAATAGACATTTTCCCCAAAGTAGCGAGTTTCAAAGAAAAAACTGCAAACTACTGTTTTGGGGTTAACATCGACATGTGTTCAACGGGCTGTATTTTGATTCCTATAAGGAATTTGGAAAAGTGAACAACTAGAGAGTTGTAGTAGATGTTCCCACCTTTTCAAAATGTCCTATTTCGTTAGATTCCGATAAGTAGAGCAAAAGTTACAAGCTTTAGAAGTTTCAGCTTTTTTGTTGAAAATATGCAGTTTGGTTAACTTTTGCGTGTGTTCAAGTGACCGGATTTTGAGATCCTTACGGAATCTGAGAAAGTGGTCAACTAGAAAGTTGTAATATATGTTCTCAACTTTTCCAATTGTCTAGTTTCGTTAGATTCCGACAAGTAGAGCAAAAGTTACAAGCTTTCAAAGTTTCATCTTTTCCGTTAAGAAATCTGCTGTTGATTAATTTTTCCGTGTGTTTAACGGACCAGATTTTGCATTCCTTACTGAATCTGAAAAAGAGTTCAACTAGAGAGTTACAGTAAAGATTCTCACCTTTCCAAAATGTCATATTTGGTTAGATTCCGATAGGTGGAGTAGGAGTTATGGCTTTTACAAATCAGCAGCCAGCTTTCGGCTAAAAGCTCGCTGTTTAGATTGTTTGATGTTTTTGTACCTCTTACTTACTGAATTTGGAAAAGTGTTCAACTAGAGAGTTGTAGTAGAGTTTCTCACCCTTCCAAAATGTCCTATTTGGTTAGATTCCAATAAGTGGAGTAGGAGTTATGGCTTTTGCAAATCACAGTAGCCAGCTTTTGGCTGAAATCTCGTTGTTTAGATTGTTTGATGTTTGTATACCTCTTACTTACTGAATTTGGAAAAGTGATCAACTAGAGAGTTGTCGTAGAGATTCTCACCTTCTTAAAATATCCTATTTGGTTAGATTTCGATAAGCAGAGTAGGGGTAATGACCGTTACAAATCACAACAGCCAGCTTTTGGCTGAAAGCTCACTCTTTAGATTGTTTGATGTTTTTGTACCTCTTACTTACAGAATTTGGAAAAGTGGTCAACTAGAGATTTGTATTCAATGTACCCACCTTTTCAAAATGTCTAGTTTTCTTAGATTCTGATAAGTAGAGCAAAAGTTACAAGTTTTAGAAGTTTCAGCTTTGCTGTAACTTTGAGTTGTCTTTTGTTGTTTTGTATTGTGTTCAAAGGACCAAATTTTGAGTTCCTTACGGAATTTGAAGAAGTGATCAACTCGAAAGTTGTAGTATATGTTCTCATCTTTTGAAAATGTCTTATTTTGTTAAATTCCGACAAGTGTAGAAATGTTATGAGCTTGGAAAGTTTCAGCTTTTTGCTGTACTGTTATTGTTTGAAATGGTGTTTAACGGATCGGATTTTGGGTTCCTTACCGAATCTGAAAAGTGTTCAACTAGAGAGTTGTAGTAGATGTTCTCACCCTTTAAAAAAGTCTAATTTTGTCGAATTTCGATAAGCGCAACACTGTTTGCTTCTAGGTTGTTAGAAGGCTTTTTATGTCGCTTTTGTGTACTCATTAGTACTATGCTTACATTAAGCTGTTAGAAGATTCTTCTGTTGCTTCAAATTATAAAAGATCATGTTTTTCTAGTGAGCATGTTACTTTGCTTCAAGGTTGTTAGAAGACTTTATGTTGCTTCTGTATGATTCATCTGTCCCGTATGTAGCTTATTTGGCTCGTAGATATGTGGTTGTCTCGTACGCAGCTCACCAGACTCGTACGTAGTTGTTGGTTTCATACGCAACTCGTTTAGTTCTTATGTGTTTTGTTTACTCGTATATAGCTTATTAGCTAGTACGCAATTGTTGTGCTCGTTTAGGGTGATATCATTCCCCTAGGGACCATTCACCATCAAGACGTGTATTTATTTTACTCCTAAGGGACTATGGATGAGTCACTCCTCGTGTACCGTCAGATATTAACAGGTGTAGATTGATCGCGGACCGGAGCGTAGACGAAATCCAAGTTCATGGTAGTAGCATGCGAATACGTTCGTATTACCAGGGTTTTGGATCGATAGGCTATGAACAGGATCCTTAGGGATTCTGATAAGTCTAGGTTGAGCACCAGTAGAATTATCTTGCGAAGTCTAACTTAAGACCTAGCATGTTGTGTTAGTACTGTTGTCATCCCTCGGATTGTTTAAGGTTTGTGACATTGATAAGGTAGTAACTTATGGTTATTACTACTTAACCCTTATTTATTATCATTTTCGCCCAATGGAAAGAGTTGGTATTAAGGGTGATAACTTATGATCTGACCTATTTTGTAGGCCAACACTAGGTGGTGTTATTAGTGGTACCCTTCCCGTCAAAGGGATACGGTCTGTGCCTTCTCATGAGTTGGGAGCAGCAGATCCATATCTCGTCTGTTAATTTCTGAAGTGCCATGACAAGGGTGGGAGAGATTCTTGTCGAAGCTAGGAGATGGACCCCCGGAACTCCGTCATGCTCTATATCAAGAAAGGCGAACAAGCAATAGACTACGGTCTATCTACTAGGGGGCCACAGGGGATGCTTCGAGCTAACCTGTGTTACGGATACCTACCCAGGGTACGTCAGATTTTTGAGTGAGGTCCGGTATGACGGGCAATAGTGGCAAATAGAGAAAACCACTATATGACTGCGAATGGTGGGATTAGACCGTTTCAGAGAAACTTCATCAGTCACGCTGTATTTTCAGAAAGAGGTTGAGTACAAGAGTATAATTCATGGCAAGGGTTCAAATCCATGTATATGAAGAAACAGCTTGTTATGGGCGTATGTAGTATGGCGGAGACTTGCTTGCATTAGAATAAGAGCATCATTGCATTAGTTAATCGTGCATTAGATTCTAAGTCATAGAATACACCGACACATCAATTATATTTACTCGTTTCTCTTTTCATCAATCTGTTTGTTTAAAGTTGAGAATTGCTGCTAGTCATCAGCCTTAAAGCGTCAGTATATGTACTGACGTCCCCATTTTAATAGGTACTGGATTGTAAAACCACAGGTACAGTATTCAGGAGAATTCAAGACAAGAGAAGCAAAGTGTGGACTTTATTTCAATTGTAATATATGTTGGGTACCATTGTAACATCTATTGTAAATTTATTAATTGTTGAGAAGCATCCAAGTAAAAATACCAAGTGTTATGTATTATTCATTGTACTCTGATGTAATTTTTATTGAAAGTTTGTAACACTTGGGCTTGTATGGCATTATTGTAACACCGATGTAATGTATTACAGTTTTATAACATTCAGACTTGTAATACATTTGTGTTGAATAAAATGTTTTCATAGTTTCCTACTTTTTCTGTGTATTGTGGCTAATTGAAGGAAAAGATTCTGGCTTATGTCATGTTTTCCCAGTGTATGGAAATCGGGGCATTACATTGCACAACATAAACAAAAAAAATAATAGGATCACAAATCAATTAATACTGAAAATTGCAAGAATAAAATGTGATAGGAGAATATCGAAATGCATAAGACAAGGTTTAAGGAAAAACACAAGTGCCTACTATGCTTACTAATGCATGCTTGTTCGAATTATATGCATCCCACACTACATATGTCTGAGGGCAAGAACTTAGCATTCACCTATTTTTGAGGGTTCGATATCTCGCTATGTAGACCTACAACCATGACTACTACGAGATTTAGACAAGTTACAAGTACTGGTTCTCGCACCGGTTTAAATAATACCTCACTCCGCAAGTCATCCTGGAACCCTCATTACACAAATGTCCCATGAACATTGCACTCGTCCCGGAACACTGGAGATAGTCCCACTGCGCAGATTATCCAGGGGCCTCTCATACCCTAATCTCGGAATACCGGGGATCTATCTCACTCCGAGGATCATCCTGGAGCCCACATACTCACGTTTGCTCTTGTTTCATCATATCACCATCTAGTGCCTGTCCTTATGTGTAAATAGGAGTAGCTTGAGCCACCTAATGCTAGCTCCACCCTACCGAACTTAAATCAACAAAACTAGGAATTCTAGCTCTCCTTGGATAATTCTTATAATCAAATAATTCACTATCGGTAATCCTGGGTCTTGCTCAACCTCTAATGCTCACAAGACAAAATCCTCTTGCTTGCCCTCTTCTCCTCCCAGCCCTCTTCTTGGAAGACTTACCGAGACTACCACCTTATCGGGATGTAGAGTTCAGCATTTCCATTCAACCAAGGAATGCAGCAATTTCCAAGGCACCGTACAGAATGGTGCCGATGGAACAGGATGGGGTCAAGAAGCAAATTGTAGAACTATTAGGCGAATGTTTTATCAGGCCAAAGTGCGTCGCTTTGGGGAGCTCCAGTCTTATTGGTGAAGAAATATGATGGATCAATGAGAATGTGTATCGATAACAGGGAGCTGAACAAGATGACTATCTAGAATAAGTATCCAATTCCATGAATTGACGATTTGTTCAACCGATTACTAGGAGTAGTAGTTTTCTCCCAGATAGATCTTCGGTCGGGTTATCACCAAGTTAAAGAAAGAGGATGTGTACAAAACTGCTTTTAAAACTCGGCATGGGCATTACGAGTTCTTGGTTATGCCGTTTGGAGTAACAAATGCACTAGATATATTCATGGACATGATGAACAGGATCCTACGACTATTCATCGATTCTTTCGTCGTGGTGTTCATCGACAATATTCTGGTCTACTCTAAGTCAGAGGAAGAGCATGCTGGGCATTTAGCAGAGGTACTGAAGAAGCTACAAGAACAGAAGTTATACGCCAAGTTATCTAAGTATGACTTCTGGAATTCCGAAGTCACGTTCCTGAGTCATATCCTTTATAAGGAGGGAGTGGCCATTGATCCACAGAAGATAGAGGCAGTCAAGGATTTACCAAGGCCGACAACAATGAAGGAGATCAGAAGCTTTTGGGGTTTACCTGGCTACTACCGGAGATTTATTTAGGGCTATGCTCAGATAGCTGTGCCACTCACTGGACTTACAAGGATAAATATGAGTTTTAAGTAGACGGAGCAGTGTGAGGCAAGTTTCCAGGAGCTAATGGAGAAGTTGACTATCGCTCCTATACTGGCCTTGCCGAGAGTAGGAATCGACTATGATATCTACATTGATGCTTCACATCGTGGTTTGGGCTGTGTGTTGATGTAGGAAGGGAAGGTAATAGCTTATGGGTCTAGGCAACTAAGACCGCATGAGAAGAATTACCCAACTCACGAGCTAGATTTTGCAGCAATTGTCTTTGCTTTGAAACAGTGGAGAAACTATGTGTACGAAGTGAATGTCAATATGTACACAGATCACAAGAGCCTGAAGTATATCTACTAGCAAAGGGATCTGAATTTGAGGCAGAGAAGGTGGCTGGAAGTACTGAAAGATATCCGTCCTGAAATAAACTATCACCCAAGAAAGACAAATATGGTGGCTGATGCACTCAGCCGGAAGAGCAGTATATCCCGTTTGATCACGACTCAAGAAAGATTAGCAAAGGAGCTTGATCGAGCTGGGATAGAAGTGGTGTTGAAAGGACTGGGAGCGTCTTTAGCACAGTTGAGACTTCAGCCCACGTTGAGGGAGAAGATTATCGACAGTCAGAGGTCTGATCAGATATTCAGAAGATGAAAGAGCAGGTCGGCACTGGTAAATTGGTAGAATTCCATGTAAAGGATGAAGTGTTGTGGTTTGGAGAGAGGTTGTGTGTACCGGATCAAGAAAAACTGAAAGAAATCATTCTACGGGAAGCACACACTACTCTTTTATCAGTGCATTGAGGGAGAACCAAGATATATAAGGATATCAAGCAGCAATTCTGGTGGTCACGGATGAAGCAGGATGTGGCAGAGTTTGTTAGAAAATGTGCGACTTGTCAGCAAATCAAGGTAAAGTCTCATAGACCCGGAGATTATTGCAGCCGTTACCCATTCCGGAGTGGAAGTGGGATAACATCAGCATGGATTTTATCACAGGGCTACCCAAGAGTCCCATAGGGAATGAAGCAATTTGGGTGATAGTCGATCGACTCACCAAATCTGCTCACTATTTGGCAATGAAGATCACTTGATCTATGGAGAAGTTGGCAGAACTGTATATCGGAGAGATTATGAGACTACATGGAATTCCTGTATCAATCATGTCAGATCGAAATGCGAGATTCACGTCACATTTCTGGAAGAGTCTTCAGTCAGCTTTAGAGACCAAGACTGATTTCAGTACTGCTTTCATCCTCAAACTGATGGGCTGACTGAGAAAGTCAATCGGGTGCTGGAGGATATGTAGATGTGTTGTGTGTTGGACTTCGGTCTCAGCTTGAAAAAGCACATAGCTTTGGTGGAATTTGCCTACAATAACAGCTTTCAGACTAGCATTGGTATGGCACCATACGAAGCTCTGTATGGAAGGAAGTGCAGGACACCAGTGTGCTGGTATGAAGCGGGCGAAAGGCAGATGTATGAGCCCGAATTAGTACAGCAAACCACAGAGAAGATTGAGCTGATCAGGAAAAGGCTAGTTGATGCACAGAGCAGGCAGAAGAGTTACGCCGACAATCGGAGAAGAGATCTGGAGTTCGAAGAGGGCGACTATGTTTTCCTGGAAGTATCTCCAACCAAAGGTGTGATTCGATTTGGAAAGAGTAGGAAGTTAGCCCCGAGATACATTGGACCTTACAAAATATTGAAGAGGATTGGGAAGGCAGCCTATCGGTTGGAATTGCAGGAAGAATTGGCCCAAGTTCACATTCTCTTTCACGTGTCTATGTTACGGGGCTATATTCCGGATCCGAGTCATCATCTACCAGAAGTGCCAGAGGGTCTGCAATTAGATCTGAGCTACAAGGAATGTCCAATGGAGATTGCAGACCGACAGGAGAAAGTTTTGAAAAATAAAACTATACCTATGGTCAAGGTCGTGTGGAGAAACCAATTGATTGAGGAAACCACTTGGGAATCTGAGGAGAGGATCATGAGAGACCATCCTGAACTATTTGATTAAATTTTGTAAACTTTTCTTTTCTTTCTTTTTGTTTCCTCACTCTTTAAGTGTAGTGAATATTTGCAAGTGTACAAAATCGCAACAAGTATTATAGTTAAGTGAATAGAGTGTCGAACCCACAGGGACTAATTATTTTATTGAGTACCAAATTTACTAGATGAATCACTATTTTGGAAAATTGAAATTAATAAAGGACAAAAAAAACTAAATTAAATTAATCTAAAGAAAACCAACTAAATTAATGAAGAAGGAGCGAGCTGTGAAATTTTTGAAATTTGTTAATGGCAAAATTGATTCTAGGGCTTTTAACTTCACCTAGTTTATCACACACAATTTATAATTCCATAAGAGTAAAAGATAATTTTCCAAGTTGTAGACCAAAATCCCCAAATTATTTAATATTCTCTCTCGAGCAATATCAAAATTATTCTCAACTAATTATTTGCCTTAGTATCTCAAAATTATCAATTGAAAATTCCTTAAGATCTATGGATTTCTTATTGGTCACATTAACAGCAGTTCGCTCCTATAATGGTGTTTAATTTTTATTAACCGCAAATTACCAGTTCGGTTTCTTCATGATTTAAAAGATCATACAAATGTCTATCCACCAATTGTACGCATTAAGAATAAAAATCAACACACAACCATGGAAAAATAGAAAAATAATAAGGAATTAAATTTGTGTTCTCAAAACTAGGCTACATCGAAGCCCTAGAAAAATAATATATAGTTCGTAATGATTTTGTGACTAATAAATATTGTCTTGAATTGCATGATAAAATTAGAGAGAAAGAGAAAAGAGAAACAAAAATATTTAAAAATATTGCAAACCGAACTCCTAGAAAACCGAGCACAAGCCATTCTCTCTCCTCTGTCTCTGTCGCAAAAATTGCACCGCTGAGTCAGCGTCTCGAACACCGCCGAAGTCCCTACAAAGTGCTGTTGCCACGTCCGGTCGACTGTCACGTCAGGGGCCCCGCCTGTCAGTGCCTGTAGTTTTGATTTGTTTGTTGATTTTTTACCGAAAATCTTCACATTTTGCATCAAAAATCTTATTTCTTCAAAAATAATTAATTACTTGAAATCTTATGGAAATAAGATAAATTATAAACAAGATAGATGAATACAAGCGATATTTATGGGTAAATTAGTGCGAATATTTGTATTAAAATTAGACACATCAAATACCCCCAAACATAAGATTTTGTTTGTCCTCGAGTAAAAAGTAAAATCAATAATAGGGGAATAATAATCAATAATAGGCTCAACCAATCACACTAAGAGATCTTATCATGCAAACATCAAAATTTTACTTAAAAATATAAACAATAGCAAATAAAGTAAAATCAAGCATACCCACTTTCTCCAGTGCAATTATTTATTCATAATTCCAAACCCAATCATATTTGTCATGCAATTAATGTAAGTATAGTATGTAACAACTTCATCTGTGATTTTCCCTTCTCACTACTACAAACCGAGTAACAAACTAGAGTTTTTTTTTTTTAAGTCTCTTCTCTAAGTTGTCACTTGCCTTTTGACTCGAATGCAAAACATTTGTGATGAATTCACCCGGTTACTCAACAAGTCACAAAGTTAGAGTGCTTTGCATACTCATATTTCAAGTTGCCGTTTGACGTAAAAGTAAACATTTGTTATGAATACCCCTAGTTACTAAGCAACTCCAAGCGTTGGAGTAGATTGACTTTATTCATAATTTTTTTTTCATTATTACTCTATTTACTTAAACTCTGCTTAGGACTAGATCAAAGGGGATAATCACCAGAAAAAGCATCACATTTTTCTTTCTTCTATGTATAATCACATGACTCATACAATTTTGTAAGGAATTTTAAAATTCAATAATTCTAAAATAAATAAGTATGCTTAATCTTTTTTTTATAAGCAATTGTCTATCAAAAAAAAAAAAAATTATTTCAATGCTTATCACAATAAAGAACTCAAAAGTTTAATGGCAAGCCTAATTGAAATCCATTTTATTTTGTTTTTCTTTTCAAAAATAAATAATAAATTCGTAAAACCTCCCCCCAAACTTGAATATCACATTGTCCTTAATGAAAAAGGAAAAACAAAAACAAAAAGAATGCAAAAAGTTCAGAATTTCTACCCTGATTCGTCTTAAAAATTTTGCACGCGCGGTGTTCAGCATTTTTGCGATATCTGAAGCTGTAGATGTCCAAATGGGCTAATTTTTTTTTATTTTTATGGAAAGCTAAAACAATTGTCTACAATTTCTCTTTGAATCAGTTTGTCAGATTCTGACTCCATACTGCTAAAAGATAGCCATCAATGCAGGTGTAGAAAATAGCTCCGCCCAGCGACTTCAAAATTTAAGCAATCCTACAAAATAAAATCAAAAATTATAATTATAATAAACTAGAAAAGAAAAGAAAATATAAATGCAGTAAAAGAAAACTTGGGTTGCCTCCCAAGAAGTGCTAAGTTTTAAGTCTTCAGCCAGACATGGAGGTGATATGGTTATGTAACGCCAAGATCCAACAACATCAAGACATCTTTTCTAATTCTTCTCTTCAGGTGTGGATCAGGTTCAAGCTCTAGTTTGAGTCGTTTCTTGCTTGATGATGATGTCTTTGTTTCCCCACCTCCTTGAATTTTTGCTGAAAAAAATGAATAAATAGATGGTGCAGCATCCAAATACGTAACATGTTCAAAAATATTTTCTTTGTTAGTTTCAAGACTTGCTAAATTTATTGGACATACTTCGATTGATGACTTTTCAAATTTAGCCTTATGTTTCTCGTCCACAATTAAATCAATCTTACTTACTTGAAAACACGGCTGTTCTTCAGTAAGGAACTTTATGGATTTTAAAACATCAAACGTTACTTGCTTATGCTGCATTTGTTCCTCCGCAATTGATTGGTACTGTTCTTCCTTTTCAACCACATTTTGTTCGCCATTTTCTTCTTGTGGTTGCTCAATTGTCCTCCCGCTGCTTAGTGTTATTGCTTTGACATCTTTCGTGGGGTTGACAGCTGTGTTGCTTGGTAATGTTCCTGCAGTTCTTTCTTTAAGAATATTTGAAATTTGACTAATTTGTACCTTAAGATTGTGAATAGAAGCCGAAGTTGAATTTGCAACATTTTGGATTGCCAAATCTGTCTTTTGTATGTATTGTTCTGTCTTTTGCATGTAGTGCATAAACATATCTTCAAGTGTCCGCTTCTTTTCTTGCTGTGGAAAATTTTGGGTGGTCTAATTGCTCCTTCTTGATCGTTGTTCCATTGACAATTGTGGTGGTTTATCCATCCTGGATTGTATGTGTTTGCATAATGATTGTTTTGCATTTGAAAGTTTGACACAAAATTTTTATGTTCGGCATTTGATGGAGCAAAAGGGTTCCCCACTTGGCAATCTACACTTGAATGATTTCCTGCACAAAAATCACAAATAATATTAGTTTGAATAGCATTAAAATTCTTATTGCCTACTTGTTTAGATAAAATATCAATTAGTGCAGTTAAAGTAGTAATAGGATCAAGTTCAAAAACTCCAGCCACTTTTCTTGGCATTGTACTTTCTATAGACCACTGATAATGATTAGATGTCATCTCCTCTAAAAGCTCATAGACTGCATTGTAAGTTTTGCTCATAAGTGCACCTCCAGCTGCTGCGTCAACCATAGATCGATGTGTAACTCCCAAACCATTATAGAATATTTGAATTTGCAGTTATTTCGGTAGTTCATGATGAGGACATTTTCTCATTAACTCCTTATACCTCTCCCATGCATCATACAAAGACTCAATCTCAAATTGAATAAATGTGGTAATATCATTTCTTAGTTTTGCTATCTTTCCTGGCGAAAAAATACTTAGCCAAAATTTTTTATGCAAGTCCCTCCCAAATAGTATTACTACCGGGTGGTAGATAATGTAGCCAAGCCTTCGCCTTATCTCGTAGTGAAAATGGAAAGAGTCTCAATCTGATTGCATCATCTGATACTCCATTGTGCTTAAAAGTGTCACAAATTTCTACAAAGTTTGCAATGTGAACATAAGGATCCTCGTGCGGTAGTCCCCAAATTTGAACAGTCTGTTGAATCATTTGAATAATGGCCGGTTCAATATCAAAATTGTTAGCTTCAATAACCGGCCTCATTATGCTTGAAGTTAATCCATTAATTGAGGGCATAGCATAGTCTCTCAAAGCCTTGTCCTCATAGTTCATCATGATAATTTTCTTGTATGTCCTAAAATGTAAGTATTGAAAAAAATAGAAAAACTAAAAAAAATAAAATAAGAAAAATAAATAAAAGTAAAACTAAGTCAAAAGAAAATAAAAGAGGTAAAATAATAATAAAACAAAAGAAATAAAAAAAATCCATACCAGTAATAATCTAGCAATTTTCAAAATCAATAAAAGAATAACTAGTCCCCGGCAGCGGCGCCAAAAACTTGATGTGAATATTTGCAAGTGTACAAAATCGCAACAAGTAGTATAGTTAAGTGAACAGAGTGTCGAACCCACAGGGACTAATTATTTTATTGAGTACCTAATTTACTGGATGAATCACTATTTGGAAAAATGAAATTAATAAAGGATAAAACAACTAAATTAAATTAATCTAAAGAAAACCAACTAAATTAATGAAGAGGGACTGGATTGTGAAATTTTTGTAATTTGTTAATGGCAAAATTGATTCTAGGACTTTTGACTTCACCTAATTTGTCACACACAATTTATAATTCCATAAGAGTAAAAAGATAATTTTCCAAGTTGTAGACCAAAATCCCAAAATTATTCAATATTCTCTCTCGAGCAATATCAAAATTATTCTCAACTATTTATTTGCCTTAGTATCTCAAAATTATCAATTGAAAATTCATTAAGATCTATGAATTTCTTATCGGTCACATTAACAGCAGTTCGCTCCTATAACGGTGTTCAATTTTTATTAAGCACAAATTACCAGTTCGGTCTTTTCATGATTTAAAAGATCATACAAATGTCTATCCACCAATTGTACGCATTAAGAATAAAAGTCAACACACAACCATTGAAAAATAGAAAAATAATAAGGAATTAAAATTGTGTTCTCAAAACTAGGCTACATTGAAGCCCTAGAAAAATAATATTTAGTTCATAATGATTTTGTGACTAACAAATATTGTCTTGAATTGCATGATAAAATTAGAGAGAAAGAGAAAAGAGATACAAAAGATATAAAAATATTGCAAACTAAACTCCTAGAAAACCGAGCACAAGCCGTTCTCTCTCCTCCGTCTTTGTCTCAAAAATCGCACTGCTGAGTCAGCGTCTCGAACACCACCGATGTCCCTACAAAGTGCTGTTGCCACCTCAGGTCGATTGTCACGTCAGGGGCCCCGCCTGTCAGCTCCTGTAGAGCGCCAAGTGGATGCCACGTCACCGATCTGAAGCTGCCCTGCCTCTTCTTTCCATTTTTGTCTTGATCTTAGTGCCGGGACCACTGCTGCTTCCTCTGTCGTCTTGGAGCACGCGCCAGGAACCAGCCACGCCCCCGTCTTGATCCGCGAGGCACAACACCATACAGCCTTCTCCTGGGTTGAAGCACGTGCAGAGCCACGTCAGCCTTCTCTTTCCTCTTCCTTGTTTTCTGACGTTTTATTTTATGTATATTTTAATGATCCGAGATTAGCTGTCGCTCTTCCTCTCTCGTTAAGCACTGCCTTCTCTTTTTGTTTGCTCTTCTATTTATAGGCACGGATAGGAGAATTAGGGTTTTGTTTTGCAGAAAAATCCCTATTTTTTCTTTAATTTGTTCTTTTCTTTTGTTTTGCTTCTTTTTCTTCTCTCCTTCACATGCTGCACACACAAAATAAAATCAAAAATTAGGATTTAACAATAAAAATAAAATTAATTAGTTTAAATTAATTAAACTAACTAAAAATCATATTAGTTCATTTAAACCCTTTTCAAATTATTTATTGCAATTTTAGCTCAATTAGCAAATTAAGTAAGATTCAACAAAACAATAAAAAATAATAAATCAATAGTTTTGATTTGTTTGTAGATATTTTAGCGAAAATCTTCACATTTTGCATCAAAAATCTTATTTCTTCAAAAATAATTAATTACTTGAAATCTTATGGAAATAAGACGAATTATAAACAAGATAGACGAATACAAGCGATATTTATGGGTAAATGAGTACAAATATTTGTATAAAAATTAGACACATCACACGTGCACACACGTATTGTGCACACCAAATGGTTGGCGATGTGAATGTTGGGGCTTTGACTGGGCTTTGGAGAGTGGGGTAGTGGAGATAGATTAGTGGGGGGGGGGGGGGGTAGTTTTATAACCACCAAGTGAATTTTTATAAATAAATCATACGCTTAAAGTTCACTTATCCTAAATCCTAATAATAATATATAAAAAACTATTAAACCAAAAGAAAGAAGTTGAGGAGCTCGGGAGTGTTGCGCCTTACTGTTTCATTGATTGACTCCTGTGGCTGTTTGTGTGCTTGCTTTTGGCATTTGTGAAGAAAAATTTGCTATTAAGAGGTGGGTGTTTCTATATACTTCTAAATTTTAGATTAATTGCATGTGTAGGTGTTCTAAAGTACAATTGTAGATGAAAAATTGCTTAATTCATTATCAATTTTTATCCGACGCATGTGGTAGGAGAAATTCAATAATTTTGAATGAAATGCATGTTGTTTGAGTAGATTTTATGAAATTAAAATTTAAAGTTGTGCAAATTAACATATGAGATGCTATATTGTGATTATTTTAGAGAGTAGAATTTTTCTAAACAATTTGAGAAAAGAATCGATTTGTGCATGAATTGATTTGATTATGAAAATTTGGGGGAAAATTCTCCATCTTGATAATTGTCATTGAAAAGAGGAAAGAAATCTATAAATGTGATGTGGAATAATATTTTATTAATTCCATATGATGTTTGAGACATTCTCAAGTTGTTAGAAACTTTTTTGTGTAGAATTATTTTTATTGAATGGAAACTCAGTATGAATTAGTTACTGGATACTTTAGAATGTGTAGTATGATGAATCATAGGAGTTGAATGTGTTATGTTTTCAAAAGAATGAAATAGGCAGAGACAAATTACTTATTGATTTTAACCCCATAGAGGTTGTGATCTGAGCTACGGCTCAGTGGGTGGGCACGCTGTCGCCTCGCTGGTTGCATGGGTTCGAGTGGGGGTGTGCTATGTTGTTAGTCCAATTTTATTTTTAAAAGGACTAAATGAGAGTGTCTGAGTATTTAATAATCACAATGCATTATACTGGGTATTGCATTTGGCTCAGTGGCTGGGCGCTTGGGTTGCACTCTGCTGGCGCTGGTTCGAGCCAGTGTAGTGGCACTTGACTTTGAAAAATATTTTTTTTTCCTTGGGGATTTGAGTAATCTTTTATGGGAAAAATTCATGAAAAATTCAAAACTCATAATTAGAATAATTTGAAATTATTATATACTATTCTAAAGATACTTTTAGAATCTAAAGGGCATGTTTTGTTTATTTATCGAGTTGGGTTTCCAAATTAAAATGTATATGGTTGAAGATCATAAAAGTTGACTTTAAATCAAAGTAAAGTAAAGTTGGAATTAGAAACAAGAAATATTGGGGGTGATTTTTGAAGAAGTTCAAAATTTTAAAATAAAGAAATGAGTTGTTTAAAATATAGATTAATGAGAAAAGAGACGTAAATGGTTGAAAGTGATTTAAGTTGAAAATGAGTTTCGAGAAAACTTTGGTAGTGATTGGTTTGATTGGCTAATTAAAAGTTATTTATGAGAAATTTGGTTTGAAATTATGCTGGAATAAATTATAAAAAGTTGAATGCTCCACGGTTGAAGAAAATTGTTGATCAAAAGTTGAAATATTGTTGTTGAGGTTGAATATAACCTAATTGATCTCTAGAACGAGATAGTTATTGGAATCTAGAGGCTAGGCGAGACCCTAGCAACCGGCAGTGTTATTATTGATGTGATTTTGAGGTGCAACCAGTTGGTTTGACTATCTTTTGAGAAGTAGCCAATGTGGGCTGACTTTCTCTTGGGTTGGATAAGTCCGGTAGGGTAAGCTAGCTCTAGGTTGTGATGATTTTAACTAAACTTAAGGACCATGCACTAGTTAGAGACATGATGAAACAAGAGCAAACGTGAGTTATGAACTCGAGGATGATACTTGGAGAGAGACAGTGTAGCACCCCGAATTTCCATTAAATAAAAATTAGAAATAAGTGGCACAATTTCCAGCATCAACTTTAATTGCAATTATAAACATAGTACAAACACAGGAAAAATTTAAAACTTTTATTACATCAACTCATTTACAAAGCACAACAGAATTTAAACACCTTGAATTAAGTTCTCTTTACAACACAACGGTAATTAAAAGCATCATAAATACAATTTTCTCTTTACGATCAATCTTTTTACAATATATGAAAAATCATTAAACATTCTACCACATGCTCCCAACTCCATGCAAATGGTACCTACCTGTGAAACATGAGGCTAGAGATATCCCTAAGCCCCAAAGCTACAGGGGTCAGCCATAACGGTGTAAGTGATATTTAAAGAAAATATAAACTTAAATAGAACCATAAAGAATAAAATCATAAGCCAACAAATGAAACATATTAACATAGTAAATACCAATGGAACATGAAATAATAATAAATGAGACATAAATCATTAAGTGTAACATGACTAATTGTTAAGTGTAAAAAAATGGAAGACAAGCATGCATGAAACCAAGTCAAGAAAACACAAATGCATATGCTGACTTCTAATGCATACTTGTCAGGTTCTATGCATCCCACAATACATAGGTCCGATGCAAGTTCTTATCGTTCTCAACTTTATATGGTTTAATCCCTCGTTATGCAACTAATCCTACTACGTTGATAGAAACAAGATGTAGAATACTCAGCGAATAGGCCTACGTCTCGGTATCTACCAGATAGACTAGCACCCTCAACGCGAAAGCATCATGTAAGTGTCGCCCTGAATATTCCATGCCGAAATTCCATGAATAGGTCACAGCTTTCGGAATAAAACCGCCCAACTGTCAAAGACCCTCAACGTGCGAATTCGGGAGATGACAATGATAACTGTAGCCTTCGGAATCAAACCACCCAACTACAACTATAGTCCCGAATCTCATCCTTCCACTGTACGTGGCCCCCTACTTACATTTTCCAAGCTATAAAATATCTCCACTAGTGCCTGTCCTTAGGTTGGTTATTAAATCACAGCCTCCCTAGAGTTGGTGTACCCTACCAGACTTAACTAAATCATCAAAAAAATCCCCACTGGCCAAATATCTACAAAATCTCAATTGCCGGTATGTTAGGGTCCCACTCAACCTTTAAAGTCTCACAACTCAAAGTATCATTAATAGTCTTTCTAGGGTCCACATCATAACCCTAAGTCTCAAATTAAACCCATCTTGGTTTTTGTTATACAAAAATACTCTTCAATATTCATATTCCTTTTAATCCTCCAATATTGCCACGAGAATTCGTTTATATGTATGTAAGCACTTTTATCCACAAAAACATAGATTTTTTACAAAATTTAAAAATTATTCGATTTCGTTACTCAAAACAGTACACTCTAAAATGAATATTAAATTATGGAAAAATTCACTTAAATCCAACACATATCAAGGAATTTACCATAAAAATCTGGGCTCAAATAAGTTAGTTTAAAGGGTTGATATACAATAAATTATGAAAACAATCTTTCATCCAAAAATCTGAAAGTTTCATGACTTTGTTCCTCAAAGCAGTACATTCGAAAATCAATATTAAATTCTGGAAAAATCAAATTAAATTCAGAACACAGCGAGGAATCTACCATAAAAACCTGGAATCAAATAGGAGTAAAGGGGTCATATTCGATAAATTCTGAAACCATCTATTATCTAAAATATTAAAGTTACATGATTTTGTTGCTCAAAACAGTAAATTCAAAGATCAATAGTATATTCTGGAAAAATCAAATTAAATCTAGCACACAACGAGGAATTCACCATAAAAATCTGGGCTCAAATAAATTTATCACGCCCCTGCTTCCCAAAAGGAATACGGAATACAGATACGCGACTCGACCCAGTGAATGATTTGAATCATCCATAAGCTATTCAGGAATCTGTACAGTATCTCACAAAATAATCAGAGTCGGAAGCAAAAGAGTCAACCACACATGCAAAATTGAATTAATAAACCAACAGAATTTACTTGAAACAAAATACATTAAGCTCAAATAAATCAGAGTCAGGACAAGTCAAATATCCTGGGTCACATCTCCCGAATACAAAGTAATCATCCAAGTACTCAAAATACATTATTCAAAGCAAATAAGCAAGAAATCCAGCACTAATATCTCATTTCACCAATGCCGTCGGGCAGCTGACGATCCTGATCTGCAATTAATAATTGCCGGAGAAGGAAAGAGAAAACAAGTACCCGTCAATACAAGTTAAGGGCCACTTATAATGTAGGATACAAGTTCATGGAATAGTCAAATCTAAAATAACAGCAGAAATATATACACCATGGTATAATGCATCAACAGTAATAACTAGCATGAATCAGTAAAACAAAGTCAACTAGCATGGTATACTAACAGTAAAAATGAATGTGTCAAGTATAGCGTCATATGGCAACTAACAGTGTCCAGTAACAGTAAGCTCAGTATATCAGTGTAACAGTATAGCAGTATCAACCTAACAATATCAGTCTTATGTTCTTACAGTCTTGTGTGTATTACTAGCTAGGTAGCACTCGTGGACCATAATGGGGCAGTGTACTCAGGTATCAGTAACAGTAGCAGTAGCAGGAAAAATAACAGTAACAGTAGCAGTAAAAGTAACAGTAACAGTAAAAGTATGGAACACTAGTTCCCTTCCAAGTACACATTTCTATATTTTCCACTACTAGATCTTCCCTTAAGAAATCCCGGCTTGATCACTTTTATTATGGTTATCAATAGACATGATAGTGCATGAAATAGTGTCAAACTATCATGATGTAATCAGTATTTGGTTCAGGGAAACAAATAAACATGTATAGATGATATACGGTCACATAAACGAGCAAGACAGTGTATGTTCATATTCAGGACAGCATGACAGTACAATATTAAAATAGTGATTCCCGTTACTAAAGAAATCCAAATCTAAATCCGTCAAAGAATCTGAAAAATAGACTTCCACAGGAATCCAGCGATTACATATAAAAAATATAGTATTTCACAAAATTATAACTCAAAACTGATATGAATCCAGAAAATACGTTCAGCCAGAAATCAGTAAATCGTATCCAACGATAGGAAAACAGCATTAAAACTCCTCAAATAAATCCAGAAAAAATCATGGGTAACCCCCTATATGTCTAGTATCACAATATAAAGTTTCATAAAATTCCAGTAAAATTAGTTTAGTCAACTAAAATCAGAAAATATCAAAAAACGATAGTTTGGCAAATCTGGAATTCCCAACACTGCTATACGAAAACATCAATATCTCACAAACAGTAAAACGAAATCCAAATCTGTTAAAGGGAGATGAAAATAGACAAAATAAGCTAACTTTCATATCTCATGAATATTTTCCATACAGTAAAAGGAAATATGGTGAAAATACGATTCTTTACAGAACAGCGAGCAAAATACAAGTATAGCTTTCATAAAAAAGCATGAAACAGCGTATAAAACTCATCAATAAAATCCACCAAAATTCTGGGTAATCCCTAGATAGGTACAGGAATACTGTGCAAAGTTTCAGGTCAAAATAATATGTTTAGAACTAGTATCAAAATAGTTTAATCATCAAAATCATCAAGAAACGAAATCTGGAAATAGAATACACCTCTGTAGAAAATAGCCATAACTCACTCATATGAAAACGAAATCGATCTCTGTCAGAAAATTTGGAAAGAAGACAGATTTCTCTATAATTCATGTCTAATACAAAAATTAAAAATTCTGACCTTAATAGGGTCTAAAATACAAATCAAAACTAATCATCGACAAATACAGATTTTCTCTTGAAAACAAAACCAACATAAACCATACGAAATTCGTTCCAATCACAATCAAACATGGTATAGAGTCTACTAAGTGTCCAAACAACATGAAATAGAGTATATAACATATTCACAACCATCATATCACATGGATCTCATCAAACATATAATTTCACCTAATTATCTCATATATATGAATAGATCAAGAACAGTCAAACTTAGTTGTTTTCATATCCATTTTTGTGTCGTGAGGCAACTATGGTCAAATAGCACTTTAGAGACAAAATCTATCAAAGATAACACACACATGAGTTGTCTCTAGAACCCAACTACACTATAAGCGGTAGTTTTTGACTTGTATCATACAAAGGAATTTGAGTACAAATTACTTGCCTTAACCGAAGACGAAAACGTAGAACACCAAGAATAATGGGAACGGATCCCAGCAACGAACAATCCACGAACCGAAACAACCCACGTGCAAATCGTGTGCACGTGCAAAGATGAAGCAAGAGAGAGAGAGACCAAGAGAGGGAGCATCGGGCGGCTGCCTCTTGGCTGCTGGCCGATGCTCCTGGTCGATGCCGTCGGACAGCTAAGGGGGGATATAGACGAGGATGAATGGAGGATGGAGGTGCGGGCTATGGTGGTCGATCGGCTAGGAGGAAGTCGATCGGTTGGAGATGGTCGGGATGGGGGTCGGGTGTAGTCGGTGAGGGGGATGATCGGGGGTTGTGCAGCCGAAGGTGGGGTCAGCTGGGGTTGTGGCATAGTCGGGGAGAAAGAGAGGGAAGCCTGGTGAGGGAGAGTCAGGGTTAGGGTTTTAGGGAGAGAGATGAGAGATTATATAGGGTTTTGGTTTAGGGTTAGTAATAGGATGTGGGTAATTGGGTATTTGGGTTTAATTGGATCAAATAGGAGTAGAAATAGGATTTATCCAAATAGGGTTGATTAGGGTCAATTTATATAGGATTCGAAATAGGATTGTAGGTTAATTTGGCTTTGGTGATCAATTAGGGATAAAAAGCAATAGGATTAGGACTAGGGTAGCCAACCAAAATACCATGAACCCAAGAGCAAAATAAAGAGAACAATCATCAAGTAAAAAAGAAAAGAACAACAATCGATGGAAAATGAAGCAAAAAGACGAACAAATCAAACACAAGGAGCTCAAAATGAAATAAGATGAATATATATTGAAAAAACCTTTAATATGCAGTCCAAGAAAATTATAAAAGAGTACAAATACTCAAGAAGAAGAAAAATACATCAAGAACACAAAAAACGAAAAACAGGGGTTACAATCCTACCCACCTAACAAAAAGAATTTCATCCTCGAAATTCAAAAACAAGATACATAGGATAACCAAAAAAGAAAAGAAACAAAACAAAGCAAAAAGCTACTCAAACAAATGAGCAAACTTCTGCTGAATCTCCTCCTTCAGCTCCCAAGTCGACTCACTAGGCGAGTGAGGATTCCAAGCAACACGAACAAACTTGATGACCTTGTTCTGAAGCACTTTATCCCGCCAATCCATAATAGCAACCGGCGGAATCTCACAAGTCAAATCCGGCCGCACGGTCAACTCAGAGTAGTCGATCATGTGACTCTCATTGCGGATATATCTCCTGAGTTGTAAGACATGGAAAACATCGTACACTCCTGATAACGTGGGCAGCAAAGCAAGACGATAGGCCACCTTGCCTACTCGCTCTAAAATCTCAAACGGTCCCATAAACCTAGGGCTAAGCTTTCCCCCACCACTTAACCGAATGACACCGCGCCATGGCGATACCTTAAGGAAAACATGGTCACCAACAACAAACTCCAAAGCCTTCCGATGGACATCAGCCCATCGCCTCTGCCTATCCTGAGCTGCCTGAAGATGCTTTCTGGTCTGAGTCACAACATCAACTGTCCTGGTGATCAACTCCGGACCCAACAACTACCTCTCACCATTGTCATCCCAGCACACTTGTGATCTGCATTTACGTCCATAAAGTGCCTTGAACGGTGCAGCTTTAAGACTGGACTAAAAGCTGTTATTGTACGAGAACTCTATGAGATGCAAATGGTCCTCCCAAGATTCACCGAACTGCAACATACAGGATCGCAACATGTCCTCCAGAATATGAATAGTCTGCTCTGACTGTCCATCAGTATGGGGATGAGAAGTTGTAATGTACTTCAACTTACTCCCTAAACTAGCCTGAAGACTCTCTCAAAACTGAGATCTGAATATCATATCCTTGTCGGATACAATACTAACTGGAACCCCATGAAGCCTGGAAATCTTTTGCATATACTTCTTTGCATGGCTTTCAGTAGACTGGCCGACATGAAAGGGAATGAAGTGAGCACTCTTCGTCAAACGGTCGACAATCACCCAAACAGCATTACGACCCTTAGGACTCCTCAGCTAAGCGGTCACAAAATTCATGGTGATATGTTCCCACTTCCAATCCAGAATAGGAAGCGGTTGAAGAAGACCAGCGGTTCTCTGATGCTCTACCTAAACCTGCTGACAGATCAAACACTGAGAAACAAACCGAGGTACAGCCCTTTTCATACCATGCAACCAGTAATGAAGCTTCAAATCTCGATACATCTTAGTACCGCCAAGATAGATAGAATACGAAGACTGATGAGCTTCCTTAAGCAACCTTTGACGAACTTCACCCTCAGGGACACACAACTGGGAACCAAAATGAAGTGAACCATCGGCATGAATAACCATATCCATTCTGGACCCAGACTCAACCCCTACTCGAAAGCCCTACAACTGTGCATCACCAGCCTAAGCCTCCTTGATCTGATCAACAAGAGAATACTGAAGCTGGAGCGCAAGACAACTCCAGCCAGAACTCGGCAACAAAACTTTCAAATCCAACCTCCTCATCTGCTTAATGAGATTACTCTGCTGAGTAAGAAACAAAATAGCCGGTCTCCTGCTCAAAGCATCTGGTACCAAGTTTACTTTACCAGGATGGTATTACAAACTGATATCATAATCGGCCATAAGCTCCAACCATCGCCTTTGCCTCATGTTTAATTCCTTCTGGGTGAAAACGTACTTGAGACTTTTGTGGGCTGTAAAGATCTCCACGTGGTCTCCAAGTAAATAATATCTCCACAGCTTCAAAGCATAGATTACTGCTGCTAACTCCAAGTCATGAGTAGGATAGTTCTTTTCATGCGGGCTCAACTGCCTCGATGCATACGCAATGACATGGCCCTTCTACATAAGAACTGCTCCAAGACCCTTACCAGAATCATCACAGTGAATTACAAATCTGCCTGAACCATCTGGAATAGTCAACATTGGCGCTAACGTCAATCTTTTGTTCAACTCAACAAAAGCCAAACCACACTCATCAGACTAACAGAACTTCTGATCCTTCTCAGTCAACTTAGTCAATGGTCCTGCAATCTTTGAAAAATCTTGAACGAATTTCCGATAATAGCCAGCCAAACCGAGAAAACTCGTGACTTTAGAAACTGACTTGGGAATAGGCCAATCCTTCAAAGCCTCAACCTTGGCTAGATCCATAGAAAGACCATCGCCTGAAATAATGTTCCCCAAGAAAGAAACTTTGTCGAGCCAAAACTTGCACTTGCTGAGTTTTCCATAGAGCTGATTCTCTCTCAAAGTCTGCAGAACAACTCTTTGATGCTCAGCATGATCTTCCCGATTCCGAGAGTATACCAGAATGTCATCAATGAAGACCACCACAAATCTATCTAAGAACTGAGAGAAAATATGGTTCATAAGACTCATAAATACAGCTGGCGCATTAGTGACCCCGAACGGCATCACAAGATACTTATAGTGCCCGTATCTAGTCCTGAATGTAGTCTTCTGTATATCAGCAGCCTTTAACTTGACTTGGTGATACCCAGAACAAAGATCCAACTTCGAGAAAATAGCAGTCCCATTCAACTGGTCGAACAAATCATTGATCCTAAGCAAACGATACCAGTTCTTCACTGTAACACTATTTAGTTCCCGATAATCCACACATGGTCGGTGACTACAATCCTTCTTGTTGACAAAAAGGACCTGAGCACCTCAAGGCGAAACACTTGGTCTGATGAAACCCAATTCAAGAAACTCCTGAATCTGCACCTTAAGCTCTGCTAGCTCAACTAGTGCCATCCTGTAGGGACTCTTCGATATCGGTGTCGTTCCAGGCTGAACATCAATACCGAACTCCACTTCCCTATCAGGGGGTAAGCCAAGAAACTCATATGGGAAAACATCTAAGAAATCCCAAACTACTAGAGGTGCATCCTCACAGCCTGAGTGCAATTCCATCGCACAATCCACCTATTCAATTGCAGTTTTTGTTCGGTCAAGGAAAGACTCCTCGGCATGGAACTCAAATTCTGCTCGATCTGGAATTCTGAAAACAACTTTATTGGCATGGCAATCAATAATGGCATGAGCTTCACCCAACCAATCTATATCCAAAATAACGTCGAATCCCGAATTCCCACTTATAATTAGATTAGCTTTGAAATCTGCGTCCCTAATAACAACGGAACATTGCCTGCACTCATGAGAACAAATGACACCACCACCACCTGTCACAATATTCCAAGTCTCAAACATGTTGCAACACTCCAACTAATGGCGAGCAATAAATCATGAGGAGACAAAAGAATAGGTTGCCTCAGAATCAAAGAGAACACGAGCACGAAAAGAGCAAATAAGGACGACACCTAACGAATCCAAAGACAATGAGAAGGAAAGCAGACAATCAAGGGTGAGGGGAAAACAAAAATGCAGAAGAAAAAAAACAACAGAAGAAAAATAAAGTAAGACCAGAAGAGAGCAAATAAAGGAACAAAAGGAAAACTGAACAACAAAACAACAAATAAAATATACCTGCCACAACTCCTTCAGCTGTTTCAGCATCTGCAGCAGTCAAGTTGAAAGCCTGACCTATCCTCGGAGCAGCGGTCCTCTGACCGATAATCTGACGCTGAGGAGGAAGCGGAGGCCTAACTGGACCACGAGCTGAGCCTACTTGCTGAATAGGACCCCTGGCTGGAAGAGCCACCTGCTGCTGCTGCAGATAATCGCGTACTAAATGATCAGCGGTGCCGCACCTAAAGCACCGGTGGTTGACGCGCCAACAATTCTTACGCTCATGCCCAGACATCTGACAGTAGTCGCAAAAACCACCCTTCTGGAAACCAGCAGAAGGATATGGAGCTGCCCTGACCGGATGGGTTGGGACAGGCCTCCGAACAGGACCACCAGAAAGCCTAGCAGCATAATGCAGAACAGTTCGCGGAGAAGGAATCACACCACCATGAGCCTGCTCCTGAGCTCGAGCTGGCTCAAGAGATTCAGCGTAAGTATGCAAACGGAGAGAGACAAGATGCCTTTTGATATCTTGCTCAAGTTCATTTGTGAATCTACAAGCCCTATCCTCTTCGGTGGCCACAAGAATGGCAGCGAAGCGGCTAAGTCTAGTAAACTCAGCTGCGTACTCATCCACTGACCTGGAGCCCTATTTCAAGAAGTCCATGTTACAACATTGTTTGAATAATTATGTAACAAAATTCCAAAATAGAATAATGACTTAACCTGTTTTAGGGCTAGCAATTGTTGTTCCATCTCAACTCGAGTACTACTGGGGAAGAACTTCTCCAAGAATCTCCGAGTGAAAGTAGTCCAAGCAATAGGCCTCTCATGTCGCTCGGACTCAGCCATCCACCAAATAGGAGCCAAATCCACCAGCTAGATGGAAACCACGTCCACCCTATCAACCTCGGCAACACGTGCCGCCAAGAGCAAGTGCTCGGTCCGGATCAACCACTGTTCAGCCTCCAAAGGCGTCTCAGTACGGAAAAAATTGTCGGGATGCAGTCTCAGAAAATCTGTAACTGTTCCTGGACGAGGCGAAAGATTTGCCTGCACAGGCGCAACGAGAGGCAGAACCCGGGTAGCTTCAAGAGCAGCCATCACTAGATCGCTATGGTTTTGCTGCTGATTAATTAGCCGCTCAAGCATAGCAGTGAAAGCCTCAATCGGTTCAGGCTGAGAAGAATTTCCACGAGCCATAGTCTGCACAAAAATCAAAACAATTAGCATCCAGAATCAAAGTTGATAATAATTCATTTACGTATGCATGGTTGGTTTAATATTCAGCAGATCCCAGTTCGAGCTAAGCTTGTCTAATATATTAGGCAACTAATACATTAGCCAAACCTGGGCTCTGATACAACTAAAAGCCTTGTCACGCCTCGCTTCCCAAAAAGAATACGGAATACGGATACGCAACTCAACCCAGCGAATGATTTGCATCATTCATAAGCTGTTCAGGAATTTTTACAACATTTCACAAAATAATCAGAGTCGGAAGCAAAAGAGTCAACCACTCATGCAAAATTGAATTAATACCAACAGATGTTACTTGAAACAAAATACATTAAGCTAAAATAAATCAGAGTCTGGACAAGTCAAATATCCTGGGTCACATCGCCCAAATACAAAGTAATAATCCATGTACTCAAAATACATTATTCAAAGCAACGATAATAGTAACACTAATAAGCAAGAAATCCAGCACTAATATCTCATTTTGCCAATGCCGTCAGGCAGCTAACCATCCTGATCTGCAATTAATAATTGCAGGAGAAGGGATGAGAAGACAAGTACCCGTCAATGCAAGTTACAGGCCACTTATAATGTAGGATACAAGTTCATGGAATAGTCAAATCTAAAATAACAGCGGAAATAAATACAGCATGGTATAATGCATCAACAGTAATAACTAGCATGAATCAGTAAAATAAAGTCAACTAGCATGGTATACTAACAGTACAAATGAATGTGTCAAGTATAGTGTCACATGGCAACTAACAGTGTCCAGTAACAATAAGCTCAGTATATCAGTGTAACAGTATAGCAGCATCAACCTAACAGTATCAGTCTAACAGTATCAATCTTATGTTCTTCCAGTCTTGTGTGTATTACTAGCTAGGTAGCACTCGTGGACCATACTGGGGCAGTGTACTCAGGTATCAGTAACAGTAGCAGTAGCAGGAAAAATAATAGTAACAGTAGTAGTAAAGTAACAGTAACACTATGGAACACTAGTTCCCTTCCAAGTACATGTTTCCATATTTTCCACTACTAGATCTTCCCTTAAGAAACCCCGGCTTGATCACTTTTATTATGGTTATCAACAGATACGATAGTGCATGAAATAGTGTCAAACTATCATGGTATAATCATTATTTGGTTCAGGAAAATAAATAAACATGTATAGATGATATACGGTCACATAAACGAGCAAGACAGTGTATGTTCATATTCAGGACAACATGACAATACAGTACTAAAACAATAATTCCCGTTACTACAGAAACCCAAATCTGAATCCATCGAAGAAGCTAGAAAATAGACTTCCACATGAATCTAGCGGTTACATATAATCCATATAGTATTTCACAAAATCATAACTCAAAACTGATTTGAATCCAGAAAATACGTTCAGCCAGAATTCAGTAAATCGTATTCAATGATAGGAAAACAACATTAAAACTCCTCAAATAAATCCAGAAAAAATCTGGGGTAATCAACTATATGTCTAGTATCAGAATATAATGTTTGATAATATTTCAGTAAAATTAGTTCAGTCAACAAAAATCAGAAAACATTAAGAAACGATAGTTTGGCAATCTGGAATTCCAAACACTACTGTATGAAAACATCAATATCTCACAAACCGTGAAATGAAATCCAAATCCGTCAAAGGAAAATGAAAATAGACAAAATACTCTAACTTTCATATTTATTAAATATTTTCCATACAGTAAAAGGAAATAGGGTGAAAATACGATTCTTTACAGAACAGCGAGCAAAATACAACAAGTATAGCTTTCATAAACAAGCATGAAATGGTGTATAAAACTCATCAATAAAATCCACCAAAATTCTGGATAATCCCTAGATAGGTATAGGAATACTGTACAAAGTTTCAGGTCAAAATAATATGTTTAGGACTAGTATCAAAATAGTTTAATCATCAAAATCATTTAGAAACGAAATCTGGAAATAGAATACACCTCTGTAGAAAATAGCCATAACTCACTCATACGAAAACGAAATCGATCTTTGTCAGAAAATTTGGAAAGAAGATAGATTTTTCTACAATTCATGTCGAATACAAAAATTAAGAATTTTGTCCTAAATAGGGTCGAAAATACAAATTAAAACTGATCATCGACAAATACAGATTTTCTCTTGAAAACAAAACCAACATAAACCACACGAAACTTGTTCCAATCACAATCAAACACGGTATAGAGTCTACTAAGTGTCCAAACAACATGAAATAGAGTATATAACATATTCACAACCATCATATCACATGGATCTCATCAAACACATAATTTTTCCTAATTATCTCCCATATATGAATAGATCAAGAACAGTCAAACTTAGTTGTTTTCATGTTATTTTTGTGTCGTGAGGCAACTATGGTCAAATAGTACTATAGAGTCAAAATTCATTAAAGATAACATACACACGAGTTGTCTCTAGAACCCAACTACACTATAAGCGGTATTTTTTGACTTGTATCATACAAAGGAATTTGAGTACAAGTTACTTGCCTTAACCGAAGATGAAAACGTAGAACACCAAGAATAACGGGAACGGATCTCGGCAACGAACAATCGACGAACCGAAACAACCCACGTGCAAATCGCGTGCACCTGCAAAGACGAAGCAAGAGAGAGAGTGTCGAGCAGCTGCTTCTTGGCAGCTGGCTAATGCTCCTGGTTGATGCCGGCAGACAGCCAAAGGGGGAGAGAGACGAGGATGAATGGAGGATGGAGTTGCTCGGGCTATGGTGGTCGATCGGCTAGGAGGAAGTCGATCCGGTGGAGATGGTTGATGAACACATTATTATTCACATTTAGAGGCAATAATCTTAATGAAATTAGACAATTAAAAGCTCTATATGTGGTATTTAACTCTTATTTTCTCTTTTCCATAGGAAACAGCTCAAGATAGCGAAACGAAGCAAATTCAGGATCTTAAGGATGAACTCAGAAGATTACAGAAGCATCAGTCGACTGGTTCTCCACAACAGGCGACTGGACAGAGAACTCAAGCTTACACAGATGTCTCGTCACAGTCGACTTACTCTCAAGGACAGTCGACTAGTCTGATCAATTATGAAATCTTCAGAAGTCTCGACTCAGTCGACTGGTTCGAAGACAAGTCGACTGGTCTGCGGCGGAGTAAACAGATAAGATATTCAAAGATACACCTGCATCTAATTTCGAATCTATGTGGATCCAGATTTTATACGAAGAATCAAATCTAAAGACTGGGTATTTCCAAGAGCACATGGTTAACAGATAAGGAAGGAAAGAAGAAAAGAGAAAGAAATAAATGATCAAATAAAACAAAGAAGGAGTTTCCTGAAAAAGTGCAAAAACCCTAATTCTCAGCCGTGCTCTATAAATATCAGAAGAGAAGCATTATTCAGGAGATATCTTTTCCTCTGGGAAGCGACTTAATCACAAGAGTTTCTGCGCATTCAAGTCATCAACAAGGGGCATTATTCTATCAGCATCAAGGAAGGAGAGAGGAGATCCAGCATTCGAAGGCAGTCGACTGTGTGACAGCCAGTCGACCTTATTGCCGGAGTTCATTAGTTTATTTCTTCTCTTTCTACTCTTTTATGTTTATCATGTATTCAAACTTGTTGATTAATAAAAATATTATTATGTGGAACTAAGTTTCATAGTTGGGTAGATTGAAGCCGTAGTTATGTAGTGCTATATTCTGCTGAACTCTTCTAGTTTACTTATTGATTGAATCTGTTTGTATTGATATAGATTGACGGTAATCAAACTTGTTCTCAAAAGCCTGAGAGCAGTCGACTGAGGTGAGAGCCAGTCGACTGACAAACAGAGCTAGAGAATATCAAGTTTGTATTACTATCTATCTGAATCTGTTATATGAGCATATTGAGACGACCCGTATCTCGTGCCCGTAATTGTAACAAAGGGATCTTTAGGGGTTCCTGGTTCAATCAACTTAAGGGATCTAGATCTGATACCAATTTCTAGAACCTTGAGTGTTTGTTCGTTTCCACTGATCTTATGTTTTCTTAAGTGCAACTTAGTAGATACCATGCTAAGGACTTAATGAAAGAAACGAATTAGAGTAGATACCATGCCTAATTCTTGGCCTAGGGAAACAGTACTTTAAGGAGTAGATACCATGCCCTTAAAGTGAACAAACATGAGTAATAAGAAGAAGTTCAGAAGGTGACTTAGCATTACTAACTATTGGTGGAGATCTAAACCCAACTATTTCATAAATATTTGTGATTCACATTTCTTAATTCAGTTTTAATCTTTTTATTTCTTTTAGACCTTTTAGAACAACTCTTTATGATTTTTATTCTCTTTATTGGTTGGTAAGTTAAAGTCTACAATCTCTGTGGGATCGACCCTTGCTATTGCTACGCTTTGTCAAACGATTCGTGTACTTGCGAGGTTTTTATAATTTGTGTCTAGTTAGTCTATATATTTAGGTAGCTAGATTAGCACAACAAGTTTTTGGCACCGTTGCCGGGGATTGTTTAGTATTTTAACTTACAGATCAGTAGAAAGTTTTTATTTTTCTTTCTTTCTTTTAATTTTATTATTAAGTATTTTTATTTTAGGCTACAGGATTTTGGTGGATGCACGGAAGGAGATCACTTCGTCCAGAGCTACTACCAATTGATGCAGAAACAGAACGCACCTTGCACAGGTTAGGTCGACTGATTGCGACCAACCAGTCGACTGCTGCACGAACCCAGTCGACTGCTCAGAGACCCCAGTCACAAGCAGTCATGGCAGAAGAAATACCCAATCGCGTACCAATGCAGGATAAATTTACGCCTAAGAACATTGAACAACCCTCCTGCATTGCTTATCAACCAAATGTCACAGGGAACATGCATCTATCTCCTCAGTTACTTAGTATGGTTCCACATTTTAGTGGCAGACCTGATGAAGAGCCTCATCTCCATTTACAAGATTTTTTCGATCTTTGCAGGACACAAAGCGTCCAAGGGCTTACCCCTGAGCAAATCAGGTTAATTTTGTTTCCTTTTTCCTTAAAACTTAACGCTAAACTATGGTATAATTCTTTGGAACCAGGATCAATAAATTCATGGGAGCAATTGGCGACAAAGTTCTTAAAAGAATTCTTTCCAGCCCAAAAGACCAAACAACTGAAAAGGGAGATTCAACTCTTCCAACAAAAGGATGGAGACTTATTTTTCGAAGCCTGGAAAGATTTCAAGAACAAACTTCTCAAGTGTCCAACATACAACATGCCTAAAGATGATCAGGTACAAGCTTTTTATGAAGGTTTAAATGATACTAATAAGGCAATTGTGGATTCAGCTTGCAACGGGATCTTGATGAGGAAAAGCGGCGAAGAGGCCATAGAACTATTTGAAGAACTCAGCGAGAATTCACAACAATTCTCAACAAGGAGGGGCCCTTCGAAAAAACAGGGAGTTTATGAAATTTCTAGTAACAATAACATTCAATTGGAAATGATAAACATGAATAAGAAAATTGATATGCTTGTTAATGCAATGTCTATGATGGGTGGAGTTAAAAATCAAACAAATGAAATTTGTGCAATTTGTTCTCATGTAGATCATACCACTGATACTTGTCCCATGTCTTCTTTCACAGATCAGGAGCATGCAAACTATGTAGGTCGAGGAGTTTTTCCACCAAAGAACAACCCATTCTCGAACACATACAACCCAGGGTGGAGGAACCATCCAAACTTCTCATGGAGCAATAATCAGAATAATCAAGGGACTCAATTCACACAAGGACATGCACGGAACTTCCAAATGGGAAGTGGGGTTGATAGGCCAGTTCAAGAACAGAAGAAGTTGGATTTTGAATCCACCGTTCTTCAATTGCTCCAACAACAACATCAAACAAGCAACCAACAAGGGCAAGCAATTCAGAAGTTGGAAACACAAATTGGCCAAATTGCTAAAGAATTAAGCGAGCGAAAGGCAGGGGAGCTTCCATCACAAACTATACCAAACCCTGGAGGCCAAGAACAGCTCAAGGCAGTCACAACATTAAGAAGTGGTAAGATAATTGACAACAAAGTTGGAACACACACCGAAGAAAAAGAAGAACAACCATCAAAAGTTGTGGGGTCCAACAAGGTAAGTGAAAAAGAAAGAACAATTGTGCCACCATTCCCTCAAAGGTTAGTCAAACAAAAGAAAGATCAACATTTATTTGACATCTTTGAAACTCTCAGAAAGGTAGAAATTAATATCCCCCTACTTGATGCTATTAAACAAATTCCTTCTTATGCTAAATTTTTGAAAGAATGTTGTACTCACAAAAGAACATTTCAGGTTAGGGAGGATGTGGCCTTGACAGAAGAAGTGAGCGCTGTCTTACTAAGAAAACTGCCCCCCAAATTAAAAGATCCCAGGTAGTTTTACTATTCCTTGCAGGATTGGCGAGCACTTCTTTGAGAAAGCACTACTAGACTTGGGGGCAAGCATCAATCTTCTCCCATACACCATCTATGAAAAGCTAGGATTGGGGAAACTCCAACCAACATCCATCACGTTGCAGTTGGCAGATCGCAGTATCAAAAGACCTAGAGGTATTTTGGAAGATGTCCTAGTTCAGGTAAACGATTTCATTTTGCCTGCTGATTTTGTCGTGTTAGATATGGAGGAATCTTCAATGCCATCATCTCTACCAATCATTCTAGGTAGACCCTTTATGAGTACGGCTGATATAAAAATTTGTGTCAAAAAGGGTACCATAAGCATGAAAATAAATGGAGAGAAGGTTGAATTTAAAATGTTTGATACACTGAAATTTCCACATGATGATCATGAATGCTATAATGTTGATGTGGTGCAGGATATTGTTGATCACACATTTCAGGTACATAGCGTAGAACCACTACAAGCCACAATTACACAGTCTCTAACCTTATCTAATGTTGAACAGGAATATGATGACTGGGAGATTGCAGAGACAATACATCACCTTGACACTTCACAGTCATACTCAGGTAAGTTTGCACCAGCATTTGAACAATTGGTGACTGATGAACCTTTTGTTTCTGCAGATAAGTCGACTGGTGCACTGGACAAGTCGACTTTCGCAGAGGATCAGTCGACTGTCCAGACTGCTACCAGGGACCAGTCGACTGCACCGAAACTTACAGACCCAGAGCTTAAGCAGCTGCCCGACCATTTGAAGCACGCATATTTGGGCGAGAACCAGACGCTACCAGTGATAATTGCTGCGAATCTAAGTGTACAGGAAGAAGATAAGCTGCTAAAGGTACTACGAGAACACAAGAGTGCAATAGGATGGACCATTGCAGATATCAAGGGAATAAGTCCATCCAAATGCATGCATCGAATACTCCTTGAAAACAACGCAAAACCAAGCAGGGAGGCACAGAGAAGGCTTAACCCAAACATGAAGGAAGTGGTAAGAGCAGAGATTCTGAAGCTACTAGATGTTGGCATCATCTACCCCATCTCAGATAGCAAATGGGTAAGTCCTATACATGTAGTGCCTAAGAAAAGTGGAGTCACAGTGGTGACAAATGAAGAGAATGAGCTTATCCCTACTAGAGTGACCACAGGATGGAGGGTATGCATTGATTACAGGAAACTGAACAACGAAACCAGGAAAGATCACTTCCCTCTTCCTTTTATTGATCAAATGTTAGAAAGATTAGCAGGATATAGTCATTATTATTTTTTAGATGGTTATAGTGGCTATAATCAAATTGCTATTGCTCCAGAAGATCAAGAAAAAACCACTTTTACATGTCCTTTTGGTACTTTTGCATACAGGAGGATGCCCTTTGGATTGTGCAATGCTCCAGCTACATTTCAAAGATGCATGATGAGTATATTTTCAGACATGGTGGAAAGATTCATTGAGGTATTTATGGATGACTTTAGTGTTTTTGGATCTTGTTTTGATGAATGCCTTAACCATTTGCAGCTTGTGCTTAAAAGATGTGAAGAATGCAATTTAGTGCTGAATTGCGAAAAGTGCCATTTCATGGTACAACAAGGTATTGTGTTGGGACATGTAGTGTCAAAAAGAGGCATAGAGGTAGACAAAGCAAAAATTGATATAATATCAAAACTACCCCCTCCCACTACACTTAAGGGTGTTAGGAGTTTTCTAGGACATGCAGGGTTTTATAGAAGATTCATAAAAGATTTCTCAAAAATCTCCAAACCCCTTTGTGACTTGTTGGCTAAGGATGTTGAGTTTGTATGGACAGAAGAGTGCACAAATGCTTTTGTTACATTAAAAAATCTTCTCATTTCTGCACCTATTGTCATGGCACCAGATTGGAGCCATCCTTTCGAGATCATGTGTGATGCAAGTGATTATGCTTTAGGGGCTGTTTTAGGTCAACGAATCAATAAGAAACCTCATGTTATCTACTATGCTTCTCGAACTTTAAATGATGCACAGCTAAATTATTCCACTACTGAAAAAGAAATGTTGGCTGTTATTTTTGCTGTAGAGAAGTTTAGATCATATTTAATTGGTTCTAAAGTTATTGTTTTTACTGACCATGCTGCCTTAAGATATTTGTTTGCTAAAAAGGATGCTAAGCCTAGGTTGATCAGATGGGTGCTGTTGCTTCAAGAATTCGATCTTGAGATTAGAGATAAAAAAGGGAGCGGCAACGTTGTTGCAGATCACATGTCCAGGCTACTGCAGGAGGAAGAGAGAATTGTGCCGCCACTTGATGAGACTTTCCCAGATGAACATCTCTTTGAAATAAATACATCCTCGGGACAGTCGACTGGTAACAGGACCAGTCGACTGGTACCTCACTGCTCAAATTTTTCATGGTTTGCTGACATTGTAAATTACCTAACCGCTCATGTTTTCCCTCCAGGTATGACAAGTCAGGAAAGAAAGAGACTGGTGGCTCTGTGCAAGCACTACTATTGGGATGATCCTTATTTGTTCAAATTTTGCTCTGATCAAATTATAAGAAGATGTGTGGCAGAAGAAGAGCAATTGAGTATTCTACAACATTGCCACCAATATGCATGTGGAGGACATTTTGGACCAAAAAGAACAGCACTCAAGGTATTGCAATCTGGATTTTATTGGCCTAAAGTATTCAAAGATGCTTTTTCTTTTTGCAGGACTTGTGACAAATGCCAAAGAACAGGAAACATCTCTTCTAGAAATCAAATGCCACTGCAAAACATCCAAGTGATCGAGCTTTTTGATGTTTGGGGAATCGACTTCATGGGTCCATTTCCTAACTCATTTGATTATTTATATATACTGGTTGGTGTGGATTATGTGTCTAAATGGGTCGAGGCTGTCCCCTCAAGAACTAATGATCACAAAGTTGTTGTCAAGTTTTTGCAGGAAAATATTTTCACTAGGTTTGGTACACCACGAGCAATAATAAGTGATGGAGGGAGCCACTTCAATAACTTTCCTTTTGCTTCTTTGATGAAGAAGTATGGTATTACACATAGAGTGGGCACCCCATATCATCCTCAAACTAGTGGGCAGGTGGAGATTAGCAACAGAGAAATCAAGAGCATTTTGAAAAAGACAGTCAACACAAGGAGGAAGGATTGGTCGTTGCGCTTGAACGATGCATTATGGGCCTATAGAACTGCATACAAAATACCCATTGGCATGTCACCATACCGTTTGGTGTTTGGAAAAGCCTATCATTTGCCAGTTGAGTTGGAGCACAAAGCATATTGGGCCATCAAAAGGTTCAATTTTGATATGAAACAAGCAGGTGACAAAAGAAGATTACAACTAAATGAGCTTGAAGAATTGAGGCACGATGCTTATGAGAATGCAAAATTGTACAAGGAAAGGACAAAGTTGTACCATGACAAACAGCTAGCAAGGAAGGAGTTTTACGAAGGACAAAAGGTATTGATATACAACTCAAGATTGAGACTTTTTCCAGGCAAGCTTATGTCAAGATGGTATGGGTCATACATTGTCACAAGAGTCTTTCCACATGGCGCTTTGGAGGTTCATAGCAAGGAAAAGAATCAAACATTTAAGGTGAACGGGCATAGAGCGAAGCCATACATAGAGATAAACATAGAACCGCAAGAGGATGATGTGAATCTTCAAACAGTTCAATACATGGCATGACCTCATCAAGTCTAGCTGAAGACAGAAAACACAGCGCTTATTGGGAGGCAACCCAATTTTTCAGGGGAGTATTTACACTTCCCCTTTATTTTCTTTCAGTTATTCATTATTCTTTTTCTTTGAGTTATTTTTATTTTTAGCTTCTCCTTACTAGATGTGACATAGGCCTATTTTTAAATTTTCTTTCGAACATTGAGGACAATGTTCCATCTAAGTTTGGGGGTATTAGGGGTATTAGAGTCTTTTGAATTTTTTTTTAGGATAAACAATTTCTTATAAAGTAAGAGTAAGTATACTTATTTACTTTAGGATTGTTGCGTTTCATAATTCCCTACAAGATTATATGAGTCATGCAATTATACATAATAAACAAATGTGATGCTTTCTTTCTGGTGATCATTCCCTTTAGATCTAGTCCTAAATTGAGTTTAAGTAAATAGAGTGATAAAAAAAAATATATATATATAACTATATACTTGAATAAAGTCAATCTACTCCAATGTTTTGAGTGCTTAGTAACTAGGGGTATTCATCACCAATGTTTACCTTTAAGTCATACGGCAACTTGAAATATGAGTATGCAAAGCACCCTAGAGTTTGTGACTTGCTGAGTAACCGGGTGGATTCATCACAAATGTTTCGCATTCGCGTAAAAAGGCAAAAGACAACTTTAGAGAAGCGACTAAAAAAAAAAAATAAAAAAAAAAAATAAAAAAAAAAAAACTCTGGTTTGCTACTCGGTTTGTAGTAGAGAAAAGGGGATAATCACAGATTGAGTAATTACATACTATAACTATAATTAATTGCATGACGAGTATGGTTGAGTTTGGAGTTATGAATAAACAATTGCACTGGAGAAAGTGGGTATGTTTAATTTTACTTTATCTAAAATTGTTTATATCTTTCTATGTTGATGCCCACATAATAAGAACTCTTGGTGATTAAGGCTGCCATTATTATTTTTCCCTTGTTCATAATTCTAGTTTGCTTGAGGACAAGCAAAAATCTAAGTTTAGGGGTATTTGATGAACACATTATTATTCACATTTAGAGGCAATAATCTTAATGAAATTAGACAATTAAAAGCTCTATATGTGGTATTTAACTCTTATTTTCTCTTTTCCATAGGAAACAGCTCAAGACAGCGAAACGAAGCAAATTCAGGATCTTAAGGATGAACTCAGAAGATTACAGAAGCATCAGTCGACTGGTTCTCCACAACAGGCGACTGGACAGAGAACTCAAGCTTACACAGATGTCTCGTCACAGTCGACTTACTCTCAAGGACAGTCGACTAGTCTGATCAATTATGAAATCTTCAGAAGTCTCGACTCAGTCGACTGGTTCGAAGACAAGTCGACTGGTCTGCGGCGGAGTAAACAGATAAGATATTCAAAGATACACCTGCATCTAATTTCGAATCTATGTGGATCCAGATTTTATACGAAGAATCAAATCTAAAGACTGGGTATTTCCAAGAGCACATGGTTAACAGATAAGGAAGGAAAGAAGAAAAGAGAAAGAAATAAATGATCAAATAAAACAAAGAAGGAGTTTCCTGAAAAAGTGCAAAAACCCTAATTCTCAGCCGTGCTCTATAAATATCAGAAGAGAAGCATTATTCAGGAGATATCTTTTCCTCTGGGAAGCGACTTAATCACAAGAGTTTCTGCGCATTCAAGTCATCAACAAGGGGCATTATTCTATCAGCATCAAGGAAGGAGAGAGGAGATCCAGCATTCGAAGGCAGTCGACTGTGTGACAGCCAGTCGACCTTATTGCCGGAGTTCATTAGTTTATTTCTTCTCTTTCTACTCTTTTATGTTTATCATGTATTCAAACTTGTTGATTAATAAAAATATTATTATGTGGAACTAAATTTCATAGTTGGGTAGATTGAAGCCGTAGTTATGTAGTGCTATATTCTGCTGAACTCTTCTAGTTTACTTATTGATTGAATCTGTTTGTATTGATATAGATTGACGGTAATCAAACTTGTTCTCAAAAGCCTGAGAGCAGTCGACTGAGGTGAGAGCCAGTCGACTGACAAACAGAGCTAGAGAATATCAAGTTTGTATTACTATCTATCTGAATCTGTTATATGAGCATATTGAGACGACCCGTATCTCGTGCCCGTAATTGTAACAAAGGGATCTTTAGGGGTTCCTGGTTCAATCAACTTAAGGGATCTAGATCTGATACCAATTTCTAGAACCTTGAGTGTTTGTTCGTTTCCACTGATCTTATATTTTCTTAAGTGCAACTTAGTAGATACCATGCTAAGGACTTAATGAAAGAAACGAATTAGAGTAGATACCATGCCTAATTCTTGGCCTAGGGAAACAGTACTTTAAGGAGTAGATACCATGCCCTTAAAGTGAACAAACATGAGTAATAAGAAGAAGTTCAGAAGGTGACTTAGCATTACTAACTATTGGTGGAGATCTAAACCCAACTATTTCATAAATATTTGTGATTCACATTTCTTAATTCAGTTTTAATCTTTTTATTTCTTTTAGACCTTTTAGAACAACTCTTTATGATTTTTATTCTCTTTATTGGTTGGTAAGTTAAAGTCTACAATCTCTGTGGGATCGACCCTTGCTATTGCTACGCTTTGTCAAACGATTCGTGCACTTGCGAGGTTTTTATAATTTGTGTCTAGTTAGTCTATATATTTAGGTAGCTAGATTAGCACAACAAGTTTTTGGCGCCGTTGCCGGGGATTGTTTAGTATTTTAACTTACAGATCAGTAGAAAGTTTTTATTTTTCTTATATTTTAACTTATATTTAGGTAGCTAGATTAGCACAACAATGGTCGGGATGGGGGTCGGGTGCAGTCGGTGAGGGGGATGATCGGGGGTTGGGCATCCGAAGGTGTGGTCGGATGTGGTTGTGGCGCAGTCAGGTAGAAAGAGAGGGAGGTCGGGTGAGGGAGAGTTAGGGTTAGGGTTTAGGGAGAGAGATGAGAGATTATATAGGATTTTGGTTTAGGGTTAATAATAGGATGTGGGTAATTGTGTATTTGGGTTTAATTGGATCCAATAGGAGTAGAAATAGGATATATCCAAATAGGGTTGATTAGGGTCAATTTGTATAGGATTCAAAATAGGATTGTAGGTTAATTTGGCTTTGGTGATCAATTAGGGATAAAAAGCAATAGGATTAGGACTAGGGTAGCCAACCAATACACCATGAACACCCAAGAGCAAAATAAAGAGAACAATATTCAAGTAAAGAGGAAATGAATAACAATCGATGGAGAATGAAGCAAAAAGACGAACAAATCAAACACAAGGAGTTCAAAATGAAATAAGATGAATATATATTGAAAACAACTCCAATATAAGGTCCAAAAAAAATCTAAGAGAGTACAAATACTCAAGAAGAAAAAAAATACGTCAAGAATTAGAAAAACGAAAAACATGGGTTACAAAATTAGTTTAATGGGTTCATATTCGTTAAATTCTGAAAAACTAACTATTATTTTAAAAATTTGGAAATATGACAGTACAGTGGTAGAAATTTTGTATCTGACAATCTATAAGTCAGATTGAGGATCCGTCAGATGTTCTGGAAAGTAGACACAGTAAGCTACAATTTCTATTTTATAAGTTTTTGGTAATTCCATCAGCAACTAAATCAAAATCTCGTTCCAAATTGCAACAGAAGACAGTCCAGATCATACAATGTCCACAAAAACTCATCAAAACTCGTTCAAACTATATATATATGTGTGTGTGTGTGTGTGTGTCTCTGTGTGTGTGTGTGTGTGTGTGTTTAAACTCATATATAGATGCTCCTATATGTATACTATAGTCCCCCCATATATAGCACACAAATTCACGCACTAAAACCACACCAAACATCAAAATATATCGGAAAACACCCAAAAAAATCAGCAATGAGGGTTGCGGGTTAGAACAGTATCCGGTACTGTTCACCCGAGCCTCCCAACCCAAACCCGGGGTTCAACCCCCAAACACTAACCCCATATGTTTTGTTTTTTTAATTTAATTTCGTCTATATTTCTTTCCATATATTCTTTTATGCACAAACCATGTCAAAGTAAATTGCTTTAGATCCATACAACAATTATTCAAATCCTAATATTTAGTTTCAATTTTTGATGACTAAAAACAGTCAATAACATAAAAAGATCTCAACTTTATAATCAATCAAGCATGAATTTTAGAGCATATAATAAGTTTTAATTATTTCTACATATCTTTATTAACTACAATCAAATCCATAGATCCCAAGTTAGATTTTTCATCCCTCGTCCATATTTAACATTCAAAATAAATAAAACATGAACATCTCTCATAAAATTTGCATCTTTACTTCATGTAAACATCCATAAGTTCATCCATAATGATAATATGAGTAAAACACATCAAAAATCTAGAAGTATCACACACCTAAGAGAAGATCAACTTGAAGAATAATAATATAAATAAAGAAAAGCCTTCTCCTAAAAGTCCAAGTTCCAAGCTTTAACTCCAAGAAAATAGTGAGAAAGAGATTATTTGTGTAACCTCTATTTTTCCAAATACATATTTTCTGTTTATTTTCGGTATTTCAAATTTTTGTAAATTAGTTTTTTGCTTTCAAATTCTTTTTGTTAAAATGTATTTTTGAATATTCCATTAAAGCATATTTTTTTCATGAATAATTTTATTTGTAACAATTTTTTATGATTTTTATACAAATCTTATTATTGTTATTATTACTTTGATTTTTATTATTATTATTGTTACTGTTACTATTATTGTTATTGTTACTAAATTTTGCTTTTAATGTCCCCAAAATTTATCTAAGTTTAATTATATTTTTATTGTTTATTTTCATTTCCCTAATGAATTTTTAACCCAAAAACCTAAACCCTATTTTTCTTACTGGATTTTCTTAATACCCAATACCCTATAACACCCCAATACCCATTAAACCTTAATACCCATACCTGTTATAATTCCCAACCCGCCAGCACACCCCCTAAACCCTAACCCTAATATAACCCAACCCTATATATATATTACTGTGCCCCCTATCCCATCATCCACGCCTATACCCTAGCCACCCTACCTTCTGTAAACCCTATCAGCCGCCCCCCTGTTTAACCCCCTGTTCCATCGTCCTCCCGATCCTCCTTCTCTCCCGACTCTTCAACCTATCCCTCTCCTGCTCATCTCTCTCCACCGGTGCTCCCCCTCCCTATCGCGACCAGCGACAGCCTGTGCCGTCGACCCCGTCGACGACCACCCTCTTCACCCCGACACCAGCGAAGCAGCAGACCACAGCTGCCCTGCTCTCCCCTTCGCAATGCCAGCTGCGGCAACCGCAGTGCAGACTTCCCTAGCGACATCCTGACGACCCTGTGCTGTGCTCCGCAGCCCAACGCAGCTAGACCCCCGACTTCCCTCCCGCTGCACTTCTCCCCTTCGGAAACAGCAACAACAACATCTTTGTCAGTCACTCCCACTGTTCAGTGCGCCGTGCCGACCGCCTGTCTGCCGTCGTCCTCCCACCGCAGTGCGCCGCCACCTGTCATCGTTAAGCCAGAGCTGAAACCACTGTAAGTTACTGACACTATTTGGTTTTGGGTCACTTTGATTTTGGGCCGTCCATTGATCCGATCTTGATCATCACGATCATGATGATCATCAAGCTTGCCCTGATCTCAGCCGTTCGATCTGATCCAATCATCTTGATCTTGGCCGTCCAATCGTGTCCGCGATTGGTTGTTCCTTGTGTTCGTGATCTTGCTCGTGATCGTCCGTTCGTTGGTATTGTGTTTGTGCCCGAGAATCCGTTCCCATTATTCTCATCTCTTGGTCATTTTTGTCCTCAGATTCTAGGCAAATAACTTGTATTCTTTTCTTTGTGTAATACAAGTACTAAATACCGTCTGTAGTGTAGTTGTGTTCTAGAGACAAGTCTTGTGTGTGAACCCCTGTTGTATATTGTCTCTATTGTGTTGACCCGCCCGTAGTTGCCTCATAACACACATGACATGAAATAACTTAGGGATGACCACTTCTTGTTGTATACGTGCATGTTGTTCATGACTTGTTGTATGATCTCGTATGCATGATGTGTTATTTGTAGTATAACTCGTTGTAGACTTGTGAAATACCATATACCATGTTGATTGGACATCTAGTATACCCTATTTCATGTTTGGTTATATTTTGGATGAGTTTCATATGAACTTGTTGATTTTGTGCATGAAGGATATTTTCTGTTTTGCAAGTTTCTCATTTTTGATCAGTACTTTAGACTCTATTAAGGTCAGTATATGAAAATTGTTTGTGAATATGAATTATAGAGGATTCTGTCTACTTTCTAGATTTTTTGACAGATCTCAGTTTCGATTTATAAGTTTCGAGTTATGACTATTTTATTACAGATATGTTCAAACTTCAAGATCCAGTTTTATATGTATTCTGTATGGTAATTTACTTTTCTACTGATGCTAAAGATAATATTTTGATCCAATATTCTGCTGGATACAAATAGACTTGATTGGGATTAATCCCTAATTTTTATGGATTTAATTGGTAACTTTTACAAACTATTCTATACTTGCAAATAACTACTATACATGCAGAATTTTCTTACTGTTCAGTAAAGATACATAATTTCGACCTGATTCTACTTGCTGTCTATAAAAACTTTATGAATATGAATTATAGACTACTGTATCTATTTTATCATCCTTTTGAAGGATCTGGATTTCGATTTACATTTTGTGAGATATTGTTGTTTTAGTACCGCAGTGTTTAAGATTCCAGATTTACAAATTTGTCGTGTCTTGCTGTTTTCTAACTTTTCTTGACTATTCTATCTATGTTGGAAAATTATGAAAGTTATTTTCTGTTACTAGACATACTAGGGAATACCCCAGATTTTTTTTGGATTTAATCAGTGAGTTTTCATGCTGTTTACCTGTTCTTGAATACAAACTTCTAATTTCTGGCTGAACGTGTTTTCTTGATTCAATTCTGTTTTGAGTAATGTTTTTGTGAAATAATATATGACTTATATATATTTGCTGGATTCGGTCGGGAGTCTATTTTTCAGATTCTTCGACGGATCCAGGTTTGCATGTTTGTAGTAATGGGAATCCCAGATTTAGTGCAGTACTGTCTTGCTGTCCTGAACTAGAATTCTCGTTGTCCAAATTTTTTATATGTTGTCTTTCACCTGTGTATTTTTATCTTTCAACCTGGACTTATTACTTATTTATACCATGTTATTCTTTCCATGTTTTGTGCATGCACATATCTGTTTGATAATAATAATAAATAACCAAGCCGAGGTTTAAAGGAAAAGATCTAATAGTGGAAAATACAGAAACGTGTACTCGAAAGGGGATCAATAGATCCGACGTGATTACTTGATACTTGAGGCTTGATACTTCATACTTGAGGCTTGATATTTCACACTTGAGGCTTGATATTTCACACTTGATGCTTGATACTTGTTACATGATTACTTGAGGTTTGTCTCTGAGTACACTGTCCTCTTTGATCTACTATGAAATCTAAAATGAAATTGTTTGAATGTAGAAACCTTGTGGTAAAAGTTTGGGACGCATGAAATGCTACTTAGATAGTAATAAACACAAGACTAGAACATGATCACTTGACACTTGTTACTTGTTACTTGTACATGATACTTGATACTTGACACTTGTTACTCGTCTACTTGATTTTTGACACTTGATATTTGTTACGTGTTTACATGATACTTGTTCACTTGACACTTGTTACATACCCCTTGCACTTGTTCATCTTGTCATGCTAGTTGTTCTAGTTTGTTGCCCTGTCTATTCCATGTTATGTTGTTTACCATTTTCCCTGTACTTGTGCCTGCACTATAAGAGGCCCGTAACTTGTATTGACGAAAGTTTGTTTTCTTTTTTCTCTTCCTGCAATTTATTAAATTGCAGATTTTGGAGATCAGCTGCCAGATAGAGTTGGTGATCTGAGATTCGAAATGTTGTAGTTTTGCTATTATTATTATTTCCTGTTACTTATTTGAATAATTGTACTTGGTTACTTGGATTATTTGTATTTGGGCAATGTGACCCAGACTTATTGACTTGTTCAGATCTGGTTTATTTGAGATTAATATATTTTGTTTCAAGTAAATTCTTGTTGGTATATTGGTTCATATATGCATGTATGGTTGACTTATCTTGCTTCAGACTCTGATTATTCTTGTACTTGTTGTAAAGATTCTGACAGCTTATGGATGATGAAAATCATTCGCTGGGCTTAGTCACGTATCCGTATTCCGTATTCTCTTTTTGGAAAGCGGGGCATGACAATTTGAGTGCACAAGAAAGGGTAGCCAGCTGCTGACTTTATTATAGGCCGGAATTGGCCTCTAGGATTTTGCAAAGGTTTACAAATTTACCCCCCAAAAAGTTTATTTATTTACATATATGGATCCCTTCCAATTTTAGTTATTGAAATTAATTTAAAGTAAAATAATTTAATCCATTCACACACAGATCTGACCAGCCCACATGCAGCCTGAAATTTCAAGATAATTCTGGAGTTTTTTACTCCAAGTGGAAATTTTGCACAAAAGTCCTTCATTTTTTAGTGTTTGCAAATATATCTTAAATTATTAGAAAAAAATCCAGAAAATTTATAAATAGCATTTACTAATAAATACTAGATTTCCCAAATATATTTTCTGACTTTTATTCTCCCAGAAGAATATTTTCAATAAAGTCCCCAACAATCTCAAAATTGCGTAATTATATATTTATTCAATTAAATCAATAAAAATCAATCAAATATGGATATAATCTAACTCCTTGGAGCCTTACACTGAATAGCCAGCCCTAAATGCAGCCAAACAATTTTTAAGTTAAATTTTCACCCCAAAACGACTTTTTACAAAAATACCCATTTCTTTCTAAAATTTACAAATGTAGTTTTTTTTATTCGACTTTTTACAAAAGTAATTCTAAATACACACTGCAAAAATATTTGCGCGTGTTTTACATGTGTGAAAATATCAATTTTACAAAATTTCAAAATAATTAAATAAATTTATTTAAAATTCAGTTATTAATTCAAAATATTGTATTAAAAATTACGGGGCATTACATCACTCCCACTTTAGAATAGTTCTGTCCTTAGAACTATCCTTAGTAAGAGGAAAACAAAATACAACTTACACAACAGTTTCAGAAAATCATTCTATCTTTATTTTCTAATTATATTGGGTTGATAATTAAAGAAAATAACGTATAATAGGAACCGTAAAGTAAATATGAAAATTGACAAAACAACTAGTATAAGCAAAAATCCATAAAGCATAAAACTAATCCCAAGAAGATATATAAAATTGTATAAAAAATATAAACATAAATTGTCGAAAGCAACTAGATAATCAATTAATGCACACGGATTTCTACAGCATAATTATCATAACCAACATAAACTACTCAATAATACTTTAAAACACACAAGGGAATCAGAAGCTTCCTTAAAAACTTGAATACACTATAAACACAAGGCACTATGATTCTAAGAATTAATGAAAATAAACAAATGTATGTAACACAAAACTTAGACACGAATACGGGTAAAAGAAAACTGTCTAAAGTAACAAATAATAATAAGTTTAGTCAGTGAAACTAATAAAGGACTCCAAATATCATTAAAACATTTGTATAATAACTTTAAATGCAAAATAGATATACGAATAGTTCAACAAAAAAAAAAGATTACTGATCAAATAACATCGTAAAAGGTCATCATAGTAAGAAGATAATGAGGCCAACCACATAAAATAAGAAGCAAAAAAGAAAAGTTGAGAACATGAATAATGGCAAAAGTAAATAATAATAAAAGTAACACAAAGAATACAAACTTAAAGATGATAAAAAAAAATATGTAGGTCTGGGAAGTTAGTCAATCAAAGACACGTCAAAATACCAGTAATACTATAATATAAAAATTTTAAGTAGTTGTAGTAATGAAACAAGTATAATAATAGTAAACAAAATAATAATATAATATTGGAATAATATAAAATATAAAAATGAAAACTATGAATAATAAAATCATATTATATAAGTAGCAAACAAATATAAGATAGGCCAAGAAAATGAAATAGTATGAGAATACGAAAATACTAACATATGTGAAGATAAAGTATACATATAAAGTATATATACACACACACACACACACACACACACACAAAATGATAATACCAAGATAGCGAAAATAATTAATAGTAAACCTCAATAATATAGGGTGAAAATTAAAATAAAATAAAATAATGCATATTAGATCGATATGAAAACAAGTATAAATAATAAGGTAATTAAATGTGTATATAAGTATAACTGTATTATGAATAACAAAGTTGAAGTAGCATAGGCTAAGTTTTAAAATCTTATAAAATGGTATGAACAAGTACAAAAGAATAGGGTAGTGATAAGTAATATATATATGAAACTAAAAGTGGTGTTATTAGAGTAGAAAATTTCTTTGTTGTGGGTTCGTCTCCTTGACATCAAGTTGCAGATTGCCTCCATGACATCAAGTTGCAGATTGCCTCCATGACATCAGGTTGCGGGTTGCCTTCTGGACATCCGGTTGCAGTTTTTGCCTCCCGACACCCAGTTGCAAGTTTTCCTTCTATTGAGGTCTAGTTGCATATTTTCCTTCTCGACATCCGGTTGCAACAAAACGATGAATGGAATGATGTAATATTCCATATGTACTGGGATATTGGATGTTTAATTTAAGTATGATGCTACGTTTTGAAATTCGTGATATGAAAATAGAAGCAAAAGTAGGAAACGAAGTAGAAAGTCACACGATGGAATATTAAAATAGATGTACAGATTATAAATGTCAAACATAAATAGTAGGAATTAGTAGTAGTGAAAAATGATTTATAAAAGTAAGGAGAAAGACGGAATGAAATACATGCATAAGCTTAAATGTAATTGCGAATGAGAGATAACTATGTAGCATAAATAATCATATGTCATAAAATATACAGTAACTAGTAGAAAGTGTATGTAGCTAGAAATTAACTAAGGTAGTAAACAATAAGTAATAATAAAGGTATTGAATATAAGGTGTAAAAACAAAATTAATAATAAAATAAAAATTTCATTGTGCAGAGGTATATCATATTTATGTGAGAAAAAGTATTACAATCAAGTTTAAATACAGCGATAAATAAGACAATACAAAATAATGAAATATAGCATCAAAAAGTGAAAGTATATATAAATAAATGTGAATTAAAATATAATAGGAATAATAATAAAAGAAATTAATAATTCAATAAGTAGGAGTTGAAACTAATATAATGCGTAATGGTAATAGCAAAATAAATGAGTAACCATAAAAGTACATAAAAATATGAAGGATAGAATTTTAAGAAAGAAAATAAAAATATAAAATATAAAAGAGAAGGGAAAAGGTAATCTACGCACAAAAACATAATACATTCAAAGCAACAATCGAAAGAAAGCAAAATATAAGTAAATGTTGTCAATTATAATGCAATTAGTGTAGCATCCGTCACTCAAAAGTGACCAACGAAAATCAAACATTACGTCATTCAAAACTATAAACTGCCAACACCATAGAAAAAAAAACTATATTTGCCACATTCCCAACTTCAATAACAAAACTTGTTTCCATAAAACACAAAACTTATTGAACAAATAGGCTAGAACTAGCAAAACATACTTGATAATTATAATTAGATTTGTACAAAAATAGATAAGTCAATAACTAATAAAATTATCACAATTTAACGTCAATAATTATAAAAATAATTAAAAGGTAATTATAATAGCAAGAGAAAACAAATCATTTATCTTCTATTTATGCGAAAATAATCAACACACTTACGATAAAGAAATTTTTAGTCGAATATAGACTTACAAATAATTCAAATTTCACTACAAGCATTCATGATCAAACAACCATGTCACACACATCTAATGTCCACCATTGAACTCACACATCTAATGTCCACCTAGGTTTTTACACATCAAATGTCCACTTATGTACTCACACATCTAGTGTCCTCCCTAATTTTGTTTTCCTATACCAAGTTTAGTATAACTAATTGAAGTTTGCTCTGATACCAACTCTACAGCGCCCCAAATTTTCAATAAATAAAAATTAGAAATAAGTGGCACAATTCACAGCATCAACTTCAATTGCAATTATAAACATAGTACAAACACAGGAAAAATTTAAAACTTTTTTTACATCAACTCTTTTACAAAGCATAGCGGAATTTAAACACCTTGAATTACAGTTCTCTTTACAACACAACGGTAATTAAAAGCATCATAAATACAATTTTCTCTTTACGATCAATCTTTTTACAACATATACAAATCATTAAACATTCTACCACATGCTCCGAACTCCATGCTAATGGTACCTACCTGTGAAACATGAGGCTAGAGATATCCCTAACCCCCAAAACTACAGGGGTAGCCATAACAGTGTGAGTGATATTCAAAGAAAATATAAATTTAAATAGAAACATAAAGAAGAAAATCATAAGCCAACAAATGATACATATTAACATAGTAAATACCGATGGAACATAAAATAACAATAAATGAGACATAAATCATCAAGTGTAACTGTACTAAGTGTCAAGTGTAAGAAAACAGAAAACAAGCATACATGAAATAAAGTCAAGAAACACAAATGCATATGCTGACTTCTAATGCATACTTGTTGGATTCTATGCATCCCACTATACATAGGTCCGATGCAAGCCCTTATCGTTCTCCACTTTATATGGTTTAATCTCTCTTCATACAACTAATCCTATTACGGTGATATAAACAAGATCAAGAATACTCCGCGAATAGGCCTACATCCCGGTATCCACTAGATAGACTAGCACCCTCAATGCGCAAGCATCATGTAAGTGTCACCCTGAACATTCCATGTCGAAATTCCACGAATAGGTATCTGCCTTCAGAATAAAATCACCCAACTGTAAAAGACCTTCAACGTGCGAACCCGGAATATGGCAATGATACTATAGCCTTCGAAATCAAACCACCAAACTACAACTATAGTCTCGAATATCATCCGTCCACTATACAGGGTCTCCCTACTTACGTTTTCCAATCTCTATCACATCTCCACTAGAGCCTGTCCTTAGGTTGGTTATTTTTATTAATTAAATCACAGCCTCCCTAGAGTTTGTGTACCCTGCCGGACTTAACTAAATCAACAACAAAAGTCCCACTTGCCAAATATCAACAAAATCTCATCTGCCGATATGTTAGGTTCCCACTCAACCTCTAGAGTCTGACAACTCAAAGTACCATTAATAGTGTTTCTAGAGTCCACATCATAACATTAAGTCTCAAATTAAATCCATCTTGGTTTTTATTATACAAAAATATTCTTCATTATTCACATTCCTTTTAACCAACCAATATTGCCACGAGAATTCATTTATATGTATGGAAGGACTTTTTATCCACAAAAACATAGATTTTTACAAAATCTGAAAATTATACGATTTCGTTACTCAAAACAGTACACTAAAAAATCAATATTAAATTCTTAAAAAATCAAATTAAATTCAGCACACAGCGAGGAATCTACCATAAAAATCTGGAATCAAATAAATTAGATTAAAGGGATCATATTCGATAAATTTTGAAGCCATCTTTTATCTAAAATCTGAAAATTACATGATTTTGTTCCTCAAAACATTACATTCAAAGATCAATATTAAATTTTATAAAAATCAAATTAAATCTAGCACACAACGAGGAATTCACCACAAATATCTGGGCTCAAATAAATTAGTTTAAAGGGTTCATATTCGTTAAGTTCTGAAAACTAACCATTATTTTAAAAATCTGGAACTACGACAGTACAGTGGTTGAAATTTCATATTTGACAATCTATAAGTTAGATTGAGGATCCATTAGATGTTCTGGAAAGTAGACACAGTAAGATACAACTTCTATTTTATAAGTTTTTGACAATTCATCAGCAACTAGGTCGAAATCTCGTTTCAAGCTGAAACAGACGACAATCCAGTTCATACAATGTCCACAAAAACTCATCAAAACTCGATCAAACCACATATATATGTATATAATAAAACACAAAACAAGCTATCAAGTGGCTCACATTCAATAGGTTTGAAATCAATAGTCTAGATCTAACCTCACAAAATATATTTTCCCGCCCAAAAGTTTCCCCCCAAAACTCAAATTAAAATCCCCCAAAACAACTCCTTTATTTATTTATTTCTCTCTCTCTCTCTCATTTTCTCTCTACTTTACTCAGAAATTTATATTTTAAGATGTCAGGTTTATAAATTTTCAGATTTTTTTGATGCATTTTTTTATTGCTCATGTTACATTGAAAATAACAAATATCTCATTAATAGTTAAATTTCATCATTTTCCAGACTCAAAGTTCTAAAAAGTTGGATTTTACCCCATTTATAATTATGTTTCAACATATACTAATGGAAACATGGACTTTTATTTACAACTAATTATTGTTTTACTATTCAAACTTGAGCTACATAATTGTTATTTTACTGTTTACAAGACTTTCATATGCTGTATTATTCTGAAGACGTGCCATAGGCACGTGCCCACGGGAAAATCTGGTGTGTATATATATATATATATATATATATATATATATATATATATATATATATATATATGTATATATATATATATATGTATATATGTATATCTCTTTTTAAACTAATATATAGATGCTCCCATATGTATACTAGAGTCCCCTTATACATATCACACAAAATGATGCACTAAAACCACACAAAATATCAAAATAAATCGGAAAACACTCAATGAAATCAACAATGTTGGTTGCGGGTTTGAACAGTACCAGGTACTGTTCACCCAAGCCTCCCAACCCTAACCCGGGGTTCAACCCCCAAACCCTAACCCCATATGTTTTGTTTTTTGATTGTAATTTCGTCTATATTTCTTTCCATACATTCTTTTATGAACAAACCACTTCAAAGTAAATTGCTTTAGATCCATACAATAATTATTCAAACCCTAATGTTTAGTTTTAATTTTTGATGATTAAAAACAATCAATAACATGAAAAGATCTCAACTTTATAATAAATCAAACATGAATTTAAGAGCATATAATAAGTTCTAATTATTTCTACATATCTTTATTAATTACAATCAAATCCATAGATCCAAAGTTAGATTTTTCATCCATCGTCAATATTTAACATTCAAAATAAATAAAACATGATCACCTCTCATAAAAATTGCATCTTTAGTTCATGTAAACATCCATAAGTTCATCCATAATGATAATATGAGTAAAACACATCTAAAAAACTAGAAGTGTCTCTCACCTCAGAGGATCAACTTGCAGAATAATAATATAAATAAAAAAAAGCCTTTTTCTTGTAAAAGTCCAAGATCCAAGCTTTAACTCCAAGAAAATAGTGAGAAATAGATGATTTGAGTGCACAAGAAAGGGTGGCCAGCTGCTGACTTTATTATAGGCCAGAATAGGCCTCTAAGGTTTCACAAAGGTTTACAAATTTACCCCCCAAGAAGATTATTTATTTACATATATGGATCCCTTCCAATTTTAGTTATTCAAATTAATTTAAAGTAAAATAATTTAATCCCTTCACATCTAGATTTGACCAGCCCACATGCAGCCTGAAATTTCAGGAAAATTCAGGAGCTTTTTTACTCTAAGTGGCAATTTTGCTCAAAAGTTCGTCATTTTTGAGTATTTGCAAATTTGTCTTAAATTATTTGAAAAAATCCAGAAAATTTATAAATGGTATTTACTAATAAATTCTAGATTTCCCAAATAGATTTTTGAATTTTATCCTCCATGAAGAATATTTTCAATAAAGTCCAAAACAATCTCAAAATTACGTAATTAAATATTTATTCAATTAAATCAATAAAAATAAATTAAATATGGATATAATCTAATTCCTTAGAGCCTTACACTGAATAGTTGGCCCTAAATGCAGCCAAACAATTTTTATGTTAAATTTTCACCCCAAAACGACTTTTTACAAAAAGACCCCTTTCTTTCTAAAATTTACAAAAGTAGTTTTCTTTATTCAGAAAAAATCCCAAAAATTCAAGTATATCCAAAAACAAATAATAGAATTTGATCATCAACTCATAATTCTAAATACACACTTTGAAAATATTTCCACGTGTTATGCACGTATGAAAATGCCAATTTTATGAAAATTGAAAATAATTCAATAAATTTATTTAAAATTTATTTATTAATTCAAAATATTGTATTAAAAATTACTGGGTGTTATAGACAGTCCCCAGTATTCCGGGACGATGGACGTAAGGGCCACAGAGTGATCCACGGAGCGGGAATGATCTCCAGTATTCCAGGACGAGAGTGACGTTCATGGGATATTTGTACAATGAGGGCTCCAGGATGACCTGTGGAGTGAGACAATCTCTAGTATTTCAGGACGATGGACGTAAGTGCCACAGAATGATCCACGGAGAGGGATTGGCCTCCAGTATTCCAAAGGCAAGAGCCAATACTTGAAAAGTGTCTAAACCTTTTAGTAGTCATAGTAGTAGGTTGCATAGTGAGAGATTCAACCCTATAATGTGGAGTACGTAGGCCCTCAGATCTATGTAGACTGGGATGCAAAGTATCCGAACAAGTATGCATTTGTGTCAAGTAGCGTAAACATCTGCATTAGGCATTAAGCCATTGCATACATGGACATGTTTAGGATAGTCACCTTTTCACACTTAGTTTACATTCAAGATTATGTTTGTTAAAGTATAATGAATCGAGTATCGCTATTTTATAATATTGCGTTGGTTGTAAGCAACTAATATACCCACAGTTTCCAATGCAGGGTTTGGATTGGCTAAAAGAATACACATATGAATTGATGCTAAAGATTTCTTTCAGATTTAAGTCGCTGATGTAACACCCCGTAGTTTCGAAAATATAGTATATAATATATGTATGTATATATATATATATATATATATATATATATACATACTAGGTTTGCCCGATGACACGTGCCTACGGCACGTTTTCGAAATGGTATACCTTGATTGATCATATAAAATAGTTTTGGAGGTCCAGTAAATTAATTGAAATTGCAAACATAGCGCAAAAAAACATATTATATGATTTTTCTTAATTATTTTAAAAGTTTTTAAAATTTTAAATTTTTTTGTTTTTTAATTTTTTAAAATTTTTAAATTTTTTATTTTCTTAATTTTTTTAATAGAAGACAGAGGGAAAGAGAAAAAAAATAATTAAATAAATATAGGAGTTGTTTTGAGTGGGGAATTTGAATTTGAGTTTTGGAGGAAAACTTTCGGAGGGAAACTTTTGGGGGGAAAATATGTTTTGTGAGGTTAGATCTGGGTCTTTGATTTTTGGGGGGATTGAAGGAGAGCCACTTGATAGCTTTCTTTGTGTTTTATTATATAGATATAATAAAGTAAATGTTGGCTGATGGCATTAAAAAGATGGTAAAAATGTGCATGGTATGATATTAAGGAAAGGAGGGGCCCACGTTGAATGCTGTTGCTGTGAATGCAAAGCTATTACTTTGAAGAATGGCATCACGTGGCATAGGCAAATGCGGCCCACCCGGGGTATATTAAGACTTAACATTTCGGCTGTGCATAAAGGATTTGAGTATGGTTTAAAAGTCCCATATCGGGTGTATAATATAATTAAATAATATATAAATAACAAAGCCTATGATCAAGCGTCACCAAATTGGTTAACCAATTTTTGAGAGGCAACCTGTGGTGGGCAGTTGTACTACATAGTATATAATTTATCTTATAAATTGTATAAATAGTCTGAGCTAGGAGCAGGAGCGTTACAAATGGTATCCCCGTAGTTTTGAAAATATAGTATATAATATATATAATATATATATATATAATAAAGTAAATGTTGGCTGATGGCATTAAAAGATGGTAAAAATGTGCATGGTATGATATTAGAGTAATGCTACATCCACTACCAATTTCACTACATTTCTCTTCACTACCTTAGGTGGCACACATAGGTAGAGAAAGATAGAGTAGGTGAGGGAACTCTCCAATAGAAGTATGCCACCTAAGGTAGTGAAATTGGTAGTGGCTAAAGCATTACTCATGATATTAAGGAAAGGAGGGGCCCACGTTGAATGCTATTGCTGTGAATGCAAAGCTATTACTTTGAAGAATGGCATGACGTGGCATAGGCAAATGGGGCCCACCCGGGGTATATTAAAGACTTCACATTTTGGCTGTGCATAAGGGATTTGAGTATGGTTTAAAAGTCTCATATCGGTTGTATAATATAATTAAATAATATATAAATAACAAAACCTATCATCAAGAGTCACCAAATCAGTTAACTAACTTTCGAGAGGCAGCTTGTGGTGGGTAGTTGTACTACATAATATCTAATTTATCTTATAAATTGTATAAATTGTCTGAGCTAAGGGCAGGGGCATTACAGCTGATATTATACTTGTACTTATCATGTTGTAATTATTTTGAATTCCTCTGCATTAATGTAAAATAACAGTATTGTATGAAAATGGTTTTAAATTCCGTGTAAAATTGTACGAATTTGAAGTAAAAGATCCGATTATGCTATGAATTACCGTGTTTTGGAATTCGGGTCGTTATAGTTTTAATGAAACTAACAAAATTTAAATCCATACTAGTTGAGTAACATATGTAATTTTATTAAATGAAATTCCCAAAATTTTGTGTGTAACTTATGTGCTCGCACAACACATTTCAAACCCGTGCCTTGCCCAAACATTTGGCCGACCAAGATCATGGGTGGGAAAAGAAAATTTTGAATGAGTCGTGGGTAGTTACTAGAAGTGTGTGGGTAGTTTTAGAAACTCCCCATCACCCTTTTCCTTATATTTACCCACCGGGCTACAGTGAAGGGGGATTCCATTTAATTTTTTTTTGTTTTGTTTGCAAACCAAATACTCTTGACTTGGAGCTCTTGCTTTGGAGGGGAGGAGACTTGGAGATTGGTACTAGGAGTTTCATTCGGAAGGCACACATTAAGAGGTGGGTGTTTCTTTGACTTCTATTAGTTTTTGAGTAAGATTACATGTTATATAGAGATAAATCATGTTATAGATAGCCTTAAACTCTCTTTTTATTGCAAGTTATTTTTAGAATCAAATGCATGTTAATTGATTTAAGTTTAATGAGATTGTAATAAATGAAAAGAAAAATCCGATATCATGTGTTAGAATTCTAAAATTTTAGTAGAGGATGCCATGTTTTGCTAGCCAAAATTTTAAGTAGAAGTGAATACACTATATTGAGAACTTGTATGGGATGTAATCGTAGGAGTGTCTTGCTTGTATTGGTATGAATGGATTATGTTGATGATAAATTTAGATATATGTAATTGTGGATATTATGAATATTAAATTTCCATGTTATTATTCTCTGTAATATAGAACCCAAATTTTACAAGTTAAGATTTGGAGTTTCGATGTTCAAACAATAAAATGTTGTGTAGAGCAGTAAATTATATTCATATTTCCTGACGAGATTTTGACAAATTGGTTTGGTGGCCTAGTTAGTGTGTTTGGAGTTGGGCGTTGTGTACAGTACTCAAATCGCAGGTTCGATCCTACATGATTGCAAATTGATTGTTGCTTTGATTTTAAAACTATTCGGAGTGATAGTTGGCTCATATTAATTAATTGAGAGCAGGATGACAGAATTATAGGATTGGAAATTTAGTTTGTGTGTGTGATTTAGGGTGTAGGTGGTCTCGGGTTCGAGCCCTTGGGAGCTTTATTCTTTTTGAAATTCTTATAAACTATTATAAAGATTGAGTAGAAACATATTGAAAATTTTGGTGCAGAGTAAACTTGGTTGGTGGGTGCGATTTAGGGTGTTCTATTTGCACTCTGGTTTGAAACTTGGGGTTCCCTTTTGTTTAAATAAATTCTTTTTCTTTACTTTACTTTGGGAAAGTACTTTTAATGTATTATTAAATTAATTTGAAGGAGAATGTATATAAATTAGAAACATATTTAGGGATTTAATTAAACAACAAAATTAGAGTTGTTGAAAAGACTGAAATTTTGATTGTTTAATCTAGATTCAATCTAGAATTTATATCACTTTAAAACGAGTTTAATTTGAAGTTGATTTAAATTATTTTGGAGAGTGAATTAAGAGTTATCCAAGGTGTGGGTTTGGGAGAAAATTAGACTTGTGGTAATTTGGTAAAGTTTTATCAATGTGAGATCCTAGTTGTTTGAGATTGATGACTAGGAAGAAATAAATAAGACAATAAAATGACTTATAAATGAATGAATGAAATATTTTTTTTTAGGTTCACAATAACCTAGAAGATCTCTAAATATGAGATGTATGGATTCTAGAGACTGAGAAAGACCCAGTGTGTCGGCAAATTTGTGATTTGAAAATATGAGAAGTGGCCAGTATGGGGTGTTGTTCTCGGTTTGTTGATTTAAGTCCGGTAAAAAGGTAAGCTAGCTCTAGGTGATATTATTTATGTTTGAACTTAAGAATAGGCACTAGAAGAAAATATAATAGAAACAATGATGAACATGTCCAGTAAAGAATTTGCAGCTCCTAGGGGTTCAAGATAGAGGTATGCCCGGTAAATCCACGTATCTGGGTTAGGAGTATGCCTGTCTGTCTATAAAAAGGCCGGTAAAGAGCTTGCAATTCTAAGAAGTGCACATTAGAGTGGCATCATAAGCATGATTGTCTGCATTATTCATTAGGTTCATATCATACACTGACATAATTAGGATAGTCACTTTTTTATTTTGCATTCAAGTTTGTAATTGTTAAGTTGAGGAATCGCTGTATTATAACATTGTGTCTGTTGTATGCAACTGACGTGCTCGCAACTCTCAAGTTGTAGGACACAGATTAGCGATTGACGGGGGCTTGAGCTTGACGTCAATGAATGTTGTATGCTTGAAGATGTTTTATGATATAAGTTGTATTTCTTTTATGTAAATTTCTGCTGTGTATTATAAAGAATTACATTGTAATGATTTGTTTTAATTCCTTGTATTTTGTACAAAATTAAAGTAATGATCCTGGTTTTGATAGAAATTACCTGTGTTATGGAATTCGAGGGGTTACAACTTCGTCGAGCCCTCCCTTTTTGTCTCGAGCTACCAGCTTATCCAGTCGAGCTATGGATTCGAGTTGGAGTTTTCGTCGACCCTGACCTTCATGTGAGCTTCTTTTGATCGATGTGCTATCCTCTCAGCGATTTTTGGGCATGCTGTATCTTGGTTGACGGAGCTTCAATGCTTTTCGGAGTTGGTTCTGTGAAGAAGAAGGGTTTGTTGGAGTTTTTGTGGGTTCCAGGTTTCATTTTGCTCTGACCCAAAACCCTATATTACTCTTTAATGTAATGCGGGCTTGGGTTTGAACCCGAAAGCCCATTAAGTGAAGTGGATTTGGACCCGAAAACCATGTATTTGATTGATGTTGCCACCTTCTTCACTGTTTAGAACTTTTCTTCATTGGTTGGAACTTTTCTCTTTGTTTTTGTTGATCACCACCATTCTTGAAGTTGAGATGGCACTTGTTTTTGTAGAGTTTGATCATCTCCCGTCTTGAAGCTTTGTGTGGAGCTTTTGTCAATGTCGATGTTATGCTCGGAGTTGAGTTCGAGTTTTGAAAATCTTTTGATGAGTCACTGATTATTGTACTTGTCGATAAAACATCTCGTCCTTCATTTGGGTGAACCACTCTTTTGTCAACCAAGCGTTGTGTTGTTCGCTTGTTTTGTCGATCAAGCGTTTCATCGTTGGACGAGCATTTTGTCGGTCTAGGAGCATAGTGCTTTGATCATTGGATGAGTGTTCTGTAGCAGACCTAGAATAATAGTAGCAGATTTGCTATTTGATTCTAGAAAGTTTGTTGAGGCGACTTTCGGACGGAGTTGAACGAAATTGCCATTTGCACCGGGCATGTTTGTAGAGACTACTCTAAGACGGAGTCGGACTTAAAGCTTGTCGTTTGATCCCGACAAGTTTGGAGAGACAACTTTGAGGCGGAGGAGTTCATTTGAACTTGCCATTTATGCTCAGCAAGTTCATGGAGAGGCAACTCTGAAACTGAGTTGATGTTGAAGCTGATGTTTGATCCCAGTTTACAGAAAACTCTGTAACGAAGTTGAACGTTTGAACCTGCTGTTTGCGCCCAGCAAGTTTTGTAGAGACAACTCTGTGATGGAGTTAGACGTTGAGCTCACTGTTTGATCCCAACGAGTTTATAGGGACAACCGTGAGACGAAATTGGTCATTTGAACTTGCCGTTTGTGCCCAGCAAGTTTGAAGAGACATCTCTCAGAAGGATTTGAACATTGAACCTGCCGTTTGGGCCCATCAAGTTCTGAGAGCAACTCTGGGATAGAGTTGAACATTGAACCTGCCGTTTGATCCTGGCAAGTTTGGAGCGACAACTCTACGATGGTGTTGAACGTTAAACCTGTTGTTTGTTCCGAACAAGTTTGTAGGGAAAACTCTAGTCAAAGTTGAAGGTTGAACCTGCCGTTTGATCCCGGCAAGTTTGGAGAGACAACTCTGTGATGGAGTTAAACGTTAAACCTGATGTTTGTTCCCAACAAGTTTGTAGGGGCAACTATAGTCAGAGTTAAATGTTGAAATGGTTGTTTGCTCCCCACATGTCTGCAGAGACAACTCTTAAGCGGAGTTGAATGTTTGAACTCGATGTTTGATCCCAACAAGTTCATAGAGAACTCTATGATAGAGTTGATCATTTGAACTCGATATTTGGTACCAGCGAGTCATAGAGACAACCTTGAGACAGAGTTGGTCATTTGAACTTTCTATTTTTGCCTAGTATGTTTTATAGAGACGATTCTAGGCCGGCGTTGAACATAGGGCTTGCCTTTGATCCCGATAAGTTTGTAGAGTCAACTATGAGATGGAGTTAATTATAGAGCATGTCGTTTGATCTCGGAAAGTTTGGAGAGACAAATTTGAGTAGAGTTAATTATAGAGCTTACCGTTTGATCTCGGTAAGTTTGTAGAGTCAACTTTGAGACAGAGTTGGTGTATAGACTGTTTTTTGATCCCAACAAGTTTGGAAAGAAAACTCTGAGAGTTATAGAGTGTGCCGTTTGATCCTGACAAGTTTGCAGAGTCAACTTTGGGAAGGAGTTGGTGTAGAGTTTGTTGTTTGATCCCGACAAGTTTGTAGAGTCAACTCTAAGACGAAGTTGAGCATTAAACTTGTTGTTTGCGCCCAACAAGATTATTGAGGCAACTCTGAAGCAGAGTTGATGTAGAGCTTGTCGTTTGATACCGGCAAGTTTGTAGAGGCAACCCAAACCTGGCGTTAGGTGACAATCTACAGCATGAATTTATGAGGTTGTTGGCAAGACTCAACAAATGAGTGGGGCGTTAACTCATTGTTTGGAGTCAGTGAGTTGTTGACGGAGCTCGAGCGGAGAGCAGAATGTTGAACTCGTTGTTTGGAGTCAACGAGTTGTTAATGGAGCGCAAGCAGTGAGTAAGGCGTCGAACTCATTGTTTGGAGTAAAGGAGTTGTTGATGGGGCTCGGAGCGGAGAGCAGAGCATTGAACTCGTTATTTAGAGTCAATGATTTGTCGATGGAGCTCGAGCGAAGAGAAAGGTGTTGAACTCGGTGTGTGGGGTTAATGAGCTGTTGACGAAGCTTGAGCAAAGAGTGAGGCATTCAACTCATTGTTTGGAGTCAAACGAGTTGTTGATGGAGCCTGATCGGTGAGAAGGGCGTTGAACTGGTTGTTTGGAGTCAACAGGTTGCTGATGGAGCTCGAGTAGTGCAAGGCGTTGAACTCGTTATTTACAATCAATGAGTTGTTGGTGGAGCCCAATCGAAAAACAAAGGCATTGAACTCGTTGTTTGGAGCCAGTGAGTTATTGACAGAGCCTGAGCGAAGTGCAAGGTGTTAAACTTGTTGTTTGGAGTCAACAAGTTGTTGATGGAGCGCAAGCGGTGAGCAAGGCATCCAACTCGTTGTTCGTAGTGAACGAGTTGTTGACGGAGCCTGTTCCGAGTCTTCATGATATTGAATTGAAGACTTTTGTGTTTATTCAGCATTAAAGTAATTTCGTTCTTCTTTTTACCGACAAGTAGTTATGTACAACCGGATGAGGTCTTCGGGACGTCTAGCTTGCTCTCCTTCGCGATACACTGCGCTTGTCGGAGTTGCGACTCGTCTGTTTGCTCGGTGCTTCTCGCGATATGGAGTTGGAACTTGCTCGGGTGAGGGTCGTAGGAAAGACTTGGAGCGTACCCGCCTGTAGCTTGTCATGTGATTTGTCATCTTTGGCAGTTGGCTAGTTGTAGGAGCTGCTGCTTTTGGGAAAAATCCGAACTTGCCATTTTGTTCTTGTAAATATTTGTAGTGGCACTGGATTTGAATATATAGATTTGTGATAGTTCTGTGACTTGAAGAATTCTTTTCATATGCTTGATCCTTATTGTGCAACTTATTGTTAAGATTGATGGCCCATCGACTGAGTTTATTTTAGCTAAAGAACAAGGTGTTAAATTTATTGTGCATAACTAACAAACTGTTGATGGTGTGCGTAATGTTTAACAGAGTTTAGAACTTGTCCGTCTTGTACCCAGTTGGTTGTAGGAGAAACTCTGAGAAAGAGTTTTTTTTCCAAACTTGCTGTATGGGTATTTAGCTAGTTGTAGGAGCAATTCCGAGGAAAAGTTACTTTCTAAACTTGCTATATGGGTCCACCAACAAATTGTGAGAGTCACATCGAGTGGTGAGTTGAACTCCAAATGTCGCTTTTACAAGTTTTATTGGGGTTGCCACAATCCATGATTTTGGATCTTTAAATTTTCTTTAAGGAATTTTAACTAGTTTCAGGAATAGATCAAATGGCGATTGGAACTCTGATCGTGCTTATTTGCAGGTTTCTAAAGTTACTTCGAGCCATGGGTATGGATTTCGAACTTGTTAGTTTTGGTATTAACAGGTCACAGGAGCAGATCGAATAGCGAGTTGAACTCTGATCCTGCGTTTCCACTAGTTGCTAGAGTAACATCTAGTCATGGCTTTAGACTCTGAACCTATCTTCGAGGCATTAACTGATTGCTAGAGCAGATCAAATGGCGAAGCGAACTCTGAACTTGCTTTGTTGCAAATTACGAGAGTAACTTCGAGCTATGGTTATGGACTCTGAACTTGTCTTATAATGAGCTTTTAATGAGTTTTTGGTGCCATTTTTTAGAGTAAGCTTGGCATTTAACTCGTTATATGCATCCATAGAGTTGTACAATAATTCTGCAAAAATTAATACTAAATTTTATTAAAAAATAAGACTAACCGGTTGCTCTAGTGGTTGGCCTTATTACATGCAATGACCGGTAGTGAAAGCGGTCTTTATTGAAAAGAAACATTAACTAAAAGGTTGCTATATTGGCTGACATTTAGTACAAGTTTTAAAAGTTCTACTATTAAAATATGGCATTTCAGATGTTCTCATTGTACTTCATGAGGTGCTCAATTTTCTAAGTCCCTGCTAATATCTCCTATACTTCATGAGGTACTCCACTTTTCAAGTCCCTGCTAATATCTCCTTGCCCCTCGGATCTTCAAGTTGATAAGCGGTTCGGCGAACAACTTGGTAGACTTTGCTTGGACTTGCCTGTTTTGGAGCAAGTCTCCCCGTATTTTGCAGAGAGAAGGGGAGATATTTAGGTACACCGATGAGTTTAGGCAGAACCATTTCTTTTCGTTGAATTAGCAGAGTTGCTTCGGCCGGGAGATTTATGTTTACTATTATATTTTGATGAAGAAAAATTTGGACCTGGGAGGAGATGACTTAACAGGTTTGGAAGTTTTTGAAAGGGTTGTCTAGGGCAGTAGCTTCGAACTCGTTTAAAGAATCGGTGTTACTGTGATTATTTTATGGCGAAAGATCTATATGACATTGAGCGCGAAAACCGAGCCCCCCATTGTAGCGGTGTAGCATGCTTGATGTGAATAATTTGCACGTGTACAAAATCGCAACAAGTAGTATAGTTTTAGTGAAAAGATTGTCGAACCCACAAGAACTAATTATTTTATCAAGTACCGAAATTACTAGATTAACTACTTTTTGAAAAACTGAAAATTTAATAAATAAAGCAACTAAATTAATCTAAAGATCTAAACTAATAAAAGAGAACAAAAATTTAAAATATTTTGATTTATTAATTGCAAAACAAATTCTAGGGCTTTCGGTTTCACATAGTTAATCCCACACAATTTATAACTCCATGTGAATAAACATATTATTTTTCCAAGTTTTAAACCAAAATCCCCAAATTATTTAATATTCTTTCTCAAGCAATATCAAAAATATTCTCAACTCATTATTTTCATAGTTCATGCACAAATTACTAAATGAAAATTCATTAAAATCTATGGATTTCAAAACTGTCACATTAACAGCGGTTCGCTCTTGTAACGGTGTTTAACTTTATTAATTCGAAATCACAAATTACCAGTTCGGTCTCTCCATGATTTAATAAATCAAACAAAAGTTGGCCAAACAATTGCAAGCATTAAGAACAAAAATCAAACACATAACCATGGAAAAATAGAAAAATAATATGGAATTAAAATTGTGTTCTCAAAACTAGGCTATATCAAAGGCCTAGAAAAATAAAATTAGTTTATAATAAATTTGGAACTAACAAATACTGTTCATGGATTGCATATTAAAAATTAGAAGAGAGAAGAAAAAAACTCGAGTTTGTAGAAAAATCCGAAATCAAAGGTCCTCGGTTTTCGCGCCGCAAACAGTGCAGCACGCCCTCTCTCCTCTCTCTGTTGGATTCTGTAGGCAAGGTAAGAAACACTAGAGGGGGGTGAATAGTGTTGTATAAAAAATAATTGCGGAATTGAAAGTTTTTGTAACGCCCCGAATCCCAAATACACTGAATTCGAGATGTTCTACAGGATCTTTTCACTTTCTTTAGTACAATTTTACAAGGAAATTTAAACTTTTCATTTTACATCAGAGTTACATCATATATCACACTTTTCTTTTGCACAGCGAAAGTAAAATTTTACAACATTTAAATAAATGTACAACAACATGGAACAATCTTTAGGCATCCATTCCTCTTTATCCTTTAACATGTCATTTACCTGCATATAAGACTGTGGGTACGTCAGTTTATTCAACCGACGATCATTATATACGGCCATCCTCTCTATACCGGAAATAGTATAACTTAATTTTCCATATTTAGCAAATACAAACTTGTCACATTACAATTAAAGGGGCTACCCTATTGATGTCGTGTTGTGATTGTGCACTTAATCCTTAATGCAATTATTTATGTTACATGACATTAATGCACACTTGTTCGGAGTCTATGCATCCCATACTACATAGGTCCGAGGGCAAGCCTCTTAATCGTTCTTCATCTTTGTAGGGTTCAATCCCTCATTATGACTTAATCTACTACTGTAACTACGGTAGTGTCTTAGATGATCTATGAGTGCAAGCACGTGTACAGAAACTGGAGGGGAATTCCACGTCATGTCACGACTCATCGTGAAGAATCTATGGACAATTCAGCCTCCTTCATGGCACACGATCCTCATGCAGTCACCAAACATCCCACAAGTGTCACCACAGGGACGACACCCTGGAGCAGTATCCACGTCATGTCACGACGCATCGTGAAGAACCTGTGAAATACTCTCCGCCGCCACGGCCACCCTGGAGCTGTATCCACGTCATGTCACGACTCATCGTGAAGAACCTGTGAAATACTCTCCGCCGCAAATCCGATGACCCTCACTCGTGTTTTTCTCCTACTTTCATCACCTCTCCACTATGTACTAATTATTAGAATCATGAATAAAAATCAAAGCTCTAGAGTTAGCCTCTCCACTCAACCGGACTTATTCATTTCATGTTCACATGACCAACCTTGGTCTTCTTTTCAATTTCATTTCATTTCCACTGCCGGGGGAGACTTAGCTACTCTTTTGTTCAATTTCTAATTCACAACTTCCAATTTGAGCATTTCCAACTCATGAATTCATTTTTTCATTGCCTCAGCATATCATGTTCTTAATTTTCATATTCATGTAATTCTTCATTCAAAGTATGACTCACTTCATGTAAATTTCTCAATTCAAACTAAGATTCATTTCATATAAATTCACACAGCAATAAAAAGAGTTCATCAACATCAATCATAAAGTTCACAATCTTCAAAATAGACAGAATAATGTTCTCTGACATATCAAACACTCTGGACAGTCAACTTGGATCTCTTCCAGTCAACTTGTTCAGTCAATTCACATTCTTCATAACCACTCAGGAGAGTCGACTGCTGCACATGGCAGTCGGCTATTCCGCAGTGTTTTCCAATTTCAATTATCAATCACAGGACAGTCGACTGTCGTTCAACACAGTCGCCTGTTTCGCATAGTTCAATTATGTAATTTCTCAAGTTCTATACAGTCGACTACTACACACATTAGGTCGACTGAACAGTTTAGAATCTCAAATTAAGGAATCACACTTCATACTTTGTCACGCTATTCTTCAACAAGAATAATTCACATTTCATGGTTATCACATTGTTCTCAAAATGAGAAGTACTAACGAATATTCATAATTCATGTTTTCATGCATCTATAATGTCACTTCAATCTTTACTATATTAATCTTCTTCATTTCTAGTTCTTTTGCACGGTATAATTTCTCAAAAATACACATATCAAAATCATAGTTCTAATCACACCTTTTATTCTCAGATCACATTTTATTTCATGCAACAATTCCCAAATTATCTTTATAACGTCTCATGTATTTTCAAAAAAATAGAACATTCGAGTTTGTAAAAATGCATCAGTACCAGTTGACTTATACTATAGTAAGTCGGCTGTCCAGGGAAAACATCCATGATTTTAACCAAATATATTACACAAAAAGTTGACTTATAAAAGTACCAGTCGACTTAAGTGAGCATATAAGTCGACTTACCCGAAAGATTCTTACTCGACATTTCTCAACAATTAATACCACTAATCTCTTTATTAGCCAAGTTCACATTCATGGTTATAATTAATCCATATCACCTTAGATTTTTACTAATCCAATCACATACAATTGCATACTCACATTCCAATCAATTTACAGGTCAATTTTCCAATTAAGAGTGTACTCTTATTAGTATTTTTCATGCATCATTTCTCAATATATACTAGCATCATTTCTAATTAGAAATAAGGAAAATCAAACCCATTATCATTCATTCAAACAAGCATTTCTACTTTAGAAATATGGAAAATTTTACCCACCTTGTATGGAGAGAAAACAACACAATAGCAACGAAGGTCCTTTGCGAATGAATGCACCTCCTCCTAGACGCTCGCACACACCTCCAAGCCCAAGCAAAACCGAAAGCTTCCCCTTTTGATGCCGGCCTTCTTCTCCTTGTTGAAAGCAATACAATCCCACACAATTCTCTCAATCTTTTACTCACAACTTACTACTAAATTAGACTATAGTTTTGGAAGGGATAATAAGCACAAAGAACTAGCCATGGGAGGGGGTATTTATACTAGAAATCAACTAGAATGGAGGGCTAGGATTAGTTGGTTTGTTGTAGAATGGAGGGCCAAAATTGTGCATTTGATTTTTACATAAAAAAAAATAGAATTTTTAAATAAATTAATCCATGGGCTTAGTTTTATGGGCCAAAATAGTAAAAATAAATAAAAATACATTTTGGGCTTTAAGAAAAGGCTAAAAAATATGGCTTTCTATTTATTAAAAAAAAGGCTTTTGTATAAAATAATTTGAGAACACATATTTAAATATTTATACTCATCACAATAAAATAATTATAAGATTTAATTCAACTAACATATTGCACGTGCACACTACGTGCAAAATAAATAATTTTTCATTAATTGAAAAATCAGGGTATTACAGCTTTCTTCTGTCCAGACGACTATAAAAGAGATATCAGTCGACTGGAGCATCAGAGTAGAAGAGTATTTTTGAGACTAGTCTGATAAGTCGACTTAAATAGGAGAGACAGTCGACTTGCCAGAAGAGTTTTTAAGACGATTGTTATACCAGTCTGATCAGTCTACTTAGGATGGAGATCCAGTCGATTTACCAGAAAGATTTCGAGTAAACTGAAATGCAAGTAATGAAAACAGTTCAAAGAGATACAACCACAGAGATACCAATCACAGAGTACACACGATGTATCCTGGTTCAGTCCTCCCGAACTACATCCAGTCCCCAAGAAACCCACTTGAGATTTTTTACTATTCTTGAAAATGTACAAGAATACCCTACGGCGTTAGACAACAACCTTGTCCAACCCGTAGTCCTCTCTCACCACTATAGAGAACAAACTCACTCTTCTAACATGAGTGAAAAACTTACTCTACACCCTAGAGTCCTACTCTCCAACCTAGAGGAACCACTCTCACAACCGAGAGTGAAAACCGACTCTACAACCAAGAGCCCTACTCTCCAACCGAGAGGATCACTCTCACAACCGAGAGTGAAAGAAAGAACAATGAAAAGTTATAATCAACTTATAGTCTTGTTGTGATTGTGATTTGTGTATGGAGGCTAATAGGTCACTTCTGAAATCTGTCCAAAACGAAATCAATGTTATATTGGACTGAAAACAGAGAATCAAAAAACTTAAAGACTTTGAAAGCATTTGAACTCTTGTTCTCTTTTTGAAAATAAGGACTTGAAAGCTTATATAAAAGAGTGTCCTTTTCCAAGTAATTTCTACACTCTATTTATAGAGTTAGAATCACTGGACGTTGAGAAACAGTTGTACCAACTGTCAACCAACGGAAATAAATCTTTTGAATTCGAAAAATCAAGTTTTGAATTCAGTAAACTGTCGAAACGACTTGAACAGTCAACTGGGTTGCCGTTATGAGTCGACTAGCCAGAGTTTGAAGAAGATCAGACAGTTTTGTACAGATTCAGTCGACTGGTCCTTAACGGCAGACGACTGGTACTCAATAGCTGATCTAGTTCAAGCTGTTCGACCTTTAGATTGTGTAAAACACACAGTTATAGAATTATGTGTGAGTGTGTGTGTGTGACAAGGCTGTACATCAATCTAAGACTCAACAAAGAGAAAAATTACATTTGTTTTTACAAGACACAAAATATAAGACATTGAAGCTTTGGTCTTGACTTGAGTCTTGAGTCTTGAGTGAAGCTTTAGCCATTGTCTTTGTATGAAGCTTTGCTTGATCATTCGTCAGCTTTAGAACCTTGTGGCTTGCTTGATCAATTCGATTTGAGGCCTTTGTGTATCATTCATGATAACTTTGATACAACCTACAATATATGAGAAGTAGCACAACAACTTTGCATTGTGTTGTAATCATCAAAATCAAGAATCAACATTCTCCCCCTTTTTGATGATGACAACACAATAGCTTACAATAATAGGAATATTACAAAAAATTACACATGCTCAATGTTTAATGCTCCCCCTAACAAATGTACAATATGCATATGCATATATTAAAAACATGCACACCATGCAAAAAATGACACAAACAAAATGCACAATATTCTCCCCCCCTTTGTCATCAACAAAAACAATAAATAGGAGAGACAAGCATAGGAAGCATAAAGAAGCAAAAGCAAAGTTATACATAGTTCAAAATTGCGAATTTGACGAAACCGGATTCGCGACAGTCGACTGATATGTAGGGCAGTCGACTTAGTCGAGAGCAAAATAAAGAAACAAAAAATAGCACAAATACAACTGGAAGTCAACTGGATTACTATTCACAGTCGACTTTCCAGAGCATAAAACTTAGGAAAATATATAAGACTAAAACCAGTTGGGCTGTCGACTAAAATAAAGTCTTAAGTTGACTTACCAGATTTAAAATCTCAAGAAACATCAGAAAAACTAAAAATTCCTAGTTCTCTTCTTAAAGTGATAAATGTGTCTTCCTTAAGTGGCTTAGTAAAGATGTCAGCTATCTGTTTATCTGTAGAAATAAAGTATAAAGAAATGTCTCCCTTTAAAACATGATCACGTAAAAAATGATGTCTAATATCAATATGTTTCGTACATGAATGTTGAACCAGATTTTTAGATAAGTTAATGGCACTGGTATTATCACACATTATTGAAGGCTTTGAAAAAGAAATACCATAGTCTAATAGGGTTTGTTTCATCCACAAAATTTGGGCACAAGCCAAACTTGCAGCGATATATTCAGCTTCTGTAGTAGATAGTGTAGTGCCCTGAATTTCTAATAAGATATCTTAGAAAATACGTGGCACAATCCCAACATCCACTAAATGTAGCATTAAACACAACCAACACCACTAAAATTTTCAACTTTTATTACAGTAAACTTTTACAAATCACAGCAGAATTCAAAACAACTCAAACAATATTTTCTGTCATTTACAACTCAAATTATCTCAAAACTGCTTTTACAAATTTACACAAAACTCTTATGAATCAATTTATCTCAAAAATCAACTCAAACATCCAACCTCCAACTCTAAGCAACAACCTGCAACATATGAGGCTAGAGATGACCCCTAACCCCCAAAACTAAATGGGTCAGCCATAAATGGTGTGAGTGACACAAAAAAAAACAAACAAACAACATAAATGAACATACCTCATAAATTCTTAAACAACATGTAGTAAATAAGAATACAAGAAGCAAGAAATGATAGGGAAACATGAAAACATCAAGTGGAACTAAACTAAGTGTCAGGTGTAGAAAACAGGAAACCACATGCGTAAACCAAGTCAAGAAAACACAAATTCTATATGCGGACTCTCTAATGCGTGCTTGTCGAAGTCTATGCATCCAACTCTACATAGGTTCGGTGCAAGCCCTTAACGTCTTCACTTCATAGGGTTCAATCCCCCGCTATGCAACTAATCCTAACACGATGACTACTACGAGATAAAGATAAACTGTGAGTACTAGCCCTTGCCCCGATAATTCCGAAGATCAATCCCACACCGTAAGTAATCACTTGGATAATTCCGGAGATTAAATCCCACACTGCAGGTAATTTACCTGAGATAATTCCGGAGATGAGTCCCACACCCAAGGTAAGTTACTTCGATAATTCCGGAGATTAAATCCCACACCGAAACAATGACCCTCATCACATGAATACCCCATGTGCGTCGCCTCGACTCTGATAATTCCGGAGATCAATCCCACACCCAAAGTAACCACTTGGATAATTCCAGAGATACATTCCACACCGCAGGTAATTTACCTGAGATAATTCCAGAGATGAATCCCACACCCTAAGTAAGATACTTGGATAATTCCGGAGATTAAATCCCACACCAAAGCCATACTGAGGTGCATAACCCATGTTCCCGTTCATCATATCACCACTAGTGCCTGTCCTTATTATTGTTAGGTTATTTAATTACTTAACGAATCTCCTAGAGTTGGTGTACCCTACCGGCCTATATTCAAAACTGAATAACTGAAATGCCTCAACGGGCCTCAACAAAATAACTCAACACCGGTATACTAGAGACTCAACTCAAATGTCTACATCAAAGTTCCACTAAACAAAGTGGCTCAACTGAATATCTTAAATCAAATACTTAACTGAATATCTTAGAATCAAATGCTTAACTGAATATCTAGTATAGACTGAATTATCTGAGAACCAATCATTCAAAGGATCACTCAAGTTACAAAAACTCATCAGTACCAGTCGACTTATACTGTAGTAAGTCGACTGTCCAGAGGACAAATATCCAAAATTTTACAAAAATAAACTAAGTCATACCAGTCGACTTGAAAGCCATCAGTCGACTTAATCGAGACAAAATTTCAATAATTTTCACTAAAAATATTTTAAGTAACATAAGTCGACTTAAAGAAGTCATAGGTCGACTGTCCAGAAAGGACTGAAATAATTTTACAAAATAAAGATCTCAGGACAACAGTCGACTGCCTAAGAGTCTAGTCGACTGTCCAGAGGGGATTTCAAAAGAACTAAAGATGCAACAGCGGGGTCGTACCAGTCGACTTAATCGTAGACCAGTCGACTATCGGCCTACTGTTTTCATAAATTAGGTCTGAATACAAAATCAAAACTGAAGTTTTCTAAAGATTTATTGTTGGTGAAAAATAGTTCGTATTCAGGTAAAATGAAAAATCTCAACAAATCCTCATTATGGATATATTGCTAAAAACATCGATTATGTCAAAACTCAAGTTCTCATGTTCTAGATTACTAATTCTTTCATTAGGGTTTCTCAATACTAAATTTCTTTCACGACTCTTAATCAAAATCTGATTTATAAACTCAATGTCCAGATGTTCAACCATCCGTTCATAACCATACTCAAATCTTAACATGCTTTTTAGCAACACAATTTTATAAACCAAGATCTACTAGTCATTCATAGATTTTACATACATGGTCCAAACAACAACAATGGTTCACATGAATCATACCACAATATAAGATCCATATCATTCACAACATCAAATCAAACAACATTGTCACCCGCATACATAGATCAAAACAACAAAACAATTTTAAATCACTCACAAAATCAAAACAAAACAAAAACAATGTCACTCACCTTTGAATTGAGAAGATCCAACGAAAAGCTTTCCTTTTTGCTAGATCCAAAAACTTCTTGCTCCACCAAAACGAATCACTAAAAATTCTGTATATTCCCAGTAATGACGGCTGGAAAAACCCTTTTAAACGATTCGGAAATAGGTTTAGGGTTTTACCCGCACTTTTGCAAAATAATTCCCTTCAAAAATACAACTTTATATACATAGGTCTAGTCTTGGAAACTCAATAAAATTCATTTAAATTTGGATTTTAAAGTAATATATAATTCTAAATCTCAACCAATATGGTTCAAAACGTCCAGAATATACATTTTTTACATTTTAACTCTTAAAAATGTCAAATTTGCAAAAAGGTCATTCTTTTCTCAAAATTTGCAAATAGTTCCAATTAATTTTAGAAAAATCTGGAAAAATACTAAATAAATCCCAAATATTAAATAATGATTTTCCATGAAGAAAACTTAACTTTCAAATTTCTCGAAAGGTATTTACACGTGTTTTGCACGTATACAAAAGATAAATCTTTTAGAAAATATTCATTAAATCCTCAAAATTCATTTAAATTCATTTTCAAATATTAAAAATAATATTTGAAAATACGGGGTTCTACAGATAGGGATACCGAATTTTTCTTCTTACTACACCAAGAGACTAGTGAATGTCCCAAAAAGTGACATGTCCCACTAGTGCTCTTGTGGTCAGTTTTACTACCGGCAAAATCCGCATCACTATATGACAAAAGTTCAAAGTTATCTGTGCGTGGATAAAATAGACCATATTCAGACGTGCTTTTAAGGTATCTTAAAACACATTTCACAACTTTTAAGTGAGACTCTTTAGGACTTGACTAATATCTAGTACACAAACATACACTAAATATAATGTCCGGTCTACTAGCAGTTATATATAAGAGTGAGCCAATCATACCTCGATAGAGTTTTTGATCGACACTCTTACCTAATTCATCTTTGTCAAGGGTAGTGGTAGTAGCCATAGGTGTGGTCTTACTACTCGTGCTATCCATGTTAAACCGTTTGAATAATTCCTTAGCATATTTTCCTTGATTAATAAATATGCCATTTGGTGACTATTTAATTTGCAGTCCAAGGAAATAGTTGAGTTCACCCATGTGACTCTTCTCAAACTCGTTTTTCATGGTGTTAGCAAACTCTTGACAGAGATTACTATTAGTAGAACCAAAGATTATGTCATCTACATATATTTGTATGATCAAGATATCCGTCTCTATTTTCCTAATAAACAGGGTAGTGTCTACTTTACCTATTTCAAAACCTGTTTCTAAAAGAAAAGTCTTCAATCGATCATACCAAGCACGTGGTGCTTGTTTAAGACCGTATAAAGTCTTTTTCAATTTAAAAACATGGTTTGGGAATTGTTCATGTTCGAAACCTTGTGGTTGCTTAACATAAATATCTTCTTTTATAAACCCATTAAGAAAAAAACTTTTAACATCTATTTGGAAGAGTGTAAAATTTATAAAATATACAAAAGATAATAAGATATGGATTGATTCTAATCTAGCAACAGGAGTATATGTTTCATCAAAATCAATGCCTTCTTCTTGATTATACCCTTGAGCAACTAGTCTAGCTTTGTTCCTAACAACTTGTCCTGATTCATCTAACTTATTCTTGAATATCCATTTGGTACCAATTATTGTATGATCAGGAGTTCGTGGAACTAAATCACATACATCATTCCTTATAAATTGGTTTAACTCATCTTGCTTGGTATTTATCCAAAACTCATTTTCATAAGCTTCTTGTATATTCTTCGGCTCAAAATCCTAGAAAGTTGTGTGAGAAAACATGTTAACATATGATATTGTCTGAATACCATGTGAAATGCCACCAATTATTAAGTCATGAGGATGATCTCTAACTTCAACAAAAGATTTTGATAAAGTTGGAGACATCACAACAGGATCAGTCGACTTGACCAATTCATCAGTCGACTGATTTACAGCAGTCGACTTGACTTCCTTATCGGTCGACTTATCCGCAAGGCTAGTTTGCTCTAAAGATGTAATTACTTTATTTAAAGGTGATGAATCAGTTTCATCATCTTCAATTAAAGTCGATGAATACAGAGATTCATCAAATGCAACATGCATGGATTCTTCAATAGTCATTGTTGACTTGTTGAAGATCCTATATGCCTTACTCCTATTTGAGTATCTTATAAGGATACCCTCATTAGATCTAGGATCAAACTTATCCAAATTATCCTTAGTGTTCAGAATAAAACACTTACATCCAAAAATTTTGAAGTAACAGACCTTAGGAATCCTATCAAAAAATAGCTCATAACATGTTTTCTTTAGCTTATGCCTAATCAAAATTCTATTTAAATCATAACAGGCTGTAGCAACGGCTTCAGCCCAAAAAATACTTAGGTAAATTGCTTTCAACAAGCATGGTACGTGCACATTCTTGCAAAGTCCTATTCTTCCTTTCAACCACTCCATTTTGTGGTGAAGCTCTAGGAAATGCAAACGAATGAGTTATACCATTCTTGTTGCAATATTCTGCAAACGTTTCATTTTCAAATTCTCCACCATGATCACTTCTAATAGTGACTATGGTTAGAGACTTTTGATCTTGAATTCGTTTACAAAAATTAGCAAATCTACAAAAGCATCATTCTTATGTTTTAAAAAGAAAGTCCAAGTGAATAGTGAAAAATCGTCTACTAAAACAAATACATACCTACTTTTATTTAAAGAAACAACTCTAGTAGGGCCAAATAAATCCATGTGGATTAATTCGAGCAGCCTATTAGTAGAAATTACTTCTTTTATTTTAAAAGTAGATTTAATTTGTTTTTCTAGTTGACATGCATCACATAACTTATCCATTTTAAAAGATAGTCTTGCAGCCCTTTAACTAGGTTGTAGTTAGACAGTTTAGAGAGATTTTTTATATTCACATGGCCAAAATATTTATGCCATAGCCAAGAATCATTATTAGAAGCTACTAAGTAAAAATCATTCAAAAAATCATATGCCTTTAAACATAGTTCATAAATGTTATTTTTCCTAAATCCTTGAAAAATTATATTTTGCATGGTAGAATCATAAATTAAGCGTGCATCTTTTTCAAACATAATTTTATAACCCTTATCACATAGTTGGCTAATACTCAACAAGTTATGCTTAAGTCCACAAACTAATAAAACATCTTCTATAGAAGGATTAGTGTACTTACCGACCATACCAATTCCAATGACTTTTCCTTCGTTGTTGTCACCAAATGTGACTGTTCCTCCATCAATATCTTGAATGGAAGATAGGAGGTTGGCATGACCAGTCATGTGCTTCGAGCATCCGCTGTCAAGTATCCAACGATCTCTCTTAGGTACCTATAAAATATTCAATGTGAATATGGTACCCTTTTCATTGGGTCAAAAATAGATTAGTTGTTTGGAAACCAAACCCAAGAAGAGTTTGATTTTCCACCATAAGCAGAAATATAATTAGCAGAATTACATACAATAAGCATATATGAATTAATATAAGCAATTCTATCTTTCGGACTCAGGTTGACTGAAACCTATACATTTTTACTCTGTCCAGTCGACTTTGTTATACCTTTCAGTCGACTGTGACTGATATGCAGTCGACTATGAGGTAGTATAGGTCAACTTATCTGAGGTGTTTTTCTCATTGAATAAGACTCAGTACCTCTGGACAGGCGATTTGTGGTTGGGTTCAGTCGACTGGTCTGAACTATAGATTTGCCTTTATCATGAAAATCTACAATTTTAGGCTTTTCAAAAAACTCATACAGTTTACGCTTAACACTGAAAATATATGCAGTTTTATTTACACTAGTGTTCTTAGAAGCATGAGATTTTTCAAGAGATTTTTGAAAACCAAGTCCAAACCTTTTATTGGATTGAAATTGATTTTGAAGAACATCATTTAAATTCTCATTTCCTTTATTAAATTTAGATATGTTCTTGGATATCTCTTCATAATCTTTCTTTAGAGACACAAGATCTATATCTAAACTAGAAAGATGAGAATTTAAAGGTTTCACTTCTTTATCAAGGTTAAGATTCTCTTGAGAAAGTATTTGATTAACTTTCTCCAAGTTCTTAACTCTAATTTTTTCTTTTTTTAGTTCTTGAAAAATCTCGTTGAAAGCATCAAGTAAATCATTAGAGTCATAGTCATTACTTAATTGATTTTGAGACGCCATAAAACACATATTAGCAACCTCGTTTGTCTCTTCATTTTCTTCTTCCGATGAGGAGTCGCTATCATCCCAAGTTGCTTGGTACGCCTTTTTGTTCTTCATGGAGTTGTTCTTTGTGTACTTGTCCTTCTTGAAGTTGGATGCCTTTTCTTTAGATTTCACGTTCTCTAGTGGGCAATCCTTCTTCATATGGCCTATTTTGTTACACCAGAAACAAGTTGGAGGTTCATTAGATTCTTTTGATTTTGAATTAAACTTACCTTTCCTTAGGAACTTTTTGAACTTTCTCGTGAACATGACAATCTCTTCCTCATCTTCATCTTCATCCTCGGAATCCGACATGGCCTTGAATGCTAGTGTCTTCTTCTTAGATTGTTGAGTTTCTTGATCCTTCTTGTGCTATTCAAGTTGTACCTCATACGCCACAAGATTTTCCACAAGATTCTCAAGAGAAAGTTGTGTTAAATCATTGGCCTCTTCTATGGTGGTGGTCTTCTTCTCCCATTCGGGGGTTAGTGCAGGAAATACCTTCCTCACCATCTCGGTTTGAGTATATGTTTTTCCAAGTGCCACAAGTGAATTGGTAATGTCAGTGAACCTTGTAATCATCTCAGACACATTCTCATTCTCCTTCATGCAGAACATTTCAAACCTGTGAACAAAAATAGATATTTTAGATTCTTTTACTTTATTTGTTCCTTCATGAGTTACCTTGAGTGTGTGCCAAATTTGATGTGTGGTTGTTGCATTGGACACACGGTTGGACTCCTCCTTTGTAAGGGCACAAAACAGCATTCATCGACTTTGCATTGTTCATTGTATGGTTCTTCATGTCATCGTTCCATTGTGCATATGGAATGGTAGGAGTAGTGTACTCGGTCTCTGTCATGTTCCATATTTCATAGTTGATGGACTGAAGGTAGATCTTCATTCTACACTTCCAATAGTTGGAATTGGTTCCATCGAAGAGGGGTGGCTTTTGTGTAGATTGACCTTCATGATATTGATTAGCATTAGAAGTAGTTGCCATTGCACTCAACCAGGCTCTGATACCAAGTATTGGATCCTGTAGGCAAGGCAAGAAACACTAGAGGGAGGGTTAATAGTGTTGTATAAAAAATAATTGCGTAATTGAAAGTTTCTTCTGTCCAGTCGACTGTAAAAGAGATATCAGTCGACTGGAGCGTTAGAGCAGAAGAGTATTTTTTAGACTAGTCTGATAAGTCGACTTAAATAGGAGAGACAGTCGACTTTTCAGAAGAGTTTTTAAGATGATTGTTATACCAGTCTGATCAGTCAACTTAGGATGGAAATCCAGTCGACTTACCAGAAAGATTTTGAGTAAACTGAAATGCAAGTAATGAAAAGAGTTCAAAGTGATACAACCACAGAGATACCAATCACAGAGTACACACGATGTATCCTGGTTCAGTCCTCCCGACCTACATCCAGTCTCCAAACAACCCACTTGAGATTTTTCACTATTCTTAAAAATATACAAGAGTACCCTACGGCGTTAGAAAATAACCTTGTCCAATCCGTAGTCCTCTCTCACCACTATAGAGAGCAAACCCACTCTTCTACCATGAGTGAAAAACTGACTCTACACCCCGAGTCCTACTCTCCAACCGAGAGGAACCACTCTCACAACCTATAGTGAAAACCGACTCTACAACCAAGAGCCCTACTCTCCAACCGAGAGGACCACTCTCACAACCGAGAGTGAAAGAAAGAACAATGAAAAGTTACAATCAACATATAGTCTTGTTGTGATTGTGATTTGTGTATGGAGGCTAATAGGTCACTTCTGAAATCAGTCCAAAACGAAATCAATGTTATATTGGACTAAAAACAGAGAATCAAAAAACTTAGAGAATTTGAAAGCTTTTGAACTCTTGTTCTCTTTTTGAAAATAAGGACTTGAAAGCTTATATAAAAGAGTGTCCTTTTCCAAGTAATTTCTACACTCTATTTATAGAGTTAGAATCACTGGACATTGAGAAACAGTTGTACCAACTGTCAACCAACGGAAATAAATCTTTTGAATTCGAAAAATCAAGTTTTGAATTCAGTAAACTGTCGAAACAACTTGAACAGTCGACTGGGTTGCTGTTATGAGTCGACTAGCCAGAGTTTGAAGAAGATCAGACAGTTTTGTACAGATTCAGTCGACTGGCCCTTAACGGCAGACGACTGGTACTCAACAGCTGATCTAGTTCAAGCTGTTCGACCTTTAGATTATGTAAAACACACAGTTATAGAATTATGTGTGACTGTGTGTGTGACAAGGCTGTACATCAATCTAAGACTCAACAAAGAGAAAAATTACATTTGTTTTTACCAGACACAAAATATAAGACATTGAAGCTTTGGTCTTGACTTGAGTCTTGAGTCTTGAGTGAAGCTTTAGCCATTGTCTTTGTATGAAGCTTTGCTTGAGCATTCGTCAGCTTTAGAACCTTCTGGCTTGCTTGATCAATTTGATTTGAGGCCTTTGTGTATCATACATGATAACTTTGATACAACCTGCAATATATGAGAAGTAGCACAACAACTTTGCACTGTGTTGTAATCATCAAAATCAAGAATCAACACTCTCCACTATTTTCTCTGTTTCGCCGACGTGGCGCCTCCAAATCCGCAACACCACAATTTAGCGCTGCTGACGTCGCCTCGAAACTCGTGTCACCAACTCCGTGTCTCTCTCCTCTCTCTCTCTGCCAGCGTCTCCCTCTCTCTTCCTTTCCTTCTTTTTGCTGTTCTGTTTCTGTCCTCTCTCTCTTTTCGTTTTTTTAATATTTATTGTGAGGTCTGCTGTCACGCTCCCTCTCTATACCTTTTCTGCATTTTGCCATTCTGTCTTTGTCCTCTCTCTCTTTTGTTATATATATAATTATATATATATATATATTGTGAGGCCAGCCGACACTACCCCTCTCTCGTTAAGCGTGTCTCTCTTCTTTATTTGTTGTTGTATTTATAGGACACGCACCACGGCTATTTAGGGTTTACTTTTGCATATAACGACTCTTTTTTTCCTGATTTGCTCTTTATTTCTTTCTTCTTTTTCTTCTCTTTCTGTTTCTTGAAGCACGTGCTGCACACACACAAAAATAAAACCAGAATTTACGATTTAAAAATAAAAATAAAATTAATTAGTTTAAATTAATTAAACTTACTATTAATCACATTAGCTCAATTAATTCCTTTTAAATTTATTTATTTCATTTTCACCCTCTATTGACAATTAAATTTTCTATTTTGCTTTACAAATTGCCAAATTGTAAAATCAAAAATTCAACAAATCAATAAAAATTAATCAATTATTCTCCTGGTTTTTGTTATTAACTTTTACTGAAAATATTCGCCTTTGTATCGAAATATATTATTCCTTTATAAATAATTAATTAACTGAAATCTATGGAAGTAAGATAAATTATTAACAAGATAGACGAATGCAAGCAATTTTTATGGATAAATGAGTACAAATTTTTATATAAAAATTAAACACATAAAATACCCCCAAACTTAAGATTTTGCTTGTCCTCTACCAAAAAGTAAACCATAAATCAAAGGATAATAATCATAAGTAGGCTCAACTCATCACACTTAAAAGATGTTTTCATGTAAGCATCAAAATTTCAACTTAATACGTAAACAATAGCAAAGAAACTAAAAACTAAGCATACTCACTTTTTCTAGTGCAATTATTCAATCATAATTCCCAACTCAATAATATTTGTCATGCAATTAATGTAATTATATCATGTAATAACTTATTCTGTGATCACCCCTTCTCTCAACTACAAACCGAGTAGCAAACTAGAGTTTTTTTTTTTTTTTTGGTCTCTCTCTTAGTAGTCACTTGCCTTTTGACGCGAATGCAAATATTTGTGAAGAATCTATTTCTAAGTAGATTAACTACTATTTGGAAAGAAACAATGTTTAAGTAAATAGAGTGATAATGATCCAATAATTGAATGAATAAAGTTCTATCTACTCCATTGTTTTGATTAGTAAGAAGGGGTATTCATCACCATTGTTCACTTTTACATCAAACGGCAACTTGAAATATGAGTATGCAAAAGCACTCTAAGTTTGTGAGTTGTTGATTAACCAGGTGAATTTATCTCAAATGTTTGCATTTGCATCAAAAGCCAAGTGACTACAAAGAGAGAGCAAAAACTTGATGTGAATAATTTGCAAGTGTACAAAATTGCAACAAGTAGTATAGTTTTAATGAACGACTGTCGAACCCACAAGGACTAACTATTTTATCGAGTACCGAAACTACTAGATTAATTAATTTTGGAAAACCGAAATTTTAATAAATAAAGAAACTAAATTAATCTAAAGATCTAAACTAACAAAAGAGAACGAAAATCTAAATTTTTTTTGATTTATTAATTGCAAAACAAATTCTAGTGCTTTCGATTTCACCTTGTTAATCCCACACAATTTATAACTCCATGTGAATAAAAATATTATTTTTCCAAGTTGTAGACCAAAATCTCCAAATTATTCAATACTCTCTCTCAAGTAGTATCAAACATATTCTCAACTAATTAATTGTCATAGTTCATCCACAAATTACTAATTGAAAATTCATTAAAATCTATGGATTTCTTAACGGTCACATTAACAGCGGATCGCACTTGTAATGGTGTTTAATTTTAATAATTCGAAATCACAAATTACCAGTTCGGTCTCTCCATGATTTAATGAATCATACAAAAGTTGGTCAAACAATTGTAAGTATTAAGAACAAAAATCAAACCCACAACCACGGAAAAATCGAAAAATAATATGGAATTAAAATTGTGTTATCAAAATGAGGCTACATCAAAGTCCCAGAAAAATGATATTAGTTCATAATAAATTTGCAACTAACAAATACTGTTCATGGATTGCATATTAAAAATTTAAAGAGAGAAGAAAAAAACTCTGTTTTGTTGAAAAATCCCAAATTAAAGGTCCTCTGTTTCCGCGCCGCAAACAGTGCAACACGCCCTCTCTCCTCTCTCCGCCATTTTCTCTGTTTCGCTAACGAGGAGCCTCGAAATCCGCAACACCACAGGGCAGCGCTGCTGACATCGCCTCGAAACCTGTGCCTCCAACTCAGCGTCTCTCTCCTCTTTCTCTGTCAGCGTCTCCTTTTCTCTTCCTTTTTTTCTTTTTGCCATTCTGTCTCTGTCCTCTCTCTCTAGTTTTTTTTTGTTTTTTTTATTTAGTGTGAGGTCAGCCGTCGCTCTCCCTCTCTTTTCCTTTTCTTCTTTTTGCCGTTCTTTGTTTGTCCTCTCTCTCTATCGGTTTTTTTTGTTTTTTTATTGTGAGGCCAGCCGTCGCTCTCCCTCTCTCGTTAAACGTGTCTCTCTTCTTTGTTTGTTGCTGTATTTATAGGACACGAACCAGTGCTATTTAGGGTTTACTTTTGCGTATAACCCCTCTTTTTCCTTTATTTCTTTTCTTTTTCTAATTTGCTCTTCATTTCTTTCTTCTTTTTCTTCTCTTTCTTGAAGCACGTGCTGTGCACACACAAAAAATTTCAGAATTTAGAATTTAAAAATAAAAACAAAATTAATTAGTTTAAATTAATTAAACTAACGAATAATCACATTAGCTCAATTAAATCCTTTTAAACTTATTTATATCATTTTCACCCTCTATTGACAATTAAATTTTCTATTTTGCTTTCCGCATTGCCAAATTGTAAATTTCAACAAATCAATAAAAACTAATCAATCATTCTCCTTGTTTTCTTTGTTAATTTTTACTGAAAATATTCACCTTTGCATTGAAATATCTTATTCCTTTATAAATAATTAATTAACAGAAATCTAGGGAAATAAGATAAATTATTAATAAGATAGACGAATGCAAGCAATTTTTATGGGTAAATCAGTAAAAAAAATTTATAAAAATTAGACACATCAAATACCCTCAAACTTAAGATTTTGCTTGTCCTCGACCAAAAAGTAAACCATAAATCAAAGGTTAATAATCATAAGTAGGCTCAACTCATCACACTTAACAGATCTTGTCATGCAAATATCAAAATTTCAACTTAATACGTGAACAATAGCAAGTAAAGTAAAACAAAGCATACTCACTTTTTTTAGTGCAATTATTCATTCATAATTCCCAACCCAATCATATTTGTCATGCAATTAATGTAATTATATCATGTAATAACTTATTATGTGATCACCCCTTCTCTCTACTACAAACCGAGTAGCAAACTAGAGTTTATTTTTATTATTTTTATTTTTTTTTTCTTATTTTTTTTGTCTCTCTCTTAGTAGTCACTTGCCTTTTAACGCGAATCCAAACATTTGAGATGAATCTATTTCTTAGTAGATTAACTACTATTTAGAAAGAAACAGTGTTTAAGTAAATAGTGTGAAAATGATTAAATAATTGAATGAATAAAGTTCTATCTACTCCAATATTTTGAGTTGCTTAGTGACAAGGGGTATTCATCACCAATGTTTACTTTTACGTCAAACGACAGGTTGAAATATGAGTATGCAAAAACACTCTAGGTTTGTGACTTGTTGATTAACCGGGTGAATTCATCACAAATGTTTGCATTCGCGTCAAAAGACAAGTGACTACTAAGAGAGAGCAAAAACTTGATGTAAATAATTTGTAAGTGTTCAAAATCGCAACAAGTAGTATAGTTTTAGTGAAAAGAGTGTTGCACCCACAAGGACTAATTATTTTATCGAATACCGAAATTACTAGATTAACTACTATTTGGAAAACCGAAATTTTAATAAATAAAGCAACTAAATTAATCTAGAGATCTAAACTAACAAAAGAGAACTAAAATCTGAAATTTTGGTGATTTGTTAATTGCAAAACAAATTCTAGTGCTTTCGATTTCACCTACTGAATCCAACACAATTTTTAACTCCATGTGAATTAAAATATTATTTTTCCAAGTTCTAGACCAAAATTCCCAAATTATTCAATATTCTCTCTCAAGAAATATCAAAAAGATTTTCAACTAATTATTTGTCATATATCAGGCACAAATTACTAATTGAAAATTCATTAAAATCAACGGATTTCTTAACGATCACATTAACAGCAGTTCGCTCTTGTAACAGTGCTTAATTTTATTAATTCAAAATCACAAATTACCAGTTCGGTCTCTCCATGATTTAATAAATCATACAAAAGTTGGCCAAACAATTGTAAGCATTAAGAACAAAAATCAAACACTCAACCATGGAAAAATAGAAAAATAATATGGAATTAAAATTGTGTTCTCAAAACTAGCCTACATCAAAGCCCTAGAAAAATAAAATTAGTTCATAATAAATTTGCAACTAACAACTACTGCTCATGGATTGCATAATAAAAATTAGAAAAGAGAAGAAAAAACTATGTTTTGTTGAAAAATCCCAAATTAAAGGTCCTCAGTTTCCGCACCGCAAAAAGTGTAGCATGCCCTCTCTCCTCTCTCCTCCGTTTTCTCTGTTTCGCTGATGTGGAGCATCGAAATCTGCAACGCCACAGGGTAGTGTTGCTGACGTCGGCTCGAAACCTGTGCCTCCAACTCAGCGTCTCGGTCCTCTTTCTCTGTCAGCGTCTCCCCCTCTCTTCCTTTTCTTCTTTTTGCCATTCTGTCTTTGTCCTCTCTCTCTTTCATTGTTTTTTTGTTTTTATTATTTATTGTGAGGTTAGCCGTCGCTCTCCTTCTCGCTTCCTTTTCTTCTTTTTGTCGTTCTGTGTCTGTCCTCTCTCTCAATGGGCCTTTTTTCTTTCTTTTTTTTTTTTTGTTGAGCCAGTCGTCGCTCTCCTTCTCTTGTTAAGCGTGTCTCTCTTCTTTGTTTGCTGATGTATTTATAGGACACAAACTAGTGCTATTTAAAGTTTACTTTTGTATTTTACCCCTCTTTTTCCTTTATTTCTTTTCTTTTTCTGATTTGCTCTTTATTTCTTTGTTCTTTTTCTTCTCTTTCTCTTTCTTGAAGCACGCGCTGTACACACAAAAAAATAAAATCAGAATTAGGATTTATAAGTAAAAATAAAATTAATTAGTTTAAATTAATTAAACTAACTAATAATCGTATTAGCTCAATTAAATCCTTTTAAATTTATTTATTTCATTTTCACCCTCTATTGAAATTAAATTTTCTATTTTGCTTTCCATATTACCAAATTGTAAAATTCTAAATTCAACAAATCAATAAAAATTAATAAATAATTCTCCTTGTTTTCATTGTTTATTTTTACTGAAAATATTCACCTTTGCATCGAAATATCTTATTTCTTTATAAATAATTAATTAACAGAAATCTATGGAAATAAGAAAAATTATTAACAAGATAGGCGAATCCAAGCAATTTTTATGGGTAAATGAGTACAAATTTTTATATAAAAATTACACAAATAAAATACCCTCAAAATTAAGATTTTGCATGTCCTCGACCAAAAAGTAAACCGTAAATCAAAGGATAATAATCATAAGTAGGCTCAACTCATCACGCTAAAAAGATCTTATCATGCAACTATCAAAATTTCAACTTAATACGTGAACAATAGCAAATAAAGTAAAAACCAAGCATACTCACTTTTTCCAGTGCAATTATTCATTCATATTTCCCAACCCAATCATACTTGTCATGAAATTAATGTAATTATATCATGTAATAACTTATTCTGTAATTACCCCTTCTCTCTACTACAAACCGAGTAGCAAACTAGAGTTTTTTTTTTTTTTAGTAGTCGCTTGCCTTTTGACGCGAATGCAAACATTTGTGAAGAATCTTTTTCTTAGTAGATTAACTACTATTTTGGAAAGAAACAGAGTTTAAGTAAATAGTTTGATAATGATCAAATAATTGAATGAATAAAGTTCTATCTACTCCAATGTTTTGAGTTGCTTATTAATAAGGGGTATTCATCACCAATGTTTACTTTTACGTCAAACGGCAACTTGAAATATGAGTATTCAAAATCACTCTAAGTTTGTGACTTGTTGATTTACCGGGTGAATTCAACACAAATGTTTGCATTCACGTCAAAAGTCAAGTGACTACTAAGAAAGAGCAAAAACTTGATGTGAATAATATGCATGTGTACAAAATCACAACAAGTAGTATAGTTTTAGTGAAAAGAGTGTCGAACCCACAAGAAATAATTATTTTATCGAGTACCGAAATTACTAGATTAACTCCTATTTGGAAAACTGAAATTTTAATAAATAAAGCAACTAAATTAATCTAAATATCTAAACTAACAAAAGAGAACGAAAATTTGAAATTTTGTGATTTATTAATTGCAAAATAAATTCTAGGGCTTTTGATTTCACCTAGTTAATCCCACACAATTTATAACTCCATGTGAATAAAAATATTATTTTTTCAAGTTTTAGACTAAAATCCCCAAATTTTCAATATTCTCTCTCAAGAAATATCAAAAATATTCTCAACTAATTATTTTCATAGTTCATGCACAAATTACTAAATGAAAATTCATTAAAATCCATGGATTTCTAAACTGTCACATTAACAGCTGTTCGCTCATGTAACGGTGTTTAATTTTATTAATTCGAAATCACAAATTACAAGTTCGGTCTCTCCATGATTTAATAAATCGTACAAAAGTTGGCCAAACAATTGTAAGTATTAGAACAAAAATCAAACACACAACCATGGAAAAAGAAAAAAAATATATGGAATTAAAATTGTGTTATCAAAACTAGGGTACATCAGAGCCCGAGAAAAATAAAATTTGTTCATAACAAATTTACAACTAACAAATACAGTTCATGGATTGCATAATAAAAATTTGAAGAGAGAAGAAAAAAAAAACTCTGTTTAGTTAAAAAAAATCCCAAATTAAAGGTCCTCTGTTTTCGGCCGCAAACAGTGCAGCACGCCCTCTCTCTTCATTCCTCCATTTTCTCTGATTCGCTGACGTGGCACCTCAAAATCCGCAATGCCATAGGGCAGCACTGCTGATGTCGCCTCGAAATTCGTGCCTCCATCTCAGCATCTCTCTCCTCTCTCTCTCTTTTAGCGTCTCCCTCTCTCTTCCTTTTCTTCTTTTTGTCGTTCTGTCTCTGTCCTCTCTCTCTTTATTTTTATTTTTGTTTTTTTTATTTATTGTGAGGTCAGCCGTCGCTCTCCCTCTCTCTTCCTTTTCTTCTTTTTGCCATTCTATGTCTGTCCTCTCTCTCTCTATCGTTTTTGTTTTTATTTTTATTTTTATTATGAGGCCAGCCGTCGCTCTCCCTCTCTCGTTAAGCGTGTCTCTCTTCTTTGTTTGCTGTTATATTTATAGGACACGAACCAGTGGTATTTAGGGTTTACTTTTGCATATAACCTCTCTTTTCCTTTATTTCTTTTCTTTTTCTGATTTGCTCTTTATTTCTTTATTCTTTTTATTCTCTTTCTCTTTCTTGAAGCACGTGTTGTACACACACAAAAATAAAATCAGAATTTAGGATTTAAAAATAAAAATAAAATTAATTAGTTTAAATTAATTAAACAAACTAATAATCATAGTAGCTCAATTAAATCCTTTTAAATTTATTAATTATATTTTCACCCTCTATTGACAATTAAATTTTCTATTTTGCTTTCCACATTGCCAAATTGTAAAATTCAAACTTCAACAAATCAAGAAAAATTAATCAATTATTCTCCTTGTTTTCTTTGTAAAGTTTCACTGAAAATATTCACCTTTGCATCAAAATATCTTATTCCTTTATAAATAATTAACTAATTGAAATCTATGGAAATAAGATAAATTTTTAACAAGATAGACGAATGCAAGTAATTTTGAGGGGTAAATGTGTACAATTTTTTATACAAAAATTGGACACATCAAATACCCTCAAACTTAAGATTTTGCTTGTCCTCGACCAAAAAGTAAATCATAAATCAAAGGATAATAATCATAAGTAGGCTCAACTCATCACACTTAAAAGATCTTATCATGCAAGTATCAAAATTTCAACTTAATACGTGAACAATAGCAAATAATGTAAAACCAAGCATACTCACTTTTTCCAGTGCAATTATTCATTCATAATTTCCAACACTATCATATTTTTCATGCAAATAAGGTTATTATATCATGTAATAACTTATTCTGTGATCACCCGTTCTCTCTACTACAAACCAAATAACAAACTAGAGTTTTTTTTGTTTGTTTGTTTTTTGTCTCACTCTTAGTAGTCACTTGTCTTTTGACGCGAATGGAAACATTTGTGAGGAATCTATTTCTTAGTAGATTAACTACTATTTGGAAAGAAATAGAGTTTAAGTAAATACTGTGGTAATGATCAAATAATTGAATGAATATAGTTCTATCTACTCCAATACTTTGAGTTGCTTAGTAACAAGGGGTATTCATCACCAATGTTTACTTTTACGTCAAACGGCAATCTGAAATATGAGTATACAAAAGCACTGTAAGTTTGTGACTTGTTGATTAACCAGGTGAATTCAAAACAAATGTTTGCATTCGCGTTAAAAGGCAAGTGACTACAAAGAGAGAGAAAAAACTTGATGTGAATAATTTGCAAGTGTACAAAATCGCAACAAGTAGTATAGTTTTAGTAAGAAGAGTGTTGAACCCACAAGGACTAATTATTTTATCGAGTATCGAAATGACTAGATTAACTACTATGTGGAAAACCGAAATTTTAATAAATAAAGCAACTAAATTAATCTAAAGATCAAAACTAACAAAAGAGAACGAAAATCTGAAATTTTTGTGATTTATTAATTACAAAAAAAATCTAGTGCTTTCGATTTCACCAAGTTAATCCCACACAATTTATAACTCCATGTGAATAAAAAATATTATTTTTCCAAGTTGTAGACCAAAATTCCCAAATTATTCAATATTATTTCTCAAGCAATATCAAAAGTATTCTCAACTAATTATTTGTCATAGTTCATCCACAAATTACTAATTGAAAATTCAATAAAATCTATGGATTTTTTAATGGTCACATTAACAGCCCTTCGCTCTTGTAACAGTGTTTAATTTTTTTAATTCGAAATCACAAATTTCCAGTTGGTCTCTCCATGATTTAATAAATCATACAAAAGTTGGTCAAACAATTGTAAGCATTAAGAACAAAAGTCAAATACAACCATGGAAAAATAGAAAAATAATATGGAATTAAAATTATTTTATCAAAACTAAGCTACATCAAAGCCCCAGAAAAATAAAATTAGTTCATAATAAATTTGCAACTAACAAATACTGTTCATGGATTGCATAATTAAAATTAGAAGACAGAAGAAAAAAACTCTATTTTGTTGAAAAATCCCAAATTAAAGGTCCTCGGTTTCCACGACGCAAACAGTGCAGCACGCCCTCTTTCCTCTCTCATCCGTTTTCTCTGTTTCGCTGACGTGGAACCTCAAAATCCGCAACGCCACAGTCCAGCTCTGCTGACATCGCCTCGAAACTCATGCCTCCAACTCAGCATCTCTCTCCTCTCTCTCTGTCAGCGTCTCCCTCTCTCTTCCTTTTCTTCTTTTTGTCGTTCTGTCTCTGTCCTCTTTCTGTTTTGATTTTTTTTATTTATTGTGAGGTCAGCCGTCGCTCTCCCTCTCTCTTCCTTTTCTTCTTTTTGTCATTCAGTGTCTGCCCTCTCTCTATCATTTTTTTTTTTGTGTTAGGCCAGCCGTCGCTCTCCCTCTCTCGTTAAGCGTGTCTCTCTTCTTTGTTTGCTGCTGTATTTAAAGGACACGAACCAGTGCTATTTAAGGTTTACTTTTGCATATAACCCCTCTCTTTCCTTTATTTCTTTTCTTTTTCTGATTTGCACTTTATTTCTTTCTTCTTTTTCTTCTTTTTCTCTTTCTTTAAGCACGCGTTGTACACAAAAAAAAATCAGAATTTAGGATTTAATCAACAAATCAATAATAATTAATCAATCATTGTCCTTGTTTTCTTTGTTAATTTTGGCTAAAAAATTCACCTTTGCATCAAAATATCTTATTCTTTATAAATAATTAATTAACTGAAATCTATAGAAATAGGATAAATTATTAACAAGATAGACGAATGAAAGAAATTTTAATGGGTAAATGAGCTAAAATTTTTGTATAAAAATTAAACACATCAAATACCCCCAAACTTAAGATTTTGTTTGTCCTCGGCCAAAAAGTAAACCATAAATCAAAGGTTAATAATCATAAGTAGGCTCAACTCATCACACTTAAAAGATCTTATCATGCAAGTATCAAATTTTCAACTTAATACGTGAACAATAGCAAATAAAGTAAAACCAAGCATACTCACTTTTTCCAGTGCAATTATTCATTCATAATTCCCAACCCAATCATATTTTCCATGCAATTAATGTAGTTATATTATGTAATAACTTATTCTGTGATCACACCTTCTCTCTACTATAAACCGACTAGCAAACTAGAGTTTTGTTTTGTTTTTTTGTTTTTCGTTTTTTTGTCTCTCTCTTAGTAGTCATTTGACTTTTGAGACGAATGCAAACATTTGTGATGAATCTATTTCTTAGTAGATTAACTACTATTTGGAAAGAAACAGAGTTTAAGTAAATAGAGTGATAATGATCAAATAATTGAATGAATAAAGTTCTATCTACTCAAATGTTTTGAGTTGCTTAGTAACAAAGGGTATTCATTAGCAATGTTTACTTTTAAGTCAAACGGCAACTTGAAATATGAGTATTCAAAAGAACTCTAAGTTTGTGACTTGTTGATTAACCGGGTGAATTCATCACAAATGTTTCCATTCGCGTCAAAAGGCAAGTGACTACTAACAGAGAGTAAAAACTTGATGTGAATAATTTGCACGTGTACACAATCGCAACAAGTGGTATAATTTTAGTGAAAAGTGTGTTGCATCAACAAGGACTAATTATTTTATCGAATACCGAAATTACTAGATTAACCACTATTTAGAAAATCAAAATTTTAATAAATAAAGAAACTAAATTAATCTAAAGATCTAAACTAACAAAATAGAACGAAAATCTGAAATTTTTGTGATTTATTATTTGCAAAACAAACTCTAGTGCTTTTGATTTCACCTAGTTAATCTCACACAATTTATAACTCCATGTGAATAAAAATATTATTTTTCTAAATTGTAGACTAAAATCCCCAAATTATTCAATATTCTCTCTCAAGCAATATCAAAAATATTCTCAACTAATTATTTGTCATAGTTCATCCACAAATTACTAATTAAAAATTCATTAAAATCTATGGATTTTTTAACGGTTACATTAACAGCGGTTCGCTCTTGTAACGGTATTTAATTTTATTAATTGGAAATTACAGATTACCAGTTCGGTCTCTTCATGATTTAATAAATCATACAAAAGTTGGTCAAACAATTGTAAGCATTAAGAATAAAAATCAAACACACAACCATGAAAAAATAGAAAAATAATATGGAATTAAAATTGTGTTCTCAAAACTACGCTACATCAAAGCCCTAGAAAAATAAAAATAGTTCATAATAATTTTGCAACTAACAAATACTGTTCATGGATTGCATAATAAAAATTTGAAGAGAGAAGAAAAAAATATGTTTTATTAAAAATCCCAAATTAAAGGTCCTCGGTTTCCGCGAACAGTGCAGCACACCCACTCTCTTCTTTCCTCTGTTTTCTCTATTTCGCTGACGTGGCGCCTCGAAATCCGCAACGCCACAGTGCAGCGCTACTGAGGTCGCATCAATACTTCTGCCTCCAACTCACTGTCTCTCACATCTCTCTCTGTCAGCATCTCCCTCTCTCTTCCTTTTCTTCTTTTTGTCGTTCTGTCTTTGTCCTCTCTCTATTTCGTTTTTTTTTTGTATTTATTGTTATGTCAGCCGTCGTTCTCCCTCTCTCTTCATTTTCTTCTTTTTGCCATTTTGTCTCTATCCTCCCTCTTATATATATATATATATATATATATATATATATATATATATATATATATATATATATATATATATATATATATATATATATATATATATATATATATATTGTGCGGTCAGCCGTCGCTCTCCCTCTCTCGTTAAACTTGTCTCTTTTCTTTGTTTGTTGTTGTATTTATAGGACACGAACCAGTACTATTTAGGGCTTACTTTTGCATATAACCCCACTTTTTCCTTTATTTATTTTCTTTTTCTGATTTACTCTTTATTTCTTTCTTCTTTTTCTTCTCTTTCTCTTTCTTAAAGCACATGCTACACACACAAAAAATAAAATCAAAATTTAGGATTTAAAAATAATAAAAAAATTTAATTAGTTTAAATTTAATTAAAGTAACTAATAATCATATTAGCTCAATTAAATTCTTTTAAATTTGTTTATTTCATTTTCACCGTCTATTGACAATTAAAATTTCTATTTTGCTTTCCACTTGGCCAAATTGTCAAATTCAAAATTCAACAAATCAATAAAAATTAATCAATCATTCTCCTGGTCTTTGTTAATTTTTAATCTATGGAAATAAGATAAATTATTAACAAGATAGACGAATGCAAGCAATTTTTATAGGTAAATGAGTATAAATATTTATATAAAAATTAGACACATCAATGCTCATGCTATCTGTTGGCTCCCTACAACTTGGCCTACCCCTGCTGTTGTTGGGAACTTCATTTTCATGTGGATGGCAGAAGCAATTGCATGGAAGGATGCTAGGCCGAGACAACCAAAAATTGTATTATATGCGGCTTTAATGTCGACTACCATAAAGTCCAGTGTTTTCGTTCGAGTAGTGGGAGGCTTTCGTGCTATCACATCGACTATGACAAATCCTTCTACTTTGACGGAGACAACGAAGAATCTATGGAGTGTATAACCGGCTAGCTTGATTCAGTCTCGGTAGAGCTTGAGGCCGTCGAATGTGTTCATGAATAGAATATTTATCGAGCTGCCATTGTCCACCAGGATGCAAAGTACCTCATGATTCACCATGCAAAGATTTATGACCAGTGCATCGCAGTAAGGTGTTCGGATGCCTTCTAAATCCTTGTTGGAGAAAGATATCGGTTCTTGGCAGGCGGGATGTTATGTATTGAGTTAACTTCCCTGACAAAGGCTTTGTGGGAGGAGTTGGAATCTTCCCCCATCGGGCCTACATGAATAGAGTGGATAATGGCCAAATGTTTTGAGTCTCATGATTCAAATAACCTATCTTGATGCTTATTAGCCCCTCGTCTTAAAGGGGTTTTGGCATTGTTTTTTTGTTAAAGCAGACCTTCAAGTTCTCTTTGAGGTCTCAGCAGTTTTCAGTAATGTGTGCATGGTCTCTGTGAAATGTGTACCACTTGTTTTTGTCTATTCTCTTACTAGATGTGGACATCTTGGGCAGAGGGCAGACTGTTCTGTCCTTCTCAACTTCCTTAAGGATAGCTGATATGCTTGTAATGAGAGGAGTGAACTTGTCGAAGCGTGGTGCTGGAGGTAGACGACATTGACCGACGTCATCTTTCTGAAATTTTCTGAGTCCTTGCTCTTTTTTATTTTTTCGTTTGTTCGTGAAAGATGAATCGTTCTTACCTTGAGGATAAAGAGCTTGCTCGACTTTGAGATATTTGTCACTCCTTTGTAGGAGCTAAGTGTAATCTTTAAGAGGCTTCTTCGCAAGGGAGGCTTTCAGGTCTTTGTTAGTGACGTTGTGGCCGAAAGCAGCAGCAGCCGCTGATGAGTATAGGTAAGAGATAGACATTGCTTTGGCTCTGAAGTGCTTGACAAAGTGTTTCAGAAGTTTTTCGTCGTTTTGCTTTAATTCTAAATAAGGAGGCACTAATTTTTTAAGCCCTGTGGATAGTAACAAAGTGCGCTATGAAAAGTTCCTCAAATTGGTCGAAGGAAAATATTTACTCCGAAGTGAGGTGGGAGTACCATTTCCTTACTGATCATTTCAGTGTTGCAGAGAATGTTCTACACATGAGCACATCGGTGGCATTATAGGCCATTATGAGAGTTTTAAAACTCTAAATATTGTCCGCCGGGTCTTATTCACCATCGTATGACTCGAATTAAGGAGCTTTGATGTTCTATGGAATGGGTGCATCGAGGATGGATTTGTTGTAAGGGGGTCAGCTGGGGCAGTAGGCCCTGCTGGAGTGGTTCCCTTCATTCCTTATCTATTCCAGGCGTTCTTCTACATCTCAGATGTGGAAAAGGACTTGTTCGTCCTTACCCTTGGGTTTAGTCGAGTTGCCGGATTCTTCTTCTCTAGAGAGTCGACCCTGATCTTGACTACCTTGGAATGCTCGAAGTATGTCAAGCTTAAAATTTTCGAATTCGGCCCTAGTGACTCAGGCCTCTTTCCTTTTGTTTCTCTCAAGATGCTTTCGAATCTCACGAGTCGGGCTTCTTTCTACAGTGCTCCCCCTGTGAGAGGAGTATCTTGACCTCTGCCTTCGGGGAGACTTGCTTCTTCGGTTCACTTGACATTTTGAATGAGAGGTCTCGATTCGGGAACACATCTCATCCAAATGGATCCGTAGATCGGCTCCTTGTTTCCTGATGCTAATGATTTGAAGGAGATCTCCCGACCCCCAGGGACCTAGCGAGGCCATCGAATCAGTGGAAGGATTATAGACTGAGATATGATCGTGCAGAGAGCGTTGCTCATGACGCAGTTCAAGATGGCTTTGTTGGGAACCCCCAGTGAGGGGAAAGATATCAGTAGGGATTTGAAAAGGGGATCAACTCATGAAGTAAAGGACATATAAGCAGGGACTTGGAAATTGAAGCACCTCATGAAGTACAACAAGAGCGTCTAAAAAGCCCTTTCTTAATAGTATAACTTTTAAAACTTGTAATGAAGGCCAGCCATTAGAGTAGCCATTTAGTTTATGTTCCTTTTCAATAAAGACCGCTTTCACTACCGATCATTGCATGTAATAATGGCCAGCCACTAGAGCTCCAACTTAGTTTTATTTTCCAATAAAATTTAGTATTAAATTTTGCAAAATTATTGTACAACTCTACGGATGCAATACAATGAGTTAAATGCCAAACTTACTCACAAAAACGGCACCATAAACTCATTAAAAACTCCTTATAAGACGGGTTCAGAGTCCATACCCATGAATCGAAGTTACTCAAGTAATTTGCAACAAAATAAGTTCAGAGTTCGCTTCGCCATTTGATCTACTCCTGCAATCCATTAATGTCTCAACGACATGTTCAGAGTCTATAGCCACGGCCCGATGTTACTTTAGCAACTAGCGATAAAGCAAGTTTAGAGTTCAACTTGGGATTTGATCTGCTCCTGCAACCTGTTAATACCTAAAATAACAAGTTCGGAATCCATACCCGTGGCTCGAAGTTACTTTAGCAACCTGCGAATAATCATGTTCAGAGTTCAACTCCCCATTCGATCTATTAGCAGGAGTACAATTCCCTTGCCGATCCTTTCAGTGTTGCGAGGAATGTTTTGCACATAAGCGCATCAGTGGCTTTGTAGACCATCATGAGAATTTTAAAACTCTCAATATGGTCCGCCGCATTTGATTCACCATCGTATGACTCAAATTGGGGAGCTTTGAAGTTCTTTTGGAATGGGTGCATCAAGGATGCATCTGCTGAAAGGAGGTCGGCTTGCGCAGTAGGCCCTGCTAGAGCAGTTCCCTTCATTCCTTATCGGTTCCAGATGATCTTCTACTTCTCGAATGATGTGGAGGACTTGGTCGTACTTTCCCTTGGGTCCAGTCGAGTCGCTAGATTCTTCTTCTCTAGATGGTGACCCTGATCTTGACTGCATTAGATTGCTCGAAGTATGTCTAGCCTTAATGTTTTCCATTTTGACCCTAGTGACTGGGGCATCTTTCCCTTCGTTTCTCTCATGATGCTTTCGAATCTCACAAGTCGGACTTCTTTTTGTAGTGCGCCCCTTGTGAGAGGAGGAGTGTGTTGATCTCTACCTTCAGGGAGAGTTACTTCTTTAGTTCACCGGACGTTCTGAGCGGGAGGACTTGTTTCGGGCGTGCCTTTCATCCAAATGGATATGTAGAAGAGCGGTTCCTTGTTGTCTGATGCTGATGATTTGGCAGAGATTTCTCGACCCCTGGCGACCTCGCGAGGCCATCTAATCAGTGGAAGGATTATGAACTGAGATATGGTCGTGCATAGAGCGTTGTTCATGACGTGGTTCATGATGGCTTTGTTGGGAACCCCCGGGTGCCTCTCTGTTGATCGGAGCTTGATTAGGCTATTGGGGTGGATCCAGCTATTGAAGAGGAATTGGGTCCTCCATAGGAGGATCATGTTGATGAAGAAAGTTTGTTCGACGGCTTGAGGTCGCTACTCTTGTAACACCTCGAATTTCAAATAAGGACAAACTCGGGATTTCACAGGATCTTTACTTCACTTCGTACAATTTTATAAGGAATTTAAAACTTTTTCAATAATACATCAGAGTTCAATTACAACTTGGTTTTACACAGCGGAAGAATAAAATTTACAATAAAACATTTGTAACATCTTTAAAAATAAAACAACGTCAGCATATCCACTTTATAGCTCCATGAATGGTCCTTTACCTTGCATGTTAATCTGTGGGCTCGTCAGTTACTTATAACTGACGAAATGTTATACACGGCTATCCTCTCTATGCCGGGAATAGTATAACGGTCTCATACTTTAACAAATCACAAAAAAGATTGAATGAACAAGTAAAGTGTCAAAAGTGATTATTCTAAATATAAGTGTATGTCATGCCTTAATGCCTAATGCACACAATTCTACATTAGGATGACACTAATGCACACTTGTTCAGATTCTATGCATCCCATACTACATAGGTCTGAGGGCAAGTGCCTACGTACTCCACATTGAAGGGTTCGATCCCTCGCCATGAGACTACCCAGTAATAAAACAAGTTTTAGAGTTATTTCACAGATACGGATCTCAGCCTCCCTGGCTAGCCTCCCTGGCTTATAATAACAGATCCCAGCCTCCCTGGCTATTATATCGTGAGAATAATCCCGTAAATGCCCCTCTAGTCCCGGTATATACATATTCTTTGGAGTACTGTAAACATCCGTCGACTACCCTAAGTCCCGGATAAAATACAGTCCATCTCCTATGGGGCAACCACAGTCCACCAACTGGGTCTATAGCCACGGAGATCCACCGTCGACTATATAGAAGCACCCATTTACGTTTGCACATGTCTATTACATCTTCACCTAGGTGCCTAATTATTTTCTTAAGTTCAAGACATGAATGTACTATCACCCTAGAATCAGTTTTACCTCATACCAGATTTATTCAAAAAATACGGGATCGCCCGACGGCATTATCTCAAAATCACATCAATTCTTTCTTTCGAAATTACCGGTAACCGAAGTCTTACTAATTCTTAATCATAATCTTTCATGTACCGGGAACATGGGTACACATACCCTTTCATAATCATGTCTTGACTTAGATCAAAAGATCAAATCATTTTCATTATTCATGATCTAATTATTCATTTATTCATCAACTTTATAAGCATAAATAATTCCTTCCAAGCAAATAATTTCATCGCATGAACCAATTCAAGCTCTCACATTTTCTCAATTCTCTTTAAAATATTTCTTAAACAAAATCAAAGTATAATTCCCTTAAAAAAAATCACTTCACAAAAAAATAATACTTTGTTTTTGTTCACTACAAAGTTTCATACTCACAATTTCATCTCTCTTTATATCTCAAAATGTACAAGAAAACAATCTTAATATTTCCCATTTCATTTCATAACAATTATAGGATTTTATTCATATTAAAAGGCATCCTAATCTATTAAAACTCAACCAAAAAAATATTTGAAAGGGCTCAGGTTTCGAACCTTGCACCTCAGCCCGGACAGAGCCCAAATCCCGACCCGCTAGCCAATAGTCCATGTGAACTTTGTGTCATATTCCTATGCCGAAATGGTCATATTCCAACTTCCAGTTTTGGAATTTTATAACAAAAACAAAAGTGAATGTGACCAACAAGTTTCGAACCGAGACCTCTTGTAAAGAGTGCTTGGTATTGCACTAGCTAACCATTAGGTCCAAATACATTTTCTGTTTAGAAAATGTACTAATGTACTTTTGTTCAACTATCCATAAAGTGTTTCTTTTTCCATAAAATGTGTTTATTCAAAAGATCAATTCTTTCACAATTTTAGAAATAATCCTTTCCATGATATTAGATAAAAGATAGTAACTAATAAAATTTCCAATTATTTAAAAATACTATTTTTCACTTATTTAAAGAAATTCCTTTTTCTCATCTTTTTGCAAAACTTAGACTTTTCTTTAGGAACTAAATCCTACAAAAGAAATGAAAACTAGTATCCATGTCTATTTGATTAAAATCTCAATTTGACATAAATTATATTTTATAATGAAAATAAAAGTTGCTCTTTCACACAATAGTTCCCATTCTTTTAAAAATAGAACCTACACATGTCGACATATTATAAACTAACGAAATTTCATTTTTATTTTATTATAAAATCTAATATGGTCAATAATATTATAAGCATAAAATTTTACAATTTACCAACATGGTTTATGCAAGAATTTGTCTTCTTTCATTAACATGGTATTTGTCACAATAAGACTACTTTCGCATCTATTATGATAGCATGATTCCCATTTGTAAATTTCACATCAAAGTTATTCTCATATATTAACACTATTGTAAACACAAAACTAATCAAACATATTAGTATGGTTCACAACAATCAAGTAATTCTCTTTCTTTAGTTAGCATGGTATACTTCCTTTTTCTACTTAATCACATCAATCACAACATCACTTTAAACTAACGTGAATTTTATCTATTCATAACAAGATTCTTCACAAAATATTTTTGCAAAAGAATGTATTCCCAATATTTTTCATACAATCAATTATATCTTCATTCATGCATACTAATTCATGACAAAACAATTCAACATTTCTTTTCTCATTACTAATTAACATAAGTTGGGTTTGTTTACTCAATAAAGCAATATTTCATTACATCCAATGCATAGGTTTGTCCTATTTTATCAAATCAAATTCTATATTACTCATTCATTTCTATTATCATGCACATTCAAAAAAAATATTAGAAACTAGGAGACACCCACCTTATTGAAGCTTGAAAACTACAAGATGATGGTTCCTTCTTGCTCCTAGCTTCACAAGCAACTCCTAGTCCTCTTCTCCTCCTAGCAAATGCTCCAAGCAAGAGATCCTCCAAGCACAATAACTTTCTTACTCTCTTTCTTTTTCTTACACTCTTTTCTTTCTCTTTTCTTTCTCTTGTTTTAATGCTAATTTTGTGTGTGTGAAATGAAAAGGGGTAGGGTGCTATTTATAGGATTTTGGGAAGGTGTATCTTGCAAAATTTCACCCCTAATAAATTACTCTATTTAATTCTTACAACCCTTCCAATTCTAAACTCCTAAAACCTATAACTCTCCACCTCCCCACTTTTCCAAAGCACTAACTCCTATCATTCATTCTCCCTCTTTCTCTCTTCATGCAAACCGGCCCCCCTCTCCCCTCCATGATCAAACCGGTCACAACTTGTACAAATGTACAAGTACACATATATATTAAATACAACTTGCTATAATTCTAAATGTGTACACAACAAAACAACCAAAAAAAATGTGACTTGTCTTGTATTAGTTTAGGTTCAACCTAATTTAGGTTATAATTAGTGGGCTTGAATTATGGGCTTTCATTTAACTAATTTAATTATTCTAGCGGGCTTTCTTTTTAGTTAGTCCATTGGGCTAGGATTTAACTTTAAGTCCGTGGGTCAAAAAGAAAGGCTAAATAAAACCAATGCATGCTAAAAATCGAAAATGAGAGCAGCAAAATGAGAATAAAAATTTGCACGTGCACCATACGTGCAAGAAATTGGAAAATGCATTTTAATAATAAAAAACATAGTTGGGGTGTTACAACACTCCCTCCTTAGAATAGTTCCGTCCCCGAAACTACGCTTAGGAGCTAGAAACTACTAAGAAGGAAAGAAAAGTCTACAAAAGAAAACTTAGTCGAAGAGTTCGGGATGGTCCTTCCGCATCTTTTCCTCTGATTCCCAAGTTGCTTCCTCAACAAATTGATTTCTCCAAATGACCTTTACCATGGGTATCATCTTGTTTCTCAATACCTTTTCTCGGCGATCCACGATCAACGGGACGCTCAACATAGCTCAAATTCAGTTGCAAACCCTCTGGCACTTCTGGCAGATGATGACTTGGGTCAGAAACATAACCCCTTAGCATGGATACGTGAAAAATATTGTGAACTTGGGCCAACTCTTCCGGCAGTTCTAACCGATAAGCTGTCTTCCCAATCCTCTTCAGTATTTTGTAGGGTCCAATGTATCTCGGGGCTAATTTTTCCTCCTCGCCCAAACCGAATCACTCCTTTAGTCGGAGATACTTTCACAAAGACATGGTCACCTTTGTCAAATTCCAAGTCTCTCCTTCTATTGTCGGCGTAACTCTTTTGCCTGCTTTGCGCATCGACCAGCCTCTTTCTGATCAGCTCAATCTTTTCTGAAGTTTGTTGCACAATCTCTGGTCCAAACAGCTGCCTCTCCCCCACTTCATACCAACAAACCGGAGTCCTGCACTTCCTCCCATATAGAGCTTCATAGGGCGCCATTCCAATGCTCGCCTGGAAACTGTTGTTGTATGCAAATTCCACCAAAGCTAAGTGTCTCTCCCAACTACCACCAAAATCCAGCACACAACACCTGAGCATATCTTCCAGCACTCTGTTGACCCGTTCAGTTTGCCCATCTGTCTGAGGATGGAAGGCTGTACTGAAATCAGTCCTTGTCCCCATAGCTGCTTGCAGACTCTTCCAAAAATGTGAAGTGAAACGCGCATCTCTGTCAGATACTATAGACATCGGGACTCCATGCAATTTCACAATTTCATCCACATACAATTCTGCCAGCTTTTCCATTGACCAAGTAAGCTTCATTGCTAAGAAGTGAGCTGACTTGGTGAGTCTGTCCACTATTATCCTAAATGGTATCATTGCCTTTGGAACTCCTGGGTAAACCCGTGATGAAATCCATGCTGATACAGTCCTACTTCCATTCCGGGATGGGTAAAGGCTGCAACAATCCTCCAGGTTTCTGATTTTCTGCCTTGACCTGCTGGCAAACTGCACATTTGGCCACAAACTCCGCCACATCTCGCTTCATACCTGGCCACCAGAAGTGTAGTTTTATATCCTTGTACATTTTGGTACTCCCAGGATGTACAGATAACAAGGTAGCATGTGCTTCCTGAAGAATACTTTCCTTTAGCTCCGCTACATCTGGCACACAAAACCGCTCCCCAAACCAAAGTACTGCATCCTTCACTTGAAATTCTGCCAATCTGCCTAAGCCAACTTGTTCTACCATCCCTTGGATCTCTGGATCCGTCTTCTGGCTGTCCATGATTCTGTTTCTCAAAGTGGGTTGAATCCTCAATTGAGCTAAGGAAGCCTCCACACTATGCAGAACCACTTCGATTCCTGCTCAATCTAGCTCATCCGCTAATCTTTCCTGGGTTGTGATCAACCGAGACAAACTGACCTTTCTGCTAAGCGCATCTGCTACCACATTAGCCTTGCCTAGATGATATTTGATTTCAGGTCGGATGTCCTCCAACACCTCCAACCATCTCCTCTGCCTTAAATTCAAGTCTCTTTGTTGATAAATATACTTCAAGCTCTTATGATCGGTGTACATATTGACCTTTTCCCCGTACACATAATGTCTCCATTGCTTCAAAGCATAGATGATCGCCGCTAGTTCCAAATCATGGGTTGGGTAATTCTTCTCATGTGGTCTAAGTTGCCTAGACCCATAAGCAATCACCCTTCCTTTTTGCATTAGTACGCAACCCAGTCCGCGATGTGAAGCATCGCTGTAGATGTCATACTCAACTCCTGCTCTGGGCAATGCTAAAATAGGGGCTGTAGTCAATTTCTCCTTCAACGCCTGGAAGCTTGCTTCACATTGCTCTGACCATTTGAAATTCACATTCTTCTTTGTGAGTCCAGTGAGTGGCACCGCTATCTGAGAATACCCTTGAATAAACCTTCTGTAGTATCCGGTTAGACCCAAAAAGCTTCTAATCTCCTTCACCGTGGTTGGTCTTGGCCAGTCTTTAACTGCTTCAACCTTTTGCGGGTCAGTAGCCACTCCCTCCTTAGAAAGGATGTGACCCAAGAAGGCGACTTCGGTTTTCCAGAAGTCACATTTAGACAATTTTGCATATAACTGGTGTTCCTGAAGCTTCTTTAGAACCTCTGTCAAGTGCTTGGCGTGTTCTTCTTCGGTCTTGGAGTAGACCAAAATGTCGTCAATAAATACAACGACAAAGGAATCGATGAAAGGTCGTAGAACTCTGTTCATCATGTCCATGAAAATAGCTGGTACGTTTGTGACTCCGAATGGCATAACTAGAAACTCGTAGTGACCATGCCTAGTTCGGAAAGCCGTTTTATGCACATCATCTTCCTTTACCCGGACCTGATGATACCCAGACCTTAGATCTATCTTGGAAAAGACTACTGCTCCCTGCAGGCGGTCGAACAAATCATCGATTCGGGGAATGGGGTACTTGTTCTGTACGGTCACCTTGTTCAACTCTCTGTAGTCGATACACATCCTCATAGATCCATCCTTTTTCTTTACTAAAAGAACTGGGGCTCCCCATGGTGATGCACTTGGCCTGATGTATCCTTTGCTCAGTAACTCTTCGATCTGCTTCTTGATCTCGTCCTGTTCGACTGGTGCCATTCTGTATGGGGCCTTGGAAATAGGAGCACTTCCCGGTTGAACCGTGATGCTGAACTCTACATCTCGACGAGGGGGAAGCCCTGGTAGATCATCCAGAAATACTACTGGGAAGTCTCGAACAACTGGGATCTGTTTCACTTCTTCTGGAACTTTCTGCTCGGACAATGCTGCTACTATCTGCTTACCCTTCCCCTTGCCTCAGAAAGTAACAACCGATCCTCCTGGTGCCTTGATTATGACCTCTTTGTCTTTGCACTCGATAGTCACACTGTAGACTGACATCCAGTCAATGCCAATGATGATGTCGACTCCGAGAACTGCCAGTTCAATGAGATCGATGCCAAAGAGTCTGCCTCCAATCTCGAGATCACACCCCTCATAGTATCGATCGGTTGTCAAGTTCTCTCCTGACGGAGTAGCCACAGATAAAACCTTGCCAGGAAATATTTTCGGCTCAATTTCCAATCTTTTAGCAAAAGAGGGTGACACAAAAGTGTGTGAAGATCCCGTATCAAATAACACCGAAGCTTTTATTCAATTTATTAAAATGTTCCCTGTTACATATGAGTATTCTCATTACATAACATTTTATTACATAAACGGAAAATATAAGTCAATCAAGCTTCGTCCTCCGTACCCGTGATTACATGATCCACTTCATCTGCATCGGCTTCTGTCAAGGCAAACACCCGTCCTTGTTTGAACTGTTTCTGCTCCGGCTTGAACTGCCTTTGTTCTGGCCTGAATTACCTTTGACTTGGTCCCCCCCGCTGAAGCTGAGGGCAATCTGTCTTGAAGTGACCCTCCTTACCACATATGAAGCATGTCCTGAATGGTTTGGTGCATCCAGTAGCTATGTGGCCTAACTCCCCACACCTGAAGCATGTGGGCACCCTCCCTATCACTGCTATGGCATTGGCCCCAGTTGGCTTGAATCGTTGCGCAGGGGGCTGATTTCTGTAGTTACTGGGTCCTGCGGGCCTTTTGCCCAAGCTCCAATTGTTCTTCCTGGCTTGCACTGCCTGGAATTGGTTCATGTCCGTCTCTGTTGCAGCGGCTCTTCTGACTAGCTTTTCAAACCTCCGAATGCCTAGAGGTATCATCCTTGATCTTAGGCTGGGCCTCAGACCTTGCTCGAACTTGCGGACCTTCTTAGACTCCTCCTGAACCATCTCCGGTGCATATCGGGAAAGTTGATTAAACTTGGTTTCATATTCCCGTACCGTCATATTACCCTGTTGTAAGCTCAAGAACTCCATGGCCTTCTTTTCTTGTACATCCAGTGGAAAGTAATGGCTCCTGAACTCTTCCAGGAATTCTTCCCATGTAAGTTGCACATTTCCCAAGTTTCTTTTCAAGGATTGCCACCATACACTCGCATCTTTTTCAAGCTGAATGGTAGCCAATTTCACTTTGCTAGCCTCAGGGGTTTCAAGCACTTCGAAAATTGTTTCGATCTGTCAAACCCAGTCATCTGCAGCATCGGGGTTCGTCTGTCCTCCAAATACCGGCGGCTTCATTCTTTTGAATGCTTCCACCAGTTTGATGGCCTCAGGTATCTGGATAGCTGGTCCCGGTCCTCTGTTTTGAGGGATATTAGCGGCGAGGGCATTGAGGGTCTGGTACATCCGAGCCATCTCCGTTTCCAAATCCAATCCATTTTCCCCGCTGAAGCCTTCGCCATTTCCAATTCTTCGTGCCATTTCTGAGTCATAAAATTCTTCATTAATCATCACAAATAACACAACAGCAAGATTGTATTCTTTATTCAGAAATAAAACCTTTATTTTAACATTTCCATTACAATTGCTTAAATAAAAGATATCCTAGATTCTACGGTTTTTCTTGGCTTCTCTGAGCTCTTCCCGCAGATCTTGGACTTCCTTTCTTATGTCTTCAATCTCGTACGGACGCTTTTCTTTATCCCTGTCGCGTCGTTGGGTCTTCTTGAGCTCGAATATCAGGTGGTTTAGTTTCCAGACGCGTACTTTATCCTGTGCCAGGCGTGATTCCAAGTAGTTAACCTTCCTCTTTTGTGCATCCAGTTCTCGACGAAGGGATGCAACGAGGTCATCTGGGTGATCCGGTATAAATTCCTCGTCTGGGGAGTCTTCGGGAGAGTCGGGTGGTGGCGGAGTAATTTCCCTGGACTCGGGAAACTCTTCATCCTCTATCTCGAAGGGTTCCTCTTCTTCTTCCTCCTCCGGGTCTTCTTCTTCCTCTGGGTCCTCTTCCTCCATTGGTTCTTCTTCTAAGTCCTCAGGGTGGACAAACCAAGGAAGTTCGTTCTGGTTGGCCATCTTATAACAAGGGGAAAAAGTTATTTTACAAAGCAATATGAGTCTCATTCTATAGGTTGAACTCACACTCTAGTGTCCGCAGGAATAGAATTGTAACTACTCACTAAAGTGTCATGGGTTCTAAACTATAGTTAATGATCTTATTACTTTTTCTAAACAATTCTTTAGTTTATCAAGTTCGGATTCACTTGGGTTAGCCGTAAGAGTCGGTTCCCAACTAGCGGTGGTCCGAAGACGCTTAAATACCGTGCCGCTTAGGGTTGTTTACACCCGGTTGACAGAAGGACTCTTTTGGTTTGTCCCCAAATTTATCGTCACTTTTTATCGTTCCTTATAAACTTGTACTACTTGTGAAGCATGCTCTGATACCATCTGTAACACCCCGAATTTCAAATAAGGACAAACTCGGGATTTCACAGGATCTTTACTTCACTTCGTACAATTTTACAAGGAATTTAAAACTTTTTCAATAATACATCAGAGTTCAATTACAACTTGGTTTTACACAGCGGAAGAATAAAATTTACAATAAAACATTTGCAACATCTTCAAAAATAAAACAGCGTCAGCATATCCACTTTATAGCTCCATGAATGGTCCTTTACCTGCATGTTAATCTGTGGGCTCGTCAGTTACTTACAACTGACGAAATGTTATACACGGCTATCCTCTCTATGCCGGGAATAGTATAACGATCTCATACTTTAACAAATCACAAAAAAGATTGAATGAACAAGTAAAGTGTCAAAAGTGATTATTCTAAATATAAGTGTATGTCATGCCTTAATGCCTAATGCACACAATTCTACATTAGGATGACACTAATGCACACTTGTTCAGATTCTATGCATCCCATACTACATAGGTCTGAGGGCAAGTGCCTACGTACTCCACATTGAAGGGTTCGATCCCTCGCCATGAGACGACCCAGTAATAAAACAAGTTTTAGAGTTATTTCACAGATACGGATCTCAGCCTCCCTGGCTAGCCTCCCTGGCTTATAATAACAGATCCCAGCCTCCCTGGCTATTATATTGTGAGAATAATCCCGTAAATGCCCCTCTAGTCCCGGTATATACATATTCTTTGGAGTACTGTAAACATCCGTCGACTACCCTAAGTCCCGGATAAAATACAGTCCATCTCCTATGGGGCAACCACAGTCCACCAACTGGGTCTATAGCCACGGAGATCCACCGTCGACTATATAGAAGCATCCATTTACGTTTGCACATGTCTATTACATCTTCACCTTGGTGCCTAATTATTTTCTTAAGTTCAAGACATGAATGTACTATCACCCTAGAATCAGTTTTACCTCATACCGGATTTATTCACAAAATACGAGATCGCCCGACGGCATTATCTCAAAATCACATCAATTCTTTCTTTCGAAATTACCGGTAACCGAAGTCTTACTAATTCTTAATCATAATCTTTCATGTACCGGGAACATGGGTACACATACCCTTTCATAATCATGTCTTGACTTAGATCAAAAGATCAAATCATTTTCATTATTCATGATCTAATTATTCATTTATTCATCAACTTTATAAGCATAAATAATTCCTTCCAAGCAAATAATTTCATCGCATGAACCAATTCAAGCTCTCACATTTTCTCAATTCTCTTTAAAATATTTCTTAAACAAAATCAAAGTATAATTCCCTTAAAAAAAATCACTTCACAAAAAAATAATACTTTGTTTTTGTTCACTACAAAGTTTCATACTCACAATTTCATCTCTCTTTATATCTCAAAATGTACAAGAAAACAATCTTAATATTTCCCATTTCATTTCATAACAATTATAGGACTTTATTCATATTAAAAGGCATCCTAATCTATTAAAACTCAACCAAAAAAATATTTGAAAGGGCTCAGGTTTCGAACCTTGCACCTCAGCCCGGACAGAGCCCAAATCCCGACCCGCTAGCCAATAGTCCATGTGGACTTTGTGTCATATTCCTATGCCGAAATGGTCATATTCCAACTTCCAGTTTTGGAATTTTATAACAAAAACAAAAGTGAATGTGACCAACAAGTTTCGAACCGAGACCTCTTGTAAAGAGTGCTTGGTATTGCACTAGCTAACCATTAGGTCCAAATACATTTTCTGTTTAGAAAATGTACTAATGTACTTTTGTTCAACTATCCATAAAGTGTTTCTTTTTCCATAAAATGTGTTTATTCAAAAGATCAATTCTTTCACAATTTTAGAAATAATCCTTTCCATGATATTAGATAAAAGATAGTAACTAATAAAATTTCCAATTATTTAAAAATACTATTTTTCACTTATTTAAAGAAATTCCTTTTTCTCATCTTTTTGCAAAACTTAGACTTTTCTTTAGGAACTAAATCCTACAAAAGAAATGAAAACTAGTATCCATGTCTATTTGATTAAAATCTCAATTTGACATAAATTATATTTTATAATGAAAATAAAAGTTGCTCTTTCACACAATAGTTCCCATTCTTTTAAAAATAGAACCTACACATGTCGACATATTATAAACTAACGAAATTTCATTTTTATTTTATTATAAAATCTAATATGGTCAATAATATTATAAGCATAAAATTTTACAATTTACCAACATGGTTTATACAAGAATTTGTCTTCTTTCATTAACATGGTTTTTGTCACAATAAGACTACTTTCGCATCTATTATGATAGCATGATTCCCATTTGTAAATTTCACATCAAAGTTATTCTCATATATTAACACTATTGTAAACACAAAACTAATCAAACATATTAGTATGGTTCACAACAATCAAGTAATTCTCTTTCTTTAGTTAGCATGGTATACTTCCTTTTTCTACTTAATCACATCAATCACAACATCACTTTAAACTAACGTGAATTTTATCTATTCATAACAAGATTCTTCACAAAATATTTTTGCAAAAGAATGTATTCCCAATATTTTTCATACAATCAATTATATCTTCATTCATGCATACTAATTCATGACAAAACAATTCAACATTTCTTTTCTCATTACTAATTAACATAAGTTGGGTTTGTTTACTCAATAAAGCAATATTTCATTACATCCAATGCATAGGTTTGTCCTATTTTATCAAATCAAATTCTATATTACTCATTCATTTCTATTATCATGCACATTCAAAAAAAATATTAGAAAGTAGGAGACACCCACCTTATTGAAGCTTGAAAACTACAAGATGATGGTTCCTTCTTGCTCCTAGCTTCACAAGCAACTCCTAGTCCTCTTCTCCTCCTAGCAAATGCTCCAAGCAAGAGATCCTCCAAGCACAATAACTTTCTTACTCTCTTTCTTTTTCTTACACTCTTTTCTTTCTCTTTTCTTTCTCTTGTTTTAATGCTAATTTTTTGTGTGTGAAATGAAAAGGGGTAGGGTGCTATTTATAGGATTTTGGGAAGGTGTATCTTGTAAAATTTCACCCCTAATAAATTACTCTATTTAATTCTTACAACCCTTCCAATTCTAAACTCCTAAAACCTATAACTCTCCACCTCCCCACTTTTCCAAAGCACTAACTCCTGTCATTCATTCTCCCTCTTTCTCTCTTCATGCAAACCGGCCCCCCTCTCCCCTCCATGATCAAACCGGTCACAACTTGTACAAATGTACAAGTACACATATATATTAAATACAACTTGCTATAATTCTAAATGTGTACACAACAAAACAACCAAAAAAAATGTGACTTGTCTTGTATTAGTTTAGGTTCAACCTAATTTAGGTTATAATTAGTGGGCTTGAATTATGGGCTTTCATTTAACTAATTTAATTATTCTAGCGGGCTTTCTTTTTAGTTAGTCCATTGGGCTAGGATTTAACTTTAAGTCCGTGGGTCAAAAAGAAAGGCTAAATAAAACCAATGCATGCTAAAAATCGAAAATGAGAGCAGCAAAATGAGAATAAAAATTTGCACGTGCACCATACGTGCAAGAAATTGAAAAATGCATTTTAATAATAAAAAATATAGTTGGGGTGTTACAACACTCTCTTTTAGTCTTGGCGGCATGACAGTAATTCTGATCTCTGTAGTTTTCCACAGACGGTGCCAATTTATTACTTCTTTTTTTGGTGTGGGAGCAAACAGATATTGGGTTTATATTTGATGGAAACTACTAAAGATCTGACATTTGATCGTTGCCGTAAAAAGTGGTTAGAGCTCTGGAAAGTGGATCTGGTTTGTTGGTTGAACATCGTGATCTGAATCCGACGGTTTCTGACATGGCCGATGGAACTGTAAAAAGCCAGAACACCGGTTATGGCCCCTTCGACAGACCTCCGACGCTCAAGTTAGAACCAGAAAGAGAGAAAGAGAGAGTTTGAGAGAGAAATTGTAGATTACTGTTTACCTTCTGACTGAGGAGAAGGGTGAGTATTTATAGGTCTGAGAAACAGTTTAGCAGATTGAGATAAATTTGTTAGATTAATATGAATTTCTTGTCTCCTGTTGATTCTCCTCCTTAAGAGATAAGTCTCTCTTGTATGAGGATAAGAATTTTGACTTACAGCCCTCATGGACTGGGCGTCTCTCCTAGTGGGCCTAATCTGCCACTTTTAATAGACTTGAAAGTAGTCCATGTCTTGTTAGATGAGCCTGAAGAAGGCCCAGACTTGTTAAAGAGATCCGTTATGATCAATCTACCTGTAGAAGTTTTTAGGATCTGTGCTGCAACCGTACGGCCCTAATTTGCTGTGATTTTCACCATTATCAATAGTGAAGGTAGGACATATCTATATAATAAAACACAAAGAAAGCTATCAAGTGGCTCTCATTCAATCCCCCCAAAATCAAAGGCCCAGATCTAACCTCACAAAACACATTTTCCCCCCAAAAGTTTCCCTCAAAACAACTCTTTTATCTCTCTCTCTCTCTCTCTCTCTCTCTCTCTCTCTATATATATATATATATATATATATATATATATATAGGGAAAGGATCGGTTGAGCACTCCTATAGTGCTCACCGCGTGAATACTAGGCCTTCGGGCGTTCATATCGAATATCCGAACCATTCACATTGATCTACACATCTAAATTAGTCTAAATATGTAAAATCAAATCATTTGAAATTCATTTGCCCATCCATCATGTGACTATAAAAACAATAATTTTCAGCCATACAATTTTGTAACACTTCAATGAATGGGTAAATGAATTTCAAATTGTTTGATTTTACATATTTAGACTAATTTAGATGTGTATATCAATGTGAACGGTTCGAATTTTCGATATGAACGTCCGAATGCCTAGTGTTCACGTGGTGAGCACTAGAGGAGTGCTCAACCGATCCTTTCCCTCTCTCTCTCTCTCTCTATATATATATATATATATAAACATGGGCTTTTATACCTTAATTTATAATTATTTTCAACATATACTAATGAAAACATAGACTTTTATTTCACAACTAATTATTGTCATACTATTCAAACTTGAGCTATATAATTGTTGATTTACTGTTTACAAGGCTTTTCATATGCTGTATCGTTCTGAAGATGTGCCGTAGGCACGTGCCCACGGGCAAATATAGTATATATATATATATATATATATATATTATCAGTCTTTGCATTAAGTATTGATGGCTCCAAACTACGTGATATACTTGGTCAGATAAACTTCTGCTTTGGCTTCTAGGTTCATTATTTTAGCCAAGTCTTAGATTTTCTTATATGTTATTTATTTTAGCCTAGTCTTAGATTTTCTTGTAAGTAGTTTATTTTCGCTGGGTCCTAGATTTTCTTATAAGTTGTTTATTTTAGTCAAGTCTTAATTTTTCTACAATTGCAAACTTTATAAGCCTAGGAAATGGAGAGGTCAGTACTGTTAGTTAGGCGGAAGTGATATGATCATTCTTAAACCAATATGTCGCAAGTGTGGAAAGTATTGCCAGAATAAGTCATGATGGGATATGCAGAATGAATTCGATTGGAAACGATTTACATTTGCTAGAAATTTTTGATTCGAGCAGTAGGGTGAAATTTTTTTTTTGTATATATACTGCCTTCATTACTATTACATATAAGCAAATAAGAATAGCTTCTATGTATTCCTAATTCACCGCAAGTTAGAAAAGCTAATAGAATTGAAGGGCAGGTTGCTACTCTATAGTGCTCTGAATAGCTCAAGGAAGAAACAACAGAAACATCATTTGATGATTCTAGGAGAAAACCATAATAGCATAATATATATATATACTAGATTTGCCCGTCGGCACATGCCTACGGCACGTCTTCGGAACGATACAAAACATGAAAAGTCATGTAAACAGTAAAACAATAATTATGTAGCTCAAGTTTGAATAGTATGACAATAATTAGTTATAAATAAAAGTCTTTGTTTCCATTAATATATGTTGAAAAATAATTATAAATGGGGATATAAAATCTAACTTCTTAGAACTTTAAGTGGGGAAAATAATGAAATTTAATTGTTGAAGAGATATTTTCTATTAAAAATTCTGAAAATTTACAAAATCGGAATCTTAAAATTTAGATTTCTAAGTAAATAAAGAAAGAATGGGATAGAGAGATAGAGAGAAAGAGAAAGAGAGAAATATGAAAAAGTAAAGAGAGAAGAGATAGATAGTAATAAAGTAATGAGTTTTTTAGGACGGAAAATTTGATTTTTGGGTTTGAAATTTTGGAGGGAAATGTGTTTTGAGAGGTTTGATATGGACCTTTGATTCTGGGGGGATTGATTGTGAGCCACTTGATAGCTTTCTTTGTAATTTATTATATATATATATATATATATATATATATATATATATAGAGAGAGAGAGAGAGAGAGAGAGAGAGAGAGAGAGAGAGCCTGGCTCCCGACCAAACACTCCCCCTCTCGCATCTGAGGAACCCCTGCAAAGCTTCGAACTTCATTGTAATGGACCCACCTCAGTAGCTCCCCCGTCTTGTAGACAAGAACTCCCCAATCCCTCCTCTGTCAATTTCCCAACTTCAGAAAAGTTCAATACGCAATTTTTTTTTACCGATCTTCATCTTAATGAATTATAATATACAGTATTTATAATTCATTTTTTGAAATTAAGTGTATTATGTGGGTCCTGATAGATTTTTGTTGTATGCCAAAACAAAAATATGTAATGTCCTAGCTATTAGGTTATATATTGGATTTTCTAATAGGTGTGGAGAATGGGGATGGCTACTCACAACTCGGTGCCAATTTTTTGTCCGAACAAGGAGGTGATTTTACACCAATAGTTGACGAGCATCTAATACCAAAATCTAGGTATGACGTTTGATACCCTTGAACAAGCAGAAAATTATTATGACAGTTATGTGAAATGTTGCGATTTTTAAATCCGTAAGGGACCTCATAAACTCAAGGATGGTGAGGTAGTGGAAAAGATGTTTCTTTGTAATAAAGTGGGGGTGTCAAAAATTAAGAATAATGATGTTAGGATGGGAACTACATCCAGAACTGCTTGCAATGCTTTGGTTCATGTGAAATTAAACAATTAGCAAATTCATGGTCATTTTATTCATTTAATGAAGTACATAATCATGCTTTCACCTCACCCGATAGACAACATTTGTTGCCACGAAACCGTAGTGTGTTAAGTTCCGATAAAGTAATAATGGAGCAACTTTCGGGTGCTAATATTGCTATGTGCAAAAAAATATTTTTTTTTAAAAATTATAGTGGGGTATATGGTTGGATTTACCGAAACTGGTGCTAGAAATTATGAAAGAGAATACAGGGAGGTTTCACGATTGCCAAATGTTGTTTGACTTTTTCAAATGGCAGAAGGAAAAAGATCCTTCTTTTCTTTTGAGCAAGATGTGCATGTAGATTGTCACATTGTATTTGGGTGGATGAGATTGCTCGGATCAATTATGAAGAGTTTGTTGATGTAGTTTTCTTTGATGCAACACATAGTACAAATTGCTACGGAATGCTATTTATTCCATTTGTTGGAATAAATCATCATTGGCAGTCAATTTTTCTAGGTTTTGGTTTCATTCCAAATGAAACAGTTTCATCTTTTGTTTTATTATTTGAAAAATGGTTAGGATTCATGAAACATGTTCCACTTGGTTTTATAATGGATCAAGATCGCGGGATAGGTGTTGCAATAAAATAAGTTTTTCCTTGAATTTGCCATAGGTATTGCATATGGCATATTTTAGATAAGACTCCTGGAGAGGTTCCTCAAGTGAATAAAAATTTCATGTTTATGGATGCTTTTAAAGAAAATATTTGAAATTCTTATAATAGCATTTATTTTGAAAGGAAATTAAAGTCATTGGTTTTGGAATATGGAGCGGAAAATAATAAATGGTAGAATGATATTTTTGAAATTTGTGAGAAATGGGCCCCCTTCATAGGTCTCACTTTTGGGCCGGCATGACAAGTAACCAAAGAAGCGAGAAAATAAATTCTTTCTTAAAGAAGCATACTCAAAAGAAGTACTCACTTCATGAATTTTTCGTAATCTTCGAGAGAGTAATTGGAAGAATAAGAGAACAAGAACTTAAAGAAAACCATCGTACACGTGAGAAAAAAACATAAATTGAAGACCGAATGGTATATGGAGTAACAAATGGCCCAAGTGTACACATTGGTAATGTTCTATGACTTCCACAAGCAACTGAAATCAAAATTATTATATAATGTGAGTTTGGTGGAGGATTCCTTATTGCAAATGCTTATTACGCAGTAAGGTTGTGCGGTAAATCCGAAAATGAGACCATGATTACTTACGCGAATGAAACTCAGTTTGGTATTTGTTCATGCTTCATCTTTGAATTTATTGGCATCCCCTGCAAGCATCTTTTGGCTTTTATTAACTACTCAAATTATAATGAACTCCTGAAACAATATATTTTAAGAAGATGGTCCCGAGATGTAATTAGAAGAAACTACACCTTCACAAATATTAGAGGCATTGATGAAGGCAATAGCGAGATTTTTGCATCCCGCTATTGTGCGTTGAATAACTTAGCAAAACAATAAGTTAAGATTGGATTAGCTTCCGGTGAAGGCTACATGTTCATGCATGATAACATGCTCAAGTGTATTGAAGGATTTCATCTTATGCAACCCGAAGGTAGTGGAGTAACCAAAGGTAGTGGAACAAGACCATATGGGAACGACTTGGTATTGTCTCAAGTTTCTGTTGAAGTGCCTTGCTAATGTAAAATAAAGGGAAGACCAAGTGGGAAGAGGTAGAAGCAACTGCGAGAGAAATTGATGGCAAAACAAAGAAAGTGCAATTGTTGCGGTATGAGGGGGCAAAGCCATGATGCGAGAACTTTCCCAAAGAAACTTGATAGGTATAGTCTGACTAAGTATCTCAACTTTCATATTAGTTTTTTAAATTTAAATATTGAGCTTGACTAATTTCATCTTTATTGTTCATTTGTTTAGTGCGTTCAATGCACAAGAGGTGGATTCCTCCACTGAAGAAAGTTCTGATGACACTGCCGATTATATGAACTGAGGGAAGTGTTTGATTCGCTGTTATGGTTTGAATTTATTCCCATTGTAACTTTTTTGAGTGTGTAGGCAGTGATGACAAAGAAAATGGACATGTTTTATTTTGTGTTTCCCCCACCTGCCAAGTTAGTGTGCAACCGAAGGTGTCCCAAGTCAGTTTTATTTATGCTAGTTGCTTCTCCTTATATGATGATTGAATAGCATCCATTTGTAAACAAAAATAGTTGTGTTGGTTGAATAGTAGGCGTTAGTCATACATTCTATGTTCTCTTGTTGGATAGCATCAGTTTTTGTAAAGTTTATCATGTCCAGTTTCTTGTTCAGTTAGGTTGTTTCCCAAGTCAGTTTATGATTTTGGCAATTTAGTACCTTCATTTTTATACTAGGAAGAGGTGGGGGTGCTACAAATTAGGTTTGAACTAATAGACATGGCATAATAATGAAGCCCTAGTGCTAGTCAATTTATCCATTTGATACAATTATGCTTGATTCAAAAGTACAGTAACAAAGCACTTCACTTGAATTGTTGTTCTGAGCCTACACTGTTTTGCAGCACTTGGGTTGCTAGATTTTTACCTATCTTTGTAACCATCTTTTGTTTGAGACTAAACATATTGATTAAATTGGGTAATTTGGTTTTAGTTATTAGTTATGAAATCATGCTCTCTGTTAGTTGTGAAATCATGCTTTTAAAAACAATTATGATGGTTGCTTCTCCTTATATGATGGTTGAATAGCATCAGTTTGTAAAAAAAAATTAGTTGCTTTGGTTCATGCTTCTATGATGGTTGAATAGCATCAATTTGTCATACATTTTTTGTTCTCATGTTCCTTGCTTGATGTTTGAATAGCATCAGTTTGTACTTTATTTTGGTTGCTTCTCCTTTTACGCTTGCTGCTTTTCACTCATTATCTGATTTGTCAATAGAGATTGCGCAACTGAAGAGTTTGGAGTTGTAAAAATATTCTTAATGAATCATGCAGCAACAATGAGAAAAAAATTTGAATTCAGATACATACACCCTTATGCTGTGGGAGCACAAAAAAATATTTCTTAACAGTAAAAATATTAACGGTAAATCATGCAACAACAGAGGGCTTAGTTAAGATGAAGAAAAGTAACATAAAATTATGAGAATCAAAACGCTTGATGCAGCTGCTACTACTTTATTGATCTCACTGTGCATACAATAAAAAAATAAAAGTAACACAACCAAATACAATACCAAATATTTAAGTTACACAACCAAATATGCAACATAATTCACAGCAAATTTTACAACTCCAAATATTTCATATACATAACCAAATACACAACTAATTACAACTCCAAATATTTCAAATAATGGCCAAGTTCACATCCTCTATATCTACTCAAATAACCAGCAAAAATTTTTAAAACAAAGTACAATAAGCCAACGCAACAGTTATGAGTCATCAAACATATGAAACATCTTGTATTACATTCATTATATACACAAAACCAAATTTTACAAAATGTTCCTGATATAAGCAAGTTTACTACTTCTTCTTCCACCAAGTACAACATACAAAATAGAAACACTTTTTCTTCTTCTAACTACAACACCACCACCACCACTACAAAACAACAAAACCCCATCACAGCCACAAACAACACCACCACCACCACCACACAACTACTTCAAAAATACAAGAACCAACAACATGGACCCCAAAACCGCAGAGAAAAACTCAACCACCCAACCATACATTCCATCTTGTAACCCTTCTTCCTCTCATTATCACATTCTTCTCTCCTAGTCACTGATTGAATTACGAGCTCGTTGTACAAAGTTCTCATTTTCGCAGAGTTATCCTCCTCCTCCTCCCCCTCTCTATAGTTCTTGCACCACAAGAAAAACTCACAGCCACTAGAAAAATTTGGACAGTTTTAGTAAGGTTTACCTGGGTTCTTCTCAGAAGAAGAGTATTTCACCCTTGTTAGCATTCGACAGAAGCATTTGGGAACTCTAAACTTTTGCCCTGAACTGCCTCGAGAAGGCATAGAGCTACCTCCATAGTGATTGTGGATTTGGTTGGAAGAGTAGTTCAATGCTATCCTACAAAATCTCAGTCAAGTTTAAGCCACTAAACACCCAAAAACACATCCTATTAACTGACCATTAAACACACACAAAACTTTCCTATCCAAGTCAAGTATAGTCAAGTATTAATCCATTAACTAGCCACTAAACACACAGAAACAAATTTCACATTCTATTAAGACCGCACAAACATTATTTCAAGAATTTCAAGAAATTATAATCAACTACATTTCTACTGATCTTTAAGAAATTAAGGTTTTGATTAAGAGGAAGATCAATAAAAAAAATTTATAACTGAGATTGTCGGGAGCTAGGGTTACGTCTGGAGCTAGAGTTTGAAAGAGAAAGGTGGAAGCGAGCAACGGTGAAGGGGATTCGGAGCTAGGGTTTCGTCGTGTGCGATGAGAGAGATATATATATATAGAGAGAGAGAGGTGATTGAATAGGGTTTCGATTTGATGATTATTCGGATTTGGATTAGGGTTTCTATTTGGGGATTCTTCAGGTTGCGATGAGAAGGAGAGAGGAGAGCAATGAGGAAAGTTCGAGAAGGAGACGAAAGAGAGGGGGGAAATTTTACATCGGGGTAGGAAAATGACCAAAATAGCCCTCTTGGTTAGTGAGATGAGCGGAGCTAATCTGAGCCATTAGATCATGATCATGGTCAAGGCTCAGATCGGATGGATGAGGGTGAGTGCACACAACAGTGCACAACCGAAGGGCTCTCTATATATAACCAACATAGAAAAGTTTCCTATGTCCCTATAACGTTCGCAACGTTCGCAGCTACGACCAAACAAAGTATTGATATAAACTAGAATATTTGATTGAGAATGTTCCACCTAGCATTGAAGAAATTTTGGGATTTTAGCATACATTATTCTAAGTAAATTTAAGGATTACCTTGAAGTTCATATTTAAAGCCACATGTTGTTAGGTTATTTGGAAGCTTTCCCCCTAATTTTTGCTGCCAATCTTGTATAGCCTTTACTTCAAGCACAACCCAGATGACTGCAACTGCATTCTCAAAGTTCACATTGGCTAGAGATGCTTGAGGCTGCACAAAAATTCGAACTCATTTCTAATTTGCATTTCCAACATAAAGTAAAAGTTAAAAGAACGGCTAACACTTTACACCATCACAAGTAACAACTAAAATGACACACATTGTTACATCAGATGAACAGTTAGTACGAAGTTTTTGTAGTCTAGTGCTGGAGATAGTGTGTAGGTATGTTCTGCAAATAAGCAATATCAATGCCGGGATAAAAATGCTGGGAAAGGCATGTTTTATAGTGATAGGTTCCATCATTTGCTCAAAAAGAAACTAATTGGTGCCTTCTTCCTTCTTGTATCCATGATTATATGAAATAGTGTACTTATGCAGTCGGCCAACATCATTTTCAGTGTGACAGACCAACTTATATTGCTATCTTTAAAATTATTTTATTTTCTTTTGTAGGTTGGAAATACAAATTTTTTCATTGAGGTCAAAGGAACAATTCAACTGATTCATACAATCAATCAACTCTTAAGGAACTCAAGTCACAAACGAAACCGCAACTATTCAAAACTCAAGAGACAAGGAAATTGACAAGGAGTTCTTGAAAAATTATACTAGGTGTAAGGAAAGGACTAGTGTTATGAACTAGAAATTTCATATTCAACTTTTAACTGCATTTACCTGTTCACAACCCGACTAGTTATTGGCTGCACGAATACTCGTACTCTGTCATACAAAAAAACATTCATAAAGTTGCTAGAAGATCCATTTAGGAGAGAAATATGCAGTTCATCTAAGTGACACTCATAATATAACTTACATAATATAATACAACTCACTTAGCTACTTGGCGCAGTGACGGCAAAGCAGATGCATAAAGATCATTGCATATTCAAATTTACCTTCAGATAATACATAGTATGAGACCAATATGAAAGTGGAAAGTCAAAATTGAAGTATCAATCAGATCTTAAAGGTCACAACAATGTGGCAGTACTACATTGTTTGGTTTTAGTCAGGAGTTTCCTTGTTGAGCTTCCTGGGAAGAATTTCCTTTTTCAACAAAGGACTTCATATATGCACTGACCTATTAAACAAAAAACACTTGCTACTGAAAAGACATGTGGTACCAACAATATTTGTGCAGACGGACATACGAATTAAAAACACAAATTTACTGCACGAGAATATTTCATACAACTATGAAGCATCCAAAATGTCCACTATATCTTTCATATGACACTTGTTAAAACTTTTCAGACAGAAATACTTCTAGACTCAACATCTTCTAAGGAAACTTAAGGAAAATGAACTGCTTAAACTTCACTAAGAATGGAAGTTTGATGATTAGTCATCCAATAATATGGACAAATTAAACGGGTACAAGTCTAAGCTCTAATGTTGCGACCACTAAATTGACAATATGTTTACTAAAACTATAAAAATCAATCAAATAATTGTAAATCACCCTAGGGGATGAATAAGGTGATTGTCCGGAAATTAAAAAGTTAAATAAAATGCGTAAAGTAAAGAGATAGAGTTAGAGCAAGCAAACACAACAAGCACGCAAGATACAGCGATGTAACGTGGTTCGCCTCCAAGGTCTACGTCCACACCATCTGCTTGTAGTAATTTTTCGCCACAAGCGTTCTACTATACTTAAAATTCTTGTACATTGATTCTCGGAATTCAGGCCAAGAGACCTATTACACCCGTAGGGCTTCTATAAATAAGTCCCGCAAAACTCACCGAAGTGGAAGAAAAGAAAAACTCTCAAGATCTATAACGATATTGACTGAAAAACAATAAAAGCTCTTACACTCGGATCGTTTGATTGAATGATTAGTTCAGAAGAATTATGATTGCAAGGGGTGAAGAATACTCGGTGAATTAGTCTCTATTTATAGAGCGAGAAAATGTATCTTTCCAAAAATGAAAAGATATTCCAGAAATAGTCAAAATTGCATGAGTGCGGTCGACCGCTTTATTGAGCAGATGACCGTCATCTTTTAACCTGAAAGTTGTGCAATGAGCGGTTGACTAACTCATATTTTCACTATGATGAGTGGTCGACTGTTGCGCCGGTCGGCCGACATATTGTACAGTCGACCGCTATCATGCAGATTCAACATTAATTTGGTGAATGTACTTTATATTCTTTCTAAATACTAATCAATCAATCAACGACTCTTTACATAGAATTTTCTCACAAAAACAGAAATAAATAATTTATTATTGTTGTCGTTCTTGAGGATTTAGCACATGTTTCTTATGTTGCAATCTTCTTTGATCTTCGTAATTTTTTCGATACTTCCCGCTTTTGCTTGATTGCAAATTATTTTATTATGGTTTTCTTTTTCCTGTAAATCCTGTGAAACTCAATTGAAAATATTAGTTGTAAATGATACATTTTGTGCACACCAAACTTAAGCTCAACAATCTCCCTCTTTGGGTGTGAACAAAGCATACCTTAGAATTAAGAGTTTTAAAAAGTTAAAGTGCTCTCCCTTAATCAAATAAAAAGTTAAGTGCTCTCCCTTAATCCAGTACTCAACCTAAATTTATGAACACATAAGAATTTAATAAATATGCTTTCATAATACGTCATATATGTGAAAACCAAAACTTGTCTGAAAACATGCATTCATAAGCTTGAGAAACAAACAATTTTTGGTAGATATAAATTTGAGAAACAGAACTACAGAAGAATGATATTTTAGTAGAGAGTATTACATTTTAGAGAACTATAGGGAAATCTACTTACATGATACCGTTGATCGCGAAACTCTTTGATATACAATGAGAGTTCTACATGATATCATAGATTTGATATATCACCAATACAGAATAGAGAATATAATAGAAGATTGACATGAGTTGAAAATTCTAAGTTTAAATATTTTTCTCCCCTTTTTTGAAACACACCAAAAGATGCAAAGTACAGCTGTGATAAAACACGAAAACTTGAAAAATTGAAGAGAAATCCTAGAAAGAAGCTGACAGAATATAGGGCGGTTGACCCGATCGAAAATAGCAGCAAAACATCTCGAATGTAAACAAGAACAGAAAACGGGACGGTCGACCGCGCAGTCGACCGTACACCCTTACAGGGTGACAGTCGACTGAACCGCAAATTTGCGTAAGCTGAAATATCAATGACGTTCAATTTTCTTTTTAAAAGTTGAAAACATTTTTCATCTAAGGGTTTTGTAAAAATATCAACGAGTTGGAAATCAGTTGAAATATAATCAAGAACGATATCTTCCTTTTGAATAGGATCTTTAATCAAGTGATATCAAATTTCTATATGCTTAGTGCGACTATGTTGATCAGAATTCTTAGTTATATGAACAGTGCTAATATTATCACATTTAATGGGAATATGATCCAAAAATACCTTGTAGTCTTCTAATGTGTATTTCATCCATAATACCTCGGCACAACAAGGTCTGGCGGCTATATATTTGACGGAATTCTGCTTTAGATGCCTAAGAAATGAGACAATTCCCCAAGAAATGGTATGTACCGCTTATGCTTTTTCTGTCTGTAACCCCCATTTCCGCTAATAAGTATTTTCCGTGTATTTGCTATAATTTGATTTTTATAAAGTTATTTTGTGGTAAAATTCATTTCGGATTTTTATTAAAGTGTCTTCTAATCGAAAATTACATTCATTTCGAATAACGATGTATTTTAATCTTATTTCTATTTTCCATTTATATTTGAGCCCAAAAACAAATATATTATTATTATTCGATTATTTTAATAAAATTTTCAAACCCGAATACTATTTTGTGATACAATTTTATTTTATCACGATTATAATTATTAATTTTTATTACTTGATTATTTATTAAAATTCATCTATCAAATTATTTTGATCTATTGTTCCTGGCGAACCCTAAATTATTTTCGGGCCAACTTATATTGTTTTCATTGTACTATTTATGTATCTAATTGGATTTCAAATTTTGGTTCATGAGCTATTCTTGATGTTCCTAATTTCTTTTATTAATTGTGGGTATATTTTATTGAACCCAATTGATTTAGATCCATCTCTTATTGAACTCTAAAACCCAATTTCAATTGTTCTTGACCCAAATCTACTATTATTGGACCCTAATTCACCAACCCAGTACCCTAATTGTACCCTATAAATACAACTATACTGTGAACCCTAAAATTTGCACAATTTTGAAACCCTAGCCGTCTATTCTCTCTCCTCTCTGTTTCTCTCTCTTCCGCTGAATTTTTCCCACCAAAATCCCACCTTCCTCTTTCCGTCTTCTTCTCCGACCAACACCCACCTTCCGACGACTTTCCCCTGGCTGTTGACCCTCCGGCACCGCTCTCCTAGCGCTACCCCAAACCCCCTGTCTCCTCCTTCCCTACTTCATCGACAGCGCCAGAACCCAACAGAACCTCCTCCCGACTTCCTCCATGTTCGATCATCGAGACAGCCACCAGCGCCACCTGCCGTGCGTCGACCTCGACCATCGACGTCGTCGCCCCTGGTCGCCAGCGTCGCCATCGCTGGCTTTGCCACTGCTGTAGTTGCTGTCGTTTTTTGTGCTATTGCTGCTTGTCTCTTTGTGTGCTGTGTTGATTATTGCACGTATATTGCACGTGCTATTGGGGATTGTACTAGTTCGTGAGTTCGTTGCTTCGAGATTCTTATCCAGTTATTCTTGGTAGTCAAATTCACCGTTTATAAGGCAAGTCACTGTCCTATTGAATTGTTAATTGTATCAAATTCACGTTTTATTAAAATTCCTGCAAGTAGATCCTATTCGTTATCATATCGTTGTATTGACTATCTTCGTTGGGTCTATTGAGGGTTTACACGAGCTAACCCCAATATTCTGGACATCGTGCCACTTTTGACTCTAATGTTTGGATCTTTCATGAGTGCATATAGAATTGATAATAGGGTATATAGAATTGATAATAGGGTTGTTCATATATTCGTCACACAAATGAATTATTGTAGAGACAATTGATAGGTTGTATGTTGGTTTATCGATTGATGATTGATTGATGATAAATTGATGTATGAGCGTGTTCTAGTTTTATTTATCATGTTTTGACACCCATCATGCTGGTTATACAATTTATCAAATAGTAGAATCGATACCCATCATATTTAATTAATTTATTTTCAATAAAACTATACAAATCCTATATATTGGTTGCTGAACTGTATGTTGACTGCCATTTTTAAACCACTAAATGATCCTGAATAAGAATTGTAGCCTTATCTTTCTAGTTTCCAGAACATCTTGAATTTTTAAATTTCGAGTTTTGTAGCAAAAGTTATGCCTGTTTTACTCCAGCTGTATTTTTAATTCTAGATTCTAAGATTATTGTATGTTCCATGTTCAAACAGTAAATAGGCTGATCAAATGATATGATCTTGCTCTGAAAATTTTCACATTGTTAGTAATCATGTTTTGGAGTCCAGATTTTTTTAATGAATTTAATAATGAGTTTTGCTGATTCTAAAATTATAATAACATGATGTCGAATTTCTGCATAATGTTAGACTTAAGAATTCACACCACATCGACACTGCATATTGTTCATCTTTGTTCCTATTGATATCGAATATTGGCTAAGTGTTACCGTTATTGACCATTGATTACTGTTACCAAATATTGAATCATTGTTTATAGCCATTGTATCGATTACCGTGATCTTGATTATTGACTATCGTGCCATGTTATTGATTCCTATTGATCCATTGAATTCATTATTATACAGTTATTCCACTGTTCCCTACTTTCTCTACTTGCTGTCCATGATTTGCTCTAAGGACAACTTTTCTCCTATTTTTAGATGAAGTGTTCACAGGTGTTGATGGAGAATTGCCTATTGGGATTGGTGAACAAACTTTCTGAAGTTCTAATGCTTTCCAGTTGCTTATTATTTTATTTAACTTAATGTATTGAGACTTATCATCTATTTGTGATTGGATTATTATTGTTTTGGGCATATGTCCCGAATGTTGCTAATTATTTCCAGACGTTGGATTATTATTGTACTTGGATATTTTATATTGCTTCACTTCAAGTATTATTGCTCATGGGATTATTATTACTACCTACACAATTATTCTGTATTAATTATATTCTTGAGTTAATCGGATAAACAGCTTATGGGTGACGTTAGCCATTCGCTGGGCTAATGTCATATACTCGTATTTCGTATTTTTGGGAAGCGGAGCATGACACTATCGGTTAAACTGCCAGCATTGTTTGCATCTGAATAGCATACAACTAAAAATTTTCTATTTTTCGGGTACCAAAGACCTACATTTGGTGTGCCTTTAAGATATCGAATGATACGCTTAACTGCAACCAAATGAGATTTCTTTGGACATGATTGAAAATGTGCACATAGACACACTAAATATTATGTTAGGACGAGATGCAGTAATATAAAGCAAGCTACCAATCATACCACGATAGGTAGTAATATCAATATGTTTACTAGATTCGTCTTTGGATAGTTTAGTGGTAGTAGCCATGGGAGTTTTGTATGTATTTGCACTATCTTGACCAAACTTTTTGACAAGTTCTTTCTCATATTTGGATTGGTTTATGAAGATGATGTCCTTTCTTTGTTGTATTTGAAGTAAAAAAATAAGTTAATTCTCCCATCATACTCATTTCAGATTCATCCTACATTTGCTTAGAAAATTTCTTGCAAAGAATTTCATTAGTAGACCTAAACATAATATCATCATAAATATGAACAATTAAAATATCTTTAGAAACATGTGTGATAAAAAGTGTAGTATCTACTTTTCCTTTAGAAAAACCTATGTGAATAAGAAATGAGCTTAGTCGTTCATACCAAGCACGAGGAGCTTGCTTCAAACCATATAGTGCTTTATCAAGACGGAATTCATGGTTTGGGTGTGATGGGTCAGTGAATCCAGGTGGTTGTTCAACATAAAATTCTTCAGAAATGAAATAGAAAAGCGTTTTTGACAACCATTTGAAAAAGAGTCAAATTCATGTAAGATGCAAAATCAAGTAATACGAATGGTTGCAAGCCATGCAACATGTGCAAAAGTTTCATCAAAATCAACTCCTTCTTGTTGGTTATACTCTTAGGCAACAAGACAAGACTTATTTCTAACAATATTATCGAATTCATCATGCTTGTTCCTGAACACCCATTTTGTTCCAAGGATGATTCTACTGTGGGGTCTAGGTACAAGTCCCCATACTTGATTACTTTCAAATTGAATTAAGTTCTTCTTGCATGGAAATGATCCAGTTATTGTCTTGTAGAGCCACCTTAATATTTGTAGGTTCAAATATGGACAAATGCGGAAAAGCTCATAAAATTTTTAGCTTGAGTTTGAGTAGTTAACCCCGTTGGACATATTACTTCGTATAAGATATGAGGGGTGACTAGACAAGATTTTTTAAGCAGGATGCTTTTCGCTGGAAGAAGGTTGAGTTTGTGTTGTTGGAGAAATGTGATCATCTTTCATGGCATCAATTTGTTGTGTATGCATCTTTTCCATTGAGGATTTGTTACTACTTTGATTGATGGATGAGTTTTCATCTTGATACGATGAGTTGTTTTGAAAGTCTGCATCCGGCCTATTTTTAGTATGTACCTATTTTTTTTTAGTGCGAATATCTGTCTCATCATCATCAACAATATGTAATATCTCTTTTGTGAGAGGATTAGTTTCATCAAATATAACATCAATAGATTCTTGAATTGTGCATCTTCTTTTATTAAATACACGATATGCCTTGATACTTAGAGAATATCCTAAGAATACGCTTTCATCACTTTTACGATCAAACTTTTCCAAGTTATAAAAAGTATTTCAAATAAACACTTTGCATCCAAATACACGAAAATAACTTATGTTTGGAATTTTTTCATAATATAGCTCAAAAGGTGTTTTCTCAAGATACTTTCTAATGATTACTTGGTTAATGGTGTAACATGCTGTATTAACAGCTTCTGCCCAAAAGAACTATGGTAAATCATTTTCACTGAGCATAGTGCGGGCCATTTCTTGAAGAGATAAATTTTATTTCATTAACGTCATTTTGTTGCAGAGTGAGAGGAAAAGCAAACTCATATTTTAATCCTTTTTTATCACAAAACAACGTGAAGAGTTTATTTTTAAATTCCTTATTATGATCACTACGAATAGTAACAATGGTAAGGTTTTTCTCATTTTCTACTCTACGGCAAAATTTTTGAAAAACATATGAAGTGTCATCCGTTTGTGATAAAAAAACAACCCAAGTAAATCTGATATAGTCATCTACAATTACGAAAGCATACCGTGCACCTCCATTACTACGTCTTCATGATGGTCCAAAAAGATCCATGTGCATAAGTTCAAGAGCTCTAGAAGTTGATATCATTTTCTTGGGCTTGTGGGAGCTTTTCGTTTGCTTACCAAACTGACATGAATCATAGGGCTTATCTTTCTGATTTTGGGAATTCTATGTACAAGTTCCTTATTGACAAGTTTATTAAGATTATCCATTGCTGTGTGTCCAAGTCACCGATGCCACAGCCAACCATCTTTGTTTCTAGCAACAAAGCATCTCATATTTTCCTGTCACAATTCATTAGAATTGATGGAATACACATTATTGCATCTGTTAGTAAGAAGTAAACATGATTTATCATTATCTAATACAGTGCAAGAATTTTTGTCAAAGGTAACTATATAACCTTTATCACATAACTGACTAATACTAAGTAAATTATGTTTCAAGTCTCTTACCAAAAGTACATCATCAATGGAGCATGATGAACCAAAGTTTATTTTACCTTTACCGATGGTTTGACCAGTGTTGTTATTTCCAAAGATGATGGCATTCCCTCTTTCTCTTGATAGTGATGCAAAGTATTTTTTGTCACCTGTTATATGGTTTGAGCATTCACTATCAAGGTACCACCGATCTTTAGATTTTATATGTTGATGCACCTACATTAACATTAGTAGGTGTAATTTTGGGTGCCCACTGAACCTGTACTTACATTCTTTTTCACCCAAACAAAATTAGTACTCTTTTTAATGAAAATTTATAAGATATATATCCTAATTTATAGCAATATTGACATGTGATGCGATTATGCTCTGGATCATACACAAGTGCATAGTTATTTGTTGGTTTGTAACTATTTTGGTTGTTATGAATATGTGTCTGACAAGATTTCTTGAAATTTTGATGTTGTATTGGCTTATTGTAACCAAGTCCTCAATTATCATGATATGACCTTGAATTCTTTGTCATAAGATAACTGGGCCCTTCATATTTTTCAATCAATTTTTCGAGCTCAATTACTCTATTACAATGTTTTTTTTAGTTTTCTCGCCATCATTTGGTATTCCAACAAAGAATGTCTAGAGTAGCATCAGGTATCCTATTTTGTTCAAGTGCTTCCTTACAACCTTCCACTACCTCATCAAACTTTCTCTTGCATTCATCTAGATCGTCGGTGAGTGTAGCAATATAAGCAGATTTCTCATGAATTTTCCTTAGGTTTTTATTATGTATTGCAAGAGATTTTTGAATATGTTGTTTTAAACATTAATTTTCTTCTATCAACATATCATGATCCTTCCTAAATGACTCAAATTTTTTCAATAATCAAGGAATTTTTATTTTCAACTTTTGTTTTTTAGCAATGCAAGAGTCATGTGATTCATTAGACATTTTCTTATATTGTCTTAACTCACGACTTAATTTTTTTGCGTAGTCTCTTAAACCATTACAAATGTCAACTAGATCATCATAGGTGGGTTCTTCGATTACCTCTTCTTGGGTTCAAGATTGCACATCACCATCCCCAAGAGCCATGAATCCAAATTCGTTGTGATCTTGCTCTTCATCGTTGGAGTCTGAATCTAGCCATGTTGCCTTTAATGCCTTCATTTTTATACTGAGTTTGAGTGATGATAATCTTTGTTCCTATCTTGCGAGAGGGGACAGTTTGTGCGGATATGTCCTGGATTCTAACATTTGTTACACGTGTCCTGATGCGTGTAATTTTTATATAATTTTTATTACTCTTTTATGTATTAAAATTGCAAGTTCTCGTTGATTTCTTTAACATTTATCTGATTTCCACTTTTTTTTATTTATTTGTTTGTTTTTGTAGGAATGAGATGGACAAGAACAAAATGTAAGCATTTTTGGTGAAATCAAGGAATATTACAATGATAATGATAAAAAAAAATTGAACGGGTTTGATTTGATTTGGATGAGAAATTAATTGTTTGATTAGTTTAAAATTAATAGATTATTCTTAATCTATATATTTTAGCTAATTAATTAATTACCTAATCTAAATTTAACAACCTAACCATATTGTTTCCAGTTAATATTAATTGTTCTTTGAATAATGTTGAGGAGGAGAAGTTGCTGAGAATTTTGAGACGACAGCCTTTGGGTGGAAAAATTCAGACATAAGGGGAATTAGTCCTTTGATCTGCATGCATAAAATTTTGATGGAGGATAATTTCAAGCCTATCGTTCAGCCACAGCGAAGATTAAATCCATCAATGCAAGAAGTGGTGCTTAAAGAAGTTTTGAAGCTTTTGGATGCTGGAATTATCTATCCAATTTCAGATAGTGCATGAGTGAGTCCAGTTCATGTTGTCCAAAAGAATGGAGGGATAACTATAGTAAAGAATGATGACAAAACTTATACCAACAAGAACAGTTACGAGATGGCGAGTATGCATAGATTATAGAATACTCAATGATGCAACTTGTAAAGATCATTTTCCATTGTCTTTCATTGACCAAATGCTGGAAAGACTTGCTGGCCATACCTACAATTGTTTTTTCGATGGGTATTCTGGGTACAGTCAAATTGCTATAGTTCCCAAAAATTTAGAGAAGACTACTTTCACTTGCCCATATAGAACTTTTGCATAGATGAGGGTGCCATTCGGTCTTTGCAATGCTCCAGCCACATTCCAGCGATGCGTGATGTCAACTTTTTCGGATATGGTGAGAAAATTTATTGAAATATTCATGGATGATTTCTCGGTTTTTGGTTATTCTTTTAATAATTGTTTATCTAACTTGGCTTTGGTTTTGCAGCGATGCGAGGAAACTAATTTAGTCTTGATTTGGGGAAATTGTCACTTTATGGTAGAAGAAGGGATTGTGATTGGCCATCGAATTTCCTTCAAAGGAATTGAAGAAGATCGCGCTAAAATTGATGTCATTGAAAAACTACCACCACCAACCAATGTGAAGAGAGAAGTTTCTTGGGTCATGCAGGGTTTTATCGATAGGTTATAAAAGACTTTTCCTTAATTACTAAACCTCTTTGCAATCTTTTGATTAAAGATACACCTTTTGAATTTTCTCATGTTTGCTTGCATGCTTTTGAAATATTAAAAAAGGAATTGATTTTAGCACCTATAAGTGTTGCACCAGATTGAAATTTGCCTTCTAAATTAATGTGATGCTAGTGGTTTTGCAATAGGAGCAGTTTTAGGGCAAAGAAAAATTAAAAAATTTTCATGCTATTTATTATGCAAGTAGGACTTTGATAGAAGCTCAACTTAACTGTGCTACTACTGAGAAAGAATTATTAGCTGTTGTTTTCGCTTTTGACAAATTTGGATCTTATTTGATAGGTTCAAAGGTGGTTGTTTATGTACTTACTTGCAAAGAATGATGCTAAACCAAGATTGCTTTGTTGGATTTTACTTTTACAAGAGTTCGATTTGGAGATAAAGGATAACAAGGGTGTTGAAAATGTGGGGGCATATCATTTATCTCGAATTGAGCCTGTTGGTGCAAAAGAACTACAAGTTATACCCATCAATGAAGAGTTTCCAGATGAGTATTTGATGGTTATACAAACTGCTCCATGGTATGCCAGCATAGTTAATTACTTAGTATCGTAAATTCAAGTTGTATGTTCTACAACCCAAAAATGGGTGTATACACAAGGTCCATATGCTTATGTATGAGTCCAATATCAAGTCCTTCAACCCAAAGTGGGTGTACAATCACCATATGCTTATGTTCATTTAGTCCAAATAATAACACAAGAACAACAACTATAACTACAAAGATTCAATCTTTATGTGTTCCATAAGGTTCTATCATTCTTTCCTTTTTTATGTGGTTATTTCTTTTATCCATACATAGTGCTACAACATACACAACAAGAACAACACACAACAACCCCATCACAAGAAACAACCACCCCAAGGAAACAAAAGAAAACAAACCAAGGAAGGTAAGAAAAAGAAGAACCAAAACAACCAACTCAAACAACCAAAAGCAATGGAGAAACCCACACCTTAATCTCCTTGTAGGAAGGACTAGCCTATTCTCCTTCTCCTTCCCCTTAGCTATTAAGAACTCCTAAGAAAACCTACAAAGAAAAACTCTCAAGTTAGTCTTTGTTCTCTCTTTCTTTTCCTTTCTTTCTTTTTGGTCTTGTAAAATGAGACAAGTGATGAAGGGAGGGGGTATTTATAGGTGGAGAGTGCAAAAGAGCACCCACATTTTTGCACAAAAATCCCTAGGAGGGATGGCCGGCCATGACTTGTAGGGAGGTAGGGATGAGGTGGAGGTATGGTGTGAGGTGAGGTGGAGGTATGGGTGTAGGCTTCTAGAAGAATTCTCCTAATCTTCTCATGCACACTTAATCTAGGTTAATCACTTATAAAAACCCTAATAATCTAATAGTTTTTGTCATAACAAAGACAAGTATTTTGTCCAAAAATACACAACACACAATTTGTGTAATGTACTAATTTTGTACAATACAAAGGTATGTATATGTATATGTATATACCGAAAATATTAGCATAAACTGTATAAAAATAATTTAATTTTGAAAATAATAATAAAATAAATTTTATTATCAATTCGGAAGATCACGGTACCAAATTGATACACTACGGATGTACACAGACTGGTATATGTGTACAGATAATATTTTTGAACAACCCAGGTGAAAATCACCAAAATACTTCAATTCTGGAATTAAAACAAAATAATAATAAAATAATAATTTATACAATGTAATATCCGTCCGGGATATTACACCCAACTCTCTCCCTCTCCTCCTCTTGCTCTCTTGGTGTTTGAGTGTGTGTGCGGGTTGATTCGAGGATGTGTTCGTGCTTCGTAAGTTTTGTGTTCGTATGAACGCGTGTGTTCCCGCGACAGTCCCCGACCTGTCCTCTTGACGCCGGCAACCCTGTCCCGTTGCTGCCCGTCCGCCGTCGTCCTCCCGCCGCTGCCCGTCGTCGGAGCTAGCCTGTGCAGGCCCATTGCCATGGGTGTGCTGATTGATCAAGGTTATGATCGCCTTAATGTGAGCCGTCCGATCTCTTCTTGATCGTCACGATCATGATGATCATCAAAGCCTCCTTTGATCCCCAGCCATCCGATCTTGATCTTGATCTTCAATCTCAGTCGTCCGATTGTGTTTGTAATCTCGATCGTCTTCGTCTTATTCGTGATCTTGTTCGTGTTCACTTTGTTCGTGTTTGTGTTCGTACCCGGGATCCTTTCCCGTTATTCTCTTCTCTTCGTCGTTTTCTTCGATGGCTATAAGGCAAGTAACTTGTATTTTTTTCTTTGTGTAATACAAGTACTAAATACTGCATGTAGTGTAGTTGTGTTCTAGAGAAAACTCTTCTGTGAAACACCTGTTGTATGTTGATTCTATTGTGCTGACCCGCTCGTACTTGCCTCATTACACATATGACATGAAATAACTTAGGGATAACCACTTCTTGATGTATACATGCATGTTGTTCATATGATATCGTGTGTTTGATTGTGTTAGTTGTGGTAGACATGTCAAATACCCTATACCATGTTGCTTGGATATCTAGTACATCATATTTCATGTTTGGATATGTTTTGGATGAGTTTCATATGAACTAGTTGATTTTGTGCATAAAGGAGATTTTTTGTTTTGTCGACTTTCCATTTTTGTTCATGGTTCGTGAGTTTTGTGTTCGTATGAAAATATTGTCGACTTTCCGATTTTGTGAATATGAATTATTGGGAATTATGTCTACTTTCCATTTTTTCTGATAGATCTCAGTTTCGATTTATGAATTGCGAGTTATGACTATTTTACTACATATGTGTTTAAAATTCCAGATCTAGTTTTATATGAATTCTGTATGGTAAATTATTTTTCTACCGATGTTAAAGATAATATTTTGATCCAATATTCTGCTTGTTATAACTAGATCTGATTGGGATTAACCACTAATTTTTGTGGATTTAATTGATGACTTTTACAAACTATTTTATACTTGCAAATAACAACTATACTTGTAGAATTTTCTTGCTGTTCAGTAAAGAAACATAATTTCGACCTAATTCTACTTACTGTCTTTAAAAACTTTGTGAATATGAATTTTGATTTGGATTTCGACCTAATTCTACCTACTGTATCTAGTTTATCACCCTTTTGACGGATCTGGATTTCGATTTGTATTTTGTGAGATACTGCTGTTTTCGTACTGCAGTGTTTAAGATTCTAGATTTACAAATTTGTCGTGTCTTGCTGTTTTCTGATTTTACTTGACTATTCAATTTATGTTGGAAAATAATGAAACTTTATTTTCTGATACTAAACATACTAGGTAATACCCCAGATTTTTCGTGAATTTATTCAGTGAGTTTTTATGCAATTTTCCTATTTATGAATACAAACGTCTGATTTCTGGCTGAAAATGTTTTCTGGATTCAAACTAGTTTTGAGACTTGTTTTTGTGAAATACCATATGATTTATATATATTTGTTGGATTCGGCCGAGAGTCTACTTTCTAGATTTTGTGACGGATCCAGGTTTGCCTGTCCGTGGCAATGGGAATCCCAGATTTAGTGCAGTACTATCTTGCTATCCTGAGCTAGAATTCTCGTTGTCCTAACCTTTTATGAGTAGTTCTTCACCTGTACATGTTGATCTTTCAATCTGAACCTGTTACTTGTTCATGGCATGTTATTCTTGCTCTGTTTTATGACACATACATGCCCTGTTTGATAATAATAACAAATAACCAAGCTGGGGTTAAGGGAAAGATCTAGTAGTGGATAATATAGAAAAGTGTACTCGGAAGGGGGCCATGTTTCCCTTATTTGGTTACATTTGGATGATTTGGATTACATTTGGATAATTTGGAATTTGGTATATGATTTGGTTAATTGGAATTTGGTATATGATTTGGTTAATATGATTTGGTTAACATGATTTGGATAATGTGATACCTGAGTACACAGCCCTATAGAATTCACTACGAAATCTAAAATGTAACTTGTTTGAATGTAGCAACTATGTGGTAAATAGATGGGACGCATGAAGATCTACCTAGATAGAAATAAATACACGACTTGACATAACATGACACCTGTTACATGATTACCTGTACATGCTACTTGACACCTGTTACCATGTTTCCTGCTTGGATGACACTTTATACATGTTACCTGTACCCTATTAGTATATCCTGTTACTTGATTTTGTTTCCTGATTCATGTTACTTATCATGTTTTGTTATCATGTCCATTCCATGCTATTTGTTATTCTTTCCTGTGTACATGTGTCTGCACTTCAAGCAACCCTTAACTTGCTTTGACGAGCATTTTGTTTTCTTTTCCTCTTCCTGCAATTTGCTAAATTGAAAATTTTGAGATCAGCTGCCAGATGAAGTTGGTGGTATGAGATTCTAAATGCTGGAGTTCTTGCTTTATTTATTTTCCTACTATTCTTGAATAATTGTATATGTTACTGGGATTATTTGTATTAGGCAATGTGACCCAGGATTATTGACTTCTTTATATCTGGTTTATTTGAGATTTATTAAGTTTGTTTCAAGCAAATCCTGTTGGTATTTTGATTCAGTTATGCATGCGTGGTTGACTTGTCTTGCTTCCTACTCCAAATATTCCTGTGAAATGTTGTAAAGATCCTGACAGCTTATGGATGGTGAAAATCATTTGTTAGGCTTAGTCACATATCTGTATTCCGTATTCTCTTTTTGGAAAGTGGGACATGACAAGGTTTTTAATGGTATCAGAGCCCAGGTTTGGCTAATGTATTAGTTTGACTGATATATTAGATAATCTTGGCTCGATCAATGATTGGCTCAACAGTACACAGACCATGCATACATGAATGAATTATAATCAACATTGATCTGGATACTAGTCTTATTCCATTCTTTTTTATCCCTTCTTATTCGATTCCTTGATTCCTTGTTTTCTTTTGTCTTTTGCAGTTTTCCTCTTTGATTGATTTTGTTTTAGGTGTGAATTTTTTCCTTCGTACCCATATCTTTCTGATTTTGGTGTTATCCATTCTTTTCTTTCTGCTTGGTTCTTCGGTCGGCTTCGCTGGTTCTACTACAACATGTTAGCGGCTTGGATCATCGCAAGGAGAGGAAGTATCATCTTTTGCTCCAAGATGTGCATGCAGAGTCCCAGGATATCAGGAAGTGTTCAGAATCTGAAGTTGCAAGGAGTTCGAACTTCATGCTAGAGAGATGCCATTTGGACGTGTCGAGGATACAGTGAGCCACGAAGCAGATTGCTGGAGCTATGGACGCCATTGGCAGAGCCTTCCCGATCAGAGTGGCGCAGTGGAAGTGTGTGGGCCCATAACCCACAGGTCCAAGGATTCTCTTGTTGTTTCTCCTTCCTTGCATTGTTTGCTTCTCTCCATTCCTTGTATTCGTTTTCATCTGTTGACTCATTGGCTGGTCTAACTCTTTCTTATCCATCTTTTCTTCGATTTCCGCTCTACCTACTTCTTCATCTTTCGCTATGTTATCTTTCAAGTCTTGTGTGGTTTCTTCTTCATTTTTGATACCGGTTACTTCTTTATTGCATTCCATTTTGCCATCATGCACTCATTCATTATTTGATTCAATTCTTCCCTGTCCTTTCTCTCTTTGATTCCAGTTCTACCTACTCCCTATCTTGCTTTGTTATCTTGTGTTGTTCCTTCCTTTTGATACTGTTTATTTTCTTTCATGCATTCCATTTGACATCATTGTTATCAACTTCCTTCTTTTTCTGGTTTTGCCATTGCATTGTTCCTTTCCCTTTAATCCTCTGTTTTGTTACCCTTCCTCAGTTTGCTTTTGCCTGTCCTATGTACTGCCTAAGGAAATTTCGAAGACGAAATTTTGTTGTAAGGTGGGTAGGATTTGTAACCCCTGTTTCACGAAATATGTATTTTCTGTATTTAAATTTTTTGTAAATTATTTTTTCACTTTCAAATTCTTTTGTTAAAATATATTGTTGGATCTTCTATTTAAGGAAACGGATAGTCTTACGACTCCCGCCAGCACAAAAAATCATATAATAACGAGTAACATACAATCGTCAATTTTACAAGAGGTAAAACCATCGAGCCAACTACAAAGGGCGAAATGAACACAAATTATAACACAGAAACATGAAACTACAGCTGAACCGGTCTACCAATACAGTATCACCTCAAAACAAAGGAAGACGAGCGAGGTAGATAAGCTAGGCGCAGGACCAGGCAATCCCTCACCACCAAGTCCGACCCAGCAACAGAGAGACTACCAACACCAGAGCTTGCCCTCTGACGATGAAGAGAACCCCGCGGCAGGACGGTAATTGCCCCAACACCGACATCTAAATGTCGGGCGCAGAGAACCAGGGACAAAAACGCAGTCCAAAAAACCTGCTAGCGAAGAGAACGAGCTTAGGAAAGACAGAGCTATGGCTCTGCAATACCAGAGCAATAGGGGAAGGCAACACCACAACACAACGCCACTGTAAACAACAGGCTGGCTAACAAAACAATAAAACAAGCCCCACCGCACCAAACAAAATAGAGCTAGAAAGGCAACACAAGCGCCTGGAAACTGGCAAACAGCCATAACAAAGCCGCAAAAAACAAAAGAAAACGATATGAACAGAAACAAAAGTCAATAAGCGAAGGAAGATACTAACATAGGCCACCATAGCACAAACTTAGCACCAAAAAATGGCCTAAACAACCAGACCCTAGGACAAGCACAGCACAGACTTGTTGCCTAAACCACCAGAACATTTAGGGGTGTTATCCATTAGCATAGAACACAAAATTAGATAAAAGATAAAGAGTAATAGACAACAACCACAGAGAACAAGGTTAACTAGATCCCAAAATATCAAGAGTCACCAAGCCAGGACAGCGAGGGGACTAAGCTGCAAAAGCCAGCCTGACCGCAGCCACAAAACCAGCCAAAACTACCCGGAACAGCTAAGCCCAAAAGCCAGGGAACTCAGTCCTGCAATGAAATGGAGGCTGAAAAAATTAGGGGGGAGTAGTAAATAATAGGGGAGCAGTATAATTAGCAGAGCGAAAATGTAAAGCCGCAACATCAAGTCTCGCAAGGCTCAGCTTATGAGCCTTGCGGGAGGAAAGAATGGATGACCAATGCTTAGAACAAAAATAAAAACTCATCGATCATAGTATTAATAGGCATAAACGAATGATTGAAAATACGGTTATTTCTTTCTTTCCAAATAACCCAAATAATAGCCATCAAACAAAGAAACCAGGACTTAAGAAATTTTTTACTCACTAACTGCGTATCCCAGGCCGCTAAAAAGGAATTGGGAAGAGAAGGGAGCTGCCAAGCAAATCAGCAAATATGCCATAACGGGTGAATAAAATCGCAATGTAAAAAAAGATGGTCAATATCTTCGTGGCTAAGAGAGCACAAAGAACATAATTGACCTGAGGCCAGATTTCTCTTATTAAGGACATCGACGGTGAGGAGTCCATTATTAATGGCTAGCCAAGAAAGAATTTTGGCTTTCAGAGGAGCACAACAACTCCATATGCATTTTGCAAATGGAAAGTTAACACCGCCGTGATTAAGGAAGTTGTAAAAAGATCTAACCGTGAATTTTAATTGTTGGATCTTCTTTTAAAGTCTATTTTTAATCAATAATTTTAATTGTAGCTATTTTTGCAATGAATTTTTTAATATTATAATACCAACCCTATTATTCTGTTATTATTATTTTTACTAATATTAGTATTATTTTTTTTATTGTTATTACCTTTTGATTTTATATTAAAAATCCTATTTTTATTTATATATTTTTTTCCTACCTCTTATTGGTCTTAAAACCCGAAACCCTATTTTCCTTATTAGATATCAAATACCCAATAACCCATTTATTCCAAACCCATTACCTTGTTTACACACCTACCCATACCCGCTAGCCTATTCTACCTGTTTAAACCCCATCAGCTGCCACCACTATGACCTAACCCTAATATTCAATTACCCACCTATATATATATATATATATATATATATATATATATATATATATATATATATATATATACTGTACTCCCTCCCCTATTTTATCCCACCTTAACCCTAGCCAACTTCTCTTTAACCCGCCTCATCTCCTCCTGCCTCTCTCCCTCTCTTCAGCGTAGGCGATGCTGCAGCAGCTGCGATGCACCACCCTAGCGCCGCCCTCCTTCTTTGTAGACCCCCCTACAGCGCCTCCTGCTCATCTCTCTCCCTTCCTATCTACCAAAAACCCATCCTCGAGCTCTCGCCTATATCTCTGTGCTCCTCCTTCCCCTCTACAGCGCCATCATCTCCTTGCACTGGTGCCCCTCCTCCTGAGCACCAGCACCTCCTGACGCCCCTCCTCGTAGTTGCCTCTCGATGCCCCGCAGTACAGCAACAGCCTCGGTAGCCCCTCCCGGCACTCCCGTCCTGCCGCTCTACCAGCACTTCCCAGTGTCGCTGCGTGTCCATGTCACGCCCCGCTTCCCAAAAATACGGAATACGAGCACGTAACAATAGCCCAGCGAATGATTTTCATCATCCATAAGCTATTCAGGAATCTTTACAATATCTCACAAAATAATCAGAGTCGGAAGCAAAAGGGTCAATCACAGATGCATAATTCAATCAATATACCCACAGAATTTACTTGAAATAAAATGTATTAATCTCAAATAAATCAGATCTGAATAAGTCAAAAATCATGGGTCATACTGCCCAGATACAAAGAATTCAAGTAATAGATACATTGTTCAAAATGAGCAACAGGAAATAAATGAAGATAGCAAAAGTTCCAGCCAACTAGAACTTTAGATCACATACTCCATCGGGCAGCTGATCACTAAAATCTGTAATTAATAATTACAGGGAAAGGAAAGAGAAAACAAGTACCCGTCAATTGCAAGTTACGGGCCACTTATAATGTATGATACAAGCACATGGAAAAGGTAAACAAATAGCATGGAATAATGCATCAACAGTAATAACTAGTATGAATCAGTAAAACAAGGTTAACTAGCATGGTATACTAACAGTACAAATGAATGTGTCCAGTATAGTGTCATATAGCAACTAACAGTATCCAGTAACAGTAAGCTCAGTATATTAGAGAATCAGGATAACAGTATAATAGTATCAGTCCAACAGTATCAGTCTAACAGTATCAGTCTAACAGTCTCAGTCTAACAGTATCAGTCTTATATTCTTACAGTCTTGTGTGTATTACTAGCTAGGTAGCACTTCATGCACCCTAAAAACATAACACATGATTGCTACAATAAGCAATTTTGCTTCTAGATTTCATAGTGGACAATAATGGGGCAGTATACTCAGGTATCAGTAACAGTAACAGTAGCAGTAATAGTAACAATAACAGTAAGAACCTAGTGGTTCTTTTCTCCTCTACACCTTCCTATAGGAAGTAATGTAGACAGGGTCAGATAACAGTAACAGTAACAGTAACAGTAGCAGTAAGAGTAACAGTAGCAGTATGGAACACTAGTTTTCTTCCAAGTACACGTTTCCATATTTTCCAATACTAGATCTTCCCTTAAGAAACCCCAGCATGATCACTTTTATTATGGTTATCAAACAGGCATGAATGTGTATGAAATAGTGTTAAACTAATATGGTACAATCACTGTTAGGTTCAGGAAAACAATAAACATGCATAGGTTATATACAGTCACATAAACGAGCAAAATAGTGTATGTTCATATTCAGGACAGCATGACAATACAGTACTAAAACAGTGATTTCCGTTACTATAGAAATCCAACTCCAAATCCGTCAAAGAATCTGGAAAATAGACTTCCACACGAATCCAGCGATTATATATAAGCCATATAGTAATTCACAAAATCATAACTCAAAACTGATTTGAATCCAGAAATTTGAATCCAGAAAACACGTTCAGCCAGAAATCAGTAAATTGAATTCTTAGTCAGAAAAATAGCACTAAAACTCCTCAAATAAATTCAGAAAAAAAAATTTGGGGTAATCCTCTATATGTCTAGTATCAGAATATAAAAGTTTCATACTATTCCAGTAAAATTAGTTCAGTCAACAAAAATCAGAAAATATCAAGAAACGATACTTTGACAAATCTGGAATTCCCCACACTGTTGTACGAAAACTATAATATCTCGTAAACTGTGAAACAAAATCCAAATACACCAAAGGGAGATGAAAATAGACAAAATAACCTAACTTTCATATTTCATAAATATTTTTCATACAGTAGAAGGAAATAGGGTGAAAATATGATTCTTTACAGAACAGCGAGCAAAATACAATAAGTATAGCTTTCATAAACAAGCCTAAAACGGCGTATAAAACTCATCAATAAAATCACCAAAATTCTGGGTAACCCCTAAATAGATATAGAAATACTGACCAAAGTTTTGGATCAAAATATTATAGTTAACTCAAGAATCAAAATAGTTTATCGCTCAAAATCAACAAGAAACGAAATCTGGAAACATAAGTACACCTTTGTAGTAAAACAACCATAACTCACTCATACAAAAACGAAATTAGTCAAGGTCAGAGGGGTTGGTAAGGAGACAGATTTCTCTACAATTCATGTTAAATACATAATTTAAGAATTCTGACCTTAATATGATCTAAAATACAATTTAAAACTGATCATCCATAATTTACAGATTTCTTACTAACCACAAAACCAACATAAATCATACGAAACTTGTTCCAATCACAATAAAACATGGTATCAAGTCTACCAAGTATCCAAGCATCATGAAATAAGGTAATTAACACATCTAAAACAAGTCTATCACATGGTTGTCAACAAATACCCAAATTCTCACAAGAAGTCTTGCATACATGATCAAATCAAGAACGAGCAAAGCCTAAGTTGTTTCATGTCAATATTGTGTCGTGAGGCATGGTCAAATCACCATAGAGACAATATCAACAAGGAGTTTCATACACGAATTTTCTCTAGAACCCAACTACACTACAAGCGATATTTTTAACTTGTATCATACAAAGAAATTTGAGTACAAGTTACTTGCATGAGAGACGACGACGAAACGAAGGAAAGAACGAGAATAATGGGAACGAATTCCCGGCACGAACACAATGAACGAACACACAAACCAATCACGAACATAATCGGAGAGCTGAGATCGAAGATCAAGATCAAGATGATCGGACAGTTAGATTTCCCTAATGATGAAGATAATAATGAAGTTAATGATGAAGATCAAGATCGATCGATCGAATGGATGCGATCAAAGGAAGTTGATGATCATCATGATCGTGATGATCAAGAAGAGATCGGACGGCTAGGATCTAATCGGATGATCAAGAGGAGATTGACGGCCCACATCTAATCGGGCATGATGATCAAGATCCAGCGGACAAAAATCAATCAATCAAGAAACATTATGATGTTGATGATCACGATGATCAAGGTGATCAGAAGGCTCACATACAAAGCCATGATTAAGACCAATATCAATAGCAAAGCCAATGGGTTTGACTATCTGGTAGCATGGCGGCGCTCAGGTGAGAAGCCAGCACAGGGAGGCACACTGCTGTTGTCTATGGTGCGTCGAGGCAGAGCATCGCGGGCTGTCGTGGCTGGGCACCATAGTCGCGACCTGGTTTCGCGATGCGGATCGCAGCAGGGCGAGGGCAGCGCAGTCGCACCGTACGACAGGAGGGAGAGCAGAGTCAGGGAGTGCTGGCTGTCGAACAGCGCAGGGAGAAGACAGGGGGGCACCGGGTGCAGCACTAGGCTAGGGCGGCACAACGCAGGGGCTGGCTGCTGTCGCGGCTGTCCGTTGTTGTGACAAACAGGGAGGAGCATGGAGCGGACGGGCATAGGGGTGCGAGGCAGTGGGGAGAGGGAGACGAGAAGGAGGATGGTTTCGAGAAGGAGAGCGGGAGGGTGAGAGAGGAAGGACACGAAGGGGGTGGGGGTCTGCAGGGTAAAGGAGGCGGCTAGGGTTGATGGGGAAGACGAACAGACTGAAGAGAGATGGGTTTATATATAGAGTAGTGATGTTGATATTTGCAAGTGGACAAAATCGCACAAGTAATATAGATAGATGAGTAGAGTGTCGAACCCACAGGGACTAGATATTTTACTGAGTACCGATATCACTAGATGAATCACTATTTGGAAGGTCGAATTTTTTAAATAATAAAGCAACTAAATTACCTTAATCTAATTATCTAACTAAATTGGTGAAGAGGGAGAGGGCTGTGAAACGATGAAGCTCTTGTAATTTGTTTAATGGTAAAATTAGTTCTAGGGCTATTGGTTCACCTCGTTTATCACACACACAAATTATTATTCCTTATAAATAAAAATATTATCTTTCCCAATTGTCGACCAAAATCCTAAAGATATTAACCACTCTATCAACGTAGTCTAAAAATTATTCTCAATTAATCATTCGTCTATCCACCAAATTATTAATTGAAAAATTGAATTTCTTAACGGTCACGTCCTCCAATATACGGTCTTAATTTTTATTAATCACAAATTACCTATTCGGTCTCTTTGTGATTTGAAAAATCATACAAATGTCTATCCACCATGTTGTACGCATAAATAATAAAAATTAAAACACAATCAGGAAAAATAGAGTAATATTAAGGAATTAAAATTTGTGTTCTTCAAAACTTGGTTACACCTTAGCCTCTAGAACATTTAAATTTAGTTCATATCAAATTTGCAATTAATAGAATTGTTTGGATTGCATTTAAAAATATTTAGAGAAGAAGTACACAAAATTATAATAAAAACAATATATAAAAATTCCTGTCTCAAAAATACCGAACCCAACGCTTCGAACTGCGTCGAAGTCAATGCGTCAGATCGCCATGTCAGCAAGTCAGGGTCTGTCGCCAGTCAGGTCGCTGTCGCCTGTCGCTGTCGAAATCAGGCTCTGCTGTCGCTTGGAGTCCCGTGCCGAAGGAAACAGCTGCCCCTTGTGCTTCGTCCTGGTGCGTGCACTGCAAACCGAAGAAGAAGCCAGGTCAGCACGTTGCACACGTCGCCTGTCACACAAACGTGCACCCAGATGTGCGTCCCTGCTGTCTTCGTCCACACGCCGAGAGAGAAAAACGAAGAGATCGCCACGTCAGCCTGGGGTCAAAGTCGAGCTGTCGGGTGCGCTTCGAAAACCCCGATTGAAGAGGATTGCTACTGCCCGCACAGTACTCTTTGTTCCCCTTGGATGCCGTGCACAACAGGAAGAAGTAGTTCTCTCTCTCTCTAACTTTTCTTTGTTTAATATGTTTGGAATTTGTAGCCGTCACCTCTTACTTTATTCTCTCTTCTTTGCTTTGTATTTATAGGGAAATGGAGAGAAGCTTTAGGGTTTGCACTTTTGCAGAAAAGTCCACATTCTTCCTTTATTTCCTTCCTTTTATAATGCAAAATTTTATTTGTTTCTCTTTCCTTCTTTTCTGCCTTTTCTGCTCACCACGTGCTTCTGCATACATAAAATAATACCTGAAATTAGGATTTTTAAATAAAATAAATTTAATTAGTTTAAAATTAATTAAACTAACTATATATCATATTAGCGTATAAAAATCCTTTTACAATTTATTTGTCACACTTTTAAGTCAACAAAACAATAAAAAAATGATAAATCAATTATTTTACTTTGTTTGTTGATTTTTTCCACAATTCTTTACTTTTTGCATCAAAAATATTATTTCTTCAAAAATAATTAATTAAATGAAATCATATAGAAATAAGATGAATTAAAGACAATATCAGCGAAAACAAGCCATTTTAATAGGTAAATGAGTACAAATATTTGTATATAAATCCGACACATCAAATACCCCCAAACTTAAGATTTTGCTTGTCCTCGAGCAAAAAGTAGAATCATGAACAAGGGAATAATAATAGTGGGCTCCACCCATCACACCAAGAGATCTTATCATGCAAGCATCAAAATTACAATTAAAAATATAAACAATTGCAAATAAAGTAAAACTAAGCATACCCACTTTCTCCAGTGCAATTATTTATTCATAATTCCCAAAAAAAAATCGCATTTGTCATGAAATTAATGTAATTATAGTATGCAACAACTCAATCTGTGATTATCCCTTCTCTCTACTACAAACCGAGTAGCAAACTAGAGGGTTTTTTTTTTTTTTTTTTTTTTTTTGTCTCTTCTTTAAGTTGTCACTTGCCTTTTGACGCGAATGCAAATCATTTGTGATGAATTCACCCGGTTACTCAACAAGTCACAAACTTAAAGTGCTTTGCATACTCATATTTCAAGTTGCCGTTTTACGTAAGAGTAAACATTTGTGATGAATACCCCTAGTTACTAAGCAACTCAAAACATTGGAGTAGATTGACTTTATTCAATTTTTTTTTTTTTTTTTCATTATTACTCTATTTACTTAAACTCTGTTTAGGACTAGATCAAAGGGGATAATCACGGGAAAAAGCATCACATTTGTCTTTTATGTATAATAGCATGACCCACACAATTTTGTAAGGAATTTTGAAAATCAATAATCCTAAAGTAAATAAGTATGCTTAATATTGCTTTATAAAAAAAAAATTGTTTATACAAAAAAAATTGTTTCAATGCTTATCACAATAAAGAACTCAAAAGTGTAAAGGTAAGCCTAATTGAAATCCTTTTTAAAATTTTGTTTTTCTTTTATAAAATAATAAAAATAAAAATAAATTTGTAAACCTTCCCCCAAACTTAAATATCACATTGTCCTCAATGGGAAAGAAAAAGAAAAACAAAAAGAATGCAAAAAGTTTAGAATATCTCCCCTGATTTGTCTTTAAATTTCTGCACGCGCAGCCTTCAGTATTTTGGCAATATCTGAAGCTGTAGATGTCGAAATGGGCTGAATTTTTTTTTGCTGGAAAGCTAAGACGATTGTCTACAACTTCTTTGTGAATCAGTTTTCCAGATTTTGACTCCAAACTGCTCGAAAACAGCCATCAATGCAGGTGATCAAAACAGCTCCGTTTGGCGACTTTCAAAATTTGTGCAATCCTACAAGATAAAATCAAAAATCAAAATAAAATAAACTAAAAGATAATAAAAACTGAATGCAATAAAAGAAAACATGGGTTGCCTCCCACGAAGCGCTAAGTTTTAAGTCTTCAGCCAGACATGGGGGTGAGATGGTTAAGTAACGCCAAGATCCAACAACATTAACACATCCTTTCTAATTTTTCTCTTTTGATGTGGATCAGGTTCAAGTTCCAATTTGAGGCGTTTCCTTTTAGATGTTGATGTCTTTGATTCCCCCACCTCTTTGAATTTATGCTGAAAAAATGAATAAATAGAACGTTCAGCATCCAAGTACATAACATATTCAAAAATATTTTCTTTAACGGTTTCTAAAGTTGTTAAATTTGTTGGACATACTTCAATTGGTGATTTTTCAAATTTAGCCTTATGTTCCTCGCCCACAATTAAATCAATTTCACTTACTTGAATGGATGACTGTTCTTCAGGAGGAAAATTTATGGAATTAAAAATATCATACATTACTTGCTCACGCTGAATTTGTTCCTCCCGCTTCCTAGTGCTATTGCTTTGCATGCTCCTTGGGGTTTACAACTGTGTTGCTTGGTAAAGTTCCTGCAGCTCTTTCATTAAGAATATTAGAAATTTGACTAATTTGTACCTCGAGATTGTGGATGGAAGCCGAAGTGGAATTTGCAATATTTTGAATTGCTTGATCCGTCTTTTGCATGTATTGCTTGAATATTTCTTCTATTGTCGGCTTCATTTCTTGTTGTTGAAAATTTTGTTGTGGTCTAGCTCCTTCTTGATTATTGTTCCAAGAAAAATTGGGGTGATTTCTCCATCCTGGATTGTATGTGTTTGCATAAGGATTGTTTTGCCTTTGAAAATTTGACACATAATTTGCTTGTTCTGCAATTGATGGAGCAAAAGGATTCCCCACTTGGCAATCTGCATTAGAATGATTTCCTGCACAATAGTCACAAATGATATGAGATTGAATAGCATTAACATTCATATTACCTATTTTCTTAGATAAAATATCAATTTTTGCATTTAAATTAGAAATAGGGTCAAGTTCAAAAACTCCCGCCACTTTTCTTTGCACTGTTCTTTCTGAGGACCACTGATAATTATTAGATGCCATTTCTTCTAAAAGGTCATAAGCTGCTTCATGAGTCTTGCTCATTAAGGCACCTCCAGCTGCTGCATCTACCATGGATCGATTTGTAGCCCCCAAACCGTTATAGAAAGTTTGCACTTGTAGCCACTTTGGAAGTTCATGATGAGGACACTTCCTTAGTAGATCTTTGTACCTCTCCCATGCATCATATAATGACTCTGTCTCATGTTGCGTGAATGTTGTGATGTCATTTCTTAACTTTGCTGTTTTTGCTGGGGGAAAATACTTTGTCAAAAATTTCTGTGCTAAACCTTCCCAAGTAGTAATAGCTCCATGTGGTAAAGAATTCAACCAATATTTTGCCCTATCTCTAAGTGAGAAAGGAAAAAGTCTAAGTCGAATGGCGTCATTAGAAACTCCATTGAATTTGAAGGTATCGCATATCTCAAGAAAGTTTGTGATGTGAGTGTTTGGGTCATCATGTGGTAGTCCTCCAAATTGAAGGTTTTGCTGAACCATCTGAATGATTGATGGTTTAATTTCAAAATTATTTGCTTCAACTGCAGGCCTTGTTATGCTTGATAAGGTTCCATTAACTGAGGGCATTGCATAATCCCTCAAAGCTTTGTTCTCTTCGTTCGCCATGGATAAAGAGAATGCGGTGTTTTCTTTCTTCTCCTTTCTAATCTGTCGTAAAGTCCTTTCGATCTCTGGATCAAAGAGTATAGGCTCCAATGGGAAAGATCTGGGCATACACACCTAAACCCTGAAAAACCAGTAAATAAAAAGAAAAATAAAAAATAAAAATAAATCAAAAGAATAAAGAAGTAAGAAAAATAAAACAATAAAAATAAAAATCCTAAGTCCTGAAATATAAAAATGGAAAACTAAATACAAATAAAAATAAAATAAATAAAAGTAAAGTTAGTAAAGGAAAAAAATATATATATAAAAAAATAAAAATAAAAATAAAAATAATTACAAAGAATCCAAATTAGCAATAATCTAGCAATTTTTCAATATCAATAAAAGAATAACTAGTCCCCGGCAGCGGCGCCAAAAACTTGATGTTGATATTTGCAAGTGGACAAAATCGCACAAGTAATATAGATAGATGAGTAGAGTGTCGAACCCACAGGGACTAGATATTTTACTGAGTACCGATATCACTAGATGAATCACTATTTGGAAGGTCGAATTTTTTAAATAATAAAGCAACTAAATTACCTTAATCTAATTATCTAACTAAATTGGTGAAGAGGGAGAGGGCTGTGAAACGATGAAGCTCTTGTAATTTGTTTAATGGTAAAATTAGTTCTAGGGCTATTGGTTCACCTCGTTTATCACACACACAAATTATTATTCCTTATAAATAAAAATATTATCTTTCCCAATTGTCGACCAAAATCCTAAAGATATTAACCACTCTATCAACGTAGTCTAAAAATTATTCTCAATTAATCATTCGTCTATCCACCAAATTATTAATTGAAAAATTGAATTTCTTAACGGTCACGTCCTCCAATATACGGTCTTAATTTTTATTAATCACAAATTACCTATTCGGTCTCTTTGTGATTTGAAAAATCATGTCTATCCACCATGTTGTACGCATAAATAATAAAAATTAAAACACAATCAGGAAAAATAGAGTAATATTAAGGAATTAAAATTTGTGTTCTTCAAAACTTGGTTACACCTTAGCCTCTAGAACATTTAAATTTAGTTCATATCAAATTTGCAATTAATAGAATTGTTTGGATTGCATTTAAAAATATTTAGAGAAGAAGTACACAAAATTATAATAAAAACAATATATAAAAATTCCTGTCTCAAAAATACCGAACCCAACGCTTCGAACTGCGTCGAAGTCAGTGCGTCAGATCGCCATGTCAGCAAGTCAGGGTCTGTCGCCAGTCAGGTCGCTGTCGCCTGTCGCTGTCGAAATCAGGCTCTGCTGTCGCTTGGAGTCCCGTGCCGAAGGAAACAGCTGCCCCTTGTGCTTCGTCCTGGTGCGTGCACTGCAAACCGAAGAAGAAGCCAGGTCAGCACGTTGCACACGTCGCCTGTCACACAAACGTGCACCCAGATGTGCGTCCCTGCTGTCTTCGTCCACACGCCGAGAGAGAAAAACGAAGAGATCGCCACGTCAGCCTGGGGTCAAAGTCGAGCTGTCGGGTGCACTTCGAAAACCCCGATTGAAGAGGATTGCTACTGCCCGCACAGTACTCTTTGTTCCCCTTGGATGCCGTGCACAACAGGAAGAAGTAGTTCTCTCTCTCTCTAACTTTTCTTTGTTTAATATGTTTGGAATTTGTAGCCGTCACCTCTTACTTTATTCTCTCTTCTTTGCTTTGTATTTATAGGGAAATGGAGAGAAGCTTTAGGGTTTGCACTTTTGCAGAAAAGTCCACATTCTTCCTTTATTTCCTTCCTTTTATAATGCAAAATTTTATTTGTTTCTCTTTCCTTCTTTTCTGCCTTTTCTGCTCACCACGTGCTTCTGCATACATAAAATAATACCTGAAATTAGGATTTTTAAATAAAATAAATTTAATTAGTTTAAAATTAATTAAACTAACTATATATCATATTAGCGTATAAAAATCCTTTTACAATTTATTTGTCACACTTTTAAGTCAACAAAACAATAAAAAAATGATAAATCAATTATTTTACTTTGTTTGTTGATTTTTTCCACAATTCTTTACTTTTTGCATCAAAAATATTATTTCTTCAAAAATAATTAATTAAATGAAATCATATAGAAATAAGATGAATTAAAGACAATATCAGCGAAAACAAGCCATTTTAATAGGTAAATGAGTACAAATATTTGTATATAAATCCGACACATCAAGTAGTGGATATTAGGGTTTTAGGGTTAAACAGGTTAGGGGGTGACGGGTCTAGGGTATTTAAGAAACGGGTTATGGGTATTAGTGTATTGGGTTTTAGGTGAGTTAAACAGGTCTGGGAAATTTATAAATGGGTATTGGTTTGGGTAATAGGGTATAAGGCTGAGTAGGGTAACAAAATTTGGGTAATTGGGTTTAAATGGGGTAATGGGTTTTATATAATAAAAATCCAATAAGGAAAAATAAAATAACTTAAAAAAAATATTGTTTACAATAAAAAGTGATTGGTATTAAAAAATAGAATTTATTTAACATACTACAAATACAGTTAGTAAATAAAAGTGGATTTTTAATAACCATTACAAAATATTAATAAGAACAATAATACTAATAATAATAACAATAATAAGACCATGATAAAAATAATAATAGTAATAATAATAAGAGTAATAATAATAAAAATAAGAATTGTATTTCAATATAAAAATTACAGAAAATATTTACAAATAAAATCATTGATCGAAAACAGCTTTTTAATAAGAGATCCAATAATACAATTTGATAAAAGAACTTGAAAGCGGTAAAAATAATTTACGAAAGTTTTAAATACAGAAAATACACAAAAATACATTTTTGGGAAAACAGGGGTTACAAATCCTGCCCACTTTACAACAATATTTCGTTCTCAAAATTTACTTAGGCGGTACATAGGTCAAGGCAAAAGCAAACTAACTTGGGGAAGTGTAACAAAACAGAGGATTTAAGGAGAAGAAACAAGGTGGCGGCAACACCATAATGAGAAAGAAGTGGATAATAATGATGTCAAATGGAATGCAAGAAAGAGAACAAACGGTATCAAAAGGAAAGAAACACCACAAGATAACAAATCAAGATTGGGAGTAGGCTGAACTGGAATCAAAGGGAGAAAGGACATGAAAGAATTGAATCAAATAATGAATGGGTGCATGATGGCAAAATGGAATGCAAGAAAGAAGTAACCAGTATCAAAATGGAGAAGAAACACCACAAGACTTGCAAGATAACAAAGCAAAGGGATGAAGAAATATATAGAGCTAGAATCGAAGAAAGGATGGACAAGGAAGAGATGAACTAAGCAATGAGTCAACGGATGAAAACAAATGCAAGAGATAGAAAGAAGCAAACAATGCAGGAAAGGAGAAACAACAAAAGAATCCTAGGACTTGTGGGTTATTGGTCCACCACGCTTCCGCTGCGACACTCTGATGGTGATATTCCAAGCTGCAGACATTTTGTTGTAAACCACCTGACACCAAGCAACGATCCGAGCAGGAAGAAAAGAATGAGACACCAAAATCAAAGAGAATATAGGTAGGAGAATTTGGGTTGGGCTCGGAGTTAGATATTAATAAATACTAAAATCAACACATATTAATAATAAAATAATAATAACAAAAATAAGAAAAATAATAATAGCAATAATAATCATCATAATCATACTGGTAAAAATGATAATAAAAATAATAAAAATATTAACAATACTGGTAAGGATAATAAAGCAAGACAAAATATAATTTGGGTGCATCATTTTTGTGAAAGTAATTCAATATCAACAATAATAAAATAATAATAAAAAAGTACAATAATAATGATAGTAATAGTAATAACAACAATAATAATAATAATAATACTAATAATAATAAGGAAAACAATAATGATAGTAGTAGAAATTCTTTGATGTGAGTTCGCCTCATTTATATCCATCTATAGACTTGTCTTCTCGACATCAAGTTGCAAGTTTGCCTCCATGACATCAGGTTGTAGGTTACCATCTGGATATTCGGTTGCACATTCAGCCTCCCTGATATCCAGTTGTAATTTGCCTCCATTGACGTCTAGTTGCATGTTTGCCATCTCGACATCCAGTTGCAACAAAACGATGAACGAGATGATGCAATCTTCCATGCGTACTTAGATATTAATTGCTCAATTTAAGTACGAAGTTATGTTTTGAAATTTGTGATATTAAAATACACAATTATTCGAAATAACAAAATTTTCGCTTTAGAAAACAGTTTTATACAAGATCCAAAATATAACAAATAATAAGTCTAAATACACAAAATATTTAGAAAAAAAATTATAAAGAAAATATAGGCACGAGAAGAATGAATTTTATACTCAATAAGGAGTCAAAAAAGGAGGACGATTACAAGGGACGAAAGAAAATAAGAAATCAAAGAATTAAATATGAAGGAAAAGGAACGATGGGGCACAAGCAGAATTTGAAGAGAATAGGGCAAAATGAATCAATAAATAAGGATGAATGCAAGGCACAGAAAGCAATGAATGGCACACTAGCTGAAATAAGAAGGAATCAATAAGGAAAACAGAAAATAAGAGATTGCTTACACCAGAATCAAAGAGAACATGAGCATGAAAAAACAAACAAGGACAACACCTAAGATAGAATCAAAAGCAAGAGGAAAAGAATGGATAATCAAGGGTAAGGAAAACACAATGCAGAAAGATGATATGAAAAATAATGCAAGATGAATGAATGAATCAAAGGAATATGGGTACAGAAAGAACGAAACTATAACCAATAAAGAATCAACAAATGAGAGCGACTAAAAGAGACGGAAGAAACAAGGAATCAAGGAAATCGAATAAGAAGGGATCAAATGAATGGAATAAGACTAGTATCCAGATCAATGTTGATTATAATTCATTTATGCATACATGGTTGGTGAAATGTTTTGCCAATCCCAGATCGAGCCAAGTTTTTCTAATATATTAGGCAACTAATACATTAGCCAAACCTACCTATGATACCACTAATAACTCTGTCATGGCCCGTTTTCTAAAAATACGGAATACGAGCACGTAACATTGGCCCAGCGAATAATTTCCATCATCCATAAGCTGTTCAGGAAACTTTACAACATCTCACAAAATAATCAGAGTTGGAAATAAAAGAGTCAATCACACATGCATAATTAAATCAATATACCCACATAATTTACTTGAAATAAAATGTATTAATCTCAAATAAATCAGATCTGAATAAGTCAAAAATCATGGGTCATACTGCCCAAACACAAAGAATCCAAGTAACACATATATTGTTTAAAATAAGCAAGAGGAAATAAATGAAGATAGCAAAAGCTCCAGCCAACTAGAACTTTAGATCACATATTCCATTGGGCAGCTGATCACCAAAATCTGCAATTAATAATTGCAGGGGAAGGAAAGAGAAAACAAGTACCCGTCAATTGCAAGTTACGGGCCATTTATAATGTAGGATACAAGCACATGAGAAAGGTAAACAAATAGCATTGAATAATGCATCAACAATAATAACTAGCATGAATCAGTAAAACAAGGTCAACTAGTGGTATACTAACAGTACAAATGAATGTGTCAAGTATAGTGTCATATGGCAACTAACAGTGTCCAGTAACAGTAAGCTCAGTATATCAGTGAATCGGGATAACAGTATAACAGTATCAGTCCAATAGTATCAGTGTAACAGTATCAGTCTAACAGTCTCAGTCTAACAGTATTAGTCTTATATTCTTACGGTCTTGTGTGTATTACTAGCTATGTAGCACTTCATGCGCCCCAAAAACATAACACTTGGTTCCTACAATAAACAGTTTCGTTTCTAGATTTCATAGTGAACTATAATGGGGCAGTGTACTCAGGTATCAGTAACAGTAACAGTAGCAGTAATAGTAACAGTAATAGTAAGAATCTAGTGGTTCTCTTCTCCTCTACACCTTCCTATAGGAAATAATGTAGACAGGGTCAGATAATAGTAACAGTAATAGTAACAGTAGCAGTAATAGTAATAGTAGCAGTATGGAACACTAGTTCCCTTCCAAGTACACGTTTCCATATTTTCTACTACTAGATCTTTCCTTAAGAACCCCTGGCTTGATCACTTTATTATGGTTATCAAACAGGAATGAATGTGTACGAAATAGTGTCAAACTAACATGATACAATTAGTATTAGGTTCGAGGAAACAATAAACATGCATAGCTGATATACAGTCACATAAACGAGCAAAACAGTGTATGTTCATATTCAGGACAGCATAATAGTACAGTACTAAAACAGTGATTCCCGTTACTACAGAAATCCAAATCTGAACCCATCAACGAATCTGGAAAATGGACTTCTACATGAATCCAGCGATTATATATAAGTTATATAATAATTCACAAAATCATAACTCAAAACTGATTTGAATCCAGAAAACACGTTCAGCCAGAAATCAGTAAATCGAATTCTTAGTTAGAAAAACAGCACTAAAACTCCTCAAATAAATTCAGAAAAAAATCTGGGGTAATACCCTATATTTCTAGTGTCAGAATATAAAGTTTCATAATATTCCAGTAAAATTAGTTTAGTCAACAAAAATCAGAAAACATCAAAAAACGATACTTTGCAAAATCAGGAATTGCCAACACTGCTGTACGAAAACTGTAATATCTCGCAAACCGTGAGACAAAATTCAAATCCACCAAAGGGAGATGAAAATAGACAAAATAAACTAACTTTCATATTACATAAATATTTTTCATACAGCAGAAGGAAATAGGGTGAAAATACGACTCTTTACAGAACAGCGAGCAAAACACTGTAAGTATAGCTTTCATAAACAAGCATGAAACGGCGTATAAAACTCATTAATAAAATCCACCAAAATTCTGGATAACCCCTAAATAGATATAGAAATACTGACCAAAGTTTTAGATCAAAATAATATAGTTAACCAAAGAATCAAAATAGTTTATCCCTCGAAATCAACAAGAAACGAAATCTGGAAATATAAGTACACCTCTGTAGTAAAATAGCCATAACTCACTCATACGAAAACAAAATCATTCAAGGTCAGAGGGATTAGAAAGGAGACAGATTTCTCTACAATTCATGTCAAAAACAAAATTTAAGAATTCTGACCTTGATATGGTCTAAAATACAATTTAAAACTAATAATCAATGATTTACAGATTTCTTAATAACTACAAAACCAACATAAATCATACGAAACTTGTTCCAATCATAATTAAACATGGTATCAAGTCTACCAAGTGTCCAAGCATCATCAAATAGGGTAATTAACATATCAGAAACAAGTTTATCACATGGTTCTCAACAAATAAACAAATTCTCACAAGAAGTCTCACATACATGATCAAATCAAGAATGGGCAAAACCTAAGTTGTTTCATGTCAATATTGTGTTGTGAAGCAAATCACTATAGAGATAATATCAACAAGGGATTTCACACACTCATTATCTCTAGAACCTAACTACACTACGAGCGGTATTTTTAATTTGTATCATACAAAGTAATTTGAGTACAAGTTACTTACCTGAAAGATGATGATGAAACGAAGCAAAGAACGAGAATAACAGGAATGGATTCCCGGCACGAACACAACGAACAGATCGAACGAACACATGAACCAATCACAAACAAAATCGGACGGCTGAGATCGAAGATCAAGATCAAGATGATCGGATCAGATTGGACGATTAGATTTCCCTAATGATGAAATAATGATGAAGATCGCGATCGATCGATCGAACGGCTGCGATCAAAAGAAGTTGATGATCATCATGATTATGATGATCAAGAAGAGATCGGATGGCAATGATCTAATCGGATGATCAAGAGGTGATCGGCGGCTCACATCCAATCAAGCATGATAATCAAGTTCCAACAGAAAAGAATCAATCAATCAAGAAACTCCATGATGATGATGATCACGATGATCATGGTGATCAGACGGCTTACATACAAAGCCATGATCAAGACCAATATCAACAGCAAAGCCAATGGGTTCCACTGTCTGGAAGCATGGCCATGCTCAGGCGAGAAGCCAGCATAGGGAGGCACACTTCTGTTGTCTATGGTGCGTTAAGGCGGAGCATCGCTGGCTGTCGTGGCTGGGTGCCGCAGTTGCGACCTGGTTTCGCAATGCCGGAGGGCGACAGGGCGAGGGCAGCGCAGTCGCGCAGTGCGAAAGGAGGGAGAGCAGATTCAGGGAGTGCTGGCTGTCGAACAGCACAAGGGGAAGGCAGGCAGCACCGGGTGCGGCGCTAGGCTAGGGCGGCACAATGTAGGGGCTAGCTACTGTCGCAGCTATCCGTTATCGCGACAAACAGGAAGGAGCACGTGGCAGACGGGCACAGGGGTGCGAGGCAGTGGGAGAGGGAAATGAGAAGGAGGATGGGTTCGAGGAGGTGAGCGGGAGGGTAAGCGAGGAAGGAGACGAAGGGGCGGTCTGCAAGGTAAAGGAGGCGGCTAGGGTTGATGGGGAAGACGAACAGATTGAAGAGAGATGGTTTTATATATAGGGTAGTGGATATTAGGGTTTTAGGGTGAAACAGGTTGGGGGTGACAGGTCTGGGGTATTTAAGAATTGGGTTATGGGTATTAGTGTATTGGGTTTTAGGTGAGTTAAACAGGTCTGGGAAATTTATAAATGGTTATTGGTTTGGGTAATAGGGTATAAGGCTGAGAAGGGTAACTGAATTTGGGTAATTGGGTTTAAATGGGGTAATGGGTTTTATATAATAAAAATCCAATAAGGAAAAATAAAATAACTTAAAAAAAATATTGTTTACAATAAAAGTAATTGGCATTAAAAAACAGAATTTATTTAACATACTACAAATACAGTTAGTAAATAAAAGTGGATTTTTAATAACCAGTCCAAAATATCAATAAGAACAATAATACTAATAATAATAACAATAATAAGACCATGATAAAATTAATAATAGTACTAACAATAACAGTAATAATAATAATAAGAGTAATAATAATAAAAATAAGAATTGTATTTCAATATAAAATTCGCAGAAAATATTTACAAATAAAATTTTTGATCGAAAATAGCTTTTTAATAGGAGATCCAATAATACAATTTGATAAAAGAACTTGAAAGCTGTAAAAATAATTTACGAAAATTTTAAATACAGAAAATACACAAAAATACATTTTTGGGAAAACAAGGGTTACAGTCATCCTCTCCCTATGCGTCTCGCCGACCAGCAACGCCAGCAGAGCCAACAACCACTTGTGCTTCCCCTCCTCTGTCGACAGGCCAGCCATCCTGTCTCCCTTCCGACGCATGCAGCCAGCGACGCCAGCCCCGCGACAGCTCCCGGCCTATCCTCTCGACATCGGCAGCCCTATCCCGTCGCCACCCATCCACCGTCGTCCTACCGCCGCCGCCCGCCGTCGGAGCCAGTCTGTGCAGCCCCATTGCCATGGGTGTGCTGATTGATCAAGGTTATGATCACCTTGATGTGCGCCGTCCGATCTCTTCATCGTCATGATCGTGATGATCATCAAAGCCTCCTTAGATCTCCAGCCATCTGATCTTGATCTTGATCTTCGATCTCAGCCGTTCGATTGTGTTCGTGATCTCGTTCATCTTCATCTTGTTCATGATCTTGTTTGTGTTCGTTCCCGGGATCCGTTCCCGTTATTCTCTTCTCTTCGTCGTTTTCGTCGTTGGCGATTAGACAAGTAACTTGTATTTTTTCTTTATGTAATACAAGTACTAAATACTGCCTGTAGTGTATTTGTGTTCTAGAGACAATTCTTATGTGAAACCCCTGTTATATGTTGTCTCTATTGTGCTGACCCGCCCGTAGTTGCCTCATTACACATATGACATAAAATAACTTAGGGATGACCACTTCTTGATATATACATACATGTTGTTCGTATGATATCGTGTGCTTGATTGTGTTAGTTGTGGTAGACTTGTTGTAGACTTGTCAAATACCCTATACCATGTTGCTTAGACATCTAGTACACCATATTTTATATTTGGGTATGTTTTGGATGAGTTTCATATGAACAAGTTCATTTTGTGCAGGAAGGAGATTTTCTGTTTTGTCGACTTTCTGTTTTTGTTCAGTATCTTAGACCATATTAAGGTCAGTATATGAATATATTTTGCGAATATGAATTATGGGGAACTGTTTCTACTTTCCATCTTTTCTGATAGATCTCAGTTTCGATTTATGAATTGCGAGTTATGACTATTTTACTACATATGTGTTTAAAATTTCAGATCTAGTTTTATATGAATTCTGTATGATAAATTATTTTTCTACTGATGTTAAAGATAATATTTTGATCCAATATTTTGCTTGTTACAACTAGACTTGATTGGGATTAACCCCAAATTTTTGTGGACTGAATTGATGACTTTTACAAACTATTCTATACTTGTAAATAACAACTATACTTGCAGAATTTTCTTGCTGTTCAGTAAAGATACATAATTTCGACCTAATTCTACTTACTTTCTCTAAAAATTTTGTGAATATGAATTATAGACTACTGTATCTAGTTTATCACCCTTTTGACAGATCTGGATTTCGATTTGTATTTTGTGGGATATTGCTGTTTTAGTACTGCAGGTTTTAAGATTCCAGATTTACAAATTTATCGTGCCTTGCTGTTTTCTGATTTTACTTGACTATTCTATTTATGTTGAAAAATTATGAAAATTTATTTTCTGATACTAAACATGCTAGGGAATACCCCAGATTTCTCGTGGATTTATTCAGCGAGTTTATATGTTATTTTCATATATATGAATACAGACTTCTGATTTCTGGCTAAACATGTTTTCTGGATTCAAACCTATTTTGAGACTTTTTTTTGGTGAAATACCATATGACTTATATATATTTGCTGGACTCGGCCGAGAGTCTATTTTCTAGATTTTTTGACGGATCTAGATTTTCATGTCTGTGGCAACGGGTATCCCAGATTTAGTGCAGTACTGTCTTGTTGTCCTAAACTAGAATTCTCATTGTCCTATCCTTTTATGAGTAGTTCTTCACCTGTACATGTTGATCTTTCAACCTGAATATGTTACTTGTTCATGCAATGTTATTCTTGCTCTGTTTTATGACACATGCATGCCCTATTTAATAATAATAATAAATAACCAAGCCGGGGTTGTTGAAAAGATCTAGTAGTGAACAATATAGAAAAGTGTACTCGAAAAGGGGCCAGTGTTTCCCTCATTTGGTTACATTTGGATGATTTGGATTACATTTAGATAATTTGGAATTTGATATATGATTTGGTTAAATTGGAATTTGGTATATGATTTGGTTAATATGATTTGGTTAACATGATTTGGATTACTTGATAACTGAGTACACAGACCTATAGAATCCACTACGAATTCTAAAACGTAAATTGTTTAAATGTAGCAACCATATGGTAAATGGATGGGAAGCATGAAGTTCTACCTAGATAAAATTAATACAAGACATGACATAACATGACACTTGTTACATGATTACCTGTACATACTACTTGACACCTATTACCTGGTTGCCTACTTGCATGACATTTGATACATGTTACCTGTACCCTGTTAGTATATCCTGTTACTTGATTTTGTTTCCTGATTCATGTTAGTTATCCTGTTTTGTTATCATATCTATTCCATGCTATTTGTTATTCTTTCCCATGTTAGTTATTCTTTCTCATGCTATTTGCATGCACTACAAGGGACCCGTAACTTGTATTGATGGGCATTTTATTTTTTTTCCTTTTCCTGCAATTTGCTAAATTGCAGATTTTGGAGATCAGCTACTAGATGGAGTGGTTGATATGAGATTCTAGATACTGGAGTTCTTACTTTATTTATTTTCCTGCTATTCTTGAATAATTGTATATGTTACTTGGATTATTTGTATTGGGCAATGTGACCCAGGATTATTGACTTGTTCAGATCTGGTTTATTTGAGATTTATTAAGTTTGTTTCAAGTAAATCATGTTGGTATTTTGATTCAGTTATGCATGCATGGTTGACTTCTCTTGCTTCCTACTCTGATTATTCCTGTGAAATGTTGTATAGATCCTGACAGCTTATGGATGATGAAAATCACTCGCTGGGCTTAGTCACATATCCGTATTCCGTATTCTCTTTTTGGAAAGCGGGGCGTGATAGATACGCACAGCAACACGTATCCCTAATGACAGGAAGAGACAACCCTGGTTAGCACCACCTAGTGCTGGCTCTTAGAACAAGTCGGATTATTGGGAATCACCCTTAACACAAACCCGGCCTTCAAATTTGAGATTTGGAATCTAAACATATACCATTCAACTTTGTCCAAAAAAAGCATCTAGATTCATACTACACAGAAAGTTATGACCCTTCAAACATATCATAAAAATTCTACTTCTTTTCAGACAGGGTCTTTACCTTTATATACAATTTATTTTTGAAACATCATTAAATGTTATCTAATAATTCTAAAATTATAAAATCATGATGTAAACCCACACTACATCCTACAGAAAAAATTTCATGATAATATCGTGCACACAAAAGTAGATATGAATTAATGAACTTCAACCTTACCACGGGCAGATTCAGCTTCTGTTTTCCATACCAATTGTAATCTACAAATTCTTTAAGGTATCAAACGATCTCAGAAAATTATTAAATTTGAAACTATAGTTTTAGACACATACAAGAGCATCAAAAAAAAAAAATTAGCTTAAAATACCCTACCATTTCTAAGTTATGGCTTTTGGAAAAATATCAAATTTTCATAAAAGCAACAACTTTTAGCTTGCTTACTGTCCGAAATTAGAGTGGTTATTTGGGCTACTAAACAATCCCAGAAAAATATGATAAAAATAGAGGATACTCTGAACTCATCCTAGAACATGCCACAAAAATTTTATAATCAAATTCTAAACCATTTGCAAGTTACAAATTTCTAAGTACAATATACAAAAGTTGAAGAACACCCACCTTTGGAGTTGATGCACAAGTCTTGTTGGCTCCTCCTTCTTCTTGGCACCTCCTCCTTAGCTCCTAAGCAAACAAATGAAGCTCTCTTTTTCTCATACTCTAATTCTCTTATTATTTCTCACTTTCTTTTCTTTTTTATTTTGAACAAGAAGAAAAATGAAGAAGGTTAGAAGAAGAAAATGAATGGAACTTGAAAAAATGAAATGGAGAGGGGGGAGGGGGGTTAAATGGCTGGAATCTGGATTGGGTAAGGATGGGGGTGGGGTGATGAGGTGGAGGGTGGAGATGGAAGGTGGGGTGGGTGAAGGGATTGGATGGTTGATGTTTCTCATTTGTTCAAGAATTTCTCACATGGCTAAAAGCTTGAGCCCTTGGATCTCATCAAATCCAAACTAAAGATCATCATGATGGCTAGGGTTACATAACCATTGTTTAGGTCAAGTAACCCTAGGTTTAGCAACACTAACCCTAGCCATAATGCAAAATAATGCATGATCATTACAATTCAAATTAATATTTTGATTTCCACAGCAAAATATATTCTAACATTTATAGAATATATACGGGCATATTCATATTCAAAACAATTATAAATCATAAATTATCCAATTCGATCCAGTCAATATACATATATAGACATTTATCTTTTTACATAAAAATAAGATATTTTGCATTTATAAAAATATATGTTTATAAAACTTATTATTTTCCCGAAGATTGTCTTGTTAACATAATCAGGGCAAATCCACGGTTTAATTGAGAAGATATCCCAAGTCTATCTCATCGGGTTCATAATAACTAATATATCTGAATTTTCTCAATTAAAACTTATAATTATTAGACAAATATGTAATTGCATGTAATTCTTAATCGTGCACGGATTATTATTGAAAATAGCTATATGCTATTTTGCGGGGTGTTCCAACTCCCTCCTTTGAAAGGATATGGCCAAGAAAAGCAACTTCCGACTTCCAAAACTAGCATTTGGATAGCTTGGCATACAACTGATGCCCCGAAAGCTTCCTTAAAACTACAGTCAGGTGCTTCGCGTGATCCTCCTTCATCTGTGAATATACCAGAATATCATCGATGAAGACCACCACGAACGAGTCGATAAATGGCCATAGAATTCGGTTCATTAAGTCCATGAAGATTGCTGGAGCGTTAGTCACTCCAAACGGTATCACTAGGAATTCATAGTGTCCATGTTTGTTCTTAAAGGCTGTCTTATGTATGTCCTCCTCCTTTACACAGACCTGATGGTAACCTGACCATAGATCTTAGAATATTGCTGCTCCTTGTAGTTGATCGAACAAGTCATCGATCCTGGGAATGGGATACTTATTCTGGACTATAACTTTGTTCAACTCCCAGTATTCGATGCACATTCTTGACGTCCGCCCTTCTTCTTAACCAGCAGTACTGGTGCTCCCCAAGGTGATACGCTTGGCCTGATAAATCCTTTCTGCAAAAGCTCTTCGATCTTCTTCTTAACCTTGTTCTGCTCCACTAGTGCCATGCGATATGGGGTCTTCGATACTGTGCACTTCCTGGATAGATGGCAATGCTGAACTCTACGTCTCTGGGTGAGGGTAGTCCTAGCAACTCCTCTAAAAATACGAGAGGAAAATCTCTTACAATTGGTATCCCTTTTACATCTTTTGGTACTTTACTTTCTGTTGCAGTTGCCAATTTCTTCTCATTCGCCTTCTTCCCTGGAAACACGATCTTTGGTTTCTCGGGCACAGCTATAATCACCTTCTTCTCCTTGCAGTCAATGTGAACCTTGTGCTTGGACATCCAATCCATTCTAATAATGGCATCGGTTCCAGCAAAGCCCAATTCCACCAAATCAATGTCTAAGGTTTCTCCTCCAACTTGGAGTTTGCATCCCCTGTAACACCTATCAGTTGTGAGAGTTGCTCCTTATGGCGTAGCTACTGCTAAAACCAATTCAGGAGTTGCTGCTTGAGTGCAACCAAATTTCTTTGAAAAAGATTTAAACACAAATGTATGAGTAGATCCACTGTCAAACAGAACATTTGCCATTAATTCCTTAATTTCTAGTTGTCCTGTTACAAAAAGTTACATCATCATCAAAAGTTCCATCCATGTTCATCTTCAAAATACAATATAAGGCATATTACAATTAGTTACTAGTGATTACTCCCTCATCATCGTCGGCTTCCTCCTCTGTAAGGGCAAAGACACGCCCTTGGCAAAACTGTTTCTTTCCCTTGACATCCTTCTTCGGGGCCGTACCATTGTTGTTCCTCTGTAACTGGGGGCAATCTGGCTTGTGGTGCCCCATCTTCCCACAGTTGTAACAGGTCCTTCTGGTGATCTGATGCTGGTCTTTTGGACATTGGCTCCGGTAATGCCCTAATTCTCCATAGTTGATACACTTCACAGCCATGTCTGTCGCTGCACTATCATTGTTCCTCTGGAATTTCGGGTTCTGTCCTTGCTTCTTGAATCTTGTGGATGGCTCCGGTCATTTCCCTTTGTTCCATTTCCTTACTTTTCCTTGGGGTGGTTGAGCCTAATTCATATCCTGCTCTGTTACTGTAGCTCTCCGCACTAACTTATCAAACCTTCGGATACATAGCGGCACCATTCTGGACCTCAATGTCGGCCTCATTCCCTGCTCGAACCGCTTTCCCTTCTTCACCTCATCTCAGATCGTTTCTGGGGCGTACCGAGCCAACTGAGTGAACTTGGTCTAGTACTCTCTCATCGTCATGCTTCCTTGGTGGAGGTGGACAAACTCCATGACCTTTTCTTCCTGAACTTCCAAAGGAAAGTAGTGCTAGCGGAACTCTTCCACGAAATCCTCCCACACAATGGGACCTTCTCCTATTCCACGTTTGACCGACTGCCACCAAACGCCTGCATCCTTCTCCAGAAGTATGGTGGCCAGCTTGACCTTGCTCTCCGGCGGTATCTCTAATACCTCGAAGACGATTTCGACCTTTCAAATCCAGTCGTTGGCTACTGTGGGATCCACCTTCCCCTCGAAGACTGGTGGTTTCATCCTTTCAAAAGACTACTAGTTTTACCGAATCCAGGGTGCCATGTCCCACGTTTGCCGTGGATGCTCCGTTCTGGGGAATGAAGTTTTTGGTTGCCTCTACGAAGGTACCCATAATTTGGTACACCCTAGCGAACTCCGTCTCCATGTTAAAGCCAGCATTGTTGACCCCGCTACCTTCTCCTTCTTCCCTTCCGGTTCTGGTGGTTCTAGTGTTCCTCGACTTCTGAATACTAAGTCTCATTATTAAATGGCAATAGCAATGTAAACTCACATCCCACCAGTAGTAGTCAGAAACATACTAGCTTTTCATTCATCACAAAATGGGTTACAATGATATTTCTTGCTAGCACAGTCAAAATATCATAATAGTAATCCTAAATGGATTGCATACACCCATTCAAAACATCATGTCATTACAGTCTAGTCATACAAAAAGTTTGTCATCTATATACACCCAGAAATAACACATAACACTAAGAGATCACTCGTCCCTGGCTCCCGGCTGGTCACCTGCTGATGAGCCTTAAGCCACGTTCATTTGGTCGAGCAGGTCTTGCATGTCAGCGACCTAGGACCACAATTGCAGATATCTGAGCTGCAGATCTCCTACCTTCTCCAGGTACTGGTGCCTTTGCAGCAACACTCTCACTTTCCACTTCTACCTTGACCTCTCCAGTTTGGCCACCCTCCTATCGGTGGCACTCAGGGCATAAGTATAGTTCTCAAGGCGATCTTCGAGTTGTCCGTGGCTCAATTTGTATGCAGCGAGCTCACGGGGCAGCTGGGCTACCGCCCTCTTAATAGCAATGGATGGTGGGGGTGGGGGAGTCTGAGTAGCAGCAGCTGGTACCACTGTACCTTACCGTTGGCCCATCCATTCGAGTGTGAGGCATCAAATCTCGGAATCTGCAAGGAAAAATATGGGAATCAACTCAGATATAGCAAAATTATAAAGCATATTGTAAACTAAAGCTGAAAAAGTAACAATATGAATTATAATCATCTACTATCCGACTAAACCCAACTCTCACAGTGCATCCAAGTCTAATCTCCTATGGTGTTATACTAAAATTTGAAGTAAGCTCTGATACCAACTTAGTAATGCCCCGAATACCTAAGCTAGGAACTCGTGACATTACTCCAGGATCTTACTTCAAATAAGTCACAACACACAAAAATCACAGGAAATTAAAAACTTTTATTACATCAATGTCATTACAATGTTCAGTTTAATTACAACAATTTACAAGGAGTTACAATAAATAAATAATGTCTTGACTTGGATGCTTTAATCAACTCGAGTCTCTCGCGCCTCCAATACAGTGGATGATCCTGCAACTGAAGAGTGGGCATGTCAGTTGAATACAAATGACGCAATGCTATATACGGTCATCCTCTCTATGCCATAATACAACGATTCCAAACCTCAACAACCACAAAATTTGATGATAAAGAGAATGTGAGAAACACAAGTGTTGGTGTATGACATGACCTAGAACTAATGCACATTCATTGCACACGATGCTCTTAGTCTAATGCACGCTTGGTTGGAAAGATATGCATCCAATACTACACATTCCCCAAACAAACGACATTCTCCACATTTTTGGGGTTCGATCCCCCGCCATGCAATCTATCTTGTGCTCTATCCTGTTTTGGTTATTTAGTGATGAAGAGGTTGCAGTACCGCAGTCACTGCAGTCAATAGTGGTGTCAGGCAACTCCTATTTGTTTTCCACTATGCCGAGTAGTAGTCGTACGATTTCTCTTTTCCATCGCTACAGTAAAAATATAATTATCATAGTAAACTTTCAAGCCCCTGGACCTCTTCAAAAGCTGTGATACGGGCATAAAGGCACCCTGCGACAAACACCCGTCAAGAGAATTAAAGTTGTATGCACGACATCTTCCCCTGAGCCCCCTGCCCGAGTTTAACAACATAGGACATGGCGGATCTTTAGGGTTTCCCCTAATCTCCGACTTCACTCTCATCCTTACACTAGGCTGAACTTGTAGACGGGACAACGCCACTACGCCAGTCCTCATCAAAAGTTTTTACGGGCATAAAGGCATCCTGTGACAAACGCCCATCGAGAGACACGGAGCCTAACCCCTTCTAGAGCCTTACTTGATGCTCCCTACCCACGTTAAACGGAACTTAGGACTTGGCCAGACGTGACGACGCCATGCGTCCCCCTTACAGGCGAACACAACACCCTCTAGTGCCTGTCCTTACATTCGACAATGACTCGATCTATCCCAAGGCTCTACCCAACATCGGCTGTACGGATATCATTCATAATTAGTGCCACAACTATAGAATTGGGGTTGAAGCTATAATTATTTTATTACTATTTTACCCGATTCTAATGGCTCTAAATAGGGTTCTAATCCACTTTATTAATCCATGACTCTACCTATCCTAGGTCACATTTGGGTTGTAGAATTAAGGTTTTGACTCATGGACTAACCCTATACAAATTATCCAATTTAGCATTATTAATTTATTAGGTGATCTAGTTCTACCCGACTAACAATTAGCTAGGCGAGAACTAGTCTCTCACCTAACCCTAAGTTCACAACTAGATGTTTTATAACCACTAGTTAAGTTCTAGTTCATTCTAACTTACTCACTTGAACTTAATCCAACCTGCACTACATGGGCCAACGAAGACTGGCAAATTGACCACGTCGATCGCCGCTGCCCATCACGTTTGGAGTCGCATGCTACCTCGGCCTGAAGCAAGTCGCTGTTCCCGCTAATCACCACCCTCCATGTCTTCCCGACAAGTGGAAGCTCCTACGATGCCGGATTCCTTCCTTAGACGGCGAGCATGTCGACGCTCGAGTTGTCATTCAAACACGTACGGGGGTCACGGGTCTCTAAACTGCCCAACACAAATCTCACACAAATGGACTTGAATCCAAGGGTCTCTAACTCAACCAAGTGACCCTAAGCAACATAAACACAAGCAAGTCCTAGATTGAGACCTTAAAAGTAGTCAACAATCAATTCCAACCCTAATACCAACACACATCCACATATCTCAACTCTATTCTAGTCCATCGCTAAGGACCTTGGAGTAACCATGTCATGGATAAGATGACCTAAATTGGTCCACAAACATCTTACATCAGTACCCAAGCAAAACATGGCTAATAAATAACATCTACAACCCTAAATTAGTTATGCAGGGCTCTATCACATCAATGTCACTTTAAACAGTAAGCTTGGTCCGGGTCTGACAGAACAAGTACACTATAAAAACCATATAAAATAGAACACTACATCAAAATTTACATTATTAGGCTTTGTTTTAAAGCTAGAGGTGTGCTATACAATTTTCTAGTTGAACATTTTCACAAATTCGGATGTTAACATGCTCAAAAACTTGGTTCTTTAACATGCAGCAAAATCAATTTCAGAATAGAGCACTTTGTGTACAATTTTAATGAAAATTATCTTATACATATCAAATGTTACTAGATTGACATGAAATTTAAGAATCAAACACATAACATACATTCACAATACATATCCAGAATTTAAATCTTTTCATACAGTAGATCTTTAGTTATGCCTTTTTTTATTAACACCCAAAACAGAGCATTCAACAACAACAGTTCTATTTATCATTTCGACTAGTTGAGTTTGCATGATTTAATTACCATAGCTGTAGCGGTCCAAATTCCTTGAAATTTGAAAATTAAGATCTAAACAGATAATAGAACAACATAAATTAGTTTCAATTCATTCCCAAAAGTACACAGTGAGTTCCAAGTATTTTAATCTACAATAGTAACATGCAGCAAGATCTGTTCTGTTTTTTACCAACATGCAAATTTATATTTTTATTAATTAGCCGGAAAAATCATAAAACTCTAGAAAAGTTACTGAAGGTGTACGACACATATATGATCATCCCCTAAACATTTCATACCAAAATACATAGTAGTGTTCATGCTATTAACTTCGTACTGACAGGCAAAAATTCTGCTTTTAACAGTGTTACTGTTTTTGTTTCTTTTACCGTGATTAGCCTTTAGAATCCTAATCTTTTGCATGCACTCAGTTTTAGAAATTATAAACAAGTTACAACTACAATCCAAACATTTCTCAACAATAAAAACAACCATGAGGTCAGAATCACCCACCTTGATGATATGAAAATCAGGCCCTACGAACTCCTAGCTCCAAGCTTGACCTTCTTGCTCCTAGCTCCTTGCCTCTAGCTCTCTCTCTTTCTCTCTTCTTCTGTTAGTTTTTTCTTCAGAATTTGTGAGAATGGGAGTGTGGGAGGGTTAAATAAAGAGGGGAGTAAGAGGGGTGTGCTTGGTGGGGTGTGGCCGGCAAGAAGTGACAAGGGGGAGGGGGTGAGACCAAGTGTCTTGTGGTTTTTTCTAAAACCATGAGCTCTTGTTCTTGGTTTTAAGAAGGGATGATCCATGGTTTGATTCTAAACCATTGGATCAAGGATGAGTAGTTGATGGAGGGCTATCTTTGGTCATGCAAAATGTATATTGATTTGTATTTTTAATACATACAACATAAGAATGGGGTAGATTATTATGTACAAGTACAATTCATTCATGTACACACACACACACACACACACACACACACACACACATATATATATATATATGAGTAAAAGGGATATGAGCAACTTGCTCATTTAGTAAATGAGCAAGTGATGATGTGTCATGCAAGTGATACATTGGGCAACTAACCCTTTCTAGGTTTTCCAATCATATGCATGCCATCTCATCAATTGCTCATTTACTAAATGAGCAAGTTGTTCATACCCCCTTTTCCCTATATATATATATATATATATATATATATATATATATATATATATATATATATATGAAACTAATTGGAAATATAATTCCAAAAATATAATTTTATTTATAATAAAAATTTTGCATACAAAATTAGGGTTGTTACAGCAACATATAAACATGATCATGATATATAAACAGGAAATCGAGACGTCAGATAATCATGTAAACAGGAAAAAGAGATTCATGTAACTTGTAAACAAGGATCAAGTAACAGGAACATGAATGTGTAAAGTGTTAAACTTAATTTTATCAGGTTTTATCAGGCCTACCTAATGCAGCAATCATGCGTCACATTCCACATGTTACACTTAGTGGTGGATTCTATAGGTCACGTAATCGGAAAAACATGTAAACTTGTAACTTGTATCGAGATACGTGCAAACTGTAACGTGAAACATGTAGAGTGTAAACTTGTAACGTGGAACATGTAACCTGTAACTTGCAAACTTGCAACTTGTAACTTGCAATTTGCACTGGGAAACCACGAGTTTCCGTCCGAGTATGTTCTTCTATATTTCCCACTAGTAAATCTTTTTCCTTATACCCCGGCTTGTTACTTTTTATTTCAATGATCATGAATGCGATAACGATTTCAGGACAGAGTCAAGGATGAATCAAGAACTTAAACAATGCAGGGATTGTTTTCTAATCCATGAAATGCAAGAACAAACATGTAAATCTTTAAAAACCACAGGACATCAGTTCTGGACAGCAAGACGTTATTGCACCAAAACTGGATTTTCCGCTACTACAGGAAATCAAATCAGAATCCGTCAGGAGTTCTAGAAACTAGACTCCTGGCTGATTCCAATGCATATACACATGATATATATATATCTCCTTTATACCTCCATATATAAAAATATCCCCTTTATAACATAATTTCTCTCTTATAATATAATTTCTCCTTATATCATATGTATATAACTCCATTAATTTTATAAGCATATACACGCCATCCATATCATACATATGATTGCACAACTCCATACATATACATGCTTTTAAGATCATGTATATAATACACAACTCTCACCACCAGGGTATATAACTAAATTTATATCACATATGTATAAGCATAACTTTAACCGTATAGTATCGTCAATGTGTATATATATAAGATTATATATATATATATATATATATATATATATATATATATATATATATAGGGAAAGGATCCGTTGCACACTACTTTGGTGCTCACCGCGTGAACACTACGCCTTCGGGCGTTCATATCGAAAATCCGAACCGTTCACATTGATCTACACATCTAAATTAGTCTAAATATGTAAAATCAAATCATTTGAAATTCATTTGCCCATCCATCATGTGACTATAAAAACAATGAATTTCAGCCATACAATTTTGTAACACTTCAACGAATGGGCAAATGAATTTCAAATGATTTGATTTTACATATTTAGACTAATTTAGATGTGTAGATCAATGTGAACGGTTCGGATTTTCGATATGAACGCCCGAAGGCGTAGTGTTCACGCGGTGAGCACCAAAGTAGTGTGCAACGGATCCTTTCCCTATATATATATATATATAATCTTCTTATATCATCTTTATCAAATAAAATACACAACTTTATAAATATAACCTTGTCAATATATTTATATATCTCCCGTAACACATATATATATATATACAAATCTCAACACACTCGCATACACATATATATTAATTCCTTACACCCAATCATTTACTCTGTATCATACTTATGAATTTATAACTCGAAGCACCACTTGTCCATCACGCATCCGAAGTCACTAACATCTCCTATTATCAATTTCATAGCCAATTAGGGCTCAGAACATCCAAACCAGACACAGGTAATAATAATACTAATCCTAATGTCACTCAGATGTTTTCTTGAACGCTTGGCATGCACACGTGCGATGCATGTATTATTTGAATTCCTACGGGATTTTATCTCCATAAAATTACTAAAAATCACTCCATACTATTCTAACGGTTCAACAACAATTTCTACTATTATTAAGGTGATAATTCTCATCTATTTACATCCTTTTTATAAACCGAAAACCCTTATTTATAAGCAATTTGCAAAATCTCCAATACTGATAATTTCTTGCCTCAATAATACCCAACACCTCCTAATCTTCTTACTAGAATATTTCTATTCAATAGAATTTAAAATAACTTAATTCTATACAGATAAAATAAAATAGGGTATACCTTCCCGTGAAATTTTCTTCAAATTGACGCCACCATGATGTAGAGAACCCTTCAATTAGCTAGAACCCCGAATTTTTTTTGTAAATTGGCTAGGAATTTGTGGGATTAAAATCTGAAATTTGAAGAAAAAGGAAAGGGACGTCGGGTTCGATTTCGGTCAGAATGGAAATGAAGGGAGGAAGATGAAGGAAGGATAGTTTTGTAGATATTTAATGGAAAATTTATTATAAACCCCTCTTTGGCTTTTTCATTACTTTTATGTCCTTATAGTTCTTCTTTTCAAAATAAAATCCAATAAAACCCACTCCAAATAAATAAATAAACTAAAGAATATATATAAGATAAAATTGCATATTTATGCATAATAATAACAATAATAATAATATCTACTCATAGTAAAAAAAAATTACAAACGATTATTTTGAAATTATAAAATAAAGGAGTGTTACAATTTTATCAATGCAATCAATACATTATGCAATTTAGAGAAATTCGATAAACAATGGTACCAATAGAAGTAACAATAAAATAATCAATTAGAATAGGACAATTAGAATGGTGACAATAGTATATTAGGATCATACAATGCAATTTATACACATCAATCCTTTCAATATATCGATATATATACAATTATATTAAGAAGATATGGAAACACAATTCTGGACAGCAATAGGTTACTGTACCAAAATCAAGTTTTCCACTGCTACAGAAATTCAAAACTGGATCTGTCAGAAGTCCCAGAGAGTAGACTCCTACCTGGTTCCAACGCATATTTAAAATATAAAATCCGATAAAAATAGATAGGTTAATTACATCATTCTTTACAGATTACACGTTCTAATCGAAAATCAGAATCAAGTTGTTATATTTATAAAATCGGTAAAAACCCAATTTTGAATTCATCAAAAATATTTGTGAAGCCCCTAATCATGTTGACTAACAACCTGAAATTTATTAGGGCAATATTCTAATATTAACTTAGCCTTTTGATAACTTAAACATGAAGATTTATATGAATCAGGAATTCTGGAAGTCAAAGGCAGCAGTAGTAAAAACACCATAACTCTTGCAATAAAACTCAGAATTCAAATATTTTAGATGTTTTGGAAACTAGAAATAAGGCTACATTTTTTTTATAAATCTATAATTTTTTATGTCAAATACTGGGTCAAAAAGGTCTTACGAATTCTAGGCAGACAGTGAAAATCAGGGTTCAATATATTTCATGAAATATAAGCGATCTAAACATGTTGAACTTCAACTCAATAGTTAACAAATCTTAGATTCAGCATTGTAAACACAATAACCTGGTAAGGACAATGAAGAATACATCCATACACTAGTTTAACACCAACGAGACATCAATCAATCATTCAAGCACAACAACCTAATAATCAATTCTACAATAGTTTATTTGTGTGGTGTTATGCATGAATAACTCCTATTATCAACAAAACGTGGATGCATTAAAGATTTGATATTTTAGAGCTAGTAATGGCACGAAGTCAAGAATATCTTGGGTTAGCTCGTGTAAACCCTCAATATACTCAACGGAAGAAAAATGATATAACAATACAATAAATAATTCAAGATCTACTTGCGGAGTTTCAATAAAAACCTTGAATTTGACACAATATACAATTCAAGAGAAAAGTGACTTGCCTTTGTATGATTAATCCGAATATAAGAATAAAAGGATTAGGATCTCGACGGCATAGCACGTGCGACGCACGTACACCAACCACACGTGCGATGCACGCAGCACGCACAACAGCAAAAGCAAACCCAATAGCACGTGCAACACATGCACAACAAAGCAACACTATGGTAGAGTAGTAAACAACAATGGCGACGGTGAACGCAGCAACGGCAACGGCAACGGCAACGGCAATGACTTTGGCTACGAAAACTAGAGACCGCCGCACCCGCAGCAGTCAGCAAAGGCAAGAGCGACTACGGTGGCAACGTAGCGGGAGGAGCGTCACGGCTGCGAGGGGAAGCCTTAGTAGATCGTTGCAGCAAGCAAGGTGGTGGGATGAGTTGGTTGTAGGCATCGGCATTATGACAGAGGACGGCAGCGAGTGCCGCGAGGTTGCTGTTTCGGTGGTGACTGGCAGTGGAGGAGAGCGGCATTCTGGTGGCCCGACCAGTGGATGAAATCAGGGGCAGCGACGGGGTGGTCACAACTGGCCGTAGTAGGGCGGGAGTCGAGGGGCAATGCAGGTTGAGGACGTGCTGCGACGAGGAGGAGGTCGCAGGGCTCAACGGTGGTGCCATCTATGGTGAGGCTAGGGAAGAGGACGATGATGGTGGTCAACGGTGTCGGGGGACAGTGGATGATGGAGGGAGCAACGATAGAGGTTGACGAGGACGATAGGTTTCGGTCTGAAGAAACAGAAGAGAAGGAGATGTAGGGTTGGGGGTGAGCGGCTGTGGGGGTAGGGGTTGTACAGGGCTAGGGTTAGAGGGGTTGAATAGTATTTATAGGGTAGAGTGGGGGTTTGTGGGTTTCGAATTAGAATGCAATAGGAAAAATTATAGAGTTTCGGGTTTGAATCCAATAAGGAATAAAAATTAGGATTTAGGTTAAAAGTTGAACAAATAAATCGATAGTAATATTGTCACGCCCCGCTTCCCACAAAGTGAATATGGAATACAGATACGTGACTAAGCCCAGTGAATAATTTTCTTCATCCATAAGCTGTCAGGATCTTTACAACATTTCACAGGAATAATCAGAGTAGGAAGCAAGAGAAGTCAACCACACATGTATATATGAATTAATATACCAATAGGAATTTACTTGAAACATAATTTAATAATCTCAAATAAACCAGATATGAACAAGTCAATAATTCTGGATCAGATTGCCCAATACAAATAATCCAAGTAACAGATATAATTATTCAAATAAGCAACAAGAAATAATAATAGCAAAACTCCAGCATCTAAAATTTCATATCACCTACTCTGTCAGGTAGCTGATCACCATGATCTACAATTTAACAAATTGCAGGAAGAGGAAAACAAAACAAAACACCCGTCAATGCAAGTTACGGGCCGCTTGTAGTGCAGATATAAGTACATGAGAAAGATATATAAATAGCATGGAATAGACATGATAGCAAAATAGAATAACTAGTGTGAATCATGAAGCAGAATCAAGTAATATAATGTGCTAGCAGGGTACGGGTAACATGTATCAGGTGTCAAGTGTCATGCAAGCAGATAAACAGGTAACATGTACAGGTAAGCATGTAACAGGTGTCATGTTATGTCAAGTCTTGTATTATTACTATCTAGGTAGCACGTCATGCGTCCCAAACTTTTACCACATGGCTGCTACATTCAAACAAGTTACGATTAGATTTCATAGTGGAGTTTATAGGGCCGTGTACTCAGATTTTAGGTAAACAGGTACAGGTACAGGTATCATGTAACAGGTAATCATGCATCAGGTAGGACTGCGTCCCCTCCAAGTACACCCTCCCGTAGGAAGTATGTAGTTGGGTAACAAGTGGGAAACACAGGCCCCCTTCTGAGTACACCTTCCCGTAGGAAGTATGTAGTCAGGAATCAGATAACAGATAATCAGAATCACATGCCAAGTAATCATATCACAGGTAACAGATAATAGATAATCAGGTGGAAAACATGGGCCCCTTCCAAGTACACATTTCTATATTTTCCACTACTAGATCTTTCCCTTAACCCCGACTTGGTTATTTATTATTATTATCAAACATGAATGCATAAGTCACAAACAGGGTAAGAATAACATGGCAAGAACAAGTAACAGGCTTAGATTGAGAGATAAACATGTACAGGTGGTATACAACACATAAAAGGATAGAACAACAAAAATTCTAGTTCATGATAGCAAGATAGTACTGCACTAAATCTGGAATTCCCGTTGCTACAATTGTGTAAACCTAGATCTGTCAGAAAATCTGAAAAATAGATTCCCGGACGAATCCATCAAATATATATAAGTAATATGGTATTTCACAACAACAGGACACAAAACAGGTTTGTATCCAGAAAACGTGTTCAGCCAGAAATCAGAAGTTATATTCATAAACAGGAAAATAACATAAAAACTTATTGACTAAATCCAAGAAAAATCTGGGGTATTCCCTAGTATGTTTAGTATCAGAAAATAAAGTTTCATATTTTTTCAACATAGATAGAATAGTCAAGTAATATCAGAAAGCAACAAGATACAGAGGTTTTGTTAATCTGGAATCATAAACACAGCAGTACTAAAACAGCAATATCTTACGAAATATAAATCGAAATCCAGATCCGTTAAAAGGGTGATAAAATAGATACAGTAGGCTATAATTCACATTCACAAAGTTATATAGAAAGCAAATAGAATCAGGTCGGAATTAAGGTTCTTCACTGAACAGCATGAAAATTCTGCATGTATATTACTTGTTCACAAGCAAAAAAATAGTATATAAAAGTTATCAATTAAATCCACAAAAATTAGGGATTAATCCCAATCAAGTCTAGTTGTAATCAGAAAAATATTAGATCAAAATATTATCTTTGACATCAGTAGAAAAATAGATTACCATACAAATTTCATATAAACAGAATAGTCTTAAAATAGTCATAACTTGCAACTCATAAATCGAAACTGAGACCTGTCAGAAAATCTGGAAAGTAGACATAATTTTCTATAACTCATATTCACAAATAATTTTCTTATACTGAACTTAATAGGGTCTAACATACTGAATAAAAACGGGGTAACACAAAAACTGAAGTCTTCTTTATGCATAAAATCGACATAGATCATATGAAACTCATCCAAATTGTAACCAAACATGAAATAGGGTATACTAGATGTCCAAGCAACATGGTATAGGGTATTTAACACGTCTACAACAAGTTATACTATGACTAACACAATCAGACATACGATATCATACGACCAACATACATGTATACAACAAGAAGTGGTTATCCCTAAGCTTTTTCATGTCATGTGTGCACTGAGACAACTACGGGCGGGTCAACACAATAGAGACAAGATATAACAGGGGTATTGCACAAGAATTGTCTCTAGAACACAAATACACTACAGGCGGTATTTAACACTTGTATTTGCAACAGAAATTAATATAGGTTACTTGCCTTATAGATGACGACGAAAATGACAAAGCACGATCAAGAATAACGGGAATGATTTCCGAGCAACGAACTCAATGAACGAACCCCGAAACATGAACACAAATTACGAATAATGAACCACGAACCACTAACGAACACACGATCACAACTCGGATCAACACACGCACACAAAGAGAGAGAGAGATAGGGACGGATGAGAAGATGACAGTGTTGTCTTTACTGCTGCTGCTGGCAGTGCAGTCGCTGAGAGGAAGAGCACGGTAGGGAGGGAACCAGGCCGAGAGAGGGGGCTGCGAGCTATTGCTGGCGATGAAGGAAGGCAGCGCTGCGGCGTGTCGAGGAGGGAGGCACTGCAGGTCGGGTGCGGGTGAGCGGCAGGACGGGATAGAGCAGGGGAAAAGGATTCGCAGAAGAGAAGGAGTCGAGGATGATGGGGCTACCGTGGGTGGCTGATGGCGAGCTCGCGACAGGGGAGGCGCAACACAGGGGCTCGGGAGAGGGAGATAGAGCGGCTGAAGGGGGGGGGGGGGGGGTTTGAGGTGATAGGGTAGAGTATGCAGGGTGTGTGTGTGTGTGTGTGTGTGTGTGTGTGTGTGTGTGTATATATATATATATATATATATATATGTAAGATGAGTTAGGGTTAGGTTTTAGGGCTACTGACGGCTGATGGGATTTCGGGTAGGGTATTTATAACGGGTTTGGGTTTGGGGATTAAAACAAGGTATTGGGTTTTTAGGGGTGTTAGCTTGATAGGGTTATTGGGTTTAAAAAATAGGATTTATTTCAGAAGATCCACAAGGAAAATATAGGGTGATCAAATAATAAGATGGGTACAAAAATGAATAAATAAAATAGGCATGAACAAGTAAAATAAAGAGGATCAAAAGTAATGTCTTGACCAAACAGAGATGAAACAATAGGAGACAAAGATGTAGAAGGTCAAATAAAAGACGACAAATCAAATAGATGAATACATAGAAAAAGACGATCCAATACACGGTCCAATGAGAGATACAATGAATAAATACACAAAAAGAAAAAAATACACCCAAAATACTAAAAATGAAAAACAGGGATTATAAATATAATATAACAATTAAATCAATTAATATGCATTACATTAATACTCAACTACTAATAAATACAATACAATGGATGGATTCACAAATAAATAAGATAGGATCTGATTTTGTTAAAATCTAACAGATAGCAATATAGTAGTACATATTAATTAATTAAATCAAATAGCTTACATAAAATTCTTACTCGAATAATAAAAAAATATAGATTAGGATCAGTAGGCTTTCACAAATTTATAAAAATTCAAAGAAATAATTACAATACTAATTAATAAATAAAATTAATAAAAGATAGATTAAATAATAACAACAACAACAACAACAACAACAACAATAATAATAACAATATATATATCCATATAATAAAACACAAAGAAAGCTATCAAGTGGCTCTCCTTCAATCCCCCAAAAATCAAAGGCCCAGATCTAACCTCACAAAACACATTTCTCCCCCCTCCCCCCCAAACTCAAATTCAAATCCCCCCAAAACAACTCCTTTATTTATTTAATTCTCTCTCTCTCTCTCTCTCTCTCTCTCTCTGTGTGTGTGTGTGTGTGTGTGTGTGTGTGTGTGTGTGTGTACACACACACACATACTTATAGAAACATGGACTTTTATAGCCCAATTTATCATTATTTTTCAACATATACTAATGAAAACATGGACTTTTATTTAAAACTAATTATTGTCATACTATTCAAACTTGAGCTATATAATTGTTGATACACTTTTTACAAGCCTTTTCATATGTTGTATCGTTCTGATGACATACCGTAGGCACGTGCCCACGAAAAAATCTTGTGTGTGTGTGTGTATATATATATATATCAAACTTATTAAAATTCAAATATTAATATTATATTTGATTTGGGCTAAAATATAAATAGTCGATCAATTAGGAATAGAAAATAAAGTTAAAATATATCATTATTCGAAATAAATATAATTGTTGATTAGAAAAGACTTTGATAGAAGATCCAAAATTAATTTAAAACAAAATGAATTTATAAATAATCAAAATACAGAAAATACTTAGGAATATGTATTTGTGGGAACGGGGGTTACAATCCTACCCACCTAATAAAAAGAATTTCATCATCGAAATTCAATCAAGCGGAACGTAGGACAAAGCAAAGGCAACTTGTGAAATGTCACAACAGGGAATTAAAGGGAAAGGAACGAAATGGTGGCTGCACCAGAATAAGAAAGAACATCGATAGGGATGGAGTGATCTAGAATGATGTTGAAATGAATGATGACAATGCAAACGTATGAGAAGGGAGTAAACAATTCAAAGAAGAAGAAGCAACCTGAGAATCCTGAAACCTGTGGGTTATGGGAGCCCACCACGCTTCTGCTGCGCCACTCTGATCAGAAAGACTCTGTCATCAGTGTAAGTTAACTCTAGCAATCTGCCTCGTGGCTCACATATCCTTGACACGTCCAAATGACATCTCTCTAGCATGAAGTTCGAACTCCTGGCAACTTCAGATTCTGAACACTTCCTGAGATCTTGGGACTCTGCATACAATCTTAGAGAAAAAGACAACACTTCCTCTCGTGGTGATGATCCAAGCCGCTGACATGACGTGGTAGATCTAGCGATGCCGATCAACGAACCGAGCAGAAATAAGGAATAGGTGGCACGAAAATCAAAGTGAATATTGGTAAGAAATGAATGGATTCATACTTAATAAGGAATCAATGAATAGGAATGACTGGAAGTGATGGAAGAAAATAGGAGATGAAGGAACTGAGTATGAAGGGATCAAAAGTTGATCGAACAAGTATCCAGATTGTAAGTTGGTTATCAATTATCCATGTGATTCATGTGTTGGACATATTGTTGAGTCAAACCGATTAAACCCAAACTAATTAGGGTTCAACCTGGCTAACGTATTAGCCAACACTGACTAACACATTTGCCAAACCAGGCTAGCATGTTAGCCAAATATGACTAACACATTTGCCACATTGGACTCTGATACCACTAAAAACCCCTTGTCATGCCCCACTTCCTAAAAATAAGGAACACAAGCGCGTGACATTGGCCCAGGGAATGACTTGCATCATCCATAAGCTGTTATTGTTCAACTCAACAATATAACAAGATAAATACAACCACGCACGCAATAAGAACAATCACATGAATAATAATACTTGGAATAAAATATGAAATAACCAAATACGATAATCCAACGTCTAGAAAAAAAATAACAAGTTTCGGGTCAGAAGCCCATAATACAATGTTAATAAAACTCAATACAGGAAGTCCAATAAAATAACAATCAATCTAGAAGCGATAAATCCTCAGAAAGACTGTTCTTCAAGTCCTGCAAGTAACTCTCCTTCATCACCTGTAAATACGTCATCTAAAAATAGGAGAAAAATTTTCCTTAGAGCAAGTCATGGACAACAATTAGAGAAAGCAATGAATAATGGAAATACGGTATAGCAATGAATCAATAAATCAATAGGAGTCAATAACAATAGACGCTAGCAATAATCAATATCAATGGCAACAATTCGATGGGTATAACAATAAACGATATTTCAATATTCGATGTCAACACTCAATAGTCGATGTCAATATCAATAAAGATGTTCAATATTAATAGCAATGACGATATTCAACTTGTGGTGTCAATATTGTGTCAATTCTTAAGTCTATTAGTTTTTAGCCTAACTAATGCACGTACTACTGCGTCCTATACCACAAGTTCGATGCATACAATCAATGTCATTTAGAATCTAGTGGTGGACTCTATAGTTTATGTACTCAGCACGATAACACTAAATGATAACGATAGCAACTCTGTTGCATGATAAATGATAAACACTAGTCGGCACGATAAACACTACACGATTAATTGGGATACTATGGTCAGTAATCCAACAATTAATCGATAAACACTAGTCGACACAATATTTTGGGAAAACCCGAGCCCCCTCTCCCGAGTACAATCTCTATATTGTCCATTACTTAAATCAACCTTTAAACCCCGACTTGTTAAACATTTTATCGATGCAATCAATACATTATGCAATTTAGAGAAATTCGATAAACGATGGTATCAATAAAAGTAACAATAGGAAGATCAATTAGAATGAGACAATTAGAATGGTGACAACAGTATATTAGGATCATGCAATGCAATTTATACTCTTCAATCCATTCAATATATCGATATATATACAATTATATTAGGAAAATATGGAAACACAGTTCTGGACATCAACAGGTTACTATATCAAAATCAAGTTTCCCGCTGCAACAGAAATCCAAAACTCGATCCGTCAGAAGTTCTAGAAAGTAGACTCCTGCCCGGTTCCAATGCATATTTAAAGTAGGAAATCCGATAAAAATAGATAGGTTAATTACATCATTATTTACATATTACACGTTCTGACCGAAAATCAAGATCAAGTTGTTATATTTGTAAAATCAGTAAAAACCCAATTTTAAATTCATCAAAAATATTTATCAGGCCCTTAATCATGTTGACTAAGAATCTGGAATTTATTAGGGCAATATTCTAATATTAACTTAGCTTTTTAATAACTTAAACATGAAGAAATACATGAATCAGGAATTCTGGAAGTAAAAGGCAGCAGTAGTAAAAATACCATAACTCTTGCAATAAAACTCAGAATTTAAATATTTTAGATGTTCTGAAAACTAGAAACACAGGGCTACAATTTTTGTTTAGAAAGCTATAATTGTTTATGTCAAATACTGGGTCAAAAATGTCTCCCAAATTCCAGGCAGACAGTGAAAATCATGGTTCAACATATTTCATTAAATATATGTGATCTAAACATGATGAACTTCAACTCAATAGTTAACAAATCTTAGATTCAGTATGGTAAACACAATAACATGGTAAGCACAATGAAGAATACATCCATACACGTTTAATACCAACGAGACATTGATCAATCATTCAAGCACAACAACCTAATAATCAATTCTATAATAGTTTATTTGTGCGGTGTTATGCATGAATAACTCCTATTATCAATACGACGTGAATGCAAGAAAGATTCGATATTTTAGAGTTAATAATGGCACGAAGTCAAGAATATCTTGCCTTAGCTCGTATAAACCCTCAATATACTCAACGGAAGATAAACGATATAACAATACGATTACAATTCATGATCTACTTGCGGAGTTTCAATAAAAACCTTAAATTTGACATAATATGCAATTCAAGAGGAAAGTGACTTGCCTTTATATGATTAATCTGAATATAACAATAATGAGATTAGGATCCCGACGGCACAGCACGTGCGATGCACATACACCAACAACACGTGCGATGTACGCAGCACGCACAACAGCAAAAGCAAAACCAATAGCACATGCAACACGTGCAAAGCAAAGCAACACCATGGCAGAGCAGTAAACAACAATGGCGATAGTGAACGCAGCAATGGCAATGGCGACCACTTCGACTACGAACACTAGAGAAATCTGCACCCGCAACAATCAACAAAGGAAAGAGCGGCTGGGCGGCAAGGCAGCGGGAGGAGCATCGCGGCTGCGAGGGGAAGCTTCGATTGATCGTGGCAACGAACAAGTGCGAAGGAGCATCGCATCGCGGCTGCAAGGGGAGGAGTTGGCTGCATGCGTCTGTAATGCCCCGGATCCCCATTACCGGACATCCGTGACGCAACCAGAATCATTGCCTTCGAATGCATCTCAACACAGTAATAACACAGAAATTTAAAAAACTCTTTATTACCAAATAAGGTCATTACATCATCGATTACAACCATTATCTTGTTGTGGAACAAGAAAATAAATTACATTAACTCATTATATCTTATTACAAAAAAAATTACCAACTCCTATTGTAAAGCTATAAACTGTCTCCCGGAATGGTAATCGACTGATCACCACTGAAGCTTCGTTGAGTGGTCAATCTGCTTCCCTGGGACTTGCCCCTCGGCTTGAGTCTTCCACTGCTCGACTCTGATATTTTTGCACTTGTTCGAATGGTAGAACCGGTACCTAAAAGGTGAGGAACGTTAGTAATTCTACTGACGCAATGCTGATAAAAAATAGCGATCTCCAAAATGGCAACCACAAACTATCTTGAATGGGAAAAGAAACGTGCATCCTAATTCCCTAGTGTTCGTGTATGCCATGATCTAACAATTAAATGCAATAGTCACATGCCTTATTCTAATGCAAGCAAGACCTTGGGACTCTGGATGCGCATGTATCCCATACTACATACGTTCCAGATCAGTGCATGACATGGCCTAATCTAATGCACAAGACAAAGAATGCACACGATGCACATACTCTAATACAATTCATTTGGGAACGTATACATCCCATACTACATACTTCCCCAAATTAACTTCAATGGAAACGTATGTATCCCATACTACATACTTTCTAAAGAGTTCGCCTCTCCTAAATGTAGGGTTCAATCCCTTACCATGCATCCTACTCTTATACTCATCTTATTCCCAATAGATTTACCGTGTCTAAGGAGGTTGTAGTTATTCGATCTTGTCCATTACTGCAGTCACTATAGTAGTTGACGCGTTTGCCACTTAGTACCCGCACACGGACCTCACTCAAAAAGCCGTGACAAACCTTCTGGTACAAAACCATGTACCCATGACGTCAAAATAATTTATATATAAAAACAAAACCCACGTGCATAGGAACATGATGGCCTCGAGGTTCAAATCTCCCTATCCGACAGGAGTTTCTCTCCCCGTTCCTTACCCCGGCTCCTTGGGAATTAATAGATTGAGATACGAGACTCGTGACCTCCAAACCTGAGAACACTATCCGTATCCCTGCGACAGGAAAAGTATAACACCCGCCTATGGTCTACTAGTGCTAACGCAATTTACATATATCTAACACATCACTCTAATCCAAGACTCACTCTAATCCATTCAGTTGATAAGGGTTGCTTCCAAAATTCTGCCTATTGACCAGTGGCCCCGGCGACACAATTCCTGCTCGCCACTTCCCCTAGCTTGGATTTTGTTCATCACCACGGCCTGCGTTCGCCGTCTTAGCATGAATTCGACAGCACCTAATCTGATGTCCAACGCCTTGACGGAAGTTCTAATCTTAGGGTCGATAGTCGTAGGGCATTACCTTACCCTAGTGACTAGCTAGAGTCACAAACATCCTCATCAGGAGTCAAACACCATCATGACCAGTAATAATCACCAATCATCCCCAATAGAAAGTCCATTAACTCTTATTCACAAGTGGGGAAAAGTACTTCCAATACTTGGTCAAAAATCATGACTAACCCAACTATGTTGTTTTTGTCGGAAACTTAGAAAGGTCATAACTCCCACAATACAACTCGGTTATGGGTGTTCTAGCCCATTCTACAAAGCTAAGAATCTAGGCTACAACTCTCTAGTTAACAATTACCTCAGATTCATCCACCTAGTTGCCCTAAAAGGCCTCACAATCTTCAGCCTGTGTACTCCCTGTACACTTGCTGCACCTTACCGATAGCCTAAAATCCTACTCACTCATCAGAATGACACAAATCTAGATTCTATGGAAAACTGAGAATGTCCTCTGCAACTTTCTAATTGACCACAACTCCAAATTATCTCATTTGGTTATCAAAAATATTCATCTTTCTCAGGTGTAAAGAACCATATATAATGCACTACTCAAACTGAGTATAGCTCAAAATCTAGTTTCTGTTCCAACTTTAAAAAATCATATCTATCACTCTACTTACAGGAATTTCTTAAAATACGGCTTTTTGGAATGTCTACTACAACTTCCTAGTTGTACACTTCCTCGAATTCTGCTTATACAGAGCCATAAGGTTACAATCTTATCAGGGTGTCAATTCTGACTAAGTTGTGCACAGTACTCACTTAAATATTCATAATAAATCACATGCATAACCAATGGCTGTAAAACTTGTATTTTCATAAACTAGACATCATTATGTATAGCATTCACAAAAGATCTCATCCTGATTCCAAGTATTCAATGAGTTCTATCTATTTCAATCATGTACAAGAGTTCTACTGTTCATCAGTCACTGCCATGATTACTCTTACTTAAATAATTTTGAAAATGCATCAAATGTCATAAAATTAAATTAAATATTTTTATGTAGGATCTAGGTGCAGGCAGGATACTACAGTAAAAATTTCAGATATAAATAATGCATCAATTAATTCTAAAAATTCCTTCAAGTTCAGGTTCTACAAAAGAAAGAACCAGTCTCTGCCTTACGACTCAGTCATCAAGCATGATTTTATTAAAATACTAAATAATGTCAGAAAAATCCAAAATAATTCATGAAGCCTCTAGACATGCATAAGAACATATTGTAAAAATTTCATGATCAGATTGCATTTACTTTGTTCTCTGGAAATTCGGGAATATAGCATGTAGTTCATGTTTCTCTGTTCAATTTTCAGATTCTAAACAAACTACCACTAACCATCCAATTCAAAGCTACTACTATTCATTTCATGCAAGAAATCAACCAAGAAAAACAAGGACAAAGTTTAGAGAACTCTCCACCCTTAGGTGTAGTGGAGAAGATGAGAGTAGCCAAGCCTCCTCTTCTAGTTCCTCCTCCAAAAGCTGTAGATCACCTCCTCTTTCCTTCTTCTTTTACTCTCTCCTTCTCTCTTTCTCTAAAAATTTCAAAATTCTGAAATGAGAGTGAGGAGAGGGGGTTTTAATGAGTGAGGAGAGATGATGGAGGGTGTGCATAGGGGGTGGCCGGCCTAGGGGGTGTAGGGGGTGTGGTGGCAAGGAGGTTTTTCCAAACCAAGCTCTTTAGCTGATGGTTTTGGAGATATTTTGTCATGCTCATTTCTAGACATTAGATCCTTGATGAGATGGGATGAATGGCTAGATGTGAGTGCATGCAAAGAGAGAAAAATATATTTATAGAATAGTATCATACAATTTGACAATTGCATATGTACCATACGTATATACTTGTATACGTACTGGTATCGATTTTTCTCATTCTCATGCACCACCGTGAACACAACCATTTATATTCATATAGAAAAATACATAATCACGTGAAAATCTAAACTATACATGGATTATAAAGCAAAATAGTTGTATACTATTTTGCAGGGTGTTACAGCGTCGACACTGCGATGGAGGACGGTGGCGAGTGCAGCGGGGCTGCGGTTTCAGCGGTGACTGGTAGTGGAGGAAAGCGGCATTCTGGTGGTTCCAAAGTGGTGGATGAAGGCAGGGGCAGCGATGGGGTGGTCACGACTGGCTGCAACAGGGCGGGGGTCCAGGGGCGGTGCAAGTTGAGGACGTGCTGCGATGAGGAGGAGTTCGCAGTGCTCGACGGTGGTGCTGTCGATGGTGAAGCTAGGGAAGAGGACGATGATGGCGGTCGACGGTGATGGGGGACAGTGGAAGATGGATGGGAGCGACGGCAGAGGTTAACGAGGACGATGGGACGATGATGGCGGTTGATGATGACGGGCGACAGTAGAAGATGGAGGGGAGCGACGGCAGAGGTTAACGAGGACGATGGGTTTCAGTGTGACGAAACAGAGGAGAAGGAGATGCGGGGTATGGGGTAGGGGTTGTACAGGGCTAGGGTTAGGGGGGTTGAATAGTATTTATAGGCTAGAATGAGGGTTTGTGGGTTTCGGGTTGGAATCCAATAGGAAAAATTATGGGTTTTGGGTTTAAATCCAATAGGGGATAAAATTAGGATTTAGGTTAAATTTTAAACAAATAAATCAATAGTAATATAATATAACAATTAAATCAATTAATATGAATTACATTAATACTCAACTACTAATAAATACAACAGAATGGATGGATTCACAAATAAATAAGATTGGATCTGATTTGGTTAAAATATGATATATTGCAATATAGTAGTACATATTAATTAATTAAACCAAATAGTATACATAAAATTCATACTCCAATAATAATAAAATATATATTAGGATCAGTAGGCTTAAACAAATTTATAAAAAATTCAAAGAAATAATAATAATACTAATAATAATAAGATTAGGCTCCACATTAATAAATAAAATTAATAAAAGATAGATTAAATAAACAACAACAATAACAACAACAACAACAACAACAACAATATATATATATCAATTTTATTAAAATCTAAATAGTAATATTATATTTGATTTGTTCTAAAATATAAATATTTAGAAAATAAAGTTAAAATATATCATTATTCGAATAAATATATTTGTCGATTAGAAAAGACTTTCATAGAAGATCCAAAATGAATTTATAAATAATCAAAATACAGAAAATACTCAGGAATATGTATTTGCAGGAATGGGGGTTACAAACCCTTAATGTCCAAGCTTAACAATCAATTCAAATTCGCTTCGAACTTCGCTTCTCAACACCTCAACAACAATAACCCAAAGCTACGAAGAGGTGTTCAAAATTCAATAGCTAGAACAATCCAAACTACCGCCAACGTAGATGACAGGGAAGAACTCCGAAGAAGATGATTAAGCTAAATAATTCAAGGTTCGAATTCACCTCGAAGCTTCGACAATGAGCGTCATATAGCCAAAAAACCAACAGCCAAATACATTAGGCTTCAAGAAGAAACAAGGCATATTTGAATAAGCGCTGAGTCAAGTGGATTCGAATCCAAACCCAACAACCACCCAAACCCGACCTGATTTTGATTGCATTAAAGGGATATAGAGTTTTGGATCAAATCCAAATAAAAAATGAAACCCACAACCCTCCTTCAACCCTTCTTATTCAATAAACCCAAAAACAGAGCTCGACTCAAGCTCTCTTCCCCATCACTCAACTCCACAACTCTGACTCCGAGCTCCTGCTTCATCAAGAGCTCACCCTAACCCCTGGTTGACGTGAGAATTACACAGCTCAACTGCTTCGAAGCTCGACAATGGGAAATCAGACCCATAGCTTGACCGAAGATCAACAACTCATTCATAGCTCCACCAAAAATCTCCATAGCTCGACGACGGTTTGAAAGGTTCATAGCTCGACCGCCGCTTGCCCTCCATAGCTCGACCAACGATCGAAGGTTCATCCACCTTTGCTCGACAGCGAAGAAGCTCTGTAGCTCGACGATGCACAAAGTTCCACTGCCCGACAAGAGTCAAAGTCCTATAGCTCGCCTGTGGTAGTTCGACGAAGAAATAGAGCTCAACCAAAATTGATGCTCCTTATCTGAATAAAAATTGAATCCCCACAGCTTGAAGGAGAAGCTACCCCATAGTTTGACCAAGAGGAAATAGCCTTAGCTCGATGATAGAACACCACCATAGCTCGACGAGAACCTTCAAGCATGATTGAGATTTGTTCGACTAAGAAGAAACTTCAAAAACCCCCAAACAATGATTCCTAGCCATCGTTGCCCCTAAAAAACGATGCATAATCGAAGAAGAAGGTCGGCAAGGTGTCAGAACCAAAAGAGCGTGCCCATAGCTCGACCAAAGAATTGGTCGAGATAGGGGGCACTTGTAGTACTTTCAGGCCGTTGGATCATGCAGAAATCCACGCTGCCACGTGATGGAAGCACCTATTCGGCTACATCGCCCCATCTCCATTCCGCTCTCTTCTCATTCGCCTGATTGAACTCATCGGGTGAGCATGTAACACCCTAGATTTTTAAATGATGTTTTTGAGATTAATAAATGAATTTAAATGATTTTTGGTGATTTAATAAATATTTTTATGAAATTTATCTTTTTACACGTGCAAAACACGTGCAAATATTTTCTTGAGAAGTTCAAAGTCAGAAAATATTTTAGGAAAACCTAATATTTATTAGTAGTTATTATTTATGAATTTTTTGGAATTTTTTAATATTTATTTGGCATATTTGCAAAAATTAAAAAAAGCTGGGCTTTTGTGCAAAATTACCACTTGGAGTAAAAACTCCAGAATTTCGGTTTCTGGGCTGATCATGATTGCTAACCAACTCAGAGATAAAGAGTTTACTTTTTATTCTAATAGATTTGGTTTATTTTGCAAATTTGTTAAAGAAGGGTCTTTTTGCAAAATTGCCACCTAGAGGAAAAAATTATAGAATTCGTTTTTCTGGGTTTGAAAATAGTACCGGCCAGGTCATGGTAGTTATTTTTTATTTTAAATCTCAATTGAATTGGTTAATCTAATTTCTTAGTATAAAGATTTATATATGTAAAGATATATTCTAAAGGGATATTTTGCAAAATCTACTCAAAACCCTAGAAACCTAATTTCCAGCCTAATATAAGAGAGGTGCAGCCGTCTCTTTGCAGCACTGAACAAAGGGTTTTATTTAGTATTGATTTCTTGGAGTTTCGAAGCAAGGATCTTGGATTTCTTGCGAAAGGACGGACTTTTCTTATTCTCTTTATTATTTCGGTTGATTCTTCAATAAGGTGAGTTACATATGTCTGTTTTCTTATTGTTCTATGCATGTTGTATGTGATGATTTGTCTATTAGAAAGCATGTTAGATGATGGTATGATGATATAATGAATTATTGATGGATGGATGAATAAAGATTTAACTTTTTATGAAAAGTATGCTATTGATGATTAAAATCCTATATAGATGACTTGAGATTGTTAAAGAACCTAATAGAAATCGTGGGTATATCATTTCCTTTCATATTATTGCTGATTTGATTACATATAATGAATAGTATGACGATTATTGCAAAAAGTGAACAAAATTGGGTTTTATTGTGTATGTTATAGATGTGGTCTATTTGAGAATTTTGAAGAGTAAAACTTGATGAAAATTTGTGTAGATGCATATGATCAAGGGGTAAACTAATATAATCAGTTGGGGTATGTGTATAAAAGTTGCAAAGAGTTTTAAGAATCAAAAGATCAAGTTTTATGCATTAAGAATTGAGTTTTTGAGCTTCGGGTCTGATGGTATAGGCCGAAGTCGAATTCTTGAGTTTTGTGATATTTTCAAGGGGATTTCGATGTATGTTGACATTGAGATTGGATTAAATGATACACTACTTATATGCGATGTTTTCTTGATGGTTTACTGATGCTTAAACACACCTATACATACATACATACATACATATATATATATATATATATATATATATATATATATATATATATATATATATATATATATATATATCTTTACTGTTTAGAAGAATTTGTCAAAAATTTCTCTTTTGTGAATTTGAGGTGGTTTCGATTCGTTTTATATACTCCAGTATGTTAGAAAAGTTGTATTTGATCATCTCAGGAATTTTGTCTTAAAATTTATGATTTTTTAAAAATTGAATTGAAGTATCAGTTAAAAAGTGCACGAATATTAAAGTTGTCATTTTTCAAACATGACAGTCGACCATCTCGTACTCGATCTAAAAATGTCGGTCGACTGTCAATTCTTTATATTTTGAATTTTTACTCGACAGTCGACCGCCGATATTTGAACTGTCTTTGACAGTCGACTGTCAGTGTTTTTACTGATTGTTTTCTTGAGTTTTCGTCGTTTTCTTGAACGATTATTTCTTCAAACTTATGGATTATTGATCTACTTTTTTAGATGGAGTTTTTGCTATAGATTACAGTATTTTTTAGAGAGCTATGTTTTGATTATAATAGAATTTAAATTGTATTTCTATGACTTTATAGAGTGAAATATATACGGTTTTCGAAGGAATTGATGTTATGTCATTTTCTACGACTTCAAAATATGATTCTCAGTTATTTAATGTATTTAATACCTTATTTCAGTTCTGGAAACTTTGTGAGTGTTTGAATGAATTTGGATTTTTTTGATTAAATTAGTTTTCATTGATGTAAACATTTTGATGATGGAATTAAGAGTTTTAATGAAAGATCTTGTGGCGATATTCGATTTGTGAATCTCTAGGAGTTGAGTGGGATTCCTGTGAACTGGCATATGAGATTTTGTGGATTTTGACCAGTTGTGTGTTGAGGTTGTTTTGTTGAATTAAGTTCGGCAGGATACACTAACTCTAGAGAGGGGGAATTCATGTATTAATAATAATCAACATAAGGACAGGCACTAGTGGAGATGTGATAGAACTTGAGAAATATAAGTATATGCTCTAGAGGTCCAGTCCAACGGATGTGTTCCAGGACTTGTGTTGTTCTGTCTCGAGAGGACATTTACTATGTTCACGTGTCGAGGGTCTGCACGCATATTCACAGAACATATGAGTGCATTCGTGTGTCGACGGTCGATGGGCCTATTCACAGGATGTACTTGTGTATCTGCACGTCGATGGTCGGCAGGCCTATTCGTGGGGTACACGGCTGTGAGGTGATTCTCCAATTTTTTGAGCTATTCTTACATGATGCTTGCATGTCGAGGGTTATCAAGCCTATTCGCGGAGTAATCTGGATCTTGTTTCTATCATCGTAGTAGGATTAGTTGCATAATGAGAGATTTAACTCCATAGAGTGGAGAACGATAAGGGCTTGCACCAGACCTATGTAATATGGAATGCATAGAATCCGAAAAGTTTGCATTAGAGAGTCATCATACTGCATTTGTATTTTCTTGACTTGGTTTTATGCATGTTTGTTTTTCTGTTTTCCAACACTTGACACTTAGTTTAGGTTCACTAAATGTTTTCATACTTTATTTATTGTTATTTCATTTCCATTTGCTACTACTGTTGGTATGTATTGATTATGACTTATTCTTTATGTTTTATTTATATTGTATTTCTTTTGATGTCATTCACACCGTTATGGCTGATCCCTGTAGTTTTGGGGGTTATGGTTATATCTAGCCTCCTGTTTTACAGGTAGGTACCTATAGCTTGGGATTCAGATGCATGTGGTAGAATGATAATGTAGGTAAATTATAAAAGAATGTGTTGTAAAAGAAAGAAGCTGTAATTCAAGGTATTTATTTTCCGCAGTGCTTTGTAAAGAATTGGTGTAATGAAAGTTGAAAATTTTATCTGTGTTTGGCTATGTTTACTATTACATTGAGGTAGATGCTGAAAATTGTACCGCGTATTTCTGAGATATTATATTAGAAATTCGGGGTGCTGTAGAGATTTTGGTATCAGAGCATGCTTCAATAGTAATGATAAACATGGTATAAAAATAAACCTAGGTGGACATTAGAGCGTGAGGACCTAGGTGTGGATATTAGAGTGTGAGTATCACATAGAATTGAAATAAGTTGAAATGATTTGGGGTGTGATTGAGGTTTTTCCATGGGATATTGATGTGAATGTGAATTGTGTTGTGATGGTCTAACTTTTCCCTTATTTTGCAGTATTCAGTATAATGGCAGGACCCAGGACCAAGAATGTTGGAAATGGTGATGGGGCTGAGGGCTTCCATGGGGCTAGGCTTGATCTTGAGACTGAAATTGCCAGGGTGTATCAGACCTTGAACATGTTCATGGCAGGCAACACGACATAGAATCAAAATCGGAATCAAGGAGCTGGACCAGTGCTTGTTAATGCTGATTCCAATTTAGCAAGTTGAGTCCTTCAAGTGGATGAAGCTGCCTGTTTCTTAGGGGCAGTCTGATCCAAATGAGGCTAATGATTGGATTAGGCAAATGGAGATGGTCTTTGAAGTCTTAGAAACCCCAACGGCCAATAAGGTGAAATTGGCTACAATGCAGTTAGAGAAGGATGCTGGCGTCTGGTGGTAGTCAGTGAAAAGGACTTTTGGGGCTCAACAGGTGACTTGGGAGGCTTTTCTGGAGGAGTTCAGGGATTGTTTCTTTCCTCTGGATATTCAAGAGAAGAAGGCAACGAAATTCTTGAATCTGCAGCAATGTAGCATGACAGTGCGTGAATATGAGACTAAGTTCACCCAGCTGTCAAGGTATGCACCGGAGCTGATTGTTGATGAAGCGAAGACGGCCAAGAAATCCGAGCAGGGCTTGAGGCCGAATTTGAGATCGCGGATGATATCGTTGGGCATCAGGAGGTTTGATAAGCTGGTCAGGAGAGTCGCAATGACAGAAAAAGATATGGAGCAGTTCAAGAAGAAGCCGGAGACCTGGAACAGGAACAAGAGGCTAGCAGCTAGTCAGAGTGGGAAGAAGTTCCTAGTGAAGCAGGGCAGGTTCAGTAGGCCAGAGCAGATTGCACCCGCAATTCAAGGCATGACCTATTTCAATTGTGGAGAAGCAGGACACTATCAGTCAGCATGCACCAAGCCAGTTAAGGTACGGGTTTGTTATCAGTGTGGTCGTGAAGGGCATCTCAGACCAAACTGTCCGCAATTGAAGAAGGAAGGTGCAGGTAGAGGCAATTTTCAGAAACAGTGGCGAGTGTTCGCATTAACTGAGGACGATGCGGGTAACTCAAAGGATGTAATCCAGGGTATGCAAGAATTTTAAATTCATTTATTGAATGTAATAAGTAAAACTTTGTTTAAGAATAAATTGGAGATTTGAGTATCATTCTTTATGTACAGGATTTGTCTTGATTAATGGAATAAAAACTAAAGTTTTATTTGATACTGGTTCTTCGCATACTTTCGTGTCGCCCAATTTGTGGAACCTAAGGTATTTCCAGGTAGAGTCTTGTCAGGGGCAACACTATCGGGGGAGGAATTGATTGCTGATCGATATTACGAGGGCTGTGATATAGAGATTGGTGGGAGATTATTTGGCATTGATCTCATTGAACTGCTGGTCATGGGTGTGGATGTGATCATGGGCATTGATTGCATGGCAATATATGATGACACAATTGAATGCAAGAAGAAAGAGGAGTTAGTAAAAGCACCAGGAGGTCCCGCAGTGACTTCTCAGAGGAAGAAGAAGGACCCGAAAGTGACTGTAATGGTATCTAAGTTGATGATTCCAGATGAAGTCAGAGGCATTCCAGTTGTCAGGGATTTTCCTACAGTATTCTTGGAAGATTTACCGGGATCACCGACGCAACGAGATGTTGAGTTCTGTATTAATGTTCAGCTGGGAAGTTCTCTGATTTCTAAGGCTACGTACAGGATGACACCTGTAGAACAGGATGAAGTTAAGAAGCAGATTGAGGAATTGCTGGGTAAAGGATTCATTAGGCCAAGTTCTTTACCCGTGGGGAGCACCAGTGTTGTTAGTGAAGAAGAATGATGGGTCAATGAGGATGTGCATTGACTACCGGGAGTTGAACAGGGTGACTATTCAGAAAAAGTATCCGCTTCCACAAATTGATGATCTGTTTGATAGGCATCGGGTAGCAGCTATATTTTCGAAGATTGATCTGCGGTCAGGGTATCATCAGGTTCAAGTTAAGGAGGAATATGTGAGTAAGACAGCTTTCAGAACTCGTCATGGACTCTATGAGTTTTTGGTGATGCCATTTGGAGTGACGAATGCACCGGCAGTGTTCATTGATATAATGAATCGGATTTTGTGGCTGATTCATTCATTGTGGCATTCATTGATGATATTCTGGTATATTCGAAGTCGGAGGAATAGCACTCTAAGCACTTGGCAGAGGTATTAAAGAAGTTACAGGAGCATAACTTGTATGCTATGCTATCGAAGTGTGAGTTTTGGAAGTTTGAGGTAGCTTTCCTTGGTCATATCCTTTCTAAGAAGAGAGTGGCCACCGATCCTTAGAAGGTTGAAGCAGTGAAGAATTGGTCCAGGCCAACGACAGTAAAGGAAGTCAGGAGTTTCGTGGATTTGGCTGGGTACTGCAGGAGATTCATTCAGGGCTATGCACATATCGCAGTTCCTTTGACAGGGTTAAAACGGAAGAATGTGGCATTCACTTGAACTGATAAGTATGAGGCGAGTTTCCTTGAGCTAAAGGAGAGGTTGACGACTGCACCTATCTTAGCTTTGCCATAAGCTGGAAAGAATTATGATATCTTCAGTGATGCATCACTTAGAGGTTTAGGGTGCGTCTTGATGCAAGAAGGGAAGGTTATTGCATATAGTTTGAGGCAGTTGCATCCACACGAGAAGAACTATCCGATGCATGATTTGGAGTTGGCTGCTATTATCTTTGCCTTGAAATAGTAGAGGCATTATGTATATGGAGAGAAGGTCAACATGTATACCGACCGCAAGAGCCTGAAGTATATTTATCAGCAGAAGGTCTAAATCTTCGCCAGAGAAGGTGGTTGGAAGTGTTGGAAGATATTTGTCCTGAGATCAAGTACCATCTAGGCAAGGCGAATGTGGTGGTCGATGGGCTTAGCTAAAAGAGCAGTTTGTAGATTTTGATCACTACTTAGAGAAAGTTGGCAGCAGAGTTTGATCAGGCAGGTATCAAGGTGGTACTGTAGGGTTTGGGAGCATCTTTGGCTCAGTTGAGGTTGCAGCCTTTTTTGAGAAAGCAGATTATAGAGGGTTAGAAATTAGATGCAGAGATTCAGAGGATGTTGCAACAGGTTTCCGTAGCAGAGTTTCGTGTCCAAGATGAGGTTCTATTGATGGGTGAAAGGTTGTATGTTCGGAGAATACAGATTTGAGAGAGAGTATCTTGTAGAAGGCACACAGTACTTTGTTGTCAGTACATCCTGGAGGCACAAAAACGTACAAGGACATCAAACAGCACTTTTGGTGGTCTGGTATGAAGAGGGATATGGCAGACTCTGTGGCAAGATGTTTGACTTGCCAGCATATCAAAGCAGAGAATCAAAGGCCTGGAGGTTTGTTACATCCATTGCCTATTTCGGAATGGAAGTGGGAGAATATTAGCATGAATTTCATCACTGGGTTGCCGAGGAGTCCGAAGGGCAATGACTCAATTTGGGTTGTTGTGGACCGTTTGACTAAGTCAGCTCACTTTTTGTCTATGAAGATTACTTGGTCTTTGTAGAAATTGGCAGAATTGTACATAGATGAGACTGTGAGACTTCATGGAGTTCCTGTGTCGATTATTTCCGACACAGATGTGAGGTTCACATCGAGGTTTTGGAAGGGTTTGCAAGCAGCTTTGGGTACCAGAACCGATTTCAGTACTGCTTTCCATCCACAGACCGATGGTCAGACTGGAGGGGTGAATCGGATATTAGAGGATATGCTGAGGGCTTGTGTTATGAATTTTGGGGAAAGTTGGGAGAGGTACTTGGCATTGGTTGAGTTTGCCTATAACAACAGTAACCATTCAAGTTTTAGGATGGCTCCGTATGAAGATCTGTATGGGAGAATGTGCAGGACACCTGTTTGTTGGTATGAAGTTGGTGAGAGGCAGATGTTTGGGCCTGAGATTGTGCAGCAGACATCGGAAAGGACCGAGCTGATTCGTAATAGGTTGGTCGAGGCTCAGACTCGGCAGAAGAGTTATGCAGATACTCGACAAAGGGACATGGAGTTTGAGGTTGGGGATGCAGTCTTTCTCAAGGTGTCTCAGCGTAAAGGAGTAACCAGGTTTGGAAAGGGAGGCAAGTTGGCGCCAAGGTACATTGGGCCATATAGGATTTTGGGGTGGATTGGTAAAATGGCATATAAGTTGGAGCCACCAGAGAAATTGGCACAGGTGCATGATGTGTTCTATGTGTCGATGTTGAGGAAGTATGTGCCGGATCGGATTCATGAGTTGGTAGAAGTGTCTGAAGGTCTATAGCTGAACTTGAGTTACAAGGAGCGGCCTGTAAGGATTGTTGATCATAGGAATAAGGTGATACCTATGGTCAAGGTATTGTGGAGGAACCAGCAGTTTGAGGAAGCTAGTTGGGAGCCAAAGGATCGCATGCAGAAGGATTTTCCAGAGCTTTTTGTATGATTGTATTATTTTGATTAAATTATATTCTCTTGTGTAATTGAATTCCTTAAACTATATTTCCATTTATGTGATTGCATTTTCTTTTGCTTATATCGTTTGGTCCCTATTAGTAGTAGTTCTAAGGACAGAACTATTCTAAAGACGGAGTGATGTAACACCCGAGGGAGTGATGTAACTCCCTAGATTTTTAAATAATTTTTTTGAGATTAATAAATGAATTAAAATGATTTTTGATGATTTAATAAATATTTTTCTTAAATTTATCTTTTTACACGTGCTAAACACGTGCAAATATTTTTTTGGGAAGTTCATAGTAAGAAATTATTTTGGGAAAACCTAATATTTATTAGTATGTATTATTTATGAATTTTCTTGATTAATCTGATATTTATTTGGCATATTTGTAAATATTAGAAAAAGACGGGCTTTTGTACAAAATTACCACTTGGAGTAAAAACTCCAGAATTTCGGTTTCTGGGTAGAGCATTATTACTAATCAACTCAGAGGTAAAGAGTTTACTTTTTATCCTAATTGATTTGGTTCAACCTTTCTTACAACCTTTTCTTTTACAACCTTAGGTGGCACAATCTCATTGGAATGTATTGTAGAGTAGGTTGTAATGAGTTGTACACATCTCCAATGAGATTGTGCCACATAAGGTTGTAAGGTTGTAAAGGTTGTAGGTGTAGCATTATCCATTTGTTAAAGAATGGTTTTTTTGCAAAATTTCTACTTGGAGACAAAAATTACAAAATTCGTTTTTCTGGGTTTGGAAAAAGTGCTGGCCAGATTAGTAGTTATTTTTTATTTTAAATCTCAATTGAATTGGTTAATCTAATTTCCTAGTATTAAGATTTATATATGTAAAGATATATTCTAAAGGGATATTTTGCAAAATCTACTCAAACCCCTAGAAACCTAATTTCCGGCCTAATATAAGAGAGGTGCTGTCTCTTTGCTGCACTAAACAAAGGGTTTACTTTATTTTTTATTTCTTGGAGTTTCGAAGCGAGAATCTTGGATTTCTTGCGAAAAGGAATGACTTTTCTTATTCTCTTTATTATTTCAGTTGATTCTTCAATAAGGTGAGTGACATATGTTGATTTTCTTATCGTTCTATGCATGCTATATATGATGATTTGTCTATTAGATAGCATGTTAGATGATGGCATGATGATATAATGAATTATTGATAGATGGATGAATAAAGATTTAACTTTTTATGAAAACTATACTATTGATGATTAAAATTCTATAAAGATGACTTAAGATTGTTAAAGAACCTAATAGAAATCGTGGGTATATCGTTTCCTTTCATATTATTGCTGATTTGATTACATATAATGAATAGTATGATGATTATTGCAAAAAGTGAACAAAATTGGGTTTTACTGTGTATGTTATAGATGTGGTCTATTTGGGAATTTTGAAAAGTAAAACTTGATGAAAATTTGTGTAGATGCATATGATCAAGGGTTAAACTAATATAATCAGTTGGGGTATGTGTATAACAAGTTGCAAAGAGTTTTAAGAATCAAAAGATCAAGTTTTATGCATTAAGAATTGAGTTTCTGAGCTCCGGGTCTGATGGTATAGGCCGAAGTCGACTTCTTGAGTTTTGTGATATTTTCAAGGGGATTTCGATGTATGTTGATACTGAGATTTGATTAAACGATACACTACTTATATACGATGTTTTCTTGATGGTTTACTGAATATGATGAGGTTTTGATTCATTTTATAAACTCCAGTATGTTAAACAAGTTGTATTTGATCATCTCAGGAATTTTATTTTACAAATTTATGATTTTTTAGAGATTGAATTGTAGTATCAGTTAAAAAGTGCACGAATATTAAAGCTATCATTTTTCGAACATGTCAGTCGACCGTTTGGTATTTGTACTAAAAATGTTGGTCGAATGTAAATTCTTTGTATTTTGGTTTTTTACTCAACAGTCGATGCCAATATTTGAACTGTCTTTGACAGTCGACTGTCAGTGTTTTTACTGATTGTTTACTTGAGTTTTTCGTCGTTTTCTTGAACGATTATTTCTTCAAACTTATAAATTATTGATCTATTGTTTTAGATGGAGTTTTTGCTACAGATTACAGTATTTTTTTAGTGTGCTATATTTTGATTATAATAGAATTTAAATTGTATTTCTATGACTTTACAGAGTGAAATATATACGGTTTTCAAAGGAATTGATGTTATGTCATTTTCTATGACTTCAAAATATGATTCTCAGTTATTTAATGTATTTAATACCTTATTTCAGTTCTGGAAACTTTGGGACTGTTTGAATGAAGATTTTTGTTGATTAAAGAATTTTTCATTGATGTAGTCATTTTCATGATGGTATTAAGAGTTTTAATGAAAGATCTTGTATTGATATTCGATTTGTGAATCTCTAGGAGTTGAGTGGGATTCCTGTGAACCGGTAGATGAGATTTTGTGGATTTTGACCAGTTGGATCTTGAGGTTGTTATTTTGAATTAAGTCCGGCAGGATACACTAACTCTAGATAGGGAGGATTTATATATTAATAATAATCAACTTAAGGACATGCACTAGTAAAGATGTGTTAGAACATGGGACACGTAAGTATATGCTCTAGGGTCCACTCCAACAGATGCGTTCTAGGACTTGTGTTTTTCTATCTCAAGAGGAAATTAGGTATGTTCACGTGTCGAGGGTCTGCAGGCCTATTCACGGAACATACGATTGCATTTGCGTGTTGAGGGTCGACGGGCCTATTCACGGGATGTACTTGAGTATCTGCACGTCGAGGGTCGACATGCCTATTCATGGGCTACACGGCAGGGAGGTGATTCTCTGATTTTTGAGCTATTCTTACGTGATGCATGCGGGTCGAGGGTTGTCAAGCCTATTCGCGGAGTAATCTGGACCTTGTTTCTATCACCGTAGTAGGATTAGTTGCATAACGAGGGATCTAACCCTATACAGTAGAGAACGATAAGGGCTTGCACGGAACCTATGTAATATGGAATGCATATAATCTGACAAGTATGCATTCGAGAGTCATCATACTGCATTTGTATTTTCTTCACTTAGTTTTATGCATGTTTGTTTTTCTATTTTCCTACACTTGACACTTAGTTTAGTTTCAGTAAATGTTTTCATGCTTTATTATTGTTATTTCATTTCCATTCGTTACTACTATTGGTATGTGTTGATTATGACTTTATTCTTTATGTTTTATTTATATTGTATTTCTTTTGATGTCACTCACACCGTTATGGCTGACCTCTGTAGTTTTGGGGGTTAGGGTTATCTCTAACTTTATGTTTTACAGGTCGGTACCTATAGCTTGAGATTTGGATGCATGTAGTAGAATGATAATGTGGCTTATGTAAATTGTAAAAGAATGTATTGTAAAAGAAAAAAAATTGTAATTCAAGGTGTTTATTTTCGTTGTGCTTTGCAAAGAATTGGTGTAATGAAAGTTAAAAAATTTATCTGTGTTTGGCTATATTTACTATTACATTAGCTAGATGCTGGAAATTGTGCCACGTATTTCAGAGATATTATATTGGAAATTCGGAGCACTACAGAGCTGATGTCTGATGGACGCCCCTGATGTTGCCACATCACTCCCTCATTAGATCCCTCTCATCACTGCCGCCCAAGTGCATCAGTGCTCAAGCGAGCCTGTGATCAATGTTCCTGAACGCATCAAAAGCCAAAAATCATTTAAAATTTGAAAATTTAATTAAAAATCCAAAAATAATTAATTAATTTCGAAAAATTAGTTAAATTTTCCAAAAAGTTATTTAAAATTGGGTTTATTGATTGATTTTAAAATTTGGGAAAATTATCAAAAAAATCCAGATAAAATTTTTAAAATTTTGAAAAAATAAGGAAAATTTCAGAAAATTCAATGAAAATATTCACTGCCTTCAGAAGTCTTTGATTAGTTCCAGGTATCTCTAAACATCCCTTAAAGCTAAAATTATACTCCAGAATCAAAAGATAAGACGAACTACTTCCCGAAAGCCAAGAAAATTATCTCTCGGAAGTGGTGGGCTAATGATAATTGTAAAAATCTCAACAAATCAGGACCGTACAATTCTATCACAAATTTCAAAGCTTCTACCGACAGATTAATGATAACAGGTCTATTTAACAGGTCCAGGTCTTCTCCAAGCCCCTCTACTAGACATGGGCAGCTTTCAAGCCCATTAAAAGTGACAGAGTAGGCCCACTAAGAGAGACCCAGCCAATAAGGGTTGTTAGTGAAATCTCTCTTATCTTCAAACAAGAGAGATTATCTCTTGAGGGGGAGATTCGAATAGGAGATAAAAAATTCATAGTCGATCTAATGGATTCATATCAATCTTCTGTACTATTTCTCAGGCCTATAAATACCCTCCCCCTTCCTCAGTCAGAGAGTAATCAACAGTTTCTCTCTAAAACTTTCTTTCTCTCTCTGATTCTAACTTGTGCGTCGGAAGGTCTATCGCCGAGGCCACCCCCGGTGTTTCAGGTTTTTTGCATGTCCATCGGCGGCATCCGTAACCATCAGATCCAGATCATGGCTCAATCAACGATCCAGATTCAATCTCAGGAGCTCTAACCGCATTTCACGGCAACGATCAAAGGTCAGATTTTTAATACTTTCCATCAAATATTAACTCACTATCTATTTGCTCCCACAACAAAATAAGCAGCAACAAAACTACCAAAGATTAAAGTCGTTGGTAAAAAAAAGAGACTTGGGCAAGAACACTTGATGGAATCAACACAAAGATGAATGTTGCTGCAAATAAAAAAAGAGAATTGGGCCGGAACAATTGATGGTTATTATAATTATCTACACAAAGAATGTAAAGAGAATTGGGCTGTATTTTGGAGACAAAGATTAAAATCCATATTTGTGCTAGCCTTTCTTATGCATTCTAACAACTAATATTTAAAACATATCAAAGAAACAAGATTCAAATTCTTAATAAGCCATCAAATTCGAATGTAGCAATAAAAAGACAGGTAGTTCTTCTTCTTCTCTGCAATTCTGTGTACTCCAAATGCATTTATCCCTATTTTCTTTGAAGTACTACAATAGCTGAAATATTTCTTATTCCAAATGGCTTTCGATCATAATGAACACCTTCAGTTTGTAGAACTCTGCACATCCAAAAGTGGGAAAAAAGAGAATATCAAAGACTATTTCAAGGAAATTTTTAAAAAAGAAATATGGTGTTTTAATATGATTCTCAAGAAAAAATATATATGAATGAATCATACCTTAATGATATCATGGAAAGTGATTGACTTGTCTGCATATCATACTGTTTCCAATTTTGAACTCGCATTCTTCAGATGATTCATCTTGATTATTCCCGCCATAAGTGGTGGGAACATGATATACCTAGAATATTTAGAAAATGATATCAAATTGTGACTATATATACCAATTTTGAAGTCACATATCTTCATATGATTCATCTTTGATTATTCCCCCCATACTCTTGCCGTATAACTATATAGGGGCGGGTGTACATGTGCTGATCATCTAGAAGGGATAGCATGAGAGCTTATGCTATTACAATAGCCTATAATCCGAACCCATGCAGGAATTGCTTCATATCATTTCGGGATCCAAATCCATCAATTCATGTCCAAAAGATTTGTACCGGACATTCCCGTCAACAATGCGCTTATCACAATGTACTCAAGATGTGGAGCTGTGATTCATGCCAAGGCCGTGTTTGATGAAATGACAATTTGTAAAAGAGATGTAGACTCGTGGAATGCAATGATCGGGGGGGTTTGCCCACCATGGCATGCAAGGAAAGCCCTTTGAAATCTTTGATATGATGACGAGGGTGAACGTAAAGCCAACACACGTAACTTTTGTGTCAGTTCTTAATGCTTGTATTCATATGGGGTTAGTAGATGAAGTGAAGAAGGAATTTGATTCAATGGTTAAAGATTCTGGATTAACACCTAAAGTAGACCAGTATGCTTTGCTCATCGATCTTCTTGGTAGGCACAGGCAATTAGAAGACGCAATGAAAGTGATTATTGAAATGGTGGAGCCACCAGACAAAACAATATGGGGAGCTCTAATGGACGCTGCTAGGATCCATAACAATGCAAAGTTGGCTGACCTGACAGCAAAGGAACTGGCCAAGGTTGATCCTGGTAGCTCAGATCCGTATGCGATGTTGTATAATGTTCATGCAGATGAAGGTGGAGTAATGCTATGGAAGTGAGGCAATTGATGGATAGGTGTGGGATTCTTAAGAAGCCTGGTTATAGTTGGACCTAGCTTGAAAACAGAGTTCAGGTATTTTTAGCTAGAGGCTGCTCTCATCCTCTTTCATTTGAAATATTTACTTTGTTGGATAGCTGCGATAGAATTAGCAGAGATTGATATACGCACCTAAGTTAATTTGTTTATTGTGTAAGCTATGTAATTTATGAGATTTTTTGACATAAATGAACATAATCTTGCATTAGTATCCGCATGCAGATTTTGTGAAGGTATTCTAGTTTGAAGCTAATAATAACAACTCCTCCTTTCAATTTGTTGTATTCTTTTTTTTGGGAGAGAAAAAAGCTGGAGAAGGGAGATATAGAGTCATTTGCATATATAGGATATTTTTAGAAAGTATTTGCGAATATATGACACCACCCAAACTATTTAGAATAATAAGACAGTTGGAAGTAATTTTTTAAAACTGACCCTACCTTTGAAGATATTTACACAACATCAAAACTACAAATTTACATAACTCACTACCCATTTAAAAATTGGATATTTCATAAAAAATGAAAAACATAGAGAAAAAAACAGTTCAAAATTCAAAATAAGATACGTTGATAGAAGATTAATAGAAAGAAAACATATTGCTGACAAAGAAATATCAGAATATTTAGTAATAACAAGTAGGGTAACTCAAAAGTGACCTAAAGAAATACAAAAATTAATAGCATACAAAGTATTAGATTATAGAAACGAAGAAGCAAGTTGGTATTACCAACAACTACTAACACAAAATATTAAACTGATATGGATAATTGTCAAAAAGTAGAAACATTAAAAATAAAATTGGAAATTTATATGATAAACATTCAAAAGTTGGATCGAGATTACAATGGTCCAGAATTTGTAGAAACTATAAGACAAGATTTAAAAATCATAAATAGCAACATAAAAGAACTAAGTAGATACATAATAGAGGACACAGAAGAAGAATTAAGTATAACAGAAGAAGGTATGAAAGAGTTAGAAGCCACAACAAAACTTAATATAAACATTTTAGAAATAGAAGATTTAATGGCAAATCTCAATTTTGAGGGAGTAGAGGAAGCCTTAAAAAATATAGATATAACAAACCAAGAAATTAAAATGGATCAAGAATAAGACAAGATTATAACAAAATCTACATAAATTGCAACTAATATGTATGAATACTTAAAACCACCACCTAATAAAAGACTGTATAACATAGCATGGAAGTGACAAAGTAAAGAATGAAATAAGTCAGGGGTAGAAAAAGAAAAAGAAAAAGAAACACTAAAATATGAACTCATAGAGCACTACAAAAAAGGAATAGCAGGAAATGGAGAATGACTACATTTAGACTATGTAAAAGATGTAGATAGAACAATAGAAGAGTGTGTAAAAGCTTCCATAATAGTAGAAATTAGACCAAACCTCTCAGAAATACATTTGAGAAATTTATAGATACAACATTTATAGTAGTAGCAAAATGGTGGAATAGACTAATAGAAGAAGAAAGAAGTAATATCAAGAATTCAAAGCCAATTCATGATAAAGGAACACAAGAAACTTCAACACAAAGAACTCTAGGATTAAAAGAAATAATTACAAATTACAAGAGGCAATAAGAACATAATTTAATGTCTACTAAAAAACAGAAGGACACAATATATATAAAAAGAACCAAGCAAGATGGAGACTAAGCTATATAGAAATATGTGATATGTATTATTTTGATAACTATGCAAGTGAATTCGGATAATATTTCCAAAATAGTTATAACACAAAAAGAAGAAAATTGTCCAATTCTTGACTCATTTTTACTAAAATTGCCAGATCCATGGACTATAAACATATATAGTGCATATATAAATGAGAAAGTAAAACCAGAAATAGATACTTTAGGGTATAGAACACAATTTGTAAAAGATTATAGAGATAGAGTATGCCAAGAAGCTAGATCAACTATTGAATATTATAGAACATTCAAACAAAAAAATTTGATGTGAGGAAGCAAAACCAAATCAGTGGGGATTTATTAATAGCAATCTATATAATAAAACACAAAGAAAAGCTATCAAGTGGCTCTCCTTTAATAGTAAGGAAATCAATGGTCCTGATCTAAGCTCCCAAAATATATTTTTCCCCCCAAAACTAAAATTCAAATCCCCCCTCCCCAAAACAACTCCTTTATTTATTTAAATATTTCTCTCTCTCTCTCTCTCTCTCTCTCTCTCTCTCTCTCTCTCTCTCTCTCTCTCTCTCTCTCCCCCCCCTATTCAAATTAGTTTGCTCCCTCTATTTCCCAAACCAGAGAGCTACAATTTTTCTTTCTCTATCCCATAGGGTTTTTAAGCCACTAACTCCAAATTCCTAAAACCATTTTTTTAAACGTCTACTTCCATTCCATTGGTGAAGCCTCCATCATCCTCTCAAGCGTGAATCTCAAAGCATATCCAAATCCAAATCCATTGTCGAACCACAATCAAGAGGTCGTCGTCGATATCTGATCCGCTGCTAATTCCGTATCGGCGACTCCCCTCCACCAAATCGATTGCCAATATCAAGCGACTCCGTACTGACGACTCCCCTCCACCGGATCGAGAGCCTCCACATGCGATGCAGCAACTCTAATTTTATCTCATTAACCGAATTCTCATTCTAATTTTTAATTCTGGGTGTGCAAGGGATTACTCTGTTTTTTGCTGACTCAAATTTTGTATGTTCAAGGGATCTAAGTTCAGAGAGGTATGATTATTTTATTTTCGGTTTTAAAATATTTTAATTTGGTGATTTATTTGATGAGGTTTTTATTGGTTTTGATTTAAGATGTACACAAGTGAGAAAAGGATTATTTGGTGGCCTCAATTTGAGCTTCCAGACCATAGCAGGACAGGTAAGCTGATCAGCAACCTAAAATAACTTGGCAAATATGCAACATTAATTTTTTTACTATAAGAGAATATACTATCGTGAAGTGTTCCCTTCACTGGTTATTAGAAACCATGGATAACATAACATATGAGAACTTTTAGTGTATGTTTGGATATATAGGATTGGGATGATTAGAGTTTACCAGTGAAGGGTGCAAACTCTCTACTCAAGAAAGACAGCTAAAGTAAATTTGTTATTGATCCATTTTGATTTTTTTTATAATGGTGCAATGGGGAGACAAAGTGGAGATAAAAGAAATGATTAGCTTGGATTAGAGTTTTAAGAACTTCATGTATTACAGTTTGGTTGAAATAATAATAAGAGGTATTTCAATTGCAAACTGAGTCTTAGAGAAACAAATATTTAGATTATTGGTATTGTGGATACCTTCACACCTGCACTTGGGTTACTATTGTATTTAGATATGCTCATAGTGGCTATGGGATTAGAGTAAGCTCTATAAAACCTATATGATCCTGTTCTTGCATAACTATTACAAGCATCTAAAAGTGATGCTGAAGTTAAAAAAATCTCTATGTAGTATTTCTAACAAACTATATGCATTCCAGGTAAGTTCAAGCTAATCATCAAGAAGGCGATGATTGAACTTAAAGGTAGATATGCTGCTTCCTCATATAATATATTTCCTACTTCAATTAATTTGCTGGACCTCTAAAACTATTTTATATAATCAAACCAGGTGCACCGTTCCGAAGACGTGTCGTAGGCACGTATCAATGGAAAAACCTAGTAATTATATAAAAGAAGCGAACACAAATTCCATAAATATAAACCAAAATACAGATAAAAAATTAAGAAATATTAAAATCCTTATAAAAAATACTTCAAAAGAATAAATAGAAACAAACAATATCCGAAAACCCAAAGAAATGTAATTGTTATATATGTTGAGAAGTATGACATATGTCACCAAATTGCCCTAACAGAATGAAAAAAGAAAATGTAACATATGTAGAAGAAATTGAAGAAATAAATAACATAAACTATGAACCCTTGGAATATGAGAAAGACTGGTCGGAAATTAGTGAAGATGAGAAAATCATGGATATGGAAGAAGATAGTGGAAGTAGTGAAGATGAAATAAAAGAATGAAATAAGTATGATAACAGAAATAACAAAAATAGGAGAACAATTAGAAAGAGAAGAAAATGATGAAGATATTTAAACTTCCACTATTTGAAAGATAAAGGAATCAAATTAAACATAAACTCAAAAAAGATATTTAAACTTCCAATATTTGAAAGATAAAGGAATCAGAAATAATGAACAACGTATAGATATTGAACAAGTCCAAGGAAAAACCATAACTCCATTAATAACAGAAAGAATAATAAGTCAAAAAATGGAAAAAAACAGTATCTATTAGAATAACACAATCTTATTCTAAGACGGACTTACCACATATCAAGTTTCTTCAGCCCAGCGTGGTGAATACCAATATTTATCAAAGAAAACTTGAATACAATATGTTCAACAATTACACCATAAATTTGACAAAAAACAATTAAAAGATCTCTTTGGAGAAGACCCTTTGGCAAAATGACACTTAAGTAAACCCACATCTCATATAGATTTAGTAGACAAGAACAAAATAATTAAAGCTAAACCTATTAGACATACTCCTACAGATTTAGAAGAATTCAACATACATATAAAAGAACTAATGAAAAACAATTACATAAGAAAATCACAAAGTCCACATTCATCACCCACATTCATAGTAAGAAAACATTCGGAAAAAAAAGGTAAATCTAGAGTGGTAGTAAATTATAAGGAATTAAATAAAAATAATAAAATATTTGGATATCCACTTTCAGATATGCAAATACTACTAAATACTGTAAGAACAAGGAAAATATATTCTAAATTTTATTGCAGTTCAAGATTTTACCTCGAAAAACTAACAGAAGAATTAAAACAGTTAACAACATTTTGCACACCACAAGAATTCTATGAATGAAATGTATTACCATTTGGATATAAAAATAGTTCAGGAGTATTTCAATAATATATGGATAAGATATTTGAAAAATACAATAATTTTATACTAGTATATGTAGATGATTCCAATAGGATCCGAAAATGAAGAACAACATAAAGAATATTTAGTAAAATACATAGAAATAGTAAAAAATGTAGGAATTATACTATAAAAAAAGAAAATTGAACTATTAAAAACAGAGATAGTGTAACTCCCATTTTTTATTGTGCTGAATTGTATCCCTTTTCTCTCTTTGTATTATTGTAATTCTATTTTCAATGCATGTTTTCATTTCTTCTCATGAACCTAAGTTGTGTTTTCCATTTCATCATTTTTAAACTCAATTCCTAGCTCATACTTGTACTCTATTAATTGTTTTACATACTTGTACTCTATTAATTGTTTTAAATCATAAGCCTAAACCCAGCCCAACAATAATATTATTTTTTCGTTTTTGTTATGTAAGCCCAACTATTAAAACCCAAGCCCACATTTGTGTACCCAAACCCCACTACCCTATTCCAAACCCCTACCTGAACTCTCAAATGCACACACAACTACACTCTCCTTAATCTCCTCCACTAACCATGAATATCTACTAACTAATTTCCCACTAAATCCTATTATCCCCTAATTATCTCCAAATTACCTACTATCAGCATACAAATCAACCAGATCTCTCCACTACCTCCCTTAATCTCCTTAACTGCCCACTAATTACTCTCTTAAACAGTCGCTCTCTCTCTCTCTCTCTCTCTCTTTCACTCTCTCCTCCTCCTCGTCTTCCTCTGTTCCGAAACCAGCCGCTTTCACTCTTCGATTGCACCTCGCGACCACTGCAACTCCACTCGCGACCTCCATCTCAGTGCTGCCATCTTCCCTCGTCACCCTGCTGCTCGCACCATTGCCCTCCGTCCCGACACCTGCAAACCATCGTCTCCCTCCCCCTATATCCCCTTCTCACCAACCTCGAAGCCCCCTGACTGTCTCTCACTTCGAAGCCCGGAGCACCACCGCTCGCACCCCATCAACCACCTTGCAGTCTTCGACCGAACCCCGTCGCCATCACCACTGATCATCACTGCCATTGCAGCAACCCCCTTCTTCTTCCTTGTTGTCTTGACCACCATAGGCTCCTCCCGAGCTCCAACAACCGACCATCTCGACTTTCTCCTTCTTTGCCATCCCCCCCACCGACTGCACCTCCTCGTCGTCAACACCGCAACCCATCACTAGTAGCACATCGCCACCGCCATCTCCTTTCTCCCTGTCGATGCCTCTACAGCAGCCACCCCCTGCACCGCCATCACCTCCCTGACAACCGCCGCACCACCTGCATGCCACCATCCCGGCCACAGTCCCTGATGCTGCTTCACCCCATCGCTGCACCACCGAGCCCCTCCTATTTTCTCTAGCCGACAACTCACAGACCCGAACCCCGTTACTTACTGCCGCTTCTAGTTGCAGTTGCTCTCGCTGTCGTTGTTGTTGCCCCTTACTGTGGTAGCTGTTATCCCTGTTTGTGTTCGCCGTGTCTTGCACGTGCTCTCGTCGTTCCGTGATTTGCACGTGTGTTGCCACCATCCGAATAATAATCACAAAAGGCAAGTATCCCTTGTACATCTCCGTTATTCCATACAAGCATATCATTTGACTTTCGTAATTAGTAATTAGATCATCGCATTTGAAATCTGTTATTTTTGTAGTATTCATATTTCATGATGTTCCCATATTGAGACTAGTCGTTATATTGAATCGAATCATTTCTTTTGCCTCCATGATTCAGTGCCATCAAAATATCTAAGTTTTCCATTGTCCCCACTTTCATTGCACAAACACGAATTTCAAGCTATAAATTTGCAAGTAAGAACTGTTACAATTTGAATTGGCAAGTTGCTGTCCTGTTGATGCTGTAACTTGTAGCTAGATTTTAACCTAGCTACTGTTCAAATTAATTAGAGCTTTGTACATGAGAGTCGTAGCCCTGTCAACATAGTTTCTGGAACATTCAACAAATTTAAATTCTGAGTTATAGATAATGAGTTATCATGTTTTTCATACTTCTAGGTGTCACTCCCCACTTTCCAAAAAGAGAATACGGAATACAGATACGCGACAAAAGTCCAGCGAATGATTTTTATTATCCATAAGTTGTTCAAGAATCTAAACAACATCTTACAAAATAATCAGAGTCGGAAGCAAAAGAATCAACCAATCATGCACATATGAACCAAAATACCAACAAGAATACTTGAAACCAAATATATTAATCTCAAATAGTCATGATCTGAATAAGTCAAATATTCTGGGTCACATTGCCTAAATACAAAAATAAATCCAAGTACAAAATACAATATTGTTCAAGCAACTACAAAAAATAATAATAATAAAATCCAGCACTAATACTTCATGTCACCAATACCGTCTGGAACCTGTTCTCCAAAATCTGCAATTCAACAATTGCATGGGAGAAAAAAAGAGAAAATAAGTATCCGTCAATAGCAAGTTACGGGCCACTTGTAATGCAGGATACAAGTACATAGTGCAAAACTAACTAGCATGATATAAGCATGATATCAAAATATAACAACTAGCATGGCAAAATGAACAAATATAAGTGGCATGTATTAAGTGTCAAGTGAACAATGGACATGTAAATAAGTATCAAGTGTCATGTATCAAGTATCACCAAATCAAGTGTCAAGTAGTCAAGTACAAGTGTCAAGTATCATATTCAAGCTTCAAGTCTCATGTATCATATAATCAAGGATCAAGTAAGCATGTATCATGTTCAAGTATCATGTTCAAGTCTTGTAGTGATTACTATTTAGGTAGCACTTCATGCATTCCAGCTTTTACTACATGGTTGTTACAACAAACAGTTTCGCTTTAGATTTCAAAGTGGATCTCATAGAGGGCAGTGTACTCAGGGATCAGAAAAGAAACAGGAAATAGGTTCATGAATCAAATAGGTACCCGAATCATCCAATTCATGTATCAACAGGTACACGACCAACAGGTCCGTGCATCAACAAGTAATAGGTAACAGAACCAACAGGTATCATACATTAACAGATAACAGGCAACAGGTAAGAGGTATATGAACCAACAAGTATCATGCATCAACAAGTAACAGGTAATAGGTACATGAACCAACAGGTCCATGCATCAACAGGTTCATGTATCAACATGAATCAAAATGGAAAACACGGGCCCCTTTCTGAGTACACATTTCTGAATTATCCACTATTAGATCTGTCCCTTTAAAGTCCAGCTTGGTTAATTTATTATTAATGTCAAACAAGTATGCATGTGTCAGGAAACAAGCAAGTATATCATGGCATGATCATGTAACAAGTTTAAGTTGCAAGATAAACATGTATGGGTGCAAGATAATACATGAAAGAGTACGGTAGTCAATCTCAAGTTCAGGACAGCAAGACCACATTGCAGTAAAACTGAAATTCTCGTTGTTACAATTATGCAAATCTGAATCAGTCGAAACTTCTAGAAAATAGACTCCCAACCGAATCCAGCGAATATAAATAAGTCATATAGTCATTAACAAAAACATAACTTAAAACTGATTTGAATCCAGAAAACAGATTTAGACAGAAATCAGGAAACCGAATTCAAGAGCAGGAAAACAGCATGAAAACTCTTTAAATAAATCCACGAAAAATCTGGGGTATTCCCCTATATGTCTAGTATCAAAATGTAAAGTTTCATAATTTTACAGTAAAATTTGATAAGTCATCAAAAATCATAAAACATCAATAACCGATAGTTTGGCAAATCTGAAATTTCCAACACTGCTGTACAAAAACTATAATATCTCGCAAACCGTGAAACGAAATCCAAATCCGCCAAAGGGAGATAAAAATAGATAGAATAAGCTAATTTTTATATTTCACAAATATTTTTCATACAGTAACAGGAAATAGGGTAAAAATACGATTCTTTACATAACAGCGAGCAAAATGCAGCAAGTATGGCTTTTATAAACAAGCATGAAACTGTATATAAAACTCATCAATAAAATCCACAAAAATTCTGTGTAATCCCTAAATAGATATAGATGTACTGACCAAAGTTTAAGATCAAAATAATATGTATAGCGCAAGTATCAAAATAATTTAGTCATCAAAATTACCAAGAAATGAAATCTGAAAAAGATCTACACCTCTGTAGTAAAACAGTCATATCTCACACATACGAAAATAAAATCGAGCAAAGTAAGAGTGGTTGGAAAGAAGACGAATTTCTCTACAAATCATATTTTATACTGAAATTAAGATTTTGACCTTAATATGGTTTAAATTACCGATCAAGACAGATTATCGGCAAAACACAGAATTTCCTCAAAACCAAAATCAACATAGATTCAACGAGACTTGATCCAAACACAACCAAACATGAAATCGAGTCTAACAAGTGTCCAAACATCATGAAATAGGGTAATTAACATATCTAAAATAAGTCTATCACATGGATCTCAACAAATACCCAAATTCTCACAAAATCTCACATACATGATCAAATCAAGAATGGGCAAAACCTAAGTTTGTATCTAAAATCAAGAATGATCAAATCTCACATACATGATCTCACATACATGTCAATTTTTTTGTGTCGTGAGTCAACTATGGTCAAGTAGCACTATAGAGACAAACTCATCAATCATATATCACACACGAGTTGTCTCTAGAACCCAACTACACTACAAGCGGTATTTATGACTTGTATCATACAAAGAAATTGAGTACAAGTTACTTGCCTGAGAAACGAAAAAAATGACACAAAGCAAGAATAACGAGAACAGATTCCCGAGGCACGAACACAATGAACGGATCACGAACCAATCACGAATGCACGATCATGAACAGGATGAAGACGATCGAGATCACAAACACAATCGGACGGCTAAGATCAAAGATCATGATCAAGATGATCGGATCAGATTGGACGGTCAGATTTCTTGATGATGAAGATAATGATGAAGATCAAGATTGATCGATCGAATGGTTGCGATCAAAGAAAATTGATGATCATCATGATCGTGACGATAAAGAAGAGATCGGACGGCTAGGATCTAATCAGATGATCAAGAGGAGATCGACGACCCACATCCAAAAACGAGATCGTGACGATCAGGATGATGATGAAGCGATCCAATGGTCGAGATCCAACATGATCAAAACGATCTTGACGATCGGACGGTCCAAATACAAGCCATCACAAAATAGAACAAGGAGAGGGGAAGCTCACTGCGACGACTGGCCGGCTGCACGTCGGCAGCAGAGGGGCTGCCGGTGATATGGGATCGCGATAGGCTGGCAGGGGGTGCTGGTTGCGATCGTTGCTATCATCTAGGCACGACAACTAGCGCGACGGGAGGAGCAGCGCATGGGGCTGTCTGCAGGGAAGCTGCAGTCATGCTGGCTGTCGACTGGTGGAGTCGCAGGGTGGCACGACGGGGAATAGGTCGGCGCGACAAGGGAATGCGGCATCGAGGTTGCGACTGGCTGCCGTTCGTTACTGTGGAGGGTGGCGACGGCGAAGCGACGCAAGAGGGTGGCGATGGGAAGGGGGGCTAGGGTGGAGTCGATGACATGGTAGGTTAGAGGATGCAGGGCGGCGCGCTGCAGTGGTAAGGAAAAGAGAAGATGGGAGACATGGAAGACGATGGGGTTTAGGTGGATGGACTGGGGGTGCATGGGAATATGAACAGGCATTAGGGATATTATATATGTTGGGAAAATTTAGGTTTAGGCTGAAGAGAGGGGGGGTGCGGGTTGCGGTGCAAGATGCTAACGAGTTGGGTACTGGGTAGTGTAGGAAACGGGTAATTGGGTTAGTTATAATGGGTTTGGGGATTTTAAATAAGGTATGGGTTGGGTATAGTACATGGTATTAGGATTAAAAATGGGTTAATAAGAAATAGGGTTATTGGGTTTAGCAATTGGGTTAAAATCAAATAAGATAATTATAGGGAAAAATATATATAAATAAAAATAGGATATAGGGTTTATAAATGCATATAGGGTTTTATAGAAATACTAATAATAATAATAAAAACAATAACCATAACAATAATAATAATAACAGCATTAAAAAAATGACAGTAATAATAATAAGAGTAATAATAATAAGAATTGTATTTCAATATGAAAATCATAGAAATAGTTACAAATAAAAATATTGATCGAAAACAGATTTTAATAGAAGATCTAATACTACATTTTAACAAAATAAATTTGAAAACCGAAAAAAATAATTTGCAAAAATTTAAAATACAGAAAATACGTAAAAATACATTTTTGGGGAAACAGGGGTTACAAATCCTACCCACCTTACAACAAAAATTCGTCCTCGAAATTTGCTTTAGGCGGTACATAGGATAAGGCAAAAGCAAACTTGGGGAAGAGTAACAAAGCATAGGGCTAAAAGGAACGGAACGAAGCAGAGGCAGCACTAGAAATAGAAAGAAGGGAATAACAATGAGGTCAAATGGAAAGCAAGAAAGAGAACAAACAGTATCAAAAGTCAAAGAAACAACCCAAAATAACAAGGCAAAATAGGAAGAAATAGATAGAGCTGGAATCGAAGAAAGGAGGGACAAGGAAGAGATAGACCAACAAATTAGTCAACGGATGAAGACGAGTACAAGGGATGGAAAGAAGCAAAGAGTGCAGCGAAGGAGAAACAACAAGAGAATCCTGAGACTTGTGGGTTATGGGCCCACAATGCTTCCGCTGCGCCATTCTGATTGGGAAGACTCTGCCAATAGTATCCAGCAATGCCAACAGATGGACCAAGCAGAAAGAAAAAAATGGATGGCACCAAAATCAGAAAGATATGGGTTCGAAAAGAAATGAATTCATACTCAAGAAGAAATCAACAAATGAGGACGACTAAAAGAGATAGAAAAATCAAGGAATCAAGGGATTGAATAAGAAGGGATCAAAAAGAATGGAATAAGACTAGTATCCAAATCAATGTTGATTTACAATTTATTTATGCATGCATGGTTGGTAAAATGTTGAGCCGATCCCAGTTCGAGCTAAGCTTGTCTAATATATCAGTCAAACTAATACATTAGCCAAACCTGGGCTCTGATACCACTAAAAACCCTGTCACGCCCTGCTTCCCAAAAAGAGAATATGGAATACGGATAGCGACAAAAGTCCAGCGAATGATTTTAATTATCCATAAGCTGTTCAAGAATCTTTACAACATCTCACAAAATAATCAGAGTTGGAAGCAAAAGAATCAACCAATCATGCACATATAAACCAAAATACCAACAAGAATACTTGAAACTAAATATATTAATCTCAAATAGTCATGATCTGAATAAGTCAAATATCCTGGGTCACATTGCCCAAATACAAGAATAAATTCAAGTACAAAATACAATATTATTCAAGCAACTACAAGAAATAATAATAATAAAATCCAGCACTAATACTTCATGTCACCAATACCGTCTGGAACCTGTTCTCCAAAATCTGCAATTCAACAATTGCATGTGAGAGGAAAGAGAAAATAAGTACCCGTCAATTGCAACTTATGGGCCGCTTGTAATGCAGGATACAAGTACATGGGGAAAAACTAACTAGCATGATATAAGCATGATATCAAAATATAACAACTAGTATGGCAAAATGAACAAATATAAGTGGCATGTATCAAGTGTCAAGTGAACAAGGGTCATGTAAATAAGTATCAAGTGTCTTATCAAGTATCACCAAATCAAGTGTCAAGTAGTCAAGTACAAGTGTCAAGTATCATGTTCAAGCTTCAAGTCTCATGTATCATGTAATCAAGTATCAAGTAAGCATGTATCATGTTCAAGTCTTGTAGTGATTACTTTCTAGGTAGCACTTCATCCATCCCAGCTTTTACTACATGGTTGCTACAACAAACAGTTTCACTTTAGATTTCATAGTGGACCATAGAGGACAGTGTACTCAGGGATCAGAACAGAAAGAGAAAACTGGTTCATGTATCAAACAGATACATGAATCATCCGGTTCATGCATCAACAGGTTCATGAATCAACAGGTACACGACCAAAAGGTCCGTGCATCAACAAGTAATAGGTAACAGGTAACAGGTAACAGGTATATGAACCAACAGGTATCATGCATCAACAAGTATTAGGTAACAGGTAACAGGTACATGAACCAACAGGTATCATGCATCAACAAGTAACAGGTAACAGGTACATGAACCAACAGGTCCATGCATCAACAGGTTCATGTATCAACATGAATTAAAATGGGAAACACGGGCCCCCTTCCGAGTACACATTTCTGAATTATCCACTATTAGATCTGTCCCTTTAAAGCCCGACTTGGTTAATTTATTATTAATGTCAAACAAGCATGCATGTGTCACGAAATAAAAAAGTATATCATGGCATGATCATGTAACAAGTTCAAGTTGCAAGATAAACATGTATGAGTGCAAGATAATACATGAAAGAGTGAGGTATCCAATCTTAAGTTCAGGATAGCAAGACCACACTGCAGTAAAACTGAAATTTCTATTGTTACAAACATGCAAATCTGAATTCGTCGGAACGTCTAGAAAATAGACTCCCAACCGAATCCAGCAAATATAAATAAGTCATATAGTAATTCACAAAAACATAACTCAAAACTGATTTGAATCCAGAAAATAGGTTTAGGAAGAAATTAGGAAACCGAATTCAAGAGCTGGAAAACAGCATGAAAACTTTTAAATAAATCCACGAAAAATCTGGGGTATTCTCCTATATGTCTAGTAACAGAATATAAAGTTTTATAATTTTCCAATAAAATTTGATCAGTCATCAAAAATCATAAAATATCAATAAAAGATAGTTTGGCAAATCTGGAATTCCCAACACTACTGTACGAAAACTGTAATATCTCGCAAACCGTGAAATGAAATCCAAATCCGCCAAAGGGAGATGAAAATAGATAGAATAAGCTAATTTTTATATTTCACAAATATTTTTCATTCAGTAACAGGAAATAGGGTAAAAATACGATTCTTTACATAACAGTGAGCAAAATACAGCAAGTATGGCTTTCATAAACAAGCATGAAACGACGTATAAAATTCATTAATAAAATCCACTAAAATTCTGGGTAAACCCTAAATAGATATAGAAGTACTGACCAAAGTTTCAGATCAAAATAATATGTGTAGAGCAAGTATCAAAATAATTTAGTCATCAAAATCACCAAGAAACGAAATCTGAAAAAGATCTACACCTCTGTAGTCAAACAGTCATATCTCACACATACGAAAACGAAATCGAGCAACATTAGAGGCGTTGGAAAGAAGACGAATTTCTCTAAAAATCATATTTTAAACTGAAATTAAGATTCTGACCTTAATATGGTCTAAATTACTGATTAAGACAGATTATCGGCAAAACACAGAATTTCCTCAAAACCAAAATTAACATAGATTCAACGAGACTTGATCCAAACGCAAACAAACATGAAATCGAGTCTACTAACTGTCCAAATATCATGAAATAGGATAATTAACATATCTAAAATAAGTTTATCACATGGATCTCAACAAATACCCAAATTCTCACAAAATCTCACATACATGATCAAATCAAGAACGGGCAAAACCTAAGTTGTTTCATGTCAAATTTTTTGTGTCGTGAGTCAACTATGGTCAAATAGCACTATAGAGACTGATATGGCTAAAAATGGGGTTAAATTGGAACCGTCCAGATTGGACAAGAATCTTGAAGCTCAGGGGTAAAATAGTAATTTCACATATAGATGGGCCCGAAGCAGGCACTGGATCTCCCCTTCACAGATCCAATAACCCTGCGAAACGGATCCACTCCAGCTGGGTACGGGCCCCGACCCAAGACAAATCCAGACCAGCAAGAGGAAATCAGGGTCTCTGATTTGACTAAATCAACGGGCCTGATTTACGGTTATCCTCTCACCGGGAATCAAGGATCAGTTTCCTAAACCAATTATGAGGATTTTACTCCTAACGGTATCACAGGAAATCAGGTCCCTAATCAAATTCCCATGGCGACTATAAATACCTCCAACCTACCACTGTTACAAGGTAATCACTCATTTGCCAACTTAAGCTCTTTCTTAATCATCACTGGTTACTGACAAGAGCGTCGGAGGGTGCGTCGCCGGGATCAAACCCGGTGTGTCGCACTTCCTTGCAGGTGAACGGCGGGAGTCAGCAGCCCAATTCCGACGAATAGGCTTGGATCCGCTGTTCAGATTTTTCCACGAACCCACAAATTCTATCTGTTTACCCCACACCAGAATCAGCGGTAACAGATTGGCACCGTCTGTGAGAAAATCAGATGAATAGCGGCTCCTCCTCTTCCCGTTGGTAAGACCTACTCCTGCCATGCCGTCTAGAAAAGTAAGATCAAGGGGATCCAATCGTGGGCCCGAATCCAGATCAGCAACAAGAAGTTCCTTTCCAACCCGCTCACCAATAGGGACAACTTCTGCTTCAAACGGAGGATCTACCTCCTCTCCCAAATCAGCAACCTCTTAATGGTCCCACGGGCCCTTCAAATGCCACCGCGGGGGTCTCGCTCCCCGACCCGCAGAAACAAACCCTCCACCTGGACCACGTGTCCATCCACAATGCCTCCTCGGATTCCATGGCTTCCCACCATCCTCGAGCTTCCGACCTCCGTAATACCGTTCTAAACCGGCAAAAGGATGAGGATCTTCGCCACCGCCTGGATGATAAGCGGGCCCGAGAGGGAGCCTCCCGCCAACAACATCCAGATGAGCGATCTCCTCACCACCGAGACACCAGGAGGTCCCCGGACCGAAGGGGTCGGAGGGAATCCCCCGAGCATCATAGGAGGGGACCGCATTCTCCCGTTGGTCGGCGTCATCCGAGGAATGATGAGGCGCCCATCACTCATGCTGAGTTCCTACAATTCCAAGCGACAGTGTTGCAAGCCCTCAACCTTCGTCCCGCCAACAATAATCCCCAAAGGGTTCCGACACCCCCACGGGTCCCAAGTCCCCGTCCTACGTTCGTAATAACTCCTCCGGCTCCTAATCACTAACAGCACAACCATAGTCCTCGCCACTCCCAAGACTACCGCCGTCGTAGTCCCCGCTCCCCTTCCTATGAAGACGAGTCCAGGGGCTCGATCGACTACCACCGTAGGGACGATGCTCTCTACCGCCGTCTCCACGAGATGGAGAGACGCATCGGTCGAATGGACAAGGAGGAAGAGTCCAGAGGTAGGACCGTCTGCCCCGGCAGACCTCCCTTCTCCCGGACTATCATGGAGGCTCCCATCCCGAGGGGTTTCAAGCCTCCGCAGTTTGAAACGTACGCGGGGGAGTCGGACCCTATCGATCATGTCGAGAGCTTCAAGACCTTGATGCTAATCCACCAAGCTTCCGACGCCATGCTCTGCAAAACCTTCCCCGCCACCCTTAAGGGCTCGGCTCGAGAATGGTACTCCCGGCTCGCTCCCACTTTCATCTTCTCTTTTGAGCAGTTCGAAACGCTCCTCATAACTCACTTTGTGAGTAGCAGGCGAACAGAGAAGACCAGCCTTTCTCTACTCCACCTCCGCCAGGAGAGGGGAGAAAAGTTGAGGGACTATGTGAGGAGGTTTACTACGGAGGTCAGGTCCATCGCCTCCCTCGACCAGTCAGTGGCGGTCGTCGCGTTCCAATCCAACGTTCTCAACTCTAACCTTCGGTCAACCCTTGCCAAAAAGCCCCCACATAACTTCGCCGACCTTCTCCTTAGATGCGAGAAATATATTCGGGCGGAAGAGGCCGAGTGCCTCCCAAGTTTCGGAGGATCCACTTCTGGGTCGAAGAGAAAGACAACGGAAGAGGAAGGGGCCAAGAAGCTACAGAAGGACAATAGCGGTCAGTGTCGTCCTCCTCTCAGGTTCGAGAAATTTACTCCTCTCACTACCAACATCTCCACCATCCTGATGGAAGTCGAGAAGGAGGGGGTTATACCTCCCGCTCCGAGGATGAACACCCCAGCCAAGAAGAGGAACAAGGAGAAGTGGTGCCGTTACCACCGGGATCACGGCCACGACACCAACGACTGCCGGGCATTGAAGAACGAGATAGAAGCCCTCATCCAGATGGGGCAGTTGGCCAAATTTGTAAGAACAAATGATCGGAGAGAATGCACCACTCCACCGCCTCGGGGGGCTAACAAGCGCTCCGAGCGACGCGATGAAACCCCCGAGTTCGAGGAGGAACGTGTTCTGCACCTCATCCATGGAGGTCCCATGGGGGGCTCTTCCAACTCCTCTCGGAAGGCCTTCGTCCGAGACGTCAATTCAGTTCACGGTGCCCCTCCCCCCAAAGGCCTCGGCGTCCCAGTAACTTTCTCTGATGAAGACCTCGAGGGGGTCCGAACTCCCCACTGCGATGCACTTGTTATCGACCTCCGCATGGCGAACTTCAAAGTGCAGAGGATCCTGGTAGACAACGGGAGCTCCGTGAACTTCCTCTTCCTCTCAGCCTTCCGAGGGCTGCAGCTATCCCGGGATCGCCTCAAACCGGTCGGCTACACGCTCCACGGGTTCACGAGGGTACCAGTAACTGTCGAAGGGGTTATCACCCTGGACATAACTACTGGGAAGACCCCTACCACCTGCACAGAGCCGATGGACTTTATGGTCGTCGATGTCCCGGCTGCATATAATGTCATCTTGGGCCGACCTGGCCTAGCTGCCCTGGAAGCCGTTCCTTCGGCGTACCACCTCAAGATGAAGTTCCCCACCTGGGCAGGGAGTGGGAGAAGTCAAGGGCAGCCAAGAGACGGCTCGGAAGTGCTACATGACTTCCACTGGGGGCTCCGTGCTCTTCCTCGAGACTTTAGAGATCCCCGAGCCGAACGTCCGACCAACGTCCGAGCCGGCGAACGAATTGGAAGAAGTGCTCTTCTCAGACGAGGACCCGAGCCGAAAGTTCCTCATCAGCAAGTCCCTACCGACTGCCCTATGTTCCGACTTGGTGCAGTGCATCCGGAAGAACTGCGACCTATTTGCTTGGTCTGCCGCGGATATACCCGGGATTTCCTAGGAGCTTCTAGTACACTGCCTCAGCGTCGAACCAGGGTGCAGACCGGTTCAGCAGAAGAGGCATAAATTTGCTCCCGAGCGACAACAAGCCATCAAGGAGGAGGTGGACAAGCTCCTAAAAGCTCGGTTCATACAGGAGGTGATTTACCCCGAGTGGCTGTCCAATGTCGTCATGGTTAAGAAGCCCAATGGTTCTTGGAGGATATGCATCGACTTCACAGACTTGAACAAGGCATGTCCGAAGGATCCGTTCCCTCTCCCGAATATCGACACCCTCATCGATGCCACCTCGGGCCATGAGCTTCTCAGCTTCATGGACGCCTTCTCCGGCTACAACAAGATAAGAATGTTCCTCCCAGACATCCCGAAGACTTCCTTCATTACCGACCAGGGCCTCTACTGTTATAGAGTTATGCCGTTCGGATTGAAGAACGCTGGAGCCACCTACCAGTGCCTCGTCAATAAAGTCTTCCAAAGCCAGATAGGCCGCAACATGGAAGTATATGTCGACGACATACTTGTGAAGAGCATCAGAGGTACCGACCACATGGCCGACCTACAGGAGGCATTCGGTGTACTGAGAAGGCACAATATGAGGCTTAATCCGAATAAGTGTGCGTTCGGGGTCTCGTCAGGAAAGTTCCTCGGCTTCATGGTCAGCCAGCGAGGGATCGAAGCAAATCCTGAAAAAATTAAGGCCATATTTGACATGGCCCCACTCCGGAACGTCAAGGAAGTGCAGAGGCTCACGGGTCGCCTCGCCGCTATTGGGTGATTCCTTTCGAAGTCTGAGGAAAAGTGCCTCCCCTTCTTCAAGGCTCTTAGGGCGGCCAAAGGCTTCGAATGGGGCGAACTGCAACAGGAGTCGTTCGACCAACTGAAGGCCTACTTGGTCAACCCTCCCTTGCTCAGCAAGCCTATTCCAGGAGAAACCCTCTTCATCTACTTAGCTGCTTCCGAGCAGACCCTAAGTGCTGTTTTGGTGAGGGAAGAAGACCGGGCTGAGAGGCCCATCTACTGTGTGAGCAAGGTGCTTCGAGACGCCGAGTTCCGCTACCCGAAGATAGAAAAGATGGCCTACGCCCTGATTATGGCGGCAAGGAAGCTCCGCCCATACTTTCAGTCCCACTCGGTTGTGGTCCTCACCGACCAACCGCCGAAACAAGTACTCCACAAGCCGGAAACCTCAGGCCGGCTTATGAAATGGTCCATCGAGCTGAGCCAACATGACATCTCCTACCAGCCTCGAACCGCAATAAAGGCTCAGGCCTTAGCGGAATTCATCGTCGAGAGCACCATCCCCGAGGTCAGCCAAGAAGAGAACGGACCACCCATCTGGACAGTTTTTGTGGACGGTTCCTCTTGCAACGAGGGGAGCGGTGTCGGTATCATCTTGACAGGTCCAGATGACTTCGTCCTCCAGTATGCCCTCCGCATGAATTTCAAGGCCTCAAACAACGAAGCAGAGTATGAGGCACTAATCGCCAGCCTCGGACTGGCCCGAAGTGCCGGGGCGCAATGCCTCCGAATCTATAGTGACTCTCAGCTGGTTGTGAATCAAGTCTTGGGCGATTACGAGACACGAGACGAACGGATGGTGAAGTACCTCGCCAAAGTCCGAACCCTCATGGCCGGGTTCGAAGAGGCACTCATCCAACGAGTCCCTCGAGAAGAGAATTCACAGGCCGACGTCCTCTCCAAGTTGGCCTCATCCTCCCTCCAAGGTTTCGAGCAGACCGTCTTGATCGAGGTCCCCTTGAAACCGAGTATGGAAGACGAGACCCTCGACTCAGTGGAGTCATTGTCGGTCCTACTGCAAGATAATTGGATGAAACCGTTAGTGGAATTCCTAAGGGATGGACTCCTCCCCGAGGACCCCAAGAAAGCACGCCGAGTAAGAACCAGGGCCGAGCAGTACATCCTGATCGAGGGGATCTTGTACAAGCACTCCTTCTCGTAGATAGACGGCCGACCATACCTGAGATGCCATTCCCCGGAACAAGCTGACTATGCCTTACAGGAGCTCCATGAAGGCATCAGCGGAGCACATTCAGGGTCTAGGTCCTTAGTGCGGAAAGCTCTGAATTACGGATACTTCTGGCCGACTCTCCTCCAAGACGCCGAGCTACACGTTTGGCAGTGTGGCTCTTGTCAGAGACATTCCCACATTCGTCGCCTCCCTCAAGCTAACCTCGCCTCCCTATCAAGTCCTATCCCCTTCGCAATGTGGGGGATGGATTTACTAGGGCCATTCCCTCCAGCTCCAGGCCAGTTAAAGTTCTTGGTCGTAGCCATCGACTACTTTTCAAAGTGGATTGAGGCTGAGCCCCTAGCCACTATCACCGAGAACAAGGTGCTTCAATTCATTTGGAAGAACGTCATCTGCCGATTCGGCATCCCCCGTGTCCTCGTAACAGACAACGGAACTCAGTTTACTGGGGCCGCATCCCAAGCTCTATATGAAGACCTTGCCATCCAACAACGCTTCTCCTCCGTCTCCCACCCACAGTCGAATGGCCAGGCAGAGAACGCTAACCGGCAGATCCTCTCTGGTATCAAGAAGAGACTGGACAAGTGTTCAAAAGGCTTATGGGTCGACCAACTCCCCAACGTGCTGTGGAACTACCGCACCAACAAACGGACCCCCACAGGAGAGTCCCCGTTCAACCTCACCTACGGGTCCGAGGCAGTGATACCCCTCGAAGTCTGCATACCTTCTCCTCGCCTCGCAGCCTACAACGAGGAACAGAACGCCAGAGAACTCCGGGCGAACCTAGACCTGATAGACGAGCTGAGGGAAAGAGCATCAATTCGTCAACAGAGCTATCGAAGGAGGATCGAGTTGGCGTATAACAAAAAGGTCCGACCTACCAATCTCAAAGAGGGGGACCTAGTCCTCAGGAAGCTAGCTGTCTCCTTCCCTAGTCAGAAGAGCAAGCTGGCCCCAAATTGGGAGGGGCCCTATAGGATCACGAAAGTAGTCCGGCCAGGAGCCTACCGTCTCGAGGACCATGAAGGCAGAGAAATCCCTAGGACCTGGAATGCCGACCATCTTTTGAAGTACCAAGAAGGTGCCTCGACACCCCTCTAAGTATTTCAGGATGTCGAACCGTTCCTCTCCTACCCCTGTATTTTCTCTAATATTGTTTCTCATATGTAATATCGACTCGCAACTTTAGAAGCGGCCAACCATTAATCAATAAAGAAAGCTTTCTCATATTTTACTGGTAAAAACTGTTCGCAACTCTCTGCCCTTACTCTTCGTTCTACCGATGGTTCGGAGTCCAGTACTTGGCTCGAGTCTACTTCGCAAGCTCGCTCCTCGGCGAGCTAGAAGTAGGTCGCCATTCGGAACTGCTCCCACAACCGTTGAACTACTCTACCGATGGTTCGGAGTCCAACACTTGGCTCGAATCTACTTTGCAAGCTCGCTCCTCGGCGAGCTAGAAGTAGGTCGCCATTCGGAACTGCTCCCACAACCGTTGAACTATTCTACCGATGGTTCGGAGTCCAACACTTGGCTCGAAACTACTTCGCAAGCTCGCTCCTCGGCGAGCTAGAATTAGGTCGCCATTCGGAACTGCTCTCACAACCGTTGAACTACTCTACCGATGGTTCGGAGTCCAACACTTGGCTCGAATCTACTTCGCAAGCTCGCTCCTCGGAGAGCTAGAAGTAGGTCGCCATTCGGAATTGCTCCCACAACCGTTGAACTACTCTACCGATGGTTCGGAGTCCAACACTTGGCTCGAATCTACTTCGCCAGCTCGCTCCTCGGCAAGCTAGAAGTAGGTCGCCATTCGGAACTGCTCCCACAACCGTTGAACTACTTTACAGATGATTCGGAGTCCAACACTTGGCTCGAATCTACTTCGCAAGCTCGCTCCTCGGCGAGCTAGAAGTAGGTCGCCATTCGGAACTGCTCCCACAACCGTTGAACTACTCTACCGATGGTTCGGAGTCCAACACTTGGCTTGAATCTACTTCGCCAACTCGCTCCTCGGCGAGCTAGAAGTAGGTCGCCATTCGGAACTGCTCCCACAACCGTTGAACTACTCTACCGATGGTTCGGAGTCCAACACTTGGCTTGAATCTACTTCGCAAGCTCGCTCCTCGGCGAGCTAGAAGTAGGTCGCCATTTGGAACTGCTCCCACAACCGTCGGGCAACTCTAACGGTGGTTCGGAGTCCATCGTTTGGCTCAGCTGCGCTCACTCAAAACCCCGAGCTAAGCAGACGAGGAACCGACCCTCGTATATGGAGAAAAATCCTGCCGAACCAATTTCGCCGTTGGATCATCTCAAAATGCGTGGTAGAACGTGATGAACGGATCTGATCGTGCCACGTGTCCACAAAACGACAAGATAGTGTTTTCTTGGAACTCGTGCCTCCCACCTCGTGATACGTACCACGATCATGATCGACCGTCTGGATGTTGCCACGTGGCCGGAATCTGATGTCCGAGCTGTCGCACCTCGGAAGCGCACAGTCACCTTGGAATACTCCGAGCGAAAAACTAAAGTTTTGTGGCTAAAACCTACAAAGAAGAACTAAGGGTCCTTATGGTTCGGCGTCAAGAATAAGGCGACCACGGCACGACTATGAACAAAGCAACTTTGATTTTATTAAGACACTTGGTAAATTTACATGGCAAACCATTACAACGGGAAAGCAACTAAATAAATTACAAGTAAAAGGCTCGACGCCATTCGTTCAATGCCTCCTCGGAACAGGGACGTTCTGATTCAGAGACAACCGTGGTTTCCGCCTTTTCACCCCCGAGCTTGTCTCTAGGCCGACGAACTGGGACACCGCCTCGCCACTAACCCTAACGGTTGCTCCGACCGAAGCTCCACTCGAGCTAATAGCTACTCCGCTTTGTGCGTCGGCCGCTGTCCGACCAATAACTTGGCCACGAGTCCCTAGCTCGTAGAAGGTGATCCCCTGTTCTCTCTCCTCGCGAGTGTGAGAAGTGCTGCGAACATTAGCTCTCACAGGCTGAGGCTTCAGTCGAGCCACCTTCTCCTCAAGCTCGATGATCCTATCCTTCAAAGTGTCGTCCTTCACCATTATCTTGAACCGAGGGAGCTTTGCCGAACCGGGGTACCCAGCGCTGTCGGATATAATATGACGCAGGTTAGCCACCTCGATGCACTTGTCAACCGTGACCCTTTGCAACTGTTCGACCTTACTCTCGAGCTCATCTCGCTCAGCCACCACCGAAGCCAGCTCTGCCTCCTTCGCCGACAGTTCTTCCTCGACTATCCGAGGATGATGCACCTCGGCCAGAAGCTCGCTGTTCTTCTTCTCCACGTTGAACATGAACCTCCTGGTGAGCTCGATTTCACCGACGAGGCGAGCCTCGCGAGATTGCTTAAACAGCTCAGAGCGACGCCGAGCTGTCGCGGTATTTGGGGCGTGTTCGAGGATTTGAAATACAAGAACATCGCAATTGGAAAACTACACACCGACCCAAACACTTGCACAAATTTGAATTGAAACAAAGATTTTTCATTCATTGAAAGAAGCGGTGGCCAGTCCGCAAAAAAGGCATTACATTTTTGAAAAAAGGAAAATAAAGACTACAAAGAGACGAGAAGATCAGGGGTCCACCTGCATCGCCGGTTCGACCACAGGCGCCTCGCCAGATGTCCCCTCATTTCTCGCATCGCCCTGGGGGTTCGTCTCCAAAGCCTCGCCCTGGGGGTTCTCCTCCTCCTCGTTGCCCTTAACCTCCTCACCTTCGCCTCCTTCCTCCTCGCCGTCTGATGGGGATCCGGTCCACAGTCTGTAGCCGACCCACTCGAAGCCAGGGATGCGGTCCTGAACATGGTCGAGCGCCCTCTGGTAGGACTTCTCCATGTTCGAGGCCATGTGCTTCTTCGCCTCGGCTTTGACCTCCGCCTTGATCTTCGTTGCCAAGGACTCTTTCTCCGCCTTCACATCGGCCAGAGCCTTTGCTGACGCAGCCAGCTCCTCGGCAGCCTTGGCGGCTTTGGCAGACTCCTCAGCGAGCCGCCCCTTGACTCGCTCCAGGTCGGCCACAAGATTGGCAACCTGGACCTCCAAGCCCTCGGCTCGCCTCTGCTCGGCCTCGAGCTGCCGAACCACCTTGACCTTTTCCGCCCTGTCTTTGTCGCTGGCGGCCTTCAACTCTTTCTCCTGCTCGGCGAACGCCTCAAGGAGATGGCTGAAGTGACAGGTGGCCTGTAAAGACAAAACAATGGTGAGCGCAAGATACGGGCCGAGTAATAAACTTGAAGAAATTCACAAGAGAAACTTACCGATACGAGCGACCGAGCCACTTCATAGGTGTCGTCGCCGACTGTCCCCGCCTGCACGCGGCTCTATCTTTCGGGGTCGCCAGGTGTTTGACGACCTGCATCGACATCTGCGAGTTTCCGAGGAATCCATCATGATTCTTCACTCGCCAGTTCGGCACAAACAGCTGCCTGTACTGCTCGGTCAAGATCTCCTCGGCCGGAGCGGTCAACGGCGGAGCCTCGAGCGACAACGCCGCCGTGACATCGAAGGCCCCACCGACCGGGGCAGAAGCAACGGTTGCCGAGGGCTCTTCGGCAACAAACACCGACGAGGGCACCTCGGTCACCGGAGGAGGCGGAGTGGTAGTCGAAGCAACTTTGAGCTGCAGACCTGACGAGGTGGCCGTGCTCGGCCTCTTCCTCTTCCTACCATCAGCCACCTTGCCCCTATCGATCATCATGGCATTGAAGTCCATCTTCGGCGCTTCTGCACCAAAAAAAAACAAAGTGAGTCGGTAAATTGAGCTAAAGACTTAGGAAAAAATGATAATACGAGATGTCAAGAGCGTACTCGGGTCGATCGGACTAAGGCCTGACCCGAACAGCACCTCCTCGGTCATCTCCGTCCAACTCAACATCGGGAGGGCTACGATCTTCCTCGCCACTTCCTCCTCGGCCGCATTCAGTTCCGGGTCGGCCCTCGCAAATTTGGGCACCTCGGGCTTCCACCGGCTCGGAACTTGCAGCATCGACGCCTCCCTCAATATGAAGAACTTTTTCTTCCAGCCTTTGATCGAGTCCAGGTTTTCTATGATCCGAACTCCCTTCCTCGGCGCCAGGTAGTATCGATGCTCGGTCTTGTGCATCCGGTTTATCCGATACATGCTTCGGAAAATCGTCAGGTCCTGCTCGACTTCAGCGTAGTGGCACTGGAGCAAGAAGGCGTTCACATGACGCCATGTGTTCGGCATAAATTGGGTCGGCGCGAGGCAGTACCATCCGAGGACCTGGCGAATGAAAGGATGCAGCGGAAAACGCAGTCCGGCGTTCAGAGAGTCATAGTTGAACATGCACATATCCGACGACGACAGCTTGGAGTTCGCCCGCATCCCGGCACCAGGGAGAATTAGCTTGTAATCCGAGGGGATGGCGAACCCCTTTCTGATCCGAAGGAGGTCCCTCTCGGATAGCACCGATCCGATCTCATCTGCCTCGGTAGTCAGAATCGGGTTATTCTCTTCGTAAACTTCCAACTGGCCGAAGATCGCCTTCTTCAAGAGGTCGCCCTCGTACTGCCTAACCCCAGCATGCGCAGACAGTACGCAAGGGTATCGGCCCATCTCGGGGGCTTGCTTCGGATTCTCCACAATCACCTCGACCACGGGAGATTGGGCCACTACCCTCCTCTTCTTCTTCTCCTTCTTCACCTCGGACATTGACAGCTCGGCTACTTGCTTCCCCTTCCTTCGGATCTCCGACTGCCTCTTCTCCTCAGCACCACTATCGCCTGAGGACGAGGCCTCGCTCCCCGAGTTCACCCTTGACATCTCTATAAAGAAGCTAAGGCAAGAGACTGACCTTGAAGTGCATTTACGGTTGGAATAAGCTCGCCGAAAATTGCCTGGCCCACGCGACAGCTAACGTCACTGCCTTGGAGCAAAAGTCGCCGCTAGCAGAGAGCACAGAGGGTAAAAGTGAAATCTTGGAGTGAAAAGTGAGAAATGAGCTTTGGGGGTGGGAGAGTGAAAACTTATAACCCCAAAAGCGATGTTGGGCCTCCTTGGGAATCTAAAAGGCCCACTAAGAAGCCAAAGCGTCAAGCGGAGAGTTGCGACATTTCGAAAAGCAAAAAACTCCTCAAATCACTTAAGTCCACGACTCGGCCACCGGTATGCCAAGCCGAGCTACCGAACAGCCTGGCTAAGCAACCGAGCTACTGAGTCCCTTCAAAGCATCTAACTCCATACCTCGGCTAACGGTTCTGAGCTTCCGAACCGAAGGGACGAGGAACCGACCCTCGAATATGGAGAAAAATCCTTCCGAGGACAAATCACCGTCGGATCTCTCCAAAGTTCGTGTCAAAACACGATGGACGGTTTAGATCGCGCCACGCCCACAAAAAGACAAGATAATGTTTTCTCGTGATCTGAACCCAGCCCTCGTGATTCATGCAATGATGGATGCTCAAGATCTGACCACGTGTACCTTCCGAGCTGCCTACCACCGGTCCGCCTAGCCGAGCTACTGAACAGCTTGGATAAGCGGTCGAGCTACTGGACCGGAGTATGACGATGCTCCAGAGCCAAGCTCCTCAAAACATCTAACTCCATACCCCGGCTAACGGTTCCGAGCTTCCGAACCAAGGGGACGAGGAACCGACCCTCGAATATGGAGAAAAATCCTTCCGAGGACAAATCACCGTCGAATCTCTCCAAAGTCCGTGTCAAAACACGAGGGACGGTTCAGATCGCGCCACGCCCACAAAACGACAAGATAACGTTTTCTCGTGATCTGAACCCAGCCCTCGTGATTCACGCAATGATGGATGCCCAAGATCTGACCACGTGTACATTCCGAGCTGCCTGCCACCGGTCCGCCTAGCCGAGCTACTGAACAGCTTGGCTAAGCGGCCGAGCTACTGGGCCGGAGTACGACGACGCTTCCAATCCAGGATGCTTCAAAACATCTAACTCCATACCTCGGCTAACGGTTCTGAGCTTCCGAACCGAGGGGACGAGGAACCGACCCTCGAATATGGAGAAAAAGCCTGCCGACCATCCTCAGCCGTTGGATCTTGTCAAAAAGCGCGCCCGTCATGATGGACGGCTCAGATCTTGCCATGTCCACTAAATGATAAGATAGTGTTTTTTGGGGATCCGCGCTGAGATGAACGCTCAGGATCATGCCACGTAGTTCGGCTGATTCCGAGCTATGGACTGACCTGCCGAGCCGAGGGGACGAGGAACCGACCCTCGAATATGGAGAAAAAGCCTGCCGACCATCCTCAGCCGTTGGATCTTGTCAAAAAGCACGCTCGTCATGATGGACGGCTCAGATCTTGCCACGTCCACTAAACGACAAGATAGTGTTTTTTGGGGATCCGCGCTGAGATGAACGCTCAGGATCACGCCACGTAGTTCGGCTGATTCCAAGCTATGGACCGACCTGCCGAGCCGAGGGGACGAGGAACCGACCCTCGAATATGGAGAAAAAAACCTGCCGACCATCCTCAGCCGTTGGATCTTGTCAAAAAGCGCGCTCATCATGATGGACGGCTCAGATCTTGCCACGTCCACTAAACGACAAGATAGTGTTTTTTTGGGATCCGCGCTGAGATGAATGCTCAGGATCACGCCACGTAGTTCGGCTGATTCCGAGCTATAGACCGACCTGCCGAGCCGAGGGGACGAGGAACCGACCCTCGAATATGAAGAAAAAACCTGCCGACCATCCTCACCCGTTGGATCTTGTCAAAAAGCGCGCTCGTCATGATGGACGGCTCAGATCTTGTCACGTCCACTAAACGACAAGATAGTATTTTTTGGGGATCCACGCTGAGATGAACGCTCAGGATCACACCACGTAGTTCGGCTGATTCCGAGGTTGGCGCCAAGCAGCCGAGCCGAGGAGACGAGGAACCGACCCTCGTATGTGAAGAAACTATCTGCCGAGGAGAGCGGATCGTCTGATCACCCAGAAAATCGCGCTCGCCGCTGATCAAGGGCCCAGATTGCGCCACGCCATAAATCGGTATTTAAAATTAGTTTTTGTTATTTTAATCGCTTTATTTATTTAAAAATTGCGAAAAAATTACTAAAAATTTGGGAAAATTAGCTAGAAATTCCAGAAAATAATTACAAATTCAAGGAATATTTTTGAGCCCCTGAACGAACAATTATTGCCTGGAATGTGTTGCTAAGACCCCCGAACGACTGGTTAACGCATCGCAAAATTAAATAAATAAATCGAAAAAATAGATAAAAACCGCCGGATATCCAGAGAAGCTCAAGAACAGCTTACAGCTTCAAAATCACCTCACTACCCCCTTCGAGATTCAAAACCCTCCATTCGAACTCCGATACAACTCCGCTAGCCACTAAAACAGTTAAACTACTCCTCAAAGGCTGATCACACTCAGTCTTTGGGAGTGGGGGCTCGTGATATGGCTAAAAATGGGGTTAAATCGGAACCGTCCAGATTGGACACGAATCTTGAAGCTCAGGGGTAAAACGGTAATTTCACATATAGATGGGCCCGAAGCAGGCACTGGATCTCCCCTTCACAGATCCAATAACCCGCGAAACGGATCCACTCCAGCTGGGTACGGGCCCCGACCCAAGACAAATCCAGACCAGCAAGAGGAAATCAGGATCTCTGATTTGACTAAATCAATAGGCCTGATTTACGGTTATCCTCTCACCGGGAATCAAGGATCAATTTCCTAAACCAATTATGAGGATTTTATTCCTAACGGTATCACAGGAAATCAGGTCCCTAATCAAATTCCCATGGCGACTATGAATACCTCCAACCTAGCACTGTTACAAGGTAATCACTCTTTTGCCAACTTAAATCACTGGTTACTGACAAGAGCGTTGGAGGGTGCGTCGCCGGGATCAAACCCGGTGTGTCGCACTTTCTTGCAGGTGAACGGCGGGAGTCAGCAGCCCAATTCCGACGAACAGGCTTGGATCCGCTGTTCATATTTTTTCACAAACCCACAAATTCTATCTGTTTACCCCCACATCAGAATCAGCGGTAACAGAGACAAACTTATCAATCATACATCACTCACAAGTTGTCTCTAGAACACAACTCCGCTACAAGCGGTATTTATGATTTGTATTATACAAAGAAATTGAGTAGAGATTACTTGCGTGAGAGACGACAAAAACGACACAAAGTAAGAATAACGGGAACGGATTCCCGGGGCACGAACACAACGAACGGATCACGAACCAATCACGAACGCACGATCAAGAACAGGATGAAGACTATCGAGATCACGAACACAATCGGACGGCTGAGATCGAAGATCAAGATCAAGATGATCGGATCAGATCGGACGGACAGATTTCATGATGATGAAGATAATGATGAAGATCAAGATCGATCGATCGAATGGTTGCGATCAAAGGAAATTGATGATCTTCATGATCGTGACGATAAAGAAGAGATCCGACAGCTAGAATCTAATCGGATGATCAAGAGGAGATCGACGGCCCACAACCAAAGACGAGATCATGATGATCAGGATGATGATGAAGCGATCCAGCGGTTGAGATCCAACATGACAAAACGACCACGACGATCGGACGGTCCAAATACAAGCCATCACAAAATAGAACAAGGAGAGAGGAAGCTCACTGCGACGAATGGTCGGCAGCACATCGGCAGCAGAGGGGCTGCCGGCGACAGGGGGTCGCGATAGGCTGGCGGGGGGGCATTTGTTGGCGATCGCTGCTGTCATCTAGGCGCGGCTGCTGGCGCGATGGGAGGAGTAGCGCAGGGGGCAGTCTGCAGGGAAGCTGCAGTCATGCTGGCTGTGGACTGGTGGATTCGCAGGTGGCGCGATAGGGAACAGGTCGGCGCGGCAAGGGAATGCGGTGCCGAGGTCGCGACTGGCTTCCATTCGTTGCTGTGGAGGGTGGCGACGGCGGAGCAACGCAGGAGGGTGGCGACGGGAAGGGGTGCTAGGGCGGAGTCGATGACAGGACGAGGAAGAGGATGCAGGGCGGCGCGCTACAGTGGTAAGGAAAAGAGAAGATGGGAGGCATGGAAGACGATGGGGTTTAGGCGGCTGGACTGGGGGTGCATGGGAATATGAACAGGCGTTAGGGATATTATATAAGTTAGGAAAAACTAGGTTTAGGCTTAAGAGAGGTGGGGAGCGGGTTGCGGTGCAGGATGCTAACGGGTTGGGTATTGGGTAGTGTAGGAAACGGGTAATTGGGTTAGTTATAATGGGTTTGGGGATTTTAAATAGGGCATGGGTTGGGTATAGTACAGGGTATTAGGATTTAAAATGGGTTAATAAGAAATAGGGTTATTGGGTTTAGCAATTGGGATAAAATCAAATAAGAAAATTATAGGGAAAAATATATATAAATAAAAATAGGATATAGGGTTTATAAATACATATAGGGTTTCATAGAAATACTACTAATAATAATAAAAACAATAACCATAACAATAATAATAATAACAGTAATAATAATAATAAGAGTAATAATAATAAGAATTGTATTTCAATATAAAAATCATAGAAATATTTACAAATAAAAATATTGATCGAAAACAGATTTTAATAAAAGATCCAATAGTACATTTTAACAAAATAAATTTGAAAACTGAAAAAAATAATTTGCAAAAATTTTAAATACAGAAAATACACAAAAATACATTTTTGGGGAAATAGGGGTTACACTAGGTCTACACATTTCAAATTGTTACTTATAGCACACCGATATGTTTCACAAATTAAAATGTCATGTTAATGGTGAATTAGGACTCAATATTTATCAACATACTACAAGACTTGGTTAGGATTCGTAATGTAAGTTTTATAGGATTTTTGAATAGATTTTTAGACCCATTATATACATGTAAACTTGACCTTAAACTGCTGTTAGAACACTAGACCAGTAAAGACCTAAACTTTTGACCCAGTAGTAGTTAAAATCACTTAGAATAATTTAAATAGAAGTTGTAGACCTCTATGTGAGGAATATATACCTCTTGAAAGATTTGTAATCTGACTTACGGATCACAAGTTATTCTAAATTCACCACTGTACTGTTATAACTCTAGATTCACTGCTGATTTATGCATTGTCATGTTCTAATAATTCATTCAGTAGATTAACTTAAGAATTTGAACCTGGAAATTGTATAATTTGTTGATGAATAGTCTCAGGAGTTAAATCATGATTTTTGTGAGAATTTTAGTAAACTTCCTAGTCGAATTTCACATAGGATAATCTCGTGCTGAGTTGCTGCCTGCGCAGTAAACCCAAAAAGAACTAATTGGTGGACTATATTTCTATATTCTAAATGGATCATGTGAATATGCGTTGGAACCGGCAGGGAGTCTAGTTTCTTTTACCTCTGACAGAATCTGATTCGCTTTCTTGTAGCAACGGAAAAGTGAATTTTTGTACAGCAACGTATTTCTGTCTAGAATTATCACTTCATGTTCTTGATTGTAAATATGTTTATTTCCTGCATTGAAAGAATCAAATTTTATATTATGCATTGCATAGCCTTGACTATTCTTGATCCTGTCTTGATACCCGTTTCTTTAGTTGCATTGTACATATTGAGTATTGTAAAACAATAACAAGCCAGGGTAATAAAGGGTACAACCTAGTAGTGGACAGTTTAGGGGACTGTACTCGGAAGGGAGCTCGTGGTTTTCCTACCATTGCTTTATAACTGAATGGTTAAACATTGTATATTGTTCATTGAACATTGATATAGAATACTGAATGACTGAATGACTGAATAACAGAATATGGTTTCTTGTCTACATGTTTTCCCGAGTACATGATCTATATAATTCACCACTAGAGTCAAAATGTTCACTTGATTGATTTGCACCTGAACCTGTGGTATGGGACGCAAGATTACATACATTAGATAGGACTGATTAAATGAATAGTCTTAAGATTAACAGTGAGCACATGCATATCCATGTTTACATGTTACATGTCCTGTTTATAAGTTTACATGATCCTCGTTTACATGTGTTTTTCTTTGTTACATGACTTGTTTCCTATATACATGATTCTCTGTTCTTGCTATGTTCCTATCCTTGTTCTTTTGCTTACTCTACTTGCGGCTCGTTACTTGCCCTAACGGGTACCATCTACCTTTCTTTTGAGTAAATGTTATACAAGTACAGATGATGGGTTACTGAAAAAACTCGACATACTATTATTGCATAGGGTATTCTCGGTATTCTGTAAGTTCTTGTATTTCAGATATTGGTTATTGTATTATATTATTGTTCTTGTGATTATTATTGCATTGTTAAGCTTACTGGTATTGTACAGCTTATAGATGATATGAGTTGGTATACATATATCATTCGTTGGCTCAGCTACGTGCCTGTGTTTTCGTATAATGGAAAGCAGGGCGTGACAGATAGAATTCTTAGGAACAAAATTATCACATGAAGGAATAGAACTACAGCCACATAATGCTGAGAAAATAAAGACATTTCCTAATGTCCTAAAAGAAAAACGAAAAGTACAAGCCATAATTGGACTAATTAAATAAGAGGATATATATCAAATTTATCAACAAAAACTAGAAAAGTTCAAAAAATGGGAATGGACCTCAAATAATGGAAGAACTTAAAATATTAAAACAGTAAACTTCAGAATTAAATAAGCTAAGATTATCTGTTAAAGAATGTTCATGGATAATACAAACAGATGCATGTGAAGATAATTGGGGAGCAGTATTAAAATTTATTGAAATAGGTAAAAAAGATGAAAGACTAGCTCGATATACTAGTGGATCATTCACACAGACCCAACAAAATTATCACATAAATGAAAAAGAACTATTAGCAATCTTAAAAGCTATAAAAAAGTTTGAATTATTCATAATACATACAAAATTCACAGTAATGACATATAATACACAAGCAAAGATTTGGATTAACAAAATAATAGACCCAACTATAGCAAATAAAAGATTGATTAGATGCCAAATGGAGTTAGCCCATTATAATTTCACAATAGAAAACATAAAGGAAAAAGATAACGTTTTAGCTGTTTTTCTATCAAGAAATTAACCATTTCATTTTTTGCAGAATGGAGACTAGAGTACAGCAAATAGAAGAGAACATAATCCATCTCAAAGAAACTGTGGAACAGTTTAAGGCAGCATTTAATCAATTACAGTTACAAATATGCGGACTCCAAAGTTTGAAACATGTATTGTTAGCTGAGGAATTTGAGAAATTAATTTCAGAAAGAAAGGTTATGGGATTCAGAAACATGTATTGTTAGATAAAAGATAGAAAGCTAAGAGCCAGCAACATATGGATCCATGACAATCCAGATCCAGAAAAAAAAAATGTATAGTATAGCAAAAATAAAATAGCCACAAGATAAGCATGCACTATTTGACAGCTGGTACCAGATACTATCTATATGAGCAATGGCAATGATAGAACAGATATTTAGATGCTACTGTAACCTGATGAAGACAGAGCATCAATATAAATGTGGAGCATGTGAAGATGTTGGCCACGAGGACTCTCTTTTTCTAAAGTAGTCTATAATGATGTAAGCTGTGACATATTCACCATAATTATCGGCCTATAATGTAAGCCATGAAGCAATTAGACCAATAATTATAACTTATGTAATGCATGATGCAAGGGCTCAATAATGTAAAGTCATCCCTTCCTCTATAAAAGGGGAGACTTAGTAAGAGTAAGAGGCAGAAAATCTTAGAGGAAAAGTTCGATAAAATCATGCAAGGAGAGTTTCTATCTGTAAGAAGTTTGAAGGAAATAAAGATTATCTTTTCTAGTATCTATCACTTCTAGTACAATATAAAGTATAAATAATTAATGTCGTACCCTCAGTGAGAGTTTTGTAAGGCTATGTATAAAGGATCTAACAAAAAGACCCATTTGCAACCTTCAATAGTTAAGCTGTACACCTAGTTGTAGGAAACGAGTTAGATTGCGATTGCCTGCACCGAAGTGCTACTGGTTGTTCCAAATATATCTCTTGGATGAAGCTCTCTATAAGAGCATAGTAGTCCTGAGATGGGGTGAACGTAAAAGGAGCAATGAAAGCAGGGTGCATACCAGATATATTTTATCCACTGGTAGTAACTGGTACAGACCAGCTCAAAGAAACTCAATTAGACTGGTACAGACCAGCTCAAAGAAACTCAATTAGTTCGGAAGCATGTTGGGCCATTTTGTTTGTTTTTTATGGTATCCTTAGAAACCTCTCCCTACTTCTAATTTTGTGTTTGTTGTTTTAAATCACATAATCGCTAAAAAGAAGCATGGATAATAATAGTTTCAATTTTGCTTCAGAAATTTATGAATTAATGACTAACTATCAAAAAAGTGATAGAATGTGAATTTTTGTTGTTCATTATCCTCAAAGAGTACCAGGTATGTATGACTTTTATGAGTTTAAATTATTATTTTTTAGCATACATTTAGTGATTATTATAACAATAAATCAAATTAATCCCGGAGAAACTGAAAATATAAATGTCCAAATAATTGACGACTTAACTTTCTATGAAAGATCTTTATAATTTTACAAAAATGGAGATTTTTGCAGATATATATGGAGTCCTACAACAATATATAAGCAATATCTTGAAGAAAATAGACATATAGAGGAAGGAAATGAACATATAGTAGAACCTAAAGAACCTCCATATGATAGTGATAGTGAAGTATCAGAAACAGAATCAGAAACTATGAGAAAATTTAAAGTTATTCTAGATTATTTTAATATTCTGCAGAATGATAATGTAATTGACTTTGAAGAATACTATTTTACAGAAGGATATCATTTTTGAAGTCCTTGATACTCGTGTTTCTTTTTGCAAGCAATTACTATTTTAGGCAATTACTACTATTTTGCACTTCACATCTACTTGTTATCATGCTTCACCCCACTACTGGTATCAGACTCATTTCTAAGTAAGTAACTACTACCTGATTTTCTTAAAATATTTAGTACAATTTAAGTAATTAAAAAATTTAGTAGATAGGATAAATAAAAAATATTGCAAAACAAATCTTAAAATTGCAGATTGGTCATACATCCTATAGAAATATTATAAGATAGAAATTTTTTCATATGCCACTTTTCGAAACTATTTACAGAAAGAGGACAATTGCCAAAGTATTTGCGTTCGTGGACACAACAACTAAACTCGCCGTTCCCAACAGCGAGTTTAGTTGTTTCATGCTCGTCATTGGAACACAGCGAGTATAGCTTATTTTTTAGAAACTCGTCGTTCCCAACGGCGAGTATAGTCCAAAAAATTTCAATGAAGACTCGCCGTTACCAACGGCGAGGACATTTACACTAGACTCGCTGTTGGGAACGACGAGTTTAGTTCATATTTTTTAAAACACTAGCTGTTCCAATGGCGATGACATTTTCACTAGACTCGCTGTATGGAACGGCGAGTTCAAAAAAAATTCTATAGAGTTTTTTTTCGAAAATTCACTAAGTCCATCAGATTGTTTCACTTTCTGTGAAATTTCCTTTATCTTCATCATTTCCAACAACGAGTCTAGTATAAATGTCATCGTCATTGGGAACGACGGGTCTTTATTAAAATTTTTGAACTAAACTCGTTATTCCCAACAGCGAGTCTTGTGTAAATGTCATCGTCATTGGAACGGCGAGTCTTTTTTGAAAATTTTGAACTGAACTAGCCATTAGGAACGATGAGTTTCTCAAAAAATACTGAACCCGTTGTGTCCCAACGGCGAGCATGAAACAACTAAACTAGCCGTTGGGAATGACGAGTTTAGTTAGTGAGTCCTCGAGTGTAAATAATTTGGCACCTGTCTTCCAAATAGTTTCGAAAAGTGGCATATTAAAAAAAATCCATAGGAGATGAAGCATAGAATATTATTTAGAAATTATCCATTAGTTGCTAATAGTTTCGCTATTGTCCATTTTGTGCAAATGGTTTCAAAAATAATTATTTTAATATAATTAACTCGGAGATACAGTCATTTACATATAAGATTATTTCACTTGGAACATGGAATTTTATTATAGTTTTGAAATACAAAGCCTAGAACAGGATAACCAAATTCTCAAAACAAAAATCTCAGCAACGAAACCATCCAATTATCTAAATTGTGTTCAAGTCAATTAGCTTTGTATAGGCACCACGGAAACCAAGCTAACACTTTGAACACTAACGCTCAGAAAAAAAAGAATTTCTTTGAATAGTCATTTTTTTTCCAAAAAAATTACCTTTTGAGAAAAAATAATTAAATCAACCCTCACCTAGGTAACTTCCTTTAGTACAAAACAGCAAGATCCTCTTCATCGTAAGCCCCTCGTTAAACAGAGTAAGAACTTTTTTGATATAAATGAAAACACTTGACGAGAAACAGGAAGACACCCAAAACCAAGTCTGAATACAGTTTAAAAACTTATATAGGTTGGTGGTGCGCATACCGTTAATGCAGGAACAGGTACGAAAGATAACTGTTACAGCACCGAAAACCAAGAGCAAATAGATTTTCACTAACGCTACACCATTTTGCTTAGTCTGCCTGAAAATCCTCAAGTAGCTCATACATGGATGCAAGAACGGAAACTGAACGGCCTAGAAACAACCCCATGGATGCCATAATGTGTCCTACCATACATTGCAACGGTCAAAGAAATTACTCCACCTGATGGCAAGGA